>JAZHEH010001650.1:0-600000 GCA_036589455.1 Ateles fusciceps | reverse complement strand
CTCCTGCCTCAGCCTCCCAAAGTACTGGGATTACAGGTATGAGCCACTATACTGGCCTATAACTTGGTATTTAATTTTAAAAAATCACATTTTCATCAAGCCAAAGTTCCTCAGTGTTCAATTTTCCTTTGGAACAATGAAAGAGTGTTATAACAAGGGGAATAAATTTAATAACCTAAAGAGACTGTACAACTCAGTTAGTACCTAAATGCAAAACAGAAAACAAAAAGTATGCTATGCTTCACTTTAAGCAAACCCAATTTAAGATCTCTACATTTATATAATAAATAAAATTAGAAAATTAGCCTTTGTTCTACAAAATTGCCACAGAATTTCTCTAAATAACACACCCAGTTAAGATATCTGAAATTATACTACTCACAAAAGTTGACTTCAACTTAGGTTTTCCAAAGTACATCTTTGTACAAAATAAAAATATAGTCATCAATCACTCAAGGATGGGGATACGTTCTGAGAAATACGAGCCATTAGGTGATTTTGTCATGGGATCATCAGAGTATACTTACATGGACCTAGATGGTACAAGCCTACGACACACCTAGGCTAGAGAATATAGTCTATTGCTCCTAGGCTACAACCCAAATACTGCAGGCAACTGTAATACAATGGCAAATATTTGTGTATCTAAACACAGAAAAAAATACAGTAAAAATACAGTATTTTAATCTTGTGAGACCAATACTATGACATCTGTTGTTAACTGAAAGGTTGTAAGTGGCCAGCTATGCTGGCTCATATAGGTAATCCCAGCACATTGAGAAGCCGAGCTGGGAGGATCACTTGAACCCAGGAGTTGGAGACCGGCCTGGGTAACAGCACAACCTCATCTCTACCAAAAAAAAAAAAAAAAAAAATTAGCTGGGCATGGTGGTGTGTGTCTGTATTCGTAACTACTCAGGAGACACCACTGCATGTCAGCCTGGACAACATAGCTAGACCCTATCTCTAAAAACATAAAAATTAAACCGTTATGTGGCATGACTGTATATGCAGATTTTATTTCCTCCTCATAGTTTACGTAGAAGAACAAGGAGGAGTGTAAGTGTGTACATTTTCATTTTAGGAGCTTTAGGAATTACAAACCACATTAACTCTTCTCTGGGGAAGAAAACAATTACTGAGAGAAACAGGGCAGAAGTGTACGTAGAAATCTGCTATGATACCTCTTCAGCTGAGGCAAAGAACTTCTAACCTCTCACTCCTAAGGAGTAAATATAGTAAGAAAAGGGGAGGAGCTTAAAAAGCAAGTAATACATTACCAGGGAATGAAACATCCTTATGGTTTGCAATTTGCCTTTTGATAGTCCACCATTTACTTCGTAGCCATTGTGGTGAACGGACACTACTCCATCCTTCAGCTAACAGATCCCAGTTAATGTCATTTTCATCAGCTACATCAAGTTCTGCTATCCTACAGGTTACAAAATAAGCATCTGTTATATGTTAAATTAATTTTTCTGTAAGAACCCCGCCTCTGACTACAGGTGATGGCACTGGCAAATAAAGAGAATACCAGGTTATGCCAATGAGATGCTATTGTTAAGTTCCAGGAGTGCAGATCTGCTTTCAGAGCTAACATCTAAGAAATACCAACAGCAACAGCCTTTTGTTAAAGGTACAGCCAATGGGCTAAACCATAAATGGTTAGAACCAGATGAGGCACTGTGAAGGAAAACGAGTATGTTAAAGGTTAATGAGAACAGATTTAGTTGTGTAGTGTTCCTGCAATGTTTCATAGTGTGGCATTTACTAAGTCATTTATTTCCTGCATCTGAGTGTTTCTATTGTTAAACAAACATATTTAGAAATGAGCTATTTAAAAAGATGACTAGTTGGGAAAAACTATATTAAATACAAAGTCCAAAACAAGATGACACAAAAACAGTAGGTGCAATCAAAAAATAACACAACAGTACAACGAAATTTGAGGTTTAAAAATATCTGTTTTCTAGCTTTGTCGTGACGATTTGATTTTCAGTGAGGAGTAGCCACAGTGACAGTCTCTATTACCTCAGGGTCTTAAATAATTTCTTGCTAGTATTTTTGCCCATTTTAGTTAATGAGTCTTAATGGTTAAACCAACTACTTTAAAAAATAAGCTGGGATTATGATATCTTAAAGCTATTTTTGAATTTGAATGAAATGGATGTGTTTGACTTGGTCGACTTTGAAGGTGTGGAGGTAACTACAGACTAGGCCCCCCTTCTGGGCAATCTTAGCACAGTAGCCAGGGATTGAAGGGCATGGAGACTGAATAGCTCTCTTATCCTAAACGTGGTCCCCCTGGGCTAGTACTGAGGCACATTGGTGGGACAGTGAAAAAGCTGCACTGCCGCTGCCTGTGCCATACCTGTTCTTTGGATATAGAGAGGATTTCAGTCTCCACGCCTTCAATCTGGTACTTTGCATGACCACTAAATCCACTAAAAAGGAACAGAACACAAAACAAAACATAAAAAGAGCTCAATGTGAGATACTTAGGATCTTAAACAGTGCTCTATGGTAAGGATCGTTTTCAGACTCTAGGCATCTAGGGAAACCAAAAGGGGAAAGTCTATCCAAACATCCAGAGCAATTAAGTGGCTTTTGTCATTTTAAGATTCAGGACACAAACCTGAGGATGAGATTGATTTCATCTTCCTTGGTCCATTCAGTACCCCCACTCTGTTTCCAATTCAGGTAATTGAGCCATTTAGAACGACACTGCTTTTCTGAGCGGGTACCCACTCGTTCAGCCACAGCTGCCCAAGACACACCCTGTGTGACTATGTCACCTGGCTCAGTGCTTGTTAATTCATGAACCACTTCTGCGAGTCTCTTTCTTCTTCTTCTGTCCACTTTCCTGAAAGAAGGAAATCATCCACACTACCACTGCTAACTTCTTTTACAAATCTGATTCACCTCCTGTATTTACAAGGACTGATGGGAAGTATGCAGTAGTACCAAGCGTTTGTTTCTGAATGACCCTCTGGTGGGAAACCATATATATCCACTAAGACAGTTTCATTTTACTAGCCCAGTAAGGGTATCAGTAGAAAGGAAAATAATCCCAATGGAAAGTACTGACCAATTATGAAAAGAAAAACCACCCCAAACATAACTACAAAGAAGAATGTATTTTCATTTATCTATAAATAGTGAAGTGGGAAGAGCTTCATCAGTGGCGAATAAACAAGAAATGGCATGCTGTTTTCTTACTCTCACCTAAGATTCCCTGTTCTGCAAAAGTAGACTAAGTTCAAGAGGCCATTACTTATAGGAATGAATGATGAGGGACAAGGCAAATAACACTAATGGGCTCAACCTATTTTAGTAAAAACTAGGTTTCTACCATCTTCATTTCCCACTATCCCAACTCGAGCTACTGTGATGAAATACTAGTAAAGTCTGATACAAGTATTTATACATATTTTTATTCCTGTGTTTTCTCAACCCATAAACCCTCTAATAGATAATCTAAAATGTTCTTCTTGATCTTTTTCTTATGGAGCTAGAGCAGAAGAACAGAAAAAAAAAGTTTTTTTTAAAAAATCATCTTTACCTCTGTTTCCATTTTGTTATTACTAGCCAAAAACCTCTAGAAAATTTCAAAAAGACTATGTTCTTGCTTCGGGAATCCATTCATCTAGTAAATGCTTATAGAATTGTCATTATATGCTAAGCACAGTTCTGAATACTGTGGACGGATTCAAGACAAAGTCCTACTCTCCTATTCTAGCATGATGTGAAAGGATGGGAATACTTTGAGACTGTCCTGTTCATGGTGTGGCCTCATGGGAAGATGTCACAATATGAGAAGGAAGCGGGTAGATTAATCAATCTCTCAGGCTGGCAATCAGGGAATGGCACTGTGTTCTTCCAATTATGTTACCAAAAGGGTTCTGTTCTCAAAGCATCTTACATGAACCTTTTATATCCTATCCTAAATCTAAAGCATACAGCCCTGCTTCATTCATTAAACTAGCCATGTCACAGGATGACAAAGTTGGTGGAACTTATGTTCTCACTGCCTTGCAGGTAACACTGATAGCGTAGTAGTAAAGCAGGAAACAGTTCTGATTTCATTTTAGTAGAGCAGGGGGTTAAGGGGAAAAAAAAAAGTATGCCTTAGAAGCTAAAGCTAACCTTGAGAACTTTTTCTTTTTAATTGAAAAACTGGGCATACATTGTGGATCTTTCAGAAAACATTATGGCTAAAAGGACACTACAAGACCATCTAATCTCTTTGTTTTACAGAAGGAAGTGAGGCTCACAAAGGTTAAATGACAGTTAATGGCAGAGCCTAAATACTGTGGTTGGTTGCAAAGATTAGGTTTAACACTATCATCAGGACATCTGTATGCATTAAGAGGCATTTGTAGTCTCGCCTTGGGACTGAAACACTACTCATAAAGTTTTTCTGTGGAAAAACATACTTTGAGTTTAAAATAAGCAAAATATGGACAAATTTGGAACACAGCTTCTTCCTAATTTGGGACTTACCTGTGACTAAAGTTTTTCATAAACACTCACTGATTAGCTGTTGCTAATGTAAATTCAACAGTTAGATGGACGTAAATTAAAATTACTTGCTGCATATTTGTCTTCAAAATACTTTCTCACCTGGGAAAGTACTGAAACAGCTACAAAACTGAAACATGTTAGATCTGAATCATCTTGACACTAAGGTGATGATGTGTCCCTGAAGACAATCTTATGTTATACAAAAACAAAGTAAAAGGTCTGATATATCTAGTAAGCTCAAGTAAAAGGAAGACTAGAAAAAGTCTGAACTAAGGTGAATGATCTAAATTGCTCCCCCAGAACAAAAGAAAGGCAGTATCCTAAGGGGCAGGACGCTTAAGTGGTGACAAGAAAACACTAGCAGTAGCAGTCACAGTACCTGTGTTGCAAGTATCCTTCATCAGTCGGCACCGATCTTTGACAGAAGATGCACTTCTTCCTAGCGCCGCCCCTATTGTTGCCCAGTCATTGCCATGCTTTATCCGGAGCCTAAAACAAGAGTCTGCCAATCAGCATTTGGTTCAATTGTTTTCTCCCTTTTAATTTCATCATTTATTCTTCATTCTTCTCTTCCCATTTGACTGGTTTGGAAGTTGTGGGCAGCAATACTTTGAGAGCCAAAGTTTGAAAGTGTGGCCTTTTTTTGGGGTCCACAGTTGTCTGTGGGTGAAAAAAAAACAGGCAGCAATTGCCTTTTTCCTGGGTCAGAGAAGAAATAAGTAACTTGGATATGTGTTCAAAAAAGACCAATTTCCCCTCAGGTTACTGACACAATCTCCCAGGCAAGCCCCAGACTCTCCCTTTTGAGCATATACCCAACAAATTCTTTAGACATCTAAGAGTTTCACAGATCTTTATCATTATAAACAGAATCTATCTTGAATTTTGTTCATGATCCATATAATTCATTAAACCATACTTTACGGCCTAACTCAATGAAGCAAAATTATATTTCCTGAGATTCAACAGACTTTGCAAGGTTGAGTCAGCCCAGATATTCACTGAAACATTTGCCAAGTTACCATTCTAAACTAAGCCATGTAGCACAACGCTGGTTTTGATCCTGGTATATAAATTCCCCCAAATTTAGTTTCAGGCAACCAAAAACGGCCCCTTAATCTCTTCTGGAACCCCTATTAGTGTTCTGAGGAAGCATCTGGTGAATGGCAACAGGAGACTAGATTTACACATTACGAGAATGGTTATTTTGTGCAAGTATGGATTTGATGTGATCTTTTTAAGGTCAATCATGCTTAAAAGCAGAATTAAATTATACCAGTCTGCCAAAAACCTCTTGAAATTTTCAAAGTAAAACTTTTAAGGACGTAAGACACAAAAAACAACAATCAGAATTAATGAAAAAAACTTTAAAACTTACTCCTTGAGCTTCTCAATTTCTTCAGGTGTATATCTAGAAATTCAGAGAAATTTTTAAAAAATCAATTAAAACAACGAATACTAAAAACCTTAATAAAAATCAGAATTTCATTTAGGGAGCTAAATGGTAAGTTACTTAGCATATGAAAATACTTTCAGAGTAACCCATTTTAAGTGGATTAATAAAAGTTGAGAATAGGCTGGGTGCAATGGCCCATGCCTCTAATCCCAGCACTTTAGGAGGCCAAGGCAGGCGGATTACTTGAGGCAAGGAGTTCGAGATCAGCCTGGCCAACATGACGAAACCCTGTATCGACCAAAAATACAAAAATTAGCTGGGCGTGGTGGCGGGTGCCTATAATCCCAGCTACTAGGGTGGCTGAAACAGCAGAATAGCGTGAACCTGAGAGGCAGAGGCTGCAGTGAACCAAATCATGCCACTGCACTCCAGCCTGGGCAACAACTTGATACTTGAGTTAAAAAAAAAAAAAAACAGTTGAAAATAAATGTTTCTGTTTTTATTTTTTTTAAACAGTAAACATTTTTAGTTATAATAAAGATAGACTGTATAATTTTCTCTAGAAAAAAAATCAACATTTAAAACATACATCTGTTCCCATGCTGCCTAATACTTCCTTTATTCAAATTTAGGTTTCGGCACTCTCAAATCTACTACAAAAAAACAAAAACAAAAACAAAAACAAAAAACACTACGGGTGACATTATAAACTAAAGCTAAGAAGAATATCTACTGAAAATTCTCTGAAAGCATTGAAAAAATTAAAATTCTCTTCCTTTACCCAGGTATGGACATCTGACATACTCTTGCTCTTTAGTTCAGTAGGCAAGCACTCAATACAGCCAATGCAATGTTCTTTTTAAAAATGTCCCTTTAATAATTAAGAAAGGCTGATCACTGTGTAACCATCTGCAATGCATGGAAGGTTTATGAATAGTTAACAAGTCCTTTATGCTCCATTTAAAAATTTTTTCTCCTTTTCCATCGTCATAAAAACATAATTTAATCCCCTTCAGCTTTCAAATGTACTTTCATTAGCAGGCTGCTGAAAAGCTAGAGAAAAAGCTGCACCAATAGCTCAGCAGTATCTAATAAGCCATACTACTGCCACCTAAAATTTCCAAACAGAAATTAAAAATAATGTCATTAACAATATACAATCATTGCATTGAAAAATCTTAATGGTGCCTTCCCATAAATACGGAAATCCATCCATGCATTGTTTCCAGAAATGTCATTCTTTTCCATTCTGGTTTTATTTAAAAAAAAAGAAAAAAAGAAAAAAGGCCACTGACCTAGGAATGTTGTATTCTAAAAACAAATAGGAAAAATGTTACCAATAAATTTCAAGTTATTTTCACACTTAAATCTTTAACCAGTACTGTACTTTTTATTTTACTACAAAGCAGACTTTGACATATTTAGTAAGCCAAGTCTTAAATCTAACCTATATAAAGAGGCTTTAATAATAAGGTTTTACCATATTCATAACATGGACCTGGAGGATAAAAATATTAACAATAATTCATGGCTGTCTTCAATTAATACCTTGACCATAATTCTGCTTTTTAAAAAATGGACAGTTCCTCAAGTATCTCCCCTAATTACATGAAAACATGCAACATTACAAGTTTTCATACTTTCCCACATGGTTTCTGTCATCATACATGCGAAGCACTCTTCTATAAACTGCAAACAAAGGCCGGTTCAGACCCCATGCTATAGTCCTGTAGAAATCTTTTCTTTCGTCTTTTGACATCTCAAAGATGATTTCTGTAGCATCTTTTATTCCGCGTGCCTATATGGGTTACATTTTTTTGATTTAGGGATTTCTGAGAAAATGCATATAGATATACTATGCTTTTAAAATTTGTTCTAATGTTAAAGGTCATCAATGGCATTTAGAAAAAGAATGTATCACTAATTCATTAATAAATTAAATATAAACTTTTAAGATGTTGCAAGAGATAAGTGACACTTAAATATTCCAAGAATAAACTATCAAATTCGATAAATTCAATTTCCATCAATCCCTTTTGAAATTATAAAAAATTAAAAATAGATCTAAAGAAAGTATAAGGAAGAAAATGCAAGAGCAAAATCAATGGAATCCAGAATCAAAGCATAGAAAGGATAAACAAATCTAGAAATTGGTTCTTTGAAAATATCCATTAAGATTAATAAAATTTGAAATGATTAAAGTTCTGCCAAAATTAAAAAAAAAAAAAGACACAAACAATATTAGAAATGGAAAAATGGGGCCTAGGTAGAGATGCTGCAGCGATTAGACCATTAACAAAATAATAATATGAACAATTTTATGGTAATAAATTTGAATTTTGGCAAAATGAATAAATTCCTAGAAGACCTCAACTTACCAAAACTGACTCTAGAAAAGACAGAAAATCGAACAGCCACAGACCATCAAGAAAATCTAATCAGTTATTAAATCATCTTCCCACAATAAAAACACTAGGCCCAGATGACATGGATGACATTATAGGTAAATACTACCAAATAGACACATAATCCTGTTCTTAAACTATTCAGAAGTTTGCAAAAATAATGAAAAAAGTGGGTACATTTATTTGCTTATTTTATCAGGCTAGGATAATCTTAATAGTGAAACCAGAGAAGGACAGTTTCAGAAAAGAATTTTCAGGTCAAACTCATTCATTAACATAGATCTCCTAATAATATTTTAGCACACTGAATCCAGCAATGTATAAAAACATTAATATGTCTAGGTAAAAAAGTAAGTTTATCCTGGGAATACAGGTCTGTGTTAATTTCAGGAAAATTATTAATGTAATTAATCATATCAGCAGATTTATGGGAAAAATGTAAAATCTCAACAGATGTGGGAAAACCATTCATAAAATTCAATATTCATGTATGTATGATAAAGTCTTAGCAAATTAGAATTCACTGATAATCAGATTTTAAAAAGCAAAAATGTAAAGATTGGAAAAAAGAATCATTTGTAATATATATGTAGAAACCCAAAAATCTATGAAGAAAAATTATGTGATTTTAAAAAAATAACTAATTTTAGCAAGGTTGCTAGATACAAAATCAATATGCAGTTATTTGCATTTCTATACAAAGTTTACATAATACTTTAAAAAGTTCCCACACAGCATCAAAATTAAGAGCATCAGAACTTAGGCAAGTTATTACTGTCCTTTATGAAGGAAAATATAAAACTTGACATTGAAGAGGAACTAATATGAAGAGTTATACCATGTTCCTCAACAGAAAGATGACATACTATGAAGATATTAATTCCCCCCAAAATGATGTACAAATTCAACACCATCCAATAAAAACTCCATTTGAGTGTTTCACTCCCTGTAAGCTGATTCTAAATTCATAATAGAAGAACAAAAGGCCAAGAAGAGCCAAGACATTTATAGAGACTGGGCCCATGGGATACTGGGACTTCTCAAAACAGTGCTGTACTGGTACAGGTAATCGACAAACAGAACCTGAAAACAAATTAGAACACCTAGAAACAAATTTGTGGTAGGTTGATTTAGGACAAAATGGACACTGTAAATTAGGAAATTAGACAGACATCTATACAGAAAGAGTACAATTCAAATTATATCTCACACCTACAGCAATGAAATGCAGAATTATAAAACTTTTACAAAGTAATGTGAGAATGTCTTCGTGCCTTTGGGGCAGGGAAGGATTTCTTAAACAAGGAAGCATGCAAATCAAACAGACAAAAAAGGTAATACATTTGATATTGCAGTTAACAATCTTTTCTCATCAAATGACACCTAAAGAGAAAGAAAAGACAGGCCACTAAATTGGGACAAGGTATCCATAATACAAATGACCAATAAATCATTAACACCCAGCATACATTAAGAAAGTCTAAGTTAAACAAACAAAACAGGTAACTCCACAGAAAAACTGGTGAAAGACACAAACAGGAATTTCAAAGAACACAAATAGCTAATAAGCATATCAAAATGTTTGATCAGAGAAACAAATTAAAACCATAATTAACACCCATGAAATTTGTACACATGAATAGCAAAAAACCAAAAAAAAAAAAAAACCCTAATGACCATTAACTGAGAAATGGGTACTTGTACATTTGCACAATGAAATACATTTAAATAAAAGTATAAGGATATTAAAATCATAATATTTAGCAAAAGAAGTTCCAGAATATCCAGAGAAAGAATCTCTTTATATATAAACTTCAAAAACAGGTGAAATCAGTGTATACATTTTATACACTTCTGAATGTATGAAACTTCACAGCAAAAAAATTCTAAATTTTAGGATGTTTTCTAAAATTATTTCACTTACGCAGTTCCAGTTTTGCAAATGATTAAATATTTACTGAACTACTACATGCAAGGAACACTGTGTTGCACGATGACCATATAGTGAGATAAAAGATTCTACCACCTCCACACTCCTTGCCCTTTTTCTTGTGGAAGTTACTCTCGTTTATCTTTTTAACCCAAATATGAAACTTATGACATCAAACTAATTGGAATTCTCTGAAGTTTAAAACTGGCTCTACAGAATTCTTAGAAGAGCACCACATAATAAAAGCTATGGTCAAAAATAAAAATCGAACAAATTATCTTTTTCCAAGATAATCTTTTGGACATTTCCTATTTCTGCCAATCTAATCATTCTCCCAGTCACCTAAAATAAAAGCTCTTAAGTTGCTCCTCCAACTCCTTTTCCTTCTTTCCCAACATTTAGTCACCAGGCATCCTTACAGACTACCTGGTTATCTGCCCTTTCCCTACCAATTCTATTTCTACCATTGTAGTTTAAGTCCTTTGCCACTCTCAGCTGGTCTACTTCAGTCCTCTAAAAAGTCTCCTACTCACACTTCTACCCATTAATCACTAAATTGGAAGGGTCCTTGGAGATCATCTACTTCAATCCCCTATATAAGAAACCAGCTTAATTCCCAAAGTTAACTGTTCCTTGGCACTGGTTACTGCTTTATCTCAACTAACAGCATTTTCCAGGTATAACTAAACTACATGTGACTAATGGACAACTTAAATACACTTCTGGATTCATTTTCAAAGGCCACTGTATTTGTTTCTCTTAAAATAACAAACATGGTGGAAGGATCTCATTTATTGGTGAAGAATTAAAGTTTTAAAATTCTACATTTCACAAAGGTTAGCTTGGGAAGGTTGCAGTTAAACTTCAAAATGTGCACCTTCTAGGTAGCACTGTATTTCTACGTTAGTGTAGCATGGAAAATAGTAAGCAATCAATATATCAAACGATAGGAGAATGTATACCATCCTTCCATAAATGATGCTAATGGTCTACATTTCAGACATAACACTATTTGAATCTAACTCCATTACAGAGATGATCAGCCAGTCCCTGGAAAGATTTCCTTGAGAATACATATCTACCCCACCAATTTCTTACTCAACTAAGCTACTAGCTTTTCTTAAACCCTTTAATTGCTTCTCATTTCCTATAGGATAAAGTTCTAATTCTTTGGCATGGACTTCGAAGCCTAGTTTTCCAGAGGCTATTTATCTCAGTTCAAGGTAAAAGGGTTAATTTAATGTGTGTTGGTTTTGATCTTTGATTTCTTGCTACTTCAGCATGCATTCATGGGGTTCCCTCCGGTTCTACTCTAGCCCAAGTTCCACCCTTTTAAGACAGCTCAAATCCTTTCTCTTCCAAAATTTCCATAACTGCTCTAAAAACTCTTTCTGTAAACTTGTACAGAACTCATATGTACGACTCACATGATACAAAGCTTTGTATCATTCTTCACCTGTTTCCAGCCTGCCCAAATGGATCACTGACTTCAAAGGCAAACACTGTGTGTTAAAGCAATTTGTGCCTTAACACAATCCAGTACTTAAAAACTACTGTGTTCAAAGGATGTTTAATGAAGCATACTAAGCTAAAAAGAAACAAACCTAAATAAGAAAATAAACTAAATTTTTATTTTTTTAAAAGGGAAGGGCTGGTATGACATCAAAAATTCATTCAAAGATGCATACTTTAGCCAGTCATGGTGGCTTACGGCTGTAATCCCAACACTTTGGGAGGCCGAGATGGGCGGATCACCTGAGGTCAGGAGTTTGAGACCAGCCTGGTCAACATGGTGAAACCCTGGCTCTGCTAAAAATACAAAAATTAGCTGGGCGTGGTGGTGCATGCCTGTAGTCCCAGCTACTCGGGAGGCTGAGGCAGGAGAATAGCTGGAACCTGAGAGACAGAGCTGTACTGAGCCAAGACTGTGCCACTGTACTCCAGCCTGGGAAACAGAGCAAGACTCCATCTCAAAAGCAAAAACAAAACAAAAAAAACACAAAGATGTATACCTTAAGCTTAAAACAACATGAATTAAACTCTATAGGCTTCTTGAAAAGATAAGGCTTTAAAATGTTGAGAGGCTATTAGGATTTTATCTAAACTTGAGGGTGGTAAAGTAGCAAAGCTATTTTAAACTGAGAATTCAAAATATTATTATACTATAATAACATATTTTAGAATTATTCAGCTATAACATGTTAGCCAATCATCCATTACAAAATAAGTAAAAAGCTCCTAGTAAGTACATACAATATGCTGTGTCAATTTCTGCAATTGGCAATAAACAAATTATTGAAACATAAAAATTTTCCATAAGATACCTTCAGATAGCGTTCAATATTGTTCATCAAAATATCAATTTCTTCTTTGGACCACATCCCCTGCTTCCATTTATGTCCTTTAAAAGAAAACAAGTAATGTTATAAAAAATGTTACTCCTTGAAAGAAAACACCAAATTTCCTTTGTGATTAAATTATATTTGGGGATAAAATGGTAGCTAATTTCATTTCTCATTCCTCTGAAATCTGAAAGGTCTCTAGGTAAACTTGCTTTTGTAACCTCCGGTTTTTAAGCTAGAATACATTTATTTGACCCTACTGAAAAAAGACAATGTTAATTAAAGATTTTAAAACTATTACCTCTCTTAGCCTTTCAGCAGTACAAAACTGCTAAAAAGAGATGTATAAAAATAAGAAAGGCCAAATCGTGTTCAAAACTTTTTGAAAAATTTCTCCAATGAAAATTTTATGGGCAGAAGATCATATACAAAAGACTCCAGGGCAAGGTAAATATTGAATACCAAGTGTATTCAATATTTTACTTAATGAGTATTTACTACACAATGGTTGAAAATGATTTACGTTTTTCTGCTTCCTTTCTGTACTTCAGAGTGGCATAAACACAACCCTCACTTTTTTTGTAGCAGCTTTCCCAGCTATGCTTGAGCATAGCCAGCACTATGAACACTATGCTACCTTGAGCCTCTAAGCCACTAGTCAGACCAAAGATAGTGGACCCTTGAAAAGGCTTGACTTCCTACTCCCATAAGCAGTAACTGTATTGTCTTAAATGACACCACTATGCATTTGTTCAAAAATTAACAAGACAAAATTTACTTCAAATCAGAAGGAGAAAAATAATTACTGAAAAACAAATGGTGGTTTCATAACCTTAATTCAAAGTCATTCGGGGGTCAAATTTATTTCAGTTAGAAAAGCTCAATTACTTTAATTGCTCAATCCCAATGACAAAGGTCCAATTCAGAATCTTGTTGACTAATAAGCCCTTTCTATCTCCATTTTTTTCCACTGGGCACTAAAATTCACAGTATATCTTACCTTTATTAGTCAGAGAATCCTTATCTTCTTTAGTTGTAAACCATGCTTGGCTAACTGCTGAAACTTCCTCATTACCCAAAGGAGATATTTCATCTAGTTGCTCATTCTGCAAAATCTTGAAAAGGTAAAAGTAAAAAAAAAAAGGAGCAGCTTGATTTAATGCCCAACCTGATTCATCTTTACAATGGTAAGCATTACAATATTTTAATATAGTAACATGGAATTCACTTGGTTTAGATATAGTAAAAATATATTCAATTTACAAAAAAAATTGCTTGCTGATTTTATAGCAGTATGAAAACAAAATTATATGCATTAACATAATATGACCTTCATTTAAGCAAGTAAATGTACTATGTATAAAATGGGCCAAGAGTCCATTAAGTATTTAAATCAATATAGAATATTTAGGGAAATTTAAATATTTACATACATAAATAAGCTCAATAATATACAGCTATCTGTTCTGGACAGGAAAATGTAAGTGCTAGGGTTGGGTGTTATGATTTGTTAACACCCTCAGAGATAAGCTTGCTGCCTAAATCACCAATGATGTAATCTTTTGCTTAACTTAAAAGATTAACAGGGTAAATCATAAGTCATTATTGCAAAATCATGGTCTGCTTATTGTTTTCTGATAACTGTTTTCACCAATGTCTAGAGCCTTATTAACGTAACTTCCTCTCAAAGAACTGTATGGTATTACTTATTCTTAAAGCTGCTAAGTCTTCTGTGCAACTACCACCAGCTACATTTTCAGTTACAAATTCTGCAGGTGGGGAGGGGGGAGCTGCCTTCAACAGAATTGACCCTGGCCTGACTGGCCTGAAGGGGATCTATAAAGTATATGAGGAAGACCTGGCAACAACAGTGCTACCACATCAGGTAATAGCCTATCATAGGCAGAATAAGGGAAGAGTCACATGTTTAGTGACCACTCAACCCAATTCAGTCTCTAGGCTAAAAAAAACTAAGCAATGAGGCTGGGCGCGGTGGCTCACGCCTGTAATCCCAGCACTTTGGGAGACCGAGGCAGGTGGATCACGAGGTCAAGTGATCGAGACCATCCTGGTCAACATGGTGAAACTCCATCTCTACTAAAAATACAAAAAATTAGCTGGGCATGGTGGCACATGCCAGCTACTCAGGAGGCTGAGGCAGGAGAATTGCTTGAACCCAGGAGGCGGAGGTTGCGGTAAGCTGAGATCACGCCATTGCACTCCAGCCTGGGTAACAAGAGCAAAACTCTGTCTCAAAAAAAAACAAAAAAAAAACTAAGCAATGTCACTGGCTGAAGGTAAATCCTAAGAAGGATTGGACTACTACTACTTGAATAAGCAGAAACTGAACTTCTAATATGAAGAGAAATTGAAACCCATCTCTCTTGGAAAGAGATAAGCTGTCCTCATCTCTCTTGGAAAGAGATAAGCTGTCAGTGGACAACCAAGGTACAGTTAGGAGAAAAGCCACATCTCTAATGTTGCCTACTTTATTTTTATATCTGGTGATAATACATATTGTGTGTTTATGAAAGTGTTTTTGAAACCATGGGCAAAAAGCTGGAAATCACTGGAACAAGTGTGAAAAGTTTTATAGCCCTCTATGTGTCATGCTATTTGATTTTTTTTTTTAATGAAGAGATACCTTTATAAAGCTAAAAACTGAGACAGACTAGATGTGTCTAAGGCTTCTTACATTCTGAAGATTACAATTTTATAAGATTTGTTGGGGTCACCCCATGTTTGGGTGCCACTGTCAGGGGTCTGTCCGGCAGACCTCGTCTGAGCCACGGATGAATAAAGGACACTTGACACACAGATATTATGCTTTACCAGTTCCGCTGAGAGTCCACAGCCACTTTACAGACACTTTGAAGAGTCTTGTAAACAGCTGCAACTACCAGCTCTCCTCAGCCAATGAGACTTGCATTTATTTAGTAAAGTTTAATTGACAGAGCCCAAGTCAACACCGCTAAAATGAAGATTAAAGCACAGGTTATGATGCTTAAAGCGAACACCATTAGAGGGTAATTTCCTTGGTCAACCTCCTCCTGAGAGGGCCATCTGGCTCAAAGGTTAGTTTTAAGAACACAGGAGTAAACAAGTTAGTAAGATAAACTCCAGATACTTTAGCTATTTGCTTTACTTATTAACTAAATGTAAAGGGGATTTAGGCTGCCTTCAGCTGAAACTTCCACTGAAACTATGAAAAAACTTTTAGGCTTCCTAAAAGGGTTCAAGACTATATTCTGTAACTTTTTCTACTGTTTTTCCTTTACTATTTTTTCCACAACCTTGAGTGAATTCCTACAAGATTTGATCCTGGAGTTATACATCAGTAAACAGTATAACAGAGAGCTAAAAAGACCTTCATACATAAAATACTCGCTTTTAAGAACTATAATGTAGAAAATTCTCTCAAATGATCATCTCTTAAATTAACCAGTTGGATATGAGAATCAAATCACCATTCCTCAAAGTATGTCTACACAGCAGAGCCCATTCCATGAACCTTAGGAATAAGTCTGTCATGCTAATTAACCACTATTTTGGGGTAAACACTTAATGATTCATGGCTCAAATTTTCCCTATGAAGAGTTACAATGATCATGTAAGTCATGTAGTGTCAACCATTTAAACAGCCATCAAATAAGCAAATAATTATTTAGCAGTAGTATTCAACACTGTCAATAACAAATGAGTTCAGTGAGTACAGCAGGAGACTTAGGTACCTTGAAGGGTATTTATATACCTATCTATACTTAGTATATAAATATTAATAAGTTTTACAGTATTCCTATTTTTTACTACTTTATGCATCTATTAAGTTTACTCAGCTTTATTTAGTATGCTGTTGCTTTTAATATGAAGCTTTTATGAGTTGGTTGCAGGATTTCATATCTGTGTGTATATATATATATATATATATATATATATATATAAGGCTTATAAATCTAAAATATTCAGCTGACTGAAGACCTCTTGCAACCATGAAGTACTGTATATATAGGGACTTATAATAGTTTCTAATTATTTTTCAAGCTAGTCTCATTAGTGGAATAAGACACAGTACATTAACTGCCAAACTATGTCAAATAGCTGCAACTGGTTTACAGCAAAGATATAGTAAGAAACAGACTATTTCTGAACTTTTAAACTATGCTGACGTTCAACTCACATCTTGTCCATTTTGTGTCTAAAGTTAATCTTATTAAACAAATATTAGAAATTATGAAAAGTTTTTTGTTCACTAAAATGGTGATAACAAATCAAGAGGCTAAATATTAAATTATAACTCATGAACTCTTTGGCAGTAATCAAAACAAAACAACTTTATAATTTGTTTTGTAATAAGGGCCAAAACTGGGCACAATGGCATGTTCCTGTAGTCCTCGCTACTTGGGAGGCTGAGGTTTCTCAACATGTTATCACCTAAGCAATGTGTAAAGGATCATCCTCCTGAGGCCAGTTAAAAGATTTACTATACCTGGATCTGTGTCACAGTCCCCTCAGTAACCTCATCATCTGCCACCTCTGTGGTTGCGGTCATGGTCACCTCAAAGCTCTGATCATTTTCTGAAACTTCAAGAAAAGGAACAGTTCATCTCCAAAATAATAATGGCAAATTCTAATTATTCTAAAAATATCCATGGGAAAAAAACACAATCACCTAATTTCCTAACACACTCCTTGTTAATACATCTTCACATGTATATATTCATTCGCTTAATAATACTTAATGTGCAGCTAATTCATAGCAGGTATTGCTCTAGGTGCTGGGGGAAACAAAATCCTTTCTTCACAGAGCCTATATTCTAGTGAGGAAAGACACAAATGGACAAGATACTATATTGGATGGTGATAAGTAGTGAGAAAAAATAGAACAGGAAAGGGAATGTGTTGGGGTGGAGAACAGTATTTGAAATTTTATATAGGAGCTAGGAAAAGTGACCAAGACTTGGAACAAAGTGAGGATGGAAGCTAGTTTTGCAGGTATCTTAAGGAAGACTTTTTCAAGGAGAGCCAAGTGCAAAGGCTCTGAGATGGGGCATGCTTGGCGTGTTCATGGGAATAGCAAGGAAGCCAGTGTAGCTAAAGCAGGCTAAACAAGAACACGTAGGAGATTGTGTGGGGCCTTCTAAGCCAAAACGTTTTGGCTTTAACTCTTAGGTGGGAAAAGACTGGAAGATTTTGAATAGAGTAATCTTTTATTTTAACAGGCTCACTCTGGCTGCTATAAGGAAAACAGTCTGAAGGGCAGCAAGAGCTGGAGTGAGATCAGTTAAGAGGCAAATGCAATCAAGATATATCAGTGGCTTGGACTAGGGTGAAGGCAACTGAGAGTTCAAATTGTGAATGTATTTTGGATGGCAGAGTCAATATGATTTGTAGACAAACAAGAGATGGAAGACAGTGAAGAATCAAGGATCAATATTAATTTTTTTTTTAAAATCAAAACTACTGGAATACACTTGCTACTAATTAGTTGGAGAAGACTGTAAAAGAAGCAAATTTAAGGGTTTAGGAAATTACAGAGACTCTAAACACATTAGTTTGAGACAACTACTTTATATTTAGAAAATGAGAAGTCTGGTCTGGAATAAATCTAGTAGTTAACACCAGATAGTATTTAAAATCTCAAGTTGAGATCACCTAAAAAGTGAGTAAAGAAAACAAAGAAGCAGTCTAAGGACTTAGTCCTGGGGTGCTCCACATTTAGAGGTTCTGGTGACATGGAAAAGTCAGCATTAGAGACTAAGAAGAAATGGACAGAAAAATAGAAAACCAGAGGAATGTTTCCTACAAGTTAAGTGAAAATGTTTCAGGGAGGAGGAATAATAAATATTGTCAAAAGTTTCTGACAGATCAAGAAAGGCAAAAACTAAAAAAGTGGACACTGAATTTGGCAACAAGGTCTTTGGAGAGCTGAGAAAAACAGTTTAGTTAAGGGGTGAAAGCTTGATTGGATTAAGTTTACGGAAAAATGGGGGAAAGGAAATGAAGACAAATATAGGTAATTTTCAAGGTATTCTGCTCTAAAGACAAGGAGAAAAACTGAATAAGGACCAAAAGTAAGCTAAAGGGACTTTTTATTTATTTTTTTGAGACAGGATCTTGTTCTGTTGCCCCGGCTGGAATGCCATGGCATGCTCACAGCTCACTGCAGCCTCAACCTCCCAGGCTCTAGAGATTCTCCCACCTTAGCCTCCCTAGTAGCTGAGAATACAGGCGTGTACCACCACGTCAGTTAATTTGTATTTATCGTAGACAGAATTTTGCCATATTGTCCAGGCTGGTCTCAAACCCCTGGGCTCAAGCAAACTGCCTGCCTTGGCCTCCCAAAGTGCTGGGATTACAGGTGTGAGCCACCACGCCTGACCAGGGACTTTTTATTTTAAAGAAAAAATAACAGTATGTTTGCAATACTGATAAGAATGATTCAGTACATGAAAAACTGGTGACACAGAAGAGACAAAATAATTATTGGAACAATGTCCTTGAGTAGGTAAAGGGGATGAAACCTAGTAAATGGAAGGGTAGGTCTAAGATAGGATAACAAATAGATGGACATAGATGCAGGTGGGTATATATTTATGGTAGTGGGAATTTGTAGAAATTATTTTCTGGTTACTTCAATTTTCTTAGCGAAGAGGAAGTAGGATTATCAGCTCAGAGTAAAAAGGTGGAAGAGGTATTCAAAAGTTTCAGGAGCTATGAAATAGTCATCTCAGAGTGGGAAAAAGAACACTAGAAAACTGGTGTTAATGGTGGGCAGCATTAGGAGCCCACTTCAGATTAATGATCAGGAATTAAAGTGAGAACAGTCAGCCTGCTTGTGCCATTTTTCTCTAATCCTTCAATTAGCTGCACTGGTACAGACATAAATAGGCAAAGATAGATTTAGACAGTTATGATTTCACCAAACAGTGAAGTGAGAGAAGAACAAAGGACTTGGTGAATGCAAGACAGTGATTATAGGGATTATAATGATTAACCATAAAAGTGAAATGGGGTAAAAATGAAAGAAAGGATACAAACAGAGAAGGAACAATGAAAAAGTAATAGGATCAACAGGTCCCAGTGAGGCAAAAGATTTCAGGAGTTCAACAGTACAAGAAGTGAGCTGGAAAGACAGAAGTAGTGGTAGGAAAATAGCAAGTCTGAAATAGATCACAAATGGACTCCAGAAATAGGTATGAGTGGTAAAGGCAGAAATAAATGGAGAACAAAAGGAGTAAGGGGGTAAGGTACTGAAAGAATCATCTCGATGAATACTGTAATCACCATATAGTTATAACTACAAATAGGGATTGAGATAAATGTAGTGGCAGATGACTACAAAAAGAAGTGGTTATTGAGTTAGAATGATTAACATGAGTTAGGCTGATGCTGTGAGGATTTTTACAATCCAGACAAACTGTATCAGTCTTATTGCTAAATATTAGGCTCCAGTGTGTCTTCCATATGTGATGATGCTATGACCCATTATAAAGCAGCTCATGTGCTTTCATGTCAACATATCTCTATTATCTGAAGCTAAGTGAACAGTGCCATGAAGGATTTGGTTACACCATAAAATAAAACAAAATACCAGGTATAGTTTGAACGTACAATCATGAACAAGGCATTCCACTTTAACCAAATGAATCTGTTAAAGTCAATTTATATCAAAATAGCCACTCAAAAATTCTAGTTTAGAAAATACTTAGGATTACATCTGTATAGAAAGGCCGGTTAAGTTTTAGAAATGAATTACAACATAATAATAGTCAAATTAGGAAAGATTTAAGAAAACATAGGAATCATCATTAGGAAGAAGAATATTTAATTATAAATACGTCACGCTTGTTTATGCCACAATTGGAAGCAATATTAACGCTGTTTTTCAATAAACTCTAATAGTAAACTAAAAGTTTCTTTTCTGTTCAATTTAGCAAGCAAACTAACTCTAAATTCAGAGTACATATCGACTTGTTAAGATACGATTTTTCAGGCTGAAAACCTAGTCTTCCTTTTTCAAAAGATGAAGATGTGATTTTGCCTGATGCTGAGTGTAAAATCAAAGTTCTCAGATATGGCAAAACCCTCCTTTGTGCTAACAGTGCCACCAACAGCCATGTGCTCCATGCCCACTGCCATGGATTAAGGCATCTACTCCGGAATGTTCCTGAACACTCCACACTCTTTGCTAAGGAAATCAGAAATACAATCTAATGTTGTAGTTGGTATGCTGTCTTGTGCCAACAGTATTACACTTGAGATATTATACCTCCTATAGAATCCAGTCTACTTTAAATGATCTTGGAATAGAAACACATTAAAAACTTTCTCAGCAAGAAAAAACTAATTAGGGTTCTATCTAACTTCCATGTTATCATATAGCATACTGAAGAGGCAATATGGCATTGGGGTGAAAAGCATGTAGTACAGGAACCAGAATGCCTAGAATGGCTTAGTCAAGTTATTATAATTTTCTGTGTCTCAGTTTCCTGACTTATAAAATATAAATAATAATGTTAGTATCTCTTATAAAGCATGCTTTCTCTATGAGGGCAAATACGGTCTTGGGAAGGGGGGAAATGCATGTGACAACAAATTTTACTATCTTTATGAACAAAGCAAGGACATACAAACAGTACATTAGGAAATACAGGATATTTTTGAGGATATATTGTACTTTTCACGAAGGAAAAGTACAATCAGGGGAAAAAAAGTCTAAAAAGGCTCCTTGTGGGACAATTGAAAAAAAAGATTGGCAAGATTAAAGTAGGCAGTATATGTAAAAGCATTTAACGATATGCCTGGCACATTGTATTTATTGTTAGTTAAAGAGGTGTTTTGACTAAATGAAAAAAAAAAACAATGTGTCCAAGTCTATCTAGAAATGCCAATTGGATGTCTTACAAGCTAAACTTAGATTTCAAAAGGGAATTCTGTGTCTTAATACATAGTGACTTACGTGGAAGTGCAACAACTGATATGCAAGGAGTAGAATCATCAATACTCTGATCATCCTCAGAGGACAAACAAAGCCTTTTATGTGGAGGTTCAATACTATCTTCTGAGTCTATTTCATCCGCTTCTAATGGAAGAAAACAAACAAAAATCTCAAAAAAGTCAAACCAATGAGGCAAAACAAAGTCTCTAATAATGACTCTATAACAATTTTCTTATCCATTAAAACAATCTTCTTACCAATTTGCTCATTTAACTAAACCTAGTTGTGCAAAGAGGATTCAAACGGACCCTGCCTTTCTATGCCTACTGGAGTATTCAACTTCTGAAGGTTTCCTGAAAGAGGTGTCTTAAACTTAGAAGAGAAGGGAAGCCCAGGAAAAATTGCTGTCTCTCGGCAGTAGAAGCAGTACGTGCAGTGGCATGGAGGTATGAGAAGCTTAAGGTATGTTAGGCAAATGTGATCTGCTGGTACACAGGTATATGAAATATGGCAGGAGGTGAGACTATGAAGAAAGCAGAAATGACTGGAGACCTATGGGCCAAATTAAGAACCTGTACTATATTCTAAAAACCTTGGGAAACTTTATGCTATTAAACATATCATGACTAATTTCATCAGCAGCTTGAAAGATGAATTATAGGTAGGAGAATGGTTAAAAGGCTATTAGAGCTACCTGGATGAGAAATGAGAATCTAAACTAACAAAGGAGGGCTTGAAACAGAGAGGATGCAATAGATTTTAAAAACATAATACTATCAACAAGTCTTCAAAAGAAATTATGCAGGCGATGAGAGAAATTATTCCCAACCACATTCATGATCTGCATACTAAGTAATGAAATTCACAGAGAAAGGAAAAAAAGAGAACTAGGTTTAGGAAGTAAGTACAAGCAAGGATTGTTTGGGACATATGAAACTTAAGGTGCCTATGAGAAGCACAGAGAAATCTGTATAAAGACAGAGTATGAGTCATCTTTATAGGTAGGTGCTAGTTAACATCGTAAGTTTGAATTAAATAATCTACGAATTATGAGTAGAGTGAAAGAGAAGACAGAACCAAGGTTGAGTAAAGATGAACCTAAAAGCACAATAAATAAATGGCATAAATAAACAGCAAGTAGAGGAGTAACAACAAAGTTATCAGCTGGAAGGCTACTGGATCTTAACTCATTGCAGATCATCATATTAAGTCATATTCAAATGATTGTGTACAATTCTTTAACACAGGTTCTAACAAAAGAATCTATGTGCATTGAGGACTAATTCTACATTTTCTAATGTATTAAATATACTGCTGGCACCAATTAGTATAAAAAAAGAAGTATATATTATAGTTATTCCATCATTATCTCTGGGGGCTCAACAGATCCTATTTACAACATAGCAACAAGATTGACAAAGGCTAACACGTTCAACTGAAAGATAACCTCGTTTTCTACTGTGTCGCCTATATTCATTTGGGCAATAGGGGTCAAAAAGTGACATGGAATTCAGAAATTTTGCAAAGAGTCAGAATTATATATCAGCAAGTTCTCCTACCATTCTGAGGGCAGTGAAGAATGAGGTTCCCTTCTGTGTCTTGAGTCAAAGTCACAGAGTTCACAGTTTCTACTGTTACTGTGTCAGAATCCTCTTCCACTGTGCTCATACTCAAATCTGTACAAGAACAGACTCCAGATCAGGATTTCAAAAATTATTCCCAGATATGAATATGAAGTATTCCCCTTAAAGTCCCTGAAATACCACACACATTTATTTGGGTATCTGCCTATAGTGTTCTTCATGTAAAATTGCAATTAGAGTTCAGATTTCAAAAACTGCCTTTCATAAATTTATACCCTTTATTTAGAGTAAGATAATTTGCAAGAATATGATGGCTCTGATGAATTTTGAAAACCTACAACATTTATAATACTTTAAGAAAGATTTTTGCAACATCCAACAAAAGACTGTCATATCAGCAAAACTCTCACCACTTTTTGATTGTGTCTTTATGGACAGCTTTGTAGGTGCTTAACTTGGATTAATCAAAACGTTTATCTTGATTTAATAATTATTTTTCCAAAACATTTTTACAGGTATTTAAGCTCTATTATCTGAAAAATAGGAACACTGAATAATTCTTGCTGTGTTCTTAATATTGAACAAGTGCATATATCCATCATTGACCAAATTGCAATTTTGAGATGAGTTAGGCCTTCTTTTGAAACAGCTAACTTTCATTGTTCAAAGTATCCTTACCTGCTATTTTACACAAATATTATTTTCCTCTTGTTCAGACAGACAGAATAATTAGTCTCAGAATATAATACCTCATGGCTGGTGGGCGGGTGGGGGGAGGTGTGAAACTGTAACCAATGGCCTGGTTGAAGTCTTCAGAAACACCTCATAAGGTTTAAGGACGTTCTTGCCTCAATACTCACTTTTGGTTTTATCCATATATGTTTTACCAACTAAATAATGCAGAGGACATAAACCCTGATGTAATTTCTCAATGTTTATTAAACTTTTTTTTTTTTTTTTTTTAGAGAAGGGGTCTTGCATTGTTGCCCAGGCTGGAGTGCAGAACCTATTCAGAGGCACTACCATAAGTGCACTAGAGCCTTGAACTCCTGAGCTCAAGTGATATTCCTGTCTTAGCCACCCAAGTAGCTGGGTACAGGTATGTGCCAACATGCCTGACTCTATCTGGCTCTATACACAAGATATTAGTCCATTCATATATTTACCATTGAAGTGAATGTATTTTCCTTGGCACAAAAAATATATTAACCTAAATATATTAACAATTACATGGGGAAGATCCAATCATTCATTAAAATTTTACTATACAAATTACTATTTGAAAAGGACATTATTCATTTTACGATGGTAATTATGCCATTCACAAAATAAAGGTAAATGGAAATCATGATCTAGTTTTGACAAATTTGCAAATCATGTGAGGTCTTTACAACAAAGACAAACTTACCTAGACAACAGATGGATCAGCTATAGCCCTTCCCACAGAATCAAGTTGCCTTCCCTTAGCCAGCAGCATCACTTTCATGTTATCCAGATTGTTTCTCCCCCCATGTTCGTATCTCTGCAACACTCTGAAAAAGTAACAGCATTATACACAATAAGGCTTAGTAAGAGAAAACGAGTAGGATAGCAGTATGCTGATGACAGTTTAGCCTCAAGCTTCTGTGTTATCTCAACTAGAAGAGTTAAGACAAAACTAGAATTCTTTTTTAAGTAGAACTTTTGGAAATTAGCCTCTAAAATTATCTCTCAATGAAGAAAGGATAGAAACGATGAATAAATATTAACAGGTAGTTTCTTAACCCAAGTGGCTCTCATCAGGCAAACATCCTCTGGAAAAACAAAACAAAACAAACAGGTTCAGCTATGCTAGTGGTTCTATGAACTACAGACCGTGGTACCATTAGGTAACACGATGTGTGTATCAACCAATATAGTACTATAAATATTACTAGTAACTATAGTTTTTCTTTATAATTATTAACCCCTCTCTCTCGTTTTATCTTAAAGCATTAAAAATTATATAATACCCTATTCATTCAGAAAACACTTTTAAGATGGCAGGTGAACAACCCTATCTAGTAATCTGTAGGGAAAAAAAAGAAACCTTAAACAATTAGGCCAGAAAAGGCAAATTACAAGTAAGCTCTTAAAAACAATGTGAAACTTTATGAAATATGAAATGGTTTTCAAAAAAGTTTCTTTCAATAAGTTTCTCAGCTTTATCCTCAAAGGCCAACCAAAGAGAGGAAAAAAAACAGTATTTCAGGTTCACGGGGATGTTTCAGCAAAACTAGGGATTAAAATTTTAACTTTTGCAGCATTCTAATTAGATCCTCTTTGCATTTTCAGTGGCAAAGGTACAGATCCTGCTGGAGAAACTTCATTAACCTATTAGATTTCATGTTTCATGTCATCATTTCTGAATCCATTAATTTTTAAAAGGCTGGCTTGTTAGGAATACCTATTGCAAAAGACGGGGGAAAATAAATACAAAAAAGTTAAAAAAAAAAAAAAAAAGGTCAAAATCATCCATAAACTTTCCAAAAAGTGATTTTTCATACTCTGGTGTAGTTCCTTCTAATCTCATCCCCCAATGTATGTGTCTGTGACTATAGTGTATCTTGCAATTTTATATCCTGTTTTTTAGAATTTGCTCAGATTGAAAAGTGTGAAGGAAACCAAGGGAGGCATCTAACACAAGTTTTTATTACTTAAAACTTATGTTGCTCCCGGTGTGGTGGCTCACGCTTGTAATCCCAGCACTTTGGAAGTGATCATTCGATCGCTTGAGCTCAGGAGTTTGAGACCAGCCTGAGACAGTGAGATCTGGGTCTCCACAAAAAAACTAAAAAATTAGCCTGGTGTGGTGGTTTATGCCTGTAATCTCAGCTACTCAGGAGGCTGAAGTGGGAGGATGGCTGCAGCCCAGGAAATCAAGACTGCAGTCTGAGTGACAGCAACAACCTGTCTCAAAAAATAAAACAACAAATAAAATGTATGCTGCAATAAAAACTGTGACATCATTTTACAGTTCTCCTATTATTGGACATTCATGTTGTTCCCAATTTTTAATTTCCTTAAACCATACTGAAAAATATATTTTTACACTCTATTTCCTTGAAAATAAATAAAAATCATTAGATCAAAGGAAATGACAAAATTTAGAACTTCTTCAATCATACTGCAATTTATTTTCCCAAAAGGTTGCACAAATTTATATCCCAATCATTGAAATGTAAACGCTACTCTTGGTAATCTTGCCAATAGTTGTTTTTTAAAAACTTCAAAGCAAAAAGCAGAATGCTTATTTGATAGGTGCAAAATGGTCACAGGTTTAGCATTTGAATGAAAAATCGTTTAAAGACCCAAGTTAATCCAAAACTTTGGGAAAAAGAACCAGAATCCTGGCTCCTTTAAAAGTTCTGCAACTCCTTTTAGAGATTAGTGAATGATTCTATGCTACTTTGCAAATTAATAAGCTTATTTGTTCAATCAACAAATATATCTAAATACATTACCTCTACTATATGCAGGTATTGGGGATACAGTAGCTTTTTTTTGCTTTTGAGACGGAGTCTGACTCCGTCACCCCGGCTGGATTGCAGTGGGGCGATCTTGGCTCACTGCAACCTCTGCCTCTTGGGTCAAGCAATACTTCTGCCTCAGCCTCCCAAGTAGCTGTGACTATAGGTGCGCGCCACCCGCCCAGCTTTTTGGTATTTTTTAGTAGAGACGGGGTTTCACCAAGTTTGCCAGGCTGGTCTCGAACTCCTGACCTCAGGTGATCCGCCTGCCTTGGCCTCCCAAAGTGCTGGGATTACAGGCATGAGCCACTGAGCCCATCCCCCTGTCATCCTAAACATGTTCTTGACTCACTATTTTTCCCCTATAGTCCGAGCTATATGGCCAGTACATTTATTAATATTTAAGAAACTGACCTAGTTTCACTTTTAATGCGTAACACATTTACATGGTTAAAAATTCAAAGGTAATTTTTATTAATATGAATACTAATAAACATAAGATATAAGGTATTCAAATGAAGATGTCAAGCTGATAAAAATATAAAATTAGAGTTCAACAGGCCAGCATCAGGCCTATAAATGTGAGTTAGTGGCATGCACATTGTTTTCAAAGATTTCTTAAAGAGGTTAGAGAAGACAGCCTAGATTCCAGTTCTAGAACACTTCACTACATTTGGGAAGTCAAGCAAAGAAGAATGAGAAGGACTAGCTAGAGATACGAGAGAAAAACTAAGAGGTGTTAACTAAGAAGCACAAGTGTTTTTTCAATGAGCATTAAGTAGTCAACTGTGTTGAAAACTGCTGAGGATAAGATGATTGAGAAATGACCATATAATCTGGCAATATGGAGAACAATTGGTATCTTTAACAAAACTAGTTTGGTGGGAGTAGTAGGGGCAGAAGTGTTATGGAAATATGTACAGAAATAGAAGTAAGAAAGAAAAGACAAACTACAGATCCTTTTTTCAGGAGGTTTAGCTTTCAAATTAGAACAAAAGGATCAAGTGCAGTCAATATAGTTGTTACACAGAATACCTATGTATTCTGATGTTGGACAGAAATGTTGGGGAATAAATCAAATTGTGATATAGGGTAAAACGCTTAGTAATTTAGTGCCTTTATTCTAATTCATTATACATGAATCTATGCTTAACAGCTTCTGGAATCCCTCCCCACTTGGTTTATCAGGAAAATCGCCAACTCTACTATCAGCTTTTTGGTACTTTTTGGAGCAGAAGAGTCATGTACCATATAATATTTTGGTCAACAACGGAGTGCATATATAGTAAGTCTGTAAGAGTATATCACCATATTTTTACTGCAACTTGTCTATATTTAGATATGTTTAAATACACAAATACTTGCCATTGTTAAAACTGTACTGTATTCAGTACAGTAACACGCTGTACATGTTTGTATTTTCTATGATGCTCACAAGAAATCACACAAAATGCATTTCTGAGAACTGTCATTAAGCAACACATGACTGCACATCATCAGCTCTTTTCAATTTTCCTTTCTTTGTAATGGGTTACACCACATGTACTATTTTTACACTAAAAATGAGAAGATAGCATGGAAGAAAAATAAGCACAATTTTAACAGCCATTTTAACTAAAGTGGCCTGTTGGCATGTTTCCATCATTTGCTGAGTATCTTTAAATAGCACGATACCTTAGTAAATTCAAGAAAAAAATATCTGAGGGTAACAGCAAATCCAAATGCAGTTAGGAAGACCGTGGACGATCTGCTTGAGATTTCAAGAATTTGAATACTTAGTTATGGACATTTTGTCTATTGGTATACAGTTTTATAAAAAAGGAATTAACTCAGCTTTATCATCAGTTATCAGAAAGCTGTGCAAGGAATTAGTTTTATCCATAGCTGTATCAGTGTAGAGTAGCTTACAGAAAGAACTATCAGGAATGGTTGCCATAACTTTATCAGTGGAGAGTGGCTTACAGAAAGAACTATCAGATGTGTTTATATAATTTTTTTAACCGCCCTAATGCTTTGGCATTGCTATTTATGCACACTGTATTTATAGCTTTGATAGCTTTAATTTTCTATATAGTCTATCATGTGTCTGACAAATGTTATATGCCTTGTTATTTTCATTATAAATTTCAATAATTTTGAATTATTTATGCATAACTATGGAATTTGTTACACTGGGCTGAAAGTTGACAAGATTTTGGCAACCATTGGTAAATTTTCATTTAGATTCATTATGTATCTCAGAATCTTAAAAGAACAGTGGAAACATTTCTTGTAATCTGTTTAACATAGTTTTTAAAAGTTTGTCTGGCAGTTAACAGTGTGAACAAGATCATTTTTATAGATTGGTGAAGCATGTTTTCCGAGACCTAAAAAATAATGTATAAAATGAAACAGTGAATATGCAAAATTCCAGTTGACTTTTATTATATGAAAATAATTTAAATGTGTATCTAATAAATTTTGAGTGGTTATTTGATAAATCACTAGAGAGGTGGCATGTTTCAACAGTTACTTAATGCTTTCTGAAGAAATAATTACTTCTAGTCATTAAAACCTAATCATATGTTCTATATAAAGAATTATGGCTTTCTAAAATTATTTTGACTCTTAAAGTTTTAACTGATTGATGACTCAAACAAATTTTAGAAAATTTAGGATAGTATTCTGTTCCTGTAACAATCTCAATGTGTTTTTTTCAAAGACTAAAATCTATTTGATTTGTTCCTTAAATTTCAGATTTTGTTAGATGCTATTTAAATAATAGTACAACAGTCACTCCTTAGCAGCATTTTGTTTTTCAGACAAGCTAAAGTTGTTTTAATAAGACTGAGTAATATTTATATTACTTTTTAGAATTCTTTTTTTTTTTCCTTTGGAGACGGAGTCCTGCTCTTGTCACCCAGGCTTAAGTGCAGTAGCATGATCTCAGCTCACTGCGACCTCCGCCTCCCAGGTTCAAGCGATTCTCCTGTCTCGGCCTCCTGAGTAGCAGAGATTACAGGCACCTGCCACCACGCGCATCTAATTTTTGTACTTTTAGTAGAGATGGGGTTTCACCATGTTGGCCAGGCTGGTCTTGAACTCCTGACCTCAGGTGATCTGCCTGCCTCGGTCTCCAAAAGATGCTGGGATTACAGGTGTGAGCCGACACACCCGGTCACTTTTTATTATTCTTTTAATCATTTTGATTTTTTAAACATGTGGCATCTTTACCAAGTACACTGTAAGGCTTTTATTGATAGAACAGGTTGGGATACAGTAAGGACTTGGGATAAGTAATTTCATTAATAAAATCACTACAAATGCTGCATGTTTTAATTTACAAAAACATAGAGAACACCTTCTGCCAAACACCAAATTTGTATATACTTCTGGGCCATGAAAGTTGATAGTTTTATTTACGACTATTTAATTGTTATTTATGTATGAAAAAAAGCAGGAAAATACACTGAGAATTATGTTTACAGAGGACTTCTTTAATGCATCATATTTCTTAAACATATACTTTTAATGCATACTTAGTATTTTAAAAACAAAACAATTATACAATTGCAGGTTTGTACATGTTGTCAACTGCAAAAAACCATTCCAGTGGCTTAAAAAAAACACAAACCACACAATCTTAAGTGTGGTACAAAACTCTTCTAATGGAGTTACCGTATCTTTATTACAATATAATCTTACATTATAGCTCCCAATGAAAAAGATGACCTTATTTAATATACTATAACCTGGAAGGATGAAATGGGATAAGCAAAAAGAAGTAACTCTTGGATCTGTTATTTAACACAGAATTCAATTAAAGAAATGAGTCATTCATGTTATTCTTTCAGTATTGATGTAAAGTTCTTTTTTTAAATTATTATTATTATTTTTGATGTAAAGTTCTTATCCAATGGGTTATCTTAGAGTGGTATTTCCATCAATTGAGTCTACCTATCATCCTGATTTTTCTGGGCATTTAAGTGTTGAATATCTTCTAAAAATCAGAATCAAGGAATGAAGTGACCTTTGTTCCCAGTTTTGGGGGTTAATTCTATAAACAGATGTATACCCATTTCCAAGTATGGTACACTCGCACAAGTATGGAAGAGTTTAGATGCTATTTAGTGGCAATCATGAGAAGCACGGGAACCAACATTTGCTGACCCTAGATGCTTGGAGCTGTGATTCTAAAATGGAACATGGGATGAGACCATATGATACAAAAACATTCCCTATTTTCATATACTCACTTTATACTGTGAAATCTTTGCAAGCTACAGAACATACAGCACTGCAATTTTATTAGGTGGGTTAAACACTGAGAAACAACTGGGTCAGAAACAGTCTCTGGCATAATTCAACTAATAAGGCAGTAAGGACACAGTTTTCAGAGGTCTTTTTCCCCTGACCCATTCATATTCTTTTTGTGTGACTGCATGGCTTCTACCCATGTATCAGCATGCCTATCTTTACCGTTTTCACAATATTAAGATCATACTGTCACATCTTTTTTGTACTTACTGTATCTGAAGCATTTTCCAATATTACTACTCCACATTTTGAATGGGTACATAGATCTAAATTGATGTAATCTGTACCTATTACTCAACATTTGTTTTTGGGGCTATGTTATTATAAAACTCCAAATGAACCACTGTATAACTAATTGTATAACTAATGCTGTAAAAAATACTTAAAAGAGTATTCGCATAGTAACATATAAGGAATTTGGAAGATATTTTAAGATATTTTTGTTCTGAAATAATGAAACTTTGCTAAGTAGAAAACCTAAGTGGAAGATAATAGGTAACAAATTCACACATCCTAAACATGGGTACCCACAGGGCTGTCAGACAACAGGTAAGGTCACAGAATAAACGTAACATCTTCCTAAGTACCAATTCTACTCAAGATACGAATGGGAACACTACATACTTGAGGAAGAATGTTTTGTACTATAGTGCCAGGTCCCTTGGGATTTGTTCCTCTAGGTACTTTATGGAAAAGTTTGAGAAGCAGAGCCATAAATGAACATAAGGAATATTCAATTAAGGTACCTAATTAATGTTTACTATGGTTTGGTTTTAAGATGGTAAAATATGACTATACATCATAAAAATGTCAATAGAGCTGTTAGTGGAATCTATTCTATTCTAGCAAGCTTTTATGCTTAAAACGTTGATTTCAATTACCAACTACTGAAAACAATGTCATTATTACTTGAACAAGGAGAACTACTTGATAGCATGGATCATTTTAAGGTGCAGCATTTCATATCTGGTTCGACAATAAAATTATATTTCTTATTTAAAAAGCAACAATGTTATCTTTCACCCTATGCATGGTTTAAGAGCTAATAACGTGTTATTGGCTACACTTTAAAGATTTCATCCATTCAAAACTGAGTACTTTCATACAAGGCACCATCAGAAGCTCTTTAAAGGGAACTACACAGTATTATCACACACCTGTGATTCAGAGTGAAGTTAATTTTTTTTAATTTTTAAAGCACGTTTCCTCATTAGATACTAAAATATACACAGGCAGTAAAATAAACCTAATGAGTATTTCTGATACCTAACACCTGATGGGAAGTGAATGAATTAGCTTTGACCACTGGTGACTGGAAGAATGACCTAACAGTGTACATTTAATGACATTAAAAATGACATTTAAATATATGGGATGACAGAAAATTAAACTGTTCATAATGAGCTCTCCAGTGTGCTTTTTCTTGACAACTTATTTCTAGTATTTAGTCATGGAATGGACGATCTTTCTACAAACTTGGCAGGGAGGGGGGAAACATGATAAACAGGTTCCTCCTTTAAACTTAATTACCTTTAAAGAATCAAAGCAAACATAAACTCTGTTTGTGATTTCTATTACAGAAATTTTCTTCACAAAATGAAAGCATCATCAAGATAAAGGGAGAAATGACATGAAAGCAAATAAACGCCACATACATTTGGTAACTATCTGTATTTTATCCTTAACACTTGGCAATTACTTTAATAAAAATCACTTAGTTTACAACTTTCTTGGATCATCTTGTATCATTTAGAGATCTAAAAATCTTTTGGAGCTGAAACTGCAAAGGATTTAAAAGTATATCAATTCTTGGGAAATCCTTTCACATACGAAATATATGATGATAGTGAGAATAAAATGGACTATGAAAATGGAAACTCCATTTTGGAAAGGCAGAATAACACCTCGGTGGTTAAATATGCAGTCTCTACAAATGACATAAAAAAAGTAGAATGAACCCTTCCTAAACTTTTATCCTTTCTAAACTTTTGATGTCTTTGCAACAGACAGATATGTGTTTAATACAAGTGATGCAAGACGTCAATACACTTCTAAGCTCCCTCAATATTTTAACATCTATGTGCCAGGCAGTAAATCCTTAGGGAACATTTGTTCACATTCTCTCATTCATCCTCACAGGTGTTAATTTAAGCCAATGCACTTAATGAAGCATGGCAAAAGCAACTGTTTAAAATAATGAGATGTTATTTTCAGGACATGTAAGTTTATTACACCATTAATAAAAATTAGGGTCTGTAGATGTTGGAGAGATAAATGAGGCTAATAGGTAAGTTTTTTGCAGAGAAGATGAAGACAAGCTTTTTGTTGTTATTTAAATACTAAGCAGTGATATCAAACTAACCTTATAAAATATATACACTCTTTCTCCACCTTTAAAGCACCCCTTGGGTGTAATGAGATGACTAAAGCACTGAAAAAAGAGATCTTTAAAAAACAAAGGACTACAGGACAACTACCTACTTTTGATGGTTCTCTACTAGTAAACATTTCCCAGCCATGCTGTTTTCAAAGCTCAAGTCATACCCCCAAACTTTGATTTCTTCCCCCTCAAAATACTTCTAACACCTGAACACTCAGAGAAAAATATTTATATAATGTATTCATATATAACTGCGAAGTATGAACTTGAAGTTCCAAGAAAGATGCAATGCCCAGTACTTACTGATTAAATGTTGACGAAGACAGGGCAATAGCATTTTGGCTCCACCATTAGCTCAACTGCAATCAATAAAGAGATTCACGCAGAATATGCGGGTGCTAAATCAGTCCCAAAAAGCATATTTTGGGGTGAGCCTATCAACTAAAATAGCAAGAAAAAAAATTAGCTTGTTTCGGTGGCATACAGAAGCACCTACTATTGGGAGTTAAAATCAGACAAAAATAACCACAAATCATCAAATGTATTTTTCACACCTATAACTTAATGGTTTTTTTCCAGACAGAATGAGGCTGGCTTTTGTGCTTTGTGTATGGAAGAAAAAAACTATTCCCACACCAAATTGGATTCTCTCAGGCAGATAACTTTTATATGTTAAGAAATGTAGTTTTAACCTTTTTTCTCTAAATCTTAACAAGATTTCTAAATCCTAACCAAATACATGAAATTTTCTCTAATACACCATAAGAGCAAAAAGATAAGATTTTGTTGTATCGCCATAGTCATTCTTTAAATGCAAAAAGTGATAGTAAATTATTAATTTGTTAAAATACAATAATCCTCCGAAAGTTACTGGAAATACAAATTTAAAACCAGCTTTAAAAAATTTGAAGTAATGAAAAAATACGAAAACCCTTAGGAAATACCAGTAAGACTTGTATTTCGTACCTGTAAAACAAACAAAAATAACAACAATAAAAAAGAAAACCTTTAACTGAAAAAGAAAAACGGATTTTGTAAAACTTTCAACATAGGGGAATAATATTTTCGTATTTGGACTGGCGCTTAAAAGCTACAAATGGTTTTCTCCCACGATTTAAAAACACAGGTGTAACGAATTTAAAATATTCCAAATGGCACAACTTTAAGCTCAAGACATGTAATATTAAAACATTCTACAAAATATGCATTTTGTAGGACGACCCAACAAGCAGCCTCGCCTGTCAGAAAGGCACACAAACAAAAATCAAATCCATGTACATTAAAAAGAGGTACACAAAAATGAATCGAGTTGCGAAAAAAGCTACTACGCAAATTCAATGAAAGGGAGGAGTCCTGACTCATACTGTATACGATTATCCTTTTTCTTATCTACACCGAATATTTTTATTTAAAAACATATGCTCTATCATTCAACTGCACAGAAGGGCACTTGGCCACTTCTACTCTCAAATCTACTCTGGAGATTGTGGTAAAACACTTTACATACCTCCCTGAAGAAATTCTCAAAGCGAAGTCCATTTTAGAGGACAAAGTGGATTTAACAATTTTAAGAACTTTCTGGGATCTCGGCACAATCAGCCAATTACTCTTTACAGACGCATTTTCCGCGCTCCACCAGGACTCCGTCCCCGCGCCCCAGCCCACATCCCTTCTTTAAAGAGACTCAGACTGACAGAGGCGGTTCGGCCGGCTATCCCGATTCTCTCTGCCTGGGCCGTGAATCGCTGAGCAAGGCTGAATCCCCCGTAAAATTACAGAAGAATCTAAAGCGCAAACGAGGTAAAAGAATAACAACAAAAAAGCAAAGCGGGGGAAGTTGGGTCGAGACCCGCCCCGACTCTCTCAACCCCACCCAAGCCTACCTCTCCTACGCTGCACCACACAACAAAACCGAAAAACATAATAAAAATAAAAATTAAAAAAGGAACACCACGAGAAAGCAAGTAGCGCTTCCTTACTCCACTCCCTGTGGCCCAGTTCTCTACCCAACCTCTCGGCCCACCCCACCCCCCCCGGGGGTCCCGGCGCCATTTAGCTCCTCCGAAGCCGCCGCCATTTTCCGCCCCCCGTCGGATCGCTGCTGTGCCTCTGCGGCCGCTCGCTTCCCTACTCTGCAGCCTGAGCCACGGGCGCCGCCCGGCCCTGAGAGGGAGGCCCTGGTCGGAACGTGCGGGGACGGCAGCTGCAACGTCAGGAAGGACAGGCTCCGACCCCGCCCGCGGTGCCAGGGCGCCGGCAGTTTGCGCCAGCCGGCGGGAGCTAGCGGGCAGAAAGGGGGCCGGACAGGCTCCACTGGGCGGAGCGGCCCTGGCGGCGGTTGGGACCTGAAGGTTCCATCGCACTTACTTCCTGTTTTGGGTCCGGGCACTTTGGAAGAACCAGGATGGAGGCTCCAAAAAATACCAGGATGGAGGAAGCAGCCACGGGCGAGAGTGGCTGCAGCTGGAGTGAGCGAGCGCGACGAGCCACCGGAAACGGAGCTGCGGCCGCGCCCCGCCCCCAGCTCCCCGCACGCTGCCCCGCCCGTTCGTGTGTCCTGCGGGTGGCCCCGCGCGCTGACTGAACGCGTCACTTCCGGTTGTGTCGGCGCGCGAAAAGGTCTTGAAAGGTTTGGAACGTCGGTCCTTAGTGGTTGTCTGTTGTCCTAGTGGATGTCTGTTGTTCTTGTCTCTTTCTGCTAGGAAATCTCTGCACTGACTATACCACTGCTGATGCTGTAAAAGAAGTCTTTCTGCTTTGACGCAACTGTTGTTCCTCTGGTTCTGGGACACTTAGGCCCCGCGGGCCGATTTTCATAGTTCCCTGTGGCTCCGAGCCGAGGGAGCCCGGGTGTGGAATGGAAGGAACCGGTGATCTCAGTGCTGAAGAAAACAGGGAGAGTGTGTTTCGTACTTGATTTGCCTTGCCGCAGAGGCTTAAAATGAGATGATGTTTGGGCGTGTGAAGCAGTTCTTGATGAAATGTGTCCTCTCTCAGTGTGATCTCATTATACTAGAAAGATACTATTCTGTTGTGCCCAGTTCTTCTTAAAAGTACAGATGCTCCTTGGGTTTCAGCTGTATAAACCCATCCTAAATCGAAAATGCGTTTTAATACCCTTATTAACGAAAAGGATAAGCTTTTGGATTCAGCAGTGTTAGCATTTTTTTTTGAGTGCTTATGTGTCATGTGAATGTTTTACGTGTATTAAACTCATTTGGTGTTCATAAGTGCATCGCTACAGTTACTACAAATGAATCCCATTTTACACAGAAACTAAAGAGAAGTGAAGGAATGTGTCCAAGGGCTCCCAAGTCGGTGGTAGAATCAGGATTGAAGCCTCAGCTTTAGAGGCTGTGTTCTGAACTACCAGGTTGCAGCTCACAAAATACACTTTCGTTACTTTCATACGAAAACAAATGATTACAGCCAGTTTACAAATGCTTTACTTACTGGAGGATTGAGATGTTTGGCCAGTTTTCAAAAATAAATGTCAGAAGCAGCATTTTCTTGTGTTGATAATTTTATTACTGATTTGTGGCACTCTGCATTCTATTGGAGTTAAGCCGTATATCATTTCATTTTTTAATAAGTACATAATAACGTTTATGTAAGCCGAACTATGAGACAGAATAGTATTGTGGTATGGTCTCAGGCAGTCAAACCTGAATGTGAATATTGGCTCCATTTCTTAGTAGTGAATATGGCACTTCACCTCTTTTAGCTTCATTTACTTTAGAAAAGTAGGAGTAATAAGATCTACCTTCCAAAATATTGTTGACAACACACTTTACATAGAACCTGACATGTATTAAGCATTAAAAATGGAAACTAATAAACTCTAACGCCAGAGAAGCAATACAACTGAAAGAGCAGTTATAATAAAATAATAATTACATATGAAAATTGTTGACATTAACATTGATAAGAAGGTGGTTCCTAATTAGCCACATTTTTCATAAAACATTACCATATAGGATTCTTTTTGTTAAGGCACAAAATAGTGATATCTAAATTATGGTTGGGCTGTGCATCCTCTTCTGCAAAATTTTAGGTCAGCCTTCATGCTGCTGTTAATTCCCTAAAAAAAGTCAAGTGCATCCTCATAACTAAATTCTCCCTTTCTAGTTGAGTTTCTTTTATAACTACCTTTTTCCAAGTCAGCTGCTATTTATTTGGGGATGACAAGTGTATTTTAATATTAGCTTAATACATAACCTAAAAAATATGTTAATCATAGTAACGTCTCTCTCTCTTTAACCTGAATAGTCAATATAAAGACTATCCATAATACAACTTGATTCCTAGAGCAATTTTTTGCAGTTACACTTCTATGTTATCTGTACCTCACTACTTAGTCAGTGTGTACTTAGGGAATGAATGAAGTTTTAAATGTTTTGTAGAAAAATCATGAGAAGTATTTCTGTCCTAAACAATGATTATGAAAGTATTTACAGCATAGCTTGGTATTTACTGCATTTGCTAGTTATAATTGACTTTGTTGGACTCCAGAGGTTTTATAACACTTTCATGAACTTCATCACTGATTGAATACTGATGAAATTGCCTTTTTTAATGGCAGGTTGATATATTAATATGAAATATTTAAAATACTGAGAAGCAGGTTCTGTTGTTTCATGACTATCATGCTAATTTATATATAAAAAAGATGTTATAAGCTTTTGTTTAAAATAAAAGAAAAGTACAATTACTAAGTAATTTACTTTCTACACGGTCTCTTGAGTCCTGTTAGTATAGCTGATGAGTATACACTGTAGGGCCTTCCATCTGATGGGGATTGCTCTGCTAACAGAGGAATGAACAAACTGTCCCAGTTACGCCTACACATCAGGCTTTACCAAGTGGTCTCCTGACTCAGATTCTTACTGTAGGCTTTCCTCTGGGTCTTAACGACACTCCATCTTACAATCCTTTTCCCACCCTGCATTTTTCTATGTGTGTCATCCTACAGTCCTTCTAATAACTCAGCCTGGTGACCACCTCTCTATATCCACTTCACTTTTTTCTTCTTTTATGGTCAATCTTTGTTGAGGCCTATTGATGGAATATTAACAAAAAAAAGTGGTTCCCTACCAAGTTATGGGAATGGAGAGCTAAGGCTTCCAATACTCCTGGCCAATAAGGATAAAAATTTTTGTTCTTTTTTTGTAATTTTGGTGTGCAAAACAAAATAAAACAGTTCAGATACTTCACTAAAATGGGAGAATATCTGGACCCATACTCAAAGGCCTGTTCCTTTATAATCTAGCATGGAAGAGAGAGGGACAATATATTAGTTAAGCAATAATTGCCATGTTTTGTAAGTTCTGAGAAAGATACAACTTGGGTGCTCTGAAAGTGAACTTTTACACAGAGACTTCGGAGTAGGCCTTTCTAGGGAAATACTTAAGCAGAAAGGTGAGAATAAACAAACACAGGAGGGGGGTGCAACATGGCAAGGCATTTGTCCAGCTAGTGGCTGAAAGCATTTAGAGAAAGCAACTGGCTTGTAAAATCTTTATAAAATGGTAAAAGCACAGCACTGCCTGGTGGTAGGCTATCCCTTGCAAAAGTTAGCTGAATTTCTCAAAAAACTTTATTGTGGTAAGAATACAACATGACATCTGCCCTCTTAATAAAATTTTAAGTGTACAAAACATTAACTATGGGTACAATGTTGTACAGCAGATCTCTAGAGCTTATTCATCTTGCTTGAAACTTTATGCCTACTGATTACTAACTCCCCATCCCCTCTCCTCACCCCAGGTAAACCACCATTCCACTCTTTGATTCTATGAATTTGACTATTTTAGATACTTAATATAAGCTAAATCATGTAGTATTTGTATTTCTGTGAAGTCCTCAAGGTTCATCCATTTTGTTGCATATTGCAGAATTTTCTTCTTTTTCAAGACTGAGTAGTATTCCTATTTCCCCCAAACTAAAGATCAGCGCATGTCCAGACATAGCTGAAATGGGCCATCTTCCCCCTTTGCCATGAGCTTTGATTTGCCAGTATATGGCACAGTACCTTAACTTAGCAGACATTTAAATGTTTGTTGATATTAAAGATAATTGTCTTAAGCCAGAAGACCTGGAAGCTAGCCATTTCTATTCTTTGGCAAGAACAGCTGACTACCAGAGATCACACAGTATTTTTCCAGATAGTGTTGCTACTTGGAAAATTCTGGAATAAAACAAACAAATGTTACCTATTTTTCAAGTGGAAAGAGGTTATTTTAACACATCACATGTTTGGTGTTACTCTAAACCTTACTGCCCAAGTCTTGTGCATCTAGGTGCAATATTTTAAGAATAGAAGCATGTCATTTTAGCCAGCAGATGTCCCTATTGTTCAGCAGGATTTTTTGTTCTTTCCCAAGTAGTAACTTCAACGGTAGATAGAAATTTTGGGGCCTTAATTGCTAATGATATGCTGTGGCAGACCAAGGGCAAGCCTGAACAGTAATAAAGCTAAAGGGATAAGGATTATACTTTGAAATCAAAATATGAGAACACTCTCTAGCATTAAAAGACTTGTAGATTAATCCCCTTCCTCTTTTATTCATTGTATATTAATTCCTTTGCACAAAATATGCAGTGAAAGAGAAAGAAACAAGGAACTCCTATAATGTTTATAACTTTCAGGAATTTGCACATTGGTGATATACTCACTCATTCATTTCATTCAGCAGATCTTCCTGAGCACCTACTTTGGGCTGAGCACTATTTTAGGCACATGAAATATGGAGAACAAGGTAGACAAGATCCCTGCTCTCAAGGAGCACGTATTCTAATGGAGGAACTTAATTATAGTAGTATAGTGTATCTTTGTGCCAAACTTTTTTGGGTAAATTACTCACAAAATTACTGGCAACTGCCTATAAAACTTGCTCATAATTAACAACTTAATGAGGGATGAAGGCAAAATATGAATCAAATTGATAGCAGCAGGAGGCAGACAAATTCCTAGGCAGATGAGACAGGTCCTGGTGAAACCTGACCTTCAAGCCAAAGACAGCCTGAAGGCTTAAAACCAGGCCACCAGTTCCAAGTAGAATCCAGTACCCAGAGTGAGAACTTCCTTGAAGCCTTTCAACAAATCAAATGATGCTTTTTCCAGGCCCACTGATGGACCAATCAGCACATACTTCCTCCCACCCATGGAGCAGTTAACACACACATCCTCCATTCTGAGCCCATAAAATCCCTGGACTCATCCACAAGTCAGGCTACCTCCCTGCAGATAGGAGCTACCCACTTTGGGTCTTCTCTCTGCTGAGAGCTGTTCTGTTACTCAATGAAACTCTTCTCTACCGTGCTCCCCCTCTGATTATCCACGTAACCTCATGTTTCCTAGACACAGGACAAGAACTCAGGACCTCTGAATGGAGGGCATGAAAAGGGATGTAACACTTTCCTGGCTGGCTCACTGAGCAGTGAATGATGACACGCTCCCATTTGCTAGACTGTGGTAGTGAGGAGCAGTGACCCTTTTGGGGGCTCAGACCTTGGGATTCCCTGAGCTAGAGTTGTAACATTATAGCCCTCCCGCCCTCTGCCAGTGTTGGGCAGCTGCCCCATGTGACAGGAAGCGGTGGTGGGGCTGAGCCATCTGGGAGTGATGGGCTGGAGTGAGGTAGCAGCACTGAATGAGCTGAAACAGGTACCCACCCTGGTTCACTGAGCTGCTTCGTCCAGACACCAGTGCCCACAGTGGAAGCTACTTGTAGTATGCCTGGTCCAGCTGCAGCCATGCATGGAGCAGGTGCCTGTGCTGGTGCCTGGAGGTGCCTGCCCTGCTGTAGCAGCCAGTGTGCCTATCTGTGTGCAGTGGCCAGACCCCGCACTTGCTTGTTTACATACCCCTCACCGCTTCACACCTGGCCCGCCCTCAGCAGGCACGGGATCCAGGCTGGTAGTGCGAGCCAAGGGCAGCCTGCCAGGCCTAGTGGGTGGAATGGGCTCAGAGGGTGTGAGTGAAACTTAAGCAGAGGTGCTGCCAGCTACAGAGGTTTCTGGCTGGCAGAGTGACCCCCAAAGGATCCTGTGACAAAATCACTTGGTATCAGATTAAGCTAAATTACAAATGTTAGGAAAGATGGGTCAATGTGTTTCTTCTTGGAAATTTCTGTTTTCATGGTTTTAGGCAAAGTGTTTTATGCACAAGAGAAACACATATGTTCCCTTGTGTGAAAAATCCCCTTTGGATGGTGTTCTCTGAATCCCTTTAATAGACATACAACATATGTATATAAACATGGGCAATGTAGAGATCTTTCTTGACCTGAAATTGTTAAGAGTTAGAATCTGGAGCAACAGAAAACACTGTTTGCCAAGCATTTAATTTTCCTCTAAAATTACCTGAAATATCATCCCAGTCTTTTAATATCTAATTTAAGAATTACATTGTAGTACGTTGTAGTAAATATAACTATACCAAATTAAATTTCATAGCATAATACTTTTGTTATAATGACTGCATCTTAAGTGGGCAGACCTGATTAAGTCATATAATATATAATTTGTAATTTAATAAAATTGGGGCTAATAGGGTATAGAAAGGAGCGTTTCTATGGACTGTTTAGACTTGAGAATAACATTATTATATATAATCATGTTTTATAATTTCAGCGGTATATCTATTTTAGCAAACCTAGGATAAGGAAGGTATGTGACTTCAGCAGTCACAGTATCTCTAATGTCTTTTTTTCTGTGTCTATTTACATTTCTTAACCAGAAATTTACATTTATGTAGAACTTTTGGCCTGTGTTAATTCAATCTGGTGTAGCAAGTCAAGGCTATCGGTCATTTTCTGAAATAAGGTGAAACTCCTTTCTCTATTGGATAAGCTCTGTTTTTGTTCAACAGAAGTCCATTTTCATCTGATGCTGCAATCTTTTTTTTCTATTCTTTTGGTAAAGAACCGTCTGCCATGGAATCATTCTCTGAGAACACTCTTGATCTTGAACCTGTAATAAATTTTCACAGCCATCTCCTCTGAGAAGGAATCCATGGTACTTTACCATTGTAGACCAGTTGCTGGAGAAATATGTGATACAACAATGTCTCATACATAATGTTATAAATAACTACGTTATTTGAAAAGGCCATAGTGAATATAGCACTATATAAGAAATCAGTCTCCTGCAGTGGGTAAAACTGAAAACAAATCTGAAGCCTTTTACTTTTAAGGCTTTCCTATCTGTCTTTACCACAACAGTATTTTTGATAAAGTAATAAGTCAAATGAAGGATTTTGGATTTCTGTAGGGTAAATGGCTTACAACTGATGGTAACATGCAACAGGTAACCAGGGTTTTCCTACCATTCTCATGTTCACTTGGTGTTAAAATCTGATATTCTTAAATTATTTATTTATTTGAAATTTTAAATAGCAAAATGGTTGATTCTTTTTCTTTTTATTGTTTAAACAAGTAAAAGATAAAATTCAATTCCAATGAAATCTTAGAAGTCATGGATCATACACTGTAGGTTTGCAAGGAATGTATCTGTTTTTCACTCTGCAGCAAGCTTTCAGAGTGCTTCTCACAACCTGATGGCTATTCCTTTTCATTCTTTCTAAACAAATGACCTTTACACAGACTTTTAGGCATAAGCTCCCTCAATAGCCTGCCTCCATCCCCATGCGTTCATCTGTGCTCATTCTAAATTCCTTCTCTCCAACCTTAGAGATGTTCCTTCTCTTATTCAAGGCTAATTCTTCCTTTGTGCTTTTGATCTCATCTCCCCACAGAACTATGCTTACTTCCTTTTATATGTTTTCAACCATTATAGTCTGATTTCAGTTCCTAACATGCAATGAATATCATTAGTGATCTCCACATTGCTAAATCCAATTTTCTATGATCATTTTACTTAATTTGTCAGCAATATTTGCTTCTGAAATAACCACCTCTTCCTTCTTTGAATATGCATTTTCTAGACTTTCTGATACAGTACACTTGAATTCCTCCTACCTCTTTAAACACTTTTTTGCTGTCCTGATTTTTAAATTTCAGCGTCCCTTAAGGTGACTTCCTAAGCCTATGCCTCTTTCTTATTCTATCCTCCTTCCCTAAGTAATGTCATCTACTCCAATGGCTTCAATTGCCCTCTATACACTGATGACCCCTGAATTTATAACTCTGCTAATCTACTACTCAAATGCCCTGTTCTTTATGGGACTTCCCTCTAAAGCTTGCAATGTAGCAGATCGTATTTTTTCAAAGATGGCTATAGCAGTATCTCCCATCCAACAAGCTTTTTATATAATGTGACTTTAACACTCCTTCTTGAAACTGGACATTTTTGTAGCAATTTTAACCGATTTAGTATGCAGGAAGTGGTGCTATGTGACTTCTGAAAATAGATCATAAAAGACCTATCAGCCACCATGTAAATAGTCCAGCTGCTATACTAGGAGGAAGCCCAAACCAACCCATGTAGAAAAACCACAGAGAGGCCTGAGACTATATGAAAAGAGGTGAATGATAGGAGAGTCCTTATCTGCTCCAGCTTCTCCTCCATATTAACTACCTGTTTCCCCGTAGTAATATCAAATTGCCCCAAAATGTAGTGGCTTACCACAGAAAGAGTTTATTAACCTCAATTTTTGTGGATCAGGAATTTAGGAGTGGTTTGACTGATTTGCTTAGGGACTTTTGTGACGTTATAATCAAGATGTCAGCTGAGGCTGTAGTCATCTGAAGGCGTGGCTGAGACGAGAAGATCTAGTTCCAAAATGGCTCATTCACACAGCTGTTGACAAGAGGCATCATCCCTGGCAACTGGCTGAAGACCTTAATTCCTTACCACATGGGCGTTTCTATAGGGCTGCTTGAGAGTCCTCACAACATGGCAGCCGGCTTTCCTGAGAGAGCAAGTGATCCAAGAATGAGAACAAAGAGGAAGCTGCAATGCCTTTTGTGGTTTCAGAAGTTCATATTGTCACTTCTGCTTTATTCTGTTCATTAGAAGTGAGTCACTTGCCAGGCACATGCCTCATGCCTGTAGTCCCAGCACTTTGGGAGGCCAAGGTGGTGTGATCATTTGAGGTCAGGAGTTGGAGACCAGCCTGGCCAACATGGCAAAACCGCATCTCTACTAAAAATAAAACATTAGCCGCGTGTGGTGGCAGGTGCCTGTAATCTGAGCTACTTGGGAGACTGACGCAGGAGAATCGCTTGAACCCAGGAGGTGGAGGTTGCAGTGAGCTGAGATCGCACCACTTCACTCCAACCTGGGCAACAAAGTGAGACTCTGTCTCAAAGAAAAAAAAGAAAACGAAGTGAGTCACTAAGGCCAGCTGACATCCAAGGTAACAGAGATTAGACTCCACCTTGCAAAGGCATTTGTGGACACACTCCATCCACTGTTACAGATCCAGCCATCATCTCACTGCAAAAGCATGAGACACCCATAAGTTTATCTCAGCCTTTCTCAGAATCTTGGTCCGCAGAAACTATGAACAATAATAAAATGATTATTGTTGTCTTAAGCCATTATGTTTCAAGATAATTTTTTTCCTAGCACTAGCTAACCAGAACATAAAATCTTCTGGACTAAACTCTGAAAAACCAGATAGTAATTCCTTCTTCCCTGAGATTCCCCCTAAATGTATAGTTTCTATTATTTTCTCTCTGTCTGCCCTAGGATTTTGACTCTAAGAAGGGAGTATCCTATGGGGGGCTTTTCTCAGGTGCCTACTGGTACTTGTTTGTCAAAAGTTTGACTTTTTTTTTGGTTGGAAAAACTGCCTTTATGTCATCAGCAGTCTCCCTGTGCTCTGGTTCATGATATAAACTCTGATCTAGGTAATCTATGTCCTTCTTTTAGTTTTCAACTGAAACGTTTTAGACTCTCCAAGTCCGTTTTTCTCCATAATTCCTGGCTCTTAAAGATCAAAAGCTCTGGATTTCAATATTATTGGCTCATATAAATTTATAAAAATCTATTAAATGCTTAATTTATTTATTTGTTTTAGTTTGTATATATGTTCTCTCTCAGCATAGAAAGTATCAAAGCTGCCTTTATAGTGGGAGAAACAGACCCAAAAACATGCAGAAAGGAGTAGCAACCAATTAATAGCTCAAAGATATTATTATGCTAAAGAAATATTTGACACATAGTATTTATATTAAGTGGTATTTGGTTTTGCATAGTTATAAGTTTGCACAACATATGCACCTATGTCATAATTCGTTATCTTTTTTTTTTTACAACAGATTTTGGGATTTGGGAGAAACAGAATAAATAACCAGGACTAGAGTTCCAGTTTACAACACTGCAACATAGGAAGTGGAGATTGGCAGAAACATGCACTTGGAAATTACCATTATTCTTGGGAGACAAGCAGCACAGCTGAGGATATTCCAAAGACTGTAGAGATGCCCCTGAGTCTCAAAAGGGCTGGAAATAGAGCATCTACCTGAGTCCTTTCCAGTGATAGAGACAAGATCAGAAGTGGCTACAGGGCACAATTCTGAGATGTAGAGCCTGCTCACAAGAGATAAAAGGATTAAAAAGATGAGGATTTTGTAAATATTACATGTTAGAAGCTGAATTTGTTGCTTATTACTTTCAGCGTATTTTGATATATAATGGACACAAGCACTTGCAAGCCATAGGGTGTGCAGAAAAGGAATGTGTTTGTCAGTGTAACAGGTATTCTCATATTTATCATATTGCAATAAAGTAAAATAGTCGTGGAAATTACCTGAATTCTATATGTCAGTAATTAGTAACATACGACATACCCGAGTATCTGGGCAGAAAACTGAAGTTCTCAGATAGGACACAGTGATGTTCTGCATAGCCTAGTTGACCAGATATTTTCAACTTCTATTCTTCCACAGCTTATGTAGGAAGGAGTGGACTAATTGATCAACAAGCAATTTCTTCTAAGAGGGCTTCCTGTGTTATATCTGGTTAAAATCTGGAAGTTCACTTTCTGTGAATAGTGAAACATCAAAGCTTACCTAAGTTTTCCTGATGACTGTTAGTGTTTGTTTCTGACTAAACTTTCTCCATGAGAGCTTCTACTGGTAATGAGGCCTATTCAGCAATGAATTATTTTGTAATCAGGCATGTCTCAATCTGTCAGAAGTGCACAGTTATCCATCTGCTGTGTAGTTTGCCCTAGCATTATAAACTATAGTCCATTTGGCCTCTTTTTGGAAGACTGGAAATTGGCCAGTTCATCCTGTTTCCTTTACTGATATCTTAGTGTCAGTACACAAAATGTGGTTGAGAAGAAATTTAGGTGGTATTCTTAAAATCTGTGATAGTTACATTTAGCCTACATTTCAGTTAGGAAAGTGATTCATACTTCATGTCTATTTCCAGTAGCTAAAACTAGCACTATGTTAAGTCTAACTAAAATGCTCTCAAATTGGTAACTTTATGGTTGCTATATGTAGCATGATTAGGTACTCTACACTGATTGTTTTTAAAGAAACCGTGTTTTTTTCATTTATGCTTAATTCTGCTTTTAGCATCCTTGTTTGTTTAAATGTTCCAGATTTTGAAAGAAACTGGAATTACGCAGATGTCAGCTAGGCCTTCTCTATTTCATGAAATCAATGTAAGGTTTTCTTTTTTCTTTTTCTTTCTTTCTTTTTTTTTTTTTTTTTTTGATAGAGTCTCACTCTGTTACCAAGTTGGAGTGCAGTGGCATGATCTTGGCTCACTGCAATCTCCGCCTTCCGGGTTCAAGTGATTCTCCTGCCTCAGCCTCCCAAGTATGCGGGACTACAGGCATGAACCACTGCGCCCAGCTAATTTTTGTATTTTTTAGTAGAAACATGGTTTCAACATATTGGCCAGGATGGTTTCAATCTCTTGACCTCGTGATCTGCCCTCCTTGGCCTCCCAAAGTGCTGGGATTACAGGCATGAGCCACCACGCCCGGTAGTAAGTAAGTTTTTCTTAATGTCCAATTCCAAAGTCCAGTTGCATTCAAAGCTTTCCATAGTCTTCTGTATGTTATCAGGGTTTCATTCTATCATGGCTCTCTCTTTCTCTAATTTTTGCATTCAGGAATATAGTACTTTATTTTACCTTAAAAAATTGAGTTTCTTTAGCAATTACCACAGGGTTCTCATTCTAATATTTTAGAGAAGAAATTCATAATAGAGTTAAAAGTTTCGGAGAGGAATCATAGCCTTCCATCATTCCTGTGGCTTCTTTTTTGTCTTTCCTACTTTCCTGCATCTCAGGAACAAAGCCAGTTTGTTTCTTGCCCTTTATATAGCATTTTAGCAGGCTGATATACTTGAGCTTACTTCTGCTAGTGACTATATTGAGCCTCGTTTTCATTCTTCCTTTCTTCCATAGTAATAGTAGAATATTTGAGTGCAAAGATAGCAATATATTTCCCACCCTTCTGTGCAACCAGATATAATTATATGACCATGGCCAATGTGATGCAAGCAGAACTGAAGTACAATGTCTGTTTTTTCCCTAAAGGAATGAGCCTGCCCTCCTTTTCACCTTAACCCTTTCCTTCTGGCTTGGATGTGGATGTGGTGGTAATAAGTCATTTGGAACTGGGCAGATAAGGGCAACAGGAATAGTGGATCAACAAGATAGATTGACACTGTCGAGTCGTCTTGCCTATCTTTGGTTGACTATGTCCTGTCACACAAGAGAGAAGTAAACTTATATTCTGTTTAATCAATTTATAGTTTGGGTTTCTGTTTCTGGAGCTGAGTCTATATCCTAATCAATACCATTTCCTTCAGGGTCTCACCCTTACCACCAAGGCATTTCTTAAGAACACAATGCTTTTTCTAAGAGGAAATCTGATGAACCAAGTTTTCTCCTCTTCCTTATGTTTATATATCAGAGTTTCTGTAGAAGGGGAAGATGAGTGGCATTTCCTTTAGTAGGGATTTGAGAATAAAGGCACTTCAGGCAGAGAGAAGTTTCATGAGTAAATATTCAGGAAAGTGCAAAGCATTTCTAGGGAATTAAAACATCATGCAATTTGGGTGGGGCATAGGAGAATTCTGGAAAACAATCTTGGAAATATGACTTGGGCGGGATAAAGTAATGGAGAGGTATATTAGTCAACCTTTGCTGCTTTGCTGTGTAACAAAACACCTCAACTTCTAGTGTATTAAAACAATTATTAGTTCATTACCAAATGGATGGGCCCTTGGGGCTGTCAGCAGTTGGTCAGTTCTTGTGCTGTTTTTCCTGGGTTTACCCATGCAGTTGGAGTTAGCTAGAGGATCAACTGGGATTTTGGATGGACTCATTCACATGTCTAGCTGACAGATTGATGGCTAGTATGCCTCAGTTTCCCTCGATGTCATCATTTCAGTTTTCTAGCTTGGGCTTTTTCATATAGCAACATATGCATAAGAAGCCATAACTGAATGTTCAAGCACTTTTCAAGTGACTAGTTGTTTTATACTAGCAAGTCGTTGACCAAGCCCACATACACAAGTTGGAAGAAAAGCCTTCACTACGTGATAAGAAGAGCTGCAAATGATCGAGGGACAATATTTTGCAATCTCCTAGGTCCTTGGATACTAAGTTAAGAAATTTGGACTTTTAATTGGTATGCAGTGAAGAAGGAAGGGCACAAACTTAGAGACCAATCTTAAATGTAACCAGAAAGATCTTTCAAAAAATAGAGTTGATTTGCAGAACAGTTTTAGGGTTACACAAAATTAGAGAAGATAGCACAGAGAGTCCCTATATCCTTCATACAAGGTATTCCTTATTATTAACATCTTACATTAGTATGGTATGTTTGTTATAATTAATTAACCAATATTGATATAGTGTTATTAACTGAAGTCTATACTTTATTCATATTTCTTTAGTTTTTACCTAATGTTCTTTTTTGTTCAAGGGGCCTATCAAGATGACATGTTACATTTAATTGTCACATTTACCTAGGATTTTCTTGGCTGTGACAGTTTCTCAGACTTTGTTTTTGATGACCTTGTCTGTTTTGAGGAGTACTTGTCGGATATTTTGTAGGATGCATCTCAATTGGAATTTGTCTGATGTTTTCCTTATGACTAGACTTGGATTATGGGTTTTTGGGAGAAAGACCACAGAGCTAAATTGCCATTTTCATTACATCATATCAAAGGTACACACTATCCCCATGAATTCCCACAGTTAATGTGAATCTTGATCACCTGCTGAGATAATTTTGTCAGGTTTCTCTACTGTAAAGTTACACATTTATACTTATTTTGTGTACTTTTTGGAAGGAAGTCTCTATTCTTAGCCCACACTTATGGATTAGGGAGTTATTTTACACCCTCCATCTTGAGGCTAGAGTATCTACATAAATTATTAGGAATTATTCTACATGGGAGATTTAGTTATTCTTTCCCATTTATTAATGTATTCAGTCATTTATATCAGTATAAGTTCATAGATATTTATCATACACATTGTGTTATAATCCAATACAACTTTATATTTTTTCTTGCTCAATTTTGTCCAGCTTTGTAATATATTAACATGGCTGAAAAAAAAAAATCCTATAATACTCCACCTTCGACATTGTGTCGTCTTTTTCTCCCCCAGGATCTCACTGACATGTATCCTTTCTCCTGAATTTACTGACTTACCTAATTTTATTTCCACCAACTAATCCTTTTCTCTACTCTGAATTCCCTCTTTGGTTAATACTGATCATGCAATAGTTTACATATAAGATATTCAGGTACTAAGGCTCTAGATTTGTTTAATAATATAAATAAATCTCATGGAGGAAGGGCAAAGAGGGAACATTTTTGTGGAAAGAATTTGGTTATTGTCCTTCCTTTGCTTCCTTCTCTCCCAGTTCTATTTGTTATGAAAGATATCTGCAAGCCTGACAATAATGTTCAATATTTAATAATTCAGGAGTGACCATTCGCTCATCAAACATTTATGAGTTTCTATATGTACTAATCATTTTTCAGAGAATGAAAGGTAGATATAATGATGAATAATAAAATGCATGGTTTCTGTCCTTGAAGATCTCAGTCTAATAAAAACATTAAGCAAGGGAAAAATAATTTGGTTTCAAACATGGGACCTTTTTATCTGTAATTAAATGTTCTACTTGAACATAAAGTCTCTTGACCATTCACTCATCAAACATTTATGAGTTTCTATATGTGCTAATTGTTTTTCAAAGAATGAAGGGTAGATATAATGATGAATAATAAAATGTATGTTTTCTGTCCTTGAAGATCTCAGTCTAATAAAAACATTAGACAAGGGAAATATAATTTGGTTTCGAACTCGGGATCTTTTTATCTGTAATTAAATGTTCTACTTGAACATGAAGTCTCTTGGCGAGTGGAGCGTGAGGGTGGAATAGAGTTGAAGAGAAAGGGTAGTGAGAAGAAATTCAGAATTTGAGATTTTAGCAATGGAGAAAGTATACTCTAGAAGTAAGGTTTTGTGATATGACTGTGTTGGTTGATAGAAGTTGAGTAGAGTTGACTGAGTGCAGTGGCTCACGCCTGTTATCCCAGAACTTTGGGAGGCCGAAGCAGGCGGATCACGAGGTTAAGAGATTGAGACAATCCTGGCCAACATGGTGAAACCCCGTCTCTACTAAAAATACAAAAATTAGCTGGGCATGGTGGCGCGTGCCTGTAGTCCCAGCTATTTAGGAGGCTGAGGCAGGAGGATCACTTGAACCCAAGTGGCAGAGGTTGTAGTGAGCTACCTGGTGACAGAGTGAGATTCCATCTCAAACAAACAAAAATAAATAAATACTATAAAAAAATAAGTTGAGTAGAGTTTTGGTGGTTAAGATATGAGTCCATAATATTAAATGAATTAGGATAGATGTTGAGGTGAAAGGATAACAGTGTCCAAAGTGAGACAGAAGAATCTAAACCTAATCATTGAAGGTAGGACAGTGTTGCAATCTAGTAGGTTATAAATGTATTGAAGTGTTCCCTGACTGCATCTCTTAGGCCCTATAATTTTTCTCCTAGAAACTTCATACTAGTAGCCATTCTGATTAGTGTGAGATGGTATCTCATTGTGGTTTTGAGTTGCATTTATTTGATGATTAGTGATGTTGAGCATTTTTTCATGTTCATTGGCTGCTTATATGTCTTCTTTTAAAAAGTGCCTGTCCATGTATCTTGCCCAGTTCTTAATGGTTGTTTGGTTTTTGTTTGTTGAATTGTTTAAGTTCCTTCTAGATTCTGGATATTCAATCTTTGCTGGATGTATAGTTTGCAGATATTTTCTCCCATTTGGTAGCTTGTCTTTTTACTTTGTTGGTACATTTTTTTTTTTGCTATGCAAAGCTCTTTAGTTAGGTCTCACTGGTTAATTTTTGTTTTTGTTGCAATTGCTTTTGAGGACTTAGTCACAAATTCTTTCCCAAGACCATTGTCCAGAATGATGTTTCCTAGGTTTTCTTCTAGAATTGTTGCAATTTGAGGTCTTACATTTAAATCTTTAATCTGTCTTGAGTTAATTTTAGTGTATGGTGAAAGGTAGAGCTCCAGTTTTATTCTTCTGCATGTGGCTTGCCAGCTATCCCAAAATGACTGTTAATAAAAAGTCAAAAAATAACAGATGCTGATGAGGCTGCAGAGAAAACAGAACACTTATCCACTGTTGGTGGTAAGGTAAATTAGTTTAGCTACTGTGGAAAGCAGTTCAGAAATTTCTCCAAGAATTTAAAACAGAACTACCATTAACCCAGCAATCCCATTACTGGATATATATCTAAAAGAAAATAAATTGTTTTACCAAAAAGACACATGAGCTCATATGTATATTGCAGCACTATTCATAATAGTAAAGACATGGAATCAACCTAGGTGCCTGTCAATGGTGGACCAGATAAAAAGAATATGGAACATATAAACCATGAAATAGTATGCAGCCATAAAAAAGAATGAAATAATGTCCTTTGCAGCAATGTGGATGCAGCTGGAGGCCATTATCCTAACTGAATTACACAGGAAAAGAAAACCGAATGCTGCACGTTCTCACTCATAAGTGAGAACTAAATATTGGGTACTCATGGACTTAAACATGGCAATAATAGACACTGGGGGACTACTTGGGGTAGAGACAAGGTTGAAAAAATAAAATAATTAGCAAAAAAAGGAATTTAATAGGTAGAATTGAAAAATAGTGTAACTTTAGGCAGCTTCAAGGGCAGTCTGTATCACCTGGAGAGAACTAGAGAAGGAAAAAATGGAAGAATATGAAAGACAGTGCAATAACTGTACAGGCAGGGTAAATGGTAGGCATGTATGAAATGACTGTTGGAACACTTTACAAAGGAAAAATGAAATCCAGAATCAAGGTAGCAGTGGTATACCACACTAATATAATTTGGGCATATTCAGAGTTATCATGACATTGTATTATAATAACAGACCTTGATATAGCCTGGATCATATAGATCTAGTTAGTATATAGACCGTGTGACCTAGAGAGCCAGGCCATACACGTATAAGAAGCAGGCAGCATTAAGGCATGGACAACAAAGAGAGGAAATGGCATGAGGCCAACTAAAGGGCATTGGGAAGCAGGGAAAAGCTCATTCCTTTTTTTGTGTGAATTGGATAAAATAATAATTAACTCATTATAGCAAGTTTCAAAGCTAAAGATATCATCAGGGGGAAGATAGATTTTGATAGTGTTATTTTAACTGAAAGAACACTTTTAGAAAAGTGTTTGAGAGTGCAAGGAGTTTCACAATTGGTTAGAGATGCAATAGAATGCAACAGGAGCTAGTGAATGTTAGGCCAAGATAGAGGACTATGGAAGAGGGAGGGAGAGAGATGGAACTGATCTTCATGAAGCAAAATGTACCTATGAGAAATTACACTATCTCAGTGTAAGCCACAGAGTAGGGATTTGATAGTTAAATAAAGGAATAAAAATAACTTCTAACAAATGGCAAATTCATAACTAATAATTGCTTGAATAATTGAGAACAGAATGAATGAAGAGCATATGCTGCTTATTTGAGCTGTCAGTACTTAGATGAACTGTTGACAAAAATGGAAGGATATTAAATTAGAATGACGATCTTGCAGAATGTAGTCAGAGAATATGGTGGAAACACTGGCACTTTAATAAAGTGGAAAAGTCATAATGTGAGTTACTTTTTACAATGTGCGAAAAAGTATAGAATTATATATGGGCCATATAATTATACTTTCTTAGGTTGGGGAGAAGGAAATGTAATGGTTCTCTCTTTGTCCCACAATACTCTTTACTTTCCCCCAAATATTTTGATGCCTATCTCTGATGTGGGGTTTTCATTTGGGGAGAATGATAGAAAATGGAAAATGGGAAGAATGCTGACAAGGGCACAGACAGAGTTAAACTGGAGAAAAATAATATCTTTCCTAACTTCTTGTTTCTCATTACCTAGCATCTCCCCCTCCACCACTGGAGAACTGAATTTGGATGTCCTTAACCCAAGAGATCAAAGATCTCTGTGTGTGCCTGCTTTGAACAACACAGTGAAAATAGAATCAGAAACGAGATTTAAACTCGGTGTTGAAGACAGAAACATTTGAAATCTTTGAGATGAAAAACTGGACAACTCAAAATGACCCAAAATAATGTAATAGAATTCTCTCCTGCAGGGAAAAATCTTTATAAATCTGGTCCAGAAGTTTGCATCTGTTATTTAACGTTACTTTTTTTCATGTACTAGTTACCTGCCCTTGGACAAATTAATTCACACTTGAAAATCAGTTTACTTATACACAGAGTTCTAAAGACTTGAGTTTGGTACTCCCTGCCAACGCAGCTTTGTTTTATTTTTTATTCAAAATAGTACCAATATCAAACTTATAGAAGAAGTTGTAAATAAAGTATAAGGAACATTTTTCTAAGACGATTTGAGAATAAATTGCTAATATAATGCACCATCATCCATGAATAAAGTGTAATTTCCTACAGTGTTATTTTCTTACATACCTGTAATCAACACATTACTACCATCTGATCTTCAGATCTCATTCAAATTTCACCAGATGTCCCACTATATCTTTTATAAAAAGAGAATCCACTTCAGAATTGTGTTGCATTTAGCCGTCACATCTCTTTAGTTTCCTTCAATATGGAAGAGCCTCTCCTTGACTTTTATGAACTTGACACTTATGAAAATTACAATTATTTTGTAAAGTATCCCCTCCATGTGGATTTGTCTAGTGTGTCCTAATGACAAAATTTAGGTTCTGTGCCTTCGTCAGAAATAACCTAAGAGGAAAATGCCTTATTTCTTGCATTGCATCCTATCAGGTGGCACAAGATTTTTATTTATCCTGTCTTTTAAAAAATTTCTCATTGCAGCTGTAATAAATTAACATGAATTTAGTGGACTAAATAACACAAACTTATTGTTTTCCACTTCTGGAGATCAGAAATCTGAAATGGGTTAATGGGTTAAAATGAAAGTATCAGTATAGGTGCATCCCTTCTAGAGGCTCCAGGGCAGAATCTGTTTCCTTCCTTTTTTCAGCTTCTATAAGCTTCCTGCTTTCTTCGACTCATGGTCCTCTTCCATCGTCAAAACCAACAGTCACATCACATCAAACTCTGTGTCCATTTCACCTCCTTGTGTGACTCCTGCTGCCTTCCTAATCTACTTTTAAGGATCCTTGTGATTACAGTGAGCCAGCCCTGGTAATCCAGGATAGTCTCTTCATCCATGTAACTCTCTATTAAGTGTATCAGCATTAGTGGCACACTGGTATTCATACACATTCACAATCTCCTTCCTGCCTTCATTGTGGGGTGAAAGTATCAGCAGGAAACATAGGGATATGATAAACACACAAGCAAAATTAGATAAAAGAAAGGATTTCCTGACAGGTATCCTTTGAAAGTTTTGTTTCTTCTTTACTTTTTATCTTAATGTAATTAAATTGATTGATTAATCAATTAATTAATTGAGTTTGTTTGTTTTCACAAAAGAAATCAGCACCAATTTGCCAGAAATAGCTCCTTTGTTTTCTTTTTCTGGGAAAAGGGAGCTGGGTATGATGACAGCCTCTGTCTCTTCTGTTCTGCAGATCCTAAAGTTTATTTGTTCGTCTTGATATTAAAAGTACTGTTCTGAGCAAGGACCTCTGTCAGTTATTATTTAAGTTTGGGGCTTGGGTTTTCTCTCACAAATTTACAGGAGAAAGTGGGAAATCAATGTGTTTATTTACTTAATTTAGGCAACCTGCCCTGAGTGTTGCTAAATTCCGGATTCCATAGTGATAAGAGAAACTTAGGTGGTTTCTTTTCGTTCAGCCTTTCTCTACAGAAACATCTGAATCAAAATACAACTATTCTAGTCACTGTGACTGTCTTGCTTTATGTAGACCCCCACCCAGTCTCTTCAGTGTCATAATCTATACTGTTTTTAGATTGCCAAAATATTGAGCTTGGTTTTGCTGACATGCTATTCAGTGATGTTTTATGACCGTAATGAAATTGTTTAGGCTTCAGTTTCCCATAACCTAAGTGCAAAATAGAGTATTTGATGGATTAACTTGCTAAAGATTATAGTATTATTTGGATTTTTGAAATAATCACATTCCAAGTCACATGGGAGAACACACTCAGGTTTGCTGTCAGAAATGAGTTAAATGAAACTCTTAAACATGAACATGAAAGAAGTCAATGTGTGATGGCTGCAAAAACAAATGTAATTTTGTTCATGTTGAAACAGTTAAGCTTTCCATGCTGAATAGCAATCATTCTGTGGTAACAAATAGTCAGAAATCATTTTTGTTTTACTAGGATCAGAAAAGTTCACTAAGGCAAAATCTAGACCAGGATCGGAAAAGTGCGCTAGGACAAAATCTAGAGTAGGATTTGTTCCCTGCGTTCCTTTTTATTTATTTATTTTTCCTTCCAATGCATGCTCCTGGAGCCATGCAATTTTCTTTGAAGAGCTGTTTTAGCTCAGGCTCCAAGCTGACCCTATTCTGATTGAGAGAAAATTTAAGAAGACTGGGCCAGTCATTCAAGTTAATGTTTTATAGTGTTTTCTCAAACCCCAGTAATTTATAAATAAATCTCTTTCAAAGAAACCAGTTTCATATATTCCTAGTGATGACAAATGTTGCTGTATAAATATAACTATAAAACTAGGTTGAAGTTCCTTATGCATTTAGATGATGCACATTCACAAACTCAAATTTACAAATTAAATATAATATAAAAAATCTAACAAAACCAAATAAGTTCACATTAACAAGACTTAGTGAGAAGGATGCTGCTCTTTTACTGAAAGTAAATTGTTACTTGCAACATAAATATGGTACTGACCCATCTAGTATAAGTTTTTTGAATTTAGTATGCCTGTCACTTGATGACTCAATTCTTTCACTACTTTTCTCTATTACAATCATTTTGCAACCTCAGATAGCATTTCTGCTGCTCTTGGTGAGCTACCTGGTAGTAGCCTCTCATTCCTGAGGATTCAGAGCTCCTGGTAATTATATTCCTCTCAGGCTAGTGTTACTGCACTTCTCCCTTCATAGTCATAATTGGAGAAGAGAGAAACCAAGTTGGATTCCCTGAGTTTCACATTTATTCCTCCCTGATGTGAATGTGTCACAGAACTCTACATCTCCTGCAGATTATGATCATTTACCTGTAATGCTACCATAACTCCTCTTCAAGCCTGCTGCTCCCTAGACACAAAGAGCCACAAGAGCCCAGGTGGTGTCTGCGGCTTTTAGTTCAAGAGGATCCTTGCTGTGTCCCTGGCAAGAGTGTGCTACCTACAGAGCCCAGGGTGGAGAGGTTGGAAAACCTCAAAGTCCCCCACTAGGTCATTGGGAATAAAGGAAAGTGAGGCCATTTCTTTTTCCACACTTGGTTTCTGAACTCTTGTTTTCTTTTTTTATTCGAGACATAGAACTATGTAAAGATCTCTGACTCAAAGCATATATCATGTCCTAGAAAAATGGTGCCTCATTCTAACAGGACGTTGCCTGCAAGCTGATGCTTCAGCTGTGCCTTGAGAAGGTCATTTCATTATGTCATCTGGCTGACAGCTTCTGGGTAGTAAGGTATGTGATATGGCCAGTATATCCCATGCTTATTGTCCCATCCCTGTACTTCCTTTGCTATAAAGTGGGTTTCCTGGTCAGATGCTATGCTGCATGAGATTCTATGCCTATAGATCAGGCATAGTGGTTTTGGTTGAGTCTTTGAGGATGGTATAAGCAAATTCACAGGTCTCTGTTTATCCTTATGAGAAAGAATGCTTGCCTTTCTGGATGGAAGGGGTCCAATATACTCAACTTGCTACCAAGTAGCCAGTTGGTCTCCTCAAAGACTAGTACTGTATTAGGGCCTCAGCTTTGCTGTCTGTTTCTGGCAGGTAAGATATTCAGAGGTAGCCATGGGAATCCATGCTGTAGGATCCATGCATAGCCTCCATCTCGACTACCCTGACTAGTTTGTTGTTAGAGCTATTAACCCGCACTGGAGTGGCTGTGAGAAAGTCTGGCTACTACCAGCCAGTCAATTCATTTTGCCTAAATTGTGTAGACCCTCTTCCACCTGGGTGCTTTCCGGTGGTGGTTAATGTGCTACAAAGATCTTGACTCTTTGTACCCGCTCCCATATGTCTATCCATATAGGCTTTCGTGGATGACTCCTAGTACAAATTATTGGATTTTCCAGGAAGCAGATGCTGAAATGGAGTTAGAAGTTTAAAGGTTTACTGGGAAAGGTTTTTGAATAAGCCTTTCAGAAAGGTTTCCACATTTCTGAATGAAAAGTGGAAGAAGCAGGATTGGGCAGGGGAGCCATCAGTTGATGCAGAGTTGATAAGTCTGTCAATCCAGTGGGTAGTTTGGAGCAAAGACTGTCTTTTAGGGGAGACCTGGATTGTGTGGCCATGGTTAGGCCTTTGTCCCTTGCTCTATCATCACTGCCTTCCTGAGGAGTTTGACTTTGTTTTTAAACCTGAGATGGACCTTGATGAAACCAATAGTCAAGCACTGTCTGCTCGCCACATTATTTGCAGCTGGATGATGGGTCATTTGTTGAAAGGTGTGAGGTCTAAGCAGTGCTTCTCAGTGTCTGCCACAATTAGACATTGGATAGCTGGGTCTGGGGCTCAGATGATTTGTCCAGGCCAAAGATATAAATTTGAAATCTATTTGTGTGTACGGGTAAGTGCAATACGCTGTGTCAAACAATTGTGTGAATGTGAAATTTCCTAGAAACAAAGTGAGGCATGAGATGAAGAGACAGACTAGGACTGATATTGAGGGGACTCCAACATTTAATGGCCAGTTAGAAGAGAATATGCCTGCAAAGAAGACATGGATGGAGTGGTTAGAAAGGTAGAGGATACACAGGAGAATGTGGAGTCAAAAAATCCAAGGAAAGAGAGTGTAATTGGTCCAAATGTTGAAGACTGAGAAATCTGAGGACTGAAAAATACCGATTGAGTTTATTGACGTACATACAGCTCATTGGTAATGATAGTGATGAGACAGAAGCCAGATTCGAGGAGTCTGAAAAATGTGTGTGAGAGGTATAAAGGTGGAAATAGGAAGCATAGATAAATCTTTTGAGAAGCATAGATTTTAAAGATAAATTTTAATGAGATATTTTTAAAAGTTCAAATATATTTGTAACTCTAGATAACCAGTAAAAAAATGTGAACAGGAATATAAATTATACTATTACCTTTAAAGGAGTGGCCTTTTCTTCTTATTCTATTCTATATTATCTTAGTTACTTTGAAAATTATTTATCCCAGAAGTTAAAATTTTAACTCAAGTATTTATTTAAATCAATTGGAAAAAACAGATACATAAAAATAGATGACAAAAACAATAAAGGAAAAGCATTATGTTTTAGCAATGTGTACATGGTAGTAAATGTTACTATCTATATATACCCTTACATTTCCTGGTAAAAATTAATTAAATGAGACCTTTTTGGATATACAGACAAACCAATGTGTGCCTGTTTCATAGGTCAAATTAAGTCAGGTAATTGCATTGAGATTAGAACATTTAGTATGTTGGAACAATTAGTACACTAGAAAGAATCTTCCAGGTAAAACCAATGACAAAAAACAACGCTGAATATAATTAAAAGTAAATGTGTAGGAGACATTTTTGTTGGCTTTTTCTCCTCCTACTTTAGTGTTTTGAAACAGTGGTAAGAAAAAAAATCTCAGACCCCTTAGGGTACAATATAAAGAATGATTTAAAAGTTCAATGATTTACTGATGCCCAGCGGCTTAAATGGCAGTCTTTAATAAAAATAGCATACTTCTAGACAAAATATTTATTTGAAAAGAAATTTTTTATCACCTACTATGAAAGAGATATTATTACAGTTCTTAGACATATAATAAAAGACAGCATGACTCCATAAGTCATCATTGTTTTCAATATAACCTTGGATTTATTTGTAATAATCCATACTTTGTTGCTGCATCTCATTTTGGGCCTAAGATACTTGCTGCGGACAGAAAGGGGTACACTGTATAACCTTACTTGTTTTTGAACAATGGTGGAAATGTACTTACCTGACGCAACTAGGACCTGGTCCTAATTGGCTAAGTAATTTTGGGCCTAAGATACTTGCTGGGGACAGAAAGGGGTACACTGTACAATCTTACTTGTTTTTGAACAATGGTGGAAATGTACTTACCTGATGCAACTAGGACCTGGTGCTACTTGGCTAAGTAAATGTACTTAACTGACACAACTAGGACCTGGTGCTACTTGGCTAAGTAAATGTACTTAACTGACACAACTAGGACCTGGTGCTACTTGGCTAGGTCAGCAATGTGACTAAAAACCTAGAATCTTTTCTTAATATTTTTTCTTTTTATTTATAGAAAATCCTTAAATTTAATATATTAGATATCTAATTCAAACTTAAAAAGGTATATTTATGGCAAAAGCAGGAGGATTGCTTGAGGCCCCAGGAGCTCAAGACCAGCCTGGGCAACATAGCAAAATTCCATGTCTAAAATAATTTTTAAAAACCTGTAGTCCCAGCTACTCAGGAAGCTGAGGTAGGAGGATCAAACTTCTTGATACCAAGAGTTTGAGACTTCAGCAAGCCGTGATCATGTCACTACATTGCAGTATAGGTGACTGGGTAAGACCCCCAATTAAAAAAAAAGTCATATTTACATGCCAAATTTATAAAATAGAGTCATGATTTTTTTTGCACATGGTTCTCATGATTGGAGTTTTATAATCTTTTACATATATATATATATAATGTTTATATATACATATAAAAAATGTATATATTATATACATACATATAATGTATATATAAATAGTTATCACCTATGTTTTTTGACTTTGTTTCTTTAAAATGGGATGGAAAATTTAAAATACTTGTATAGTAAACTGAGAGAAAACTCCTATGTTATGGTAATATTTTTTTCACTTATCTTCAGGAATGCCTGGCTAACACTTAATTCAATGACAGTGATTACTAAAATGATTAAGAGATAGGATTCTATTACTTATCCCCTCTAAAACATTTAACTTAGTTTTTATTGAAACAGCTTTAAAAATTATATTTCATTGATTTTTGAGATGTTTATTTGAATTACATATTTGTAATAATATGCTCAAATAGAATAAACAGATTTGAGCAAACTCAACTGACTTGGTGACAACATAATTTAACTGATGGAAATATGTAAGTGTGGGGGTATAAAGCAGGGGGAGTATTAGACATGACTGTTCAGCATGACAAGGGCCTTAGTATGTTTTACAGAAGAAATAGAGTATCACTTTTCAATCAGGGCAGTTAAGTGGATGATGGTTGAGAGATATTACTGGAAGTGGCTATTGTAGATTCATCATATAGCACTGGTATTGTAATTTTGAAACTTTATGTAATATTTTAAATTGAAAGGTTGGGAAGGGGACTTCAGGAATGGTTTTACAGGGCTCTTCATTCATGAGTGATTATCTTGGCTTTTCCTTCCTCCATGTCTTGGCTTCATCTTCAGGCTGACTTCCCCTTTGGTAGCAAAACAGCTGCAATTCTAGGTCTCACATTCAAATATCCCACTGATCAGAAGGATCAAAATTATCTCTTCAGTGAAGCTTCAGTAGGAGAGTAGTGAAGTTATCTTCCCAAAAGCCTCCAACAAACATCTCTTGTTTTATTGACCTGAGTTGGATTATGTGCCCTCTCTGTGTTAATTCCTGTGTGACCAGGTGATGGGGTATGTGGTTTGGCTTAAACCCAGCAGTATATACCCAAACTCATGAACTGAGTGGGAGCAGGAAGATATTGAAGTGAGAATTGTGGTATGCTAAAGAGGAGGGAGAAAGAGGAAATGTCCACTATGGGATAAAAAACCAAGTCTATAAGTTCTTTAATAAGTTGATTGATTTAATCAAACATCATCTTTGAAATTACATGCGTTATTTTTACAGCAGTGGAAACTCATCTAGGACAGTTTTATTTTTATTACTGATGTGAAGTAGCATCTGTAGTGTAGCAGAGATAAATTTGTACTTTGCATTGAGTAGTGGGAAAGTGTTATGTCACTTAGTGTCTCAGAGAAGAGCACTGCTTTTTGGCAAAGAACATGGGCTCCAGAGACTCTTTCTGGATTTATATCCAAGCCGTATCATGTAATAGCTCCATGACCTTAGACAAATATGATATCCTCTCTAAAGCTTCAATTTCTTCAGTCTATAAAACATCAAACATCATAGAGTTGTAAGGATTAAATAAAATAATCCGTGTAAAGCACTTACTACAGTTTCTGGCGCACTTAATAAATGTTAATTATTATCATCTGCTTTGAACAGAGTGGCTTGCACTCATTATCCTCTTACTACATAGCAGCCTGTGGAGCTCTAGAATCAGGCTTAGTGCTACATCTTTGGAGAAAGTTTATATTACTTGGAGGCCCTCCTTTGTATTTCTCTAAGTGAACTCATATATTCATCAGTTATTTTCTTCCTCACATAAGAATGAAAGAAACTATAATGGTATAAAATAATATAATGTTGAGTACAGAAACTGGGCAGAGAGTAATAGATACTATGCGTAATTCCATCTATATAAAGTTAGTCTAGGCAAAACCAATCTACGGTATTAGAAGATGGGATATTGATTAGTCTTGGTGGATAGATTTGAGTAACTTGGAGGGCATACGAGGGGAGACTACTGGCCAGTTGTCATGTTCTGTATCTTTATTTCAGTGCTGGTTACAAAGTGTGTTCACTTTGTGAAAATTTATCTAGTTGTACAGTAATGACTTGTCCACTTTTCTCTTTCCCTATTTTTTTATATTTATACAAAGGTTAAAAGTGAGCATGCCTAATTTCCTTTAAGAGATAGGTCATTAACTTGTGTTCAGAGTAAAGGTTCTACAAAGAAAAGCCAATAGCTACCAATTTCTCTGGAGGAAATGTGGCGTTACAAGAACAATCTCTCCCATGACCGTTTGGTATTGCAGAGCTGATCACTGAGGTGAGTAATTTATATAGAAGAGATACATCCTGGGAGAGTAGAAAATGAAATAGCAAGCACTTTTCTTTTGAGGTCCAATATTCCTAGCATCTCTTTAATGGATTATGTTAGTTCTGATGGAGAACAAATGACAGAATGTTCTCAAAGTCCCCCAAAGAGGAGTTAAACATTAGGGAAGAAGGATATGGTCTGATAATCAAGGCTTGGAGGTACATAAGTGCAGAGCTGAGTCCATCACACATCTGTTGTAGGATATGTGGTCCATGCTGGTTAGAGACAATCTGTGTATCTTGTCCTTCTGACCACAGTGATTGTTGCAGACATAGGTGTATAACTGGATAAGAACAATGATATTTAAGGTGATATTATTGAGCTATCTTGTGACAAGAAAGATTAAAAAAGGCTAGATTCTGTGAAAAGAGTTATCTCTTTTCTCCAAGATGTTGAGGTATAGCTTGAAAGCTGGTTTTATTGTGGCTGCCATCAAGGAAACCCTAAAGCTCCCCCAGGAAGGTCACTACATAGACTCTGAGGATAAAGCCTATATTATGCAAGACAAAGTGGAGAGATGGAGAGAAACTGAGTCATTGATGACATAGACAACTTTATTGTTAAAGCCAATTTGAACTGGTTTTTCTTTCACATGTAATGATTATTAATGGATTCAACAATTAAATTATTTTAAAGGATTTATGTAACATAGTTTTACCTGATTTCACCTGTATATTAGTCTGGGAATGAGAAGGAGCCACTTAAATGAATGGCTTCAATGACTTAACTGTCATGAACAGTTCTGTTCTCATTGCTCCCTAATTTCCACCTCTTCCTCCTGTTTAATTTTGAAGGACTGCCTGAGATTATTATGTTCTTACATCTATTTTTTCATATGTGAAATCTACTATACTTCCTTCACATAAGGACCAAGGCAAAAATTTGGTCAATAAAATGTTTTTTTGATAATAATGATTTTTTTTTTTTTTTTTTTTTTTTTTTTTTGAGAGGGAGTCTTGCTCTGTCGCCCAGGCTGGAGTGCAGTGGTGCGATCTTGGCTCACTGTAACCTCTGCTTCCCAGGTTCAAGTGATTCTCCTGCCTCAGCCTCCTAAGTAGCTGGGACTACAGGTGTGTGCCACCACGCCTGGCTAATTTTTTGTAATTTTAGTAGAAGTGGGGTTTCACCACGTTAGCCAGGATGGTCTCCATCTCCCAACCTCCTGATCTGCCCGCTTCAGCCTCCCAAAGTGCTGGGATTACACGCGCGAGCCACTGTGCCCGGCCCAATAGTGATCTATTTTAAAGTAGACCTTAGATTTTTTTTTTTTAATGACAGGAAGAGATGACTTCCTATAATTACTTCTGAAGTAACCATATTATGGAAACTGTCATCTCTAGATTCAAACTCTATCAATGGAGACCATGGAAGATGATTTCTGCTGAGCAGCATGGAAATCATTAACACTCTGGCTTGTTTCCATTTTTAGGTCAACACTCTCATATCCTCCCCCATTCTATTTCCAGTGTGTTCATGTTTTCCCAGAATAGCTATAAAAATCACATAATTAGCCTCCAAATCAGCCATGCTGACACAGCCATTGGCATAAAGTACAGAAAAATTGATCAACTTTATTTCTAAGAAAACATTCCAAAAGAGTCAGATCTGCTTCCAAACATCAGGGAGAGTTTGATCTGCTCATTAATACTGTGTTTCTGTTATTAATACGTGATGAGATGACTGAAAGCTATTCCCACACTGACTCCAAGAATGTGTGCTCCTGGGTGTAAGTAAATACCCTCCTGGCTCAGGTTTCTGTACCCGTACATGGTATGCCCATTGCTAGGACAAAGTAGCTACAACCAGAGATGCTTCCACCCTTGAAAAAAGTTATAAAATAACATATTTAAAGTAAAAAGTAGTCAATAGGCCGGTGGTATGTGAGCGAAACCGTGGTTTGCCACTTGTAATGAAATGAGATTTTTTTCTCTGAGATTTAAACTATAAAATTAATATATATCGGATGAACCAGACATAAAAGATTACCCAAGAAAACAGAAAGACTCATTAAAAAAAGACATGATAATAACCTAAATGGTGATTTTTGCATATGTTTGTATTTGTGTGTATGTCCCTATATAAAGTGAATCACTCCAATATTCTCATTTGAAAAATGCAAATAATAATTGTACTTATTTTGCAGGGTATTGGGAGGATTGAATGGAATAATAAATGTCGATCTTTTAGCACTTGCTGTATTCTAAGAGCTCAGTAAATGTTCACTATGATTAGAGGAAGTGGAAAAGGAAGGAGCAGGCCCAAGAGTAAACAAGCAATGCTATCTATTTGCCTTGGTTTCTGCAGAGTTCAAGGCCTCTCCAGCAGCTGCTCTAAGGGTTTTGTATGTTTTAACTCCCTTAATCCTCACAACAGTCTTCTAAATTAGGCACTATTGTTATCTCCACTTTGTAAATTAAGCAACAGGCACTAGGCCAGGCATGGTGGCTTATGCCTGTAATCCCAGCATTTTGGGAGGCCAAGGCAGGTGGATCAGTTGAGGTCAGGAGATTGAGACCAGCCTGACCACCATGGCAAAACCCCATCTCGCCTAAAAATACAAAAGAAAGAACGAAAGAAAGAAACAGACACCAAAAAGTTACTTGAGTGTACCCAAGATTACAAAGTTGGCATATGGGTGGATATTGGAGCCAGGGTGGACCTCAGTCAGCCAGGCATCAGAGTCTGTGTTCCTAACCATTGTCCTGTGCCGTCAGTGTCCATGGAATGTGAGTGTATTCAGAGCAAATTTCAAGGTTTTGATGGTTTCTAAGGGTTCCTCCTTTTTGCCCAGAGGCTTTCTTATCTAAAATAGTCATCACATGGTTCTTGGTCTGTGAAAGTGTTTATGTAATCAAATAAATCTGCATAATTTCATGTTAACAAGAGATTTTATATTCTTTAATATTTTCATCTGCTTTAAGACAAACTTTTACTATTCTAGATGAATGAAAATCTTTCATAATATTTTGTAGAATACCTTTTCTTCATCTACTGAAAGGATCATATATATTTTCTTCTCTATTCTGTTAATATGGTGAATTATACTGATGGATTTTCAAATTTTGTAACAGTCTTGCATTTCTCAAACCACATTTGGGTAGGTGTACTGTCCTTTGTATATAGTGCTGAATCCTCTTTGTGTGAAAGACACAAGAATTAGTCCATTTCACGTTTGTCATTGAATTAATGGACATGTAATTTTTTGTAGTATCCTTTTGTTATTTTTAAAATGTCTTTAGGATCTGTGGTGATATTCCTTCTTTCACTCTCGATGTTTGTTAAACTCTCATGTCAGGAACTGTGAAGGATCTGAGATTTTACTCTACTTGTAAACTAACAAGTTTGTCTGTCACAATTTCATAGATACCAGCAGAAAAAACATGAGGCCTCCAGGTCAAAGATAAAAGACAGTTTGTTACAACAATCACATTAGCAAGAGTAGATGACTATACTTGAAGATGATTATAATAACTGAATTAAAATACTTGTCTGATCATTCCAACCTCTGGCATCTTGGGATTGGAATTTCGTGATTCCTTTTTTTCTTATGAGCTCTTTAGATTTTCTTGATTGTTTGTATGCAAGTAATTTTGGATTTTATCCTGAACATTTTGAGTATTATGTTAGAGCCTTTGGGTCCTGTAAAAATCTCCTGAAAATTGTTGGTTTATTATTTTGGTTGTTTTAGCAGATAATCAACCTAGAGATGTTTAGACTGTGTGTTCTGACTGCCTTTTGTAGGCAATGGTTCAGTTTTTAGAGCCTTTACAGCTGTTTGTATCTAACCCATGTATGTGCCACTGGGTGCCAGTCTGGGACCTCTGTGGAGTCCACACTGTAGGTCAGTTCTAAAGCCTTCATGTTGCTCTTTTGGGCCTGTCTTGAGCATGCTTATCTTGGGGGGTGAGCCTAAGACTTCTGTCAGTTCATATAGAGGTACACAGATTTAGAGAATCTTCTTCTTCAGCTCCTTCTTCTGTGATTTCCCCAGCTTTGTGAGATCTTTTATCTCAGTTCTCTGGCTAGAAAGCTGCAGTTTCTCTCAGAGTTTTAGCCTTCTCACACTGTTCTACATTTTCTATAATGGAGTCTTCATTTGCCGCGCAGTGGCAAGAGAAAAGAGGAATAACCTGGCTTTTTGCCTTGCCCTTCAGGAATGGTGGGTGGGCTCTTTCCTGGGTCTTCTGGCTATAGATAAGTGATTTTTCTGAGGTTTTTAAGAATCTGTATAACCACTATTGTCACTGCCTTCACGGGCTCACTTTGGGGTAGGGCTGGAAATTTCCTGCCCACACTTGCTGCACAATTCTAGGATTTGGGTTTCCCTGATGTCTAAGCTGGTAAACTGCTGTGCAATAGGAGTGTTAAGGTGTAATGGGCTTAATACCATCTTAAATGGAACCAAGAACTTCTTAAGTTATCTCTTAAGTTGAGATAGTTCATTCTATGTGATCTGATACATTCAATATGACACTGTAATAAGGAACCCTAACCATTGGAGTTATTCATATTTACTAGAGTTATGATACATTTATTCACTAAATACATAAATGCCTACTATGTTCTACCCTGAAAAATGTGTTAGAATGTATATCTCAATAAGGCGCAATTTCTACCCAAGTTTCTCTTTGCATGGTAGATATGACAGTTAAACCAATAATTGTAGTGCAAAAAAGTGCTAAAGTGAGTCTTAGATTTTGTTTTTGTTTTTTTTGTTTTTGTATTTTTTTAGAAAGCCCAAGTAGGAAACTTTCTCTCTCACAGGCTAAACTTGTAGGTCAAATGTCTCTCTAGTCTTTTTTTCTTCCTCTTGCAGTTCCTGTGTTAGTCTGTTTACACACTGCTGATAAAGACATACCCGAGACTGGGAGGAAAAAGAGGTTTAATGGACTTTACAGTTCCATATGACTGGGGGAGGCCTCACAATCCTGGTGGAAGGCAAGGAGGAACAAGTCATGTCTCATATGGCTGGCAGCTGGCAGAGAGAGAGCTTGTGCAGAGAAACTCCCCTTTTTAAAACCATCAGATCTCACGAAACTTATTCACTATTGTGAGAACAGCATGGGAAAGACCTGCCCCAATGATTAAATTACCTACCACTGGGTCCCTCCCACAACATGTGGGAATTGTGGGAGTTACAATTCAGGATGAGATTTGAGGGGACATACCAAACCATATCATTTTACCCCAGCCCCTCCCAAATTTCATGTCCTCACACTTCAAAACCAATCATGGCTTCCCATCAGTCCCCCAGAGTCTTAACTCATTTCAGCATTAACTCAAAAGTCCACAGTCCAAAGTCTCATCTCAGTCAAGGCACATCCCTTCTGCCTATAAGCCTGTAAAATCAAAAGCAAGCTAGTTACTTCCTGGATACAGTGGGGCACAGGCATTGGGTTAATATAGCCATTCCAAATGGGAGAAATTGGCCAAAACAAAGGGGCTACAGGCCCCCATACAAGTCCAAAATCCAGCAGGGCTGTCAAATCTTAAAGCTCCAAAATGATCTCCTTTGACTCCATGTCTCACATCTGGGTCACACAGATGCAAGAGGTGGGCTCCCATGGTTTTGGGTAGCTCTGTCCCTGTGGCTTTGCAGGGTACAGCGTCACTCCTGGCTGCTTTCATGGGCTGGAGTTGAGTGTCTGTTACTTTTCCAGGTGAACGATGCAAGCTGTCAGTAGATCTATCATTCTGGGGTCTGGAGGACAGTGGCCCTCTTCTCACAACTCCACTAGGTGGTGCCCCAGTAGGGACTCTGTGTGGAGGCTGTGACCCCACATTTGCCTTCTGCACTGCCCTAGCAGAGGCTCCCCATGAGACCTGCCCCTGCAGCAAACTTCTGCCTGGGCATCCAGGCATTTCCATACATCCTCTGAAATTTAGGTGGAGGTCACCAAACCTCAATTCATGACTTCTGTGCACTTGCAGGCTCAATACCATGTGGAAGCTGCCAAGGCTCCCAAGCCTGAACCCTCTGAAGCCACAGCCCAAGCTATACATTGTCCTCTTTCAGCCACAGCTGGAGTGGCTGGGACACAGGGGACCATGTCCCTATGCTACATACAGCATGGGGACCCTGGAACCTGCCCATTAAATCACTTTTTCCTCCTAGGCTCCAGACTTGTGATGGGAGGGGCTGCTGTGAAGACCTCTGACAAAGCCCTGGAAACTTTTCCCCATTGTCTTGGGGATTCACATTCAGCTCCTCATTACTTATGCAAATTTCTTGAATTTCTCCTCAGAAAATGGGATTTTATTTTCAATCTCATTGTCAGGCAGCAAATTTTGTGAACTTTAATGCTTTCCTTCCCTTATAAAACTGAATGCCTTTAACAGCACCCAAGTCACCTCTTGAATGCTTTGCTCCTTAGAAATTTCTTCCACCAGACACCCTAAATTAACTCTCTCAAGTTCAAAGTTCCACAAATCTCTAGGGCAGGGACAAAATGCTGCCAGTCTCTTCGCTAAAACATAACAAGAGTCAACTTTGTTCCAGTTCCCAGTAAGTTCTTCATCTCCATCTGAGACCACCTCAGTCTTATTGCTTATATCACTATCAGCATTTTTGTCAAAGCTACTCAAGAAGTCTCTAGGAAGTTTCAAACTTTTCCACATTTTCCTGTCTTCTTCTGAGCCCTCCAAACTGTTCGAAACTGTGCCTGTTACACAGTTCCAAAGTCACTTCCACATTTTCAGGTATCTTTTCAGCAGTGCCTCACTCAACTGGTATGAATTTACTGTACTAGTCTATTTTCATGCTGCTGATAAAGACATAACTGAGACTGAAGAAAAAGAAGTTTAATGGACTTACAGTTCCTCATGGCTGGGGAAGCCTCACAGTCATGGTGGAAGGCAAGGAGGAGCAAGTCACATTTTACATGGATGGCGGCAGCCAAGAGAGAGAGAGCTTGTGAAGGGAAACTCCCCTTTTTAATATCATCAGATCTCATGAGACTTATTCACTATCATGAGAACAGCATGGGAAAGACCTGCCCCCATGATTCAATTACCTCCCACCAGTCCCTCCTACGACATGTAAGAATTGTGGGAGTTACAATTTAAGATGAGATTTGGGTGGGGACACAGGCTAATCATAACACTTCCCCATTTCCCTTTCTACTTTTTTCTTTAATATAGTCCAGAAGAGTTGGTTCTAATGCACAACTAAATGTTTATGTTTACAAAGAAATTTTAAGGCATATACTTTAAGAAAAATTGAAATTAAATTCTCAATTTACTGGGTTACTTGAGAAGAATATAGAACCTGGATTCTTCTTTCTAATCTCTTCTGCTGTCATTATTACCTGGGTCTCAAGATATTTTATCTAGCGATTGACCTTTGCATTACGCACATCAAAAATACATTCCTCCTTTCAAGTTTTCAGTCAATGCTAAGCTATAGTTGTGAGTTCTATTTTACCTATTCTTCAGAACTCCAAATCATCCTTCGTTTTAGTTTTCTACCACTGCTTGACAAATTACTCCTAAAGCTTAATGATTTAAAACAAGAAACATTCATTAGCTCTTATTTTCTATGAGTCAGGTGCTAGATGCTCCTGACTATAGGTCTTTTGTGAGTCTGTAGTTAAGTTGTTGGGTGGGGTTGCAGTCTCATCTGAGGCTTGGCTGGCGAAAGATGCATTACCAAGCTTACTTCCATGGTTGTTGGCAGGATTCACTTCCTCTTGGAATGTTGGCCTTAAGTGTCTGTTCTTTACTACCTGTTGGCCTCCCTCAGTTCCTTGCTATGTGGGACCCTAACATAGCAAGCTGACTTCCCTCAGAATAAATATGTGAGAGAGTGAGAGACAGTATCTAAGATGAAAGCGACAACTTATGAGAATAAATCTCAGAAGTAACATGTCATCCGCTTTTTCCATATTCTATTTGTAAGAAGCAAGTCACTAGGTCCAGCACACAGCAAAGGGAGGGAGATTATAAACTGTAACTGCCTGGATCAGTGCACTTCTTATTTGCTTTAAATAGGATTTCTCTGTTCTAAGCCATAGGCTATAATACAGCTTTTGCATGTTGGCTCAAAGCATTTTGAATTCCACACACATTGATCTCTGCCCTTTAAACTGTATTTATCTTAGCTGTGAACTACTTCTTTTCTGGTAGTCTAGATTCAGTCAAATTAGATCCCTATTTTTAAAATGTCCTGGAGGAAGTTATGATACACACACATATATATATTAACAAAAATAGCTGTCTTCCTAAAGAAGTCTGTGTATGTAAGAATGTAAAAGTGTGTAAGAATATTTAAGATTCCATATATATTTGATTAAGACAAGCCTTATCTGCCTCTTGTTTGCTTGTTGCTTCTCATTTCCCAATTGCTTTTGGGGGGAGGAGCACATTTTTTCACAGTGAAAAATCTTTTATCATTCAGGCCATTTGGGGTATAATTTTTTAGGACATAGATTATTTTAGGGAGCACTCTATGAATTCAAAATTAAATAATTATGTGCTAATGCATATCTAAAGGGTGCTCATCAAAATAATAGCAAGGGCATTGTTACTATGGAAAATAAAAATATTTTGCTTTTATTATGTGATCTGTGCCAGTAGCACTGTGTCTAATAGAAGAGAATTTGCAATCCTAACATTTTAGCATTGTATGAATTAGAATGGGAATACCACTTATAATCTTCTATTTATTAGATATGGGACCACTTTAGATTTTAATGAATTAAGTATATCTTATATTCTACAAAATGTATTGTTTTTCTTTTCCATATGGTTTAATTTTTTCTCCTGTTCCTAAAAATTCTCAGTTTAACAAGACTAAATGTGGAGTGTCTTCTTTCGTGTGTTCAGGCAGTACTTTGTTGTTAAAGCTAATTGACCATAATTGTCCGCATAATCTTCACAGTGTTCCAGAAGCACACGGCACTCATGTTGAAAGCTTTATTAGATAAGGGCCTGAACACTTTGTGCTGAGGGGTTTAAGAGTTGAGAGATAAGCTCTAAATATAAGAAAATTTAAATAAAATTGGCTGTACATAGATTATCCAGAAGTATAAAAATCAGTCTCACTTAAGTCCTGAAATAAGATTATATTAGGTATATTTAGGTATCTTTTATAAAAAATTTTATTCATTGAACAAAATGCCTTGAGTACCTATATGTATCAGTACTTAACTGAGCATTGTATTAATATTTCCTTCAGAGTTCATAGTACAATAAAGAAGAAAGGAGTAAATGCTAGAAACAGTGCCACTGTTTATACCCACTTATATTCTCTCTACCCTCTAAGGCTCGGCTTACAGCATACCTTCTTCAGGAAGACTTTCAGATAATTTCTGCTCACAGAATTATTTACTTCCTTTAATATTATTATGTAAAGCTAGTGTGGTATAGAGCAGTGGTTCTCCAACTTGAGCAGGTATCAGAATCCTAGTGAGGAGAATTTGTTAAAACAGATTCCTGGTCCCCACCCTCAAAGTTTTTAATTCAGTATGTTTGGGTGGGACTGCATTTGCATTTCTGAAAAGTTCCTAGGTGCTGCTGCTGCTGCTGGCGTGGGGACCACACTTCGAGAATCACTGCTGTATAGAAGTGAAGGAGTCTGGCCTCGGAGGCTGACAGATCTGGATTTGTAGTCCAGTTCCTCTACTTAAAACCTGTTTGACACTGAAGCAGTTATTTTTTCCTCTGTAGACCTCAGTTTCCTTATCTGTAAAAAGGAGACAACAATAAGTAGCTTATTGATTAGTTTATTAGGATTAAACAAAATAAGACATGTAAGAAAACCTCTAGGAGACAATCTTGGGGAAAGAAAAACCTTAATTTAAAGAATCCTAGAACTATTTTTAAAAGTTAATATATCTGATAATATAAATTCTAAAAATTGGATATGGCAAAGAAACTCTAAGCAATGCTCACTGACAATTATTAGATTTAGAACAAATATTTGCAAAGCAGATGATGGACCTACTAAGGGCTTATAACTATAATTAGTATACACAGAGTTCTTAGAAGTTGACCAAAAAACCCAAACAACTTGGTGGAAAAATAAACACAAGATATGAATATGCAGTTCACAAAAGAGCAAATCCAAATAACCAATAAATATATTAAAAAGAGTCTAGTAGTCATAAAAATGAAAACTAAATTAACATTGTCATATTGCTTTGTACCTCCCAGACTGGCAAGTATTAAAAAAAAATTAAGGTATAGCAGCTATTGCAAGCAGAGATAAAGAAACTAGAGTACAGCTGTATTATGCTAATAAAGCGAATTTTCATAGTCCACCTCTTTGACACCCAGTGTCACATTTTTCTTCTATTTATACAGTTCTCTCACTCTCTTCTTAAAGTTCAGGATCTTTATTCATTCCTTTCCATTAGGTCTTTATGTGTTTTCTCTAGGGTCAGATGACATGTAAATTGAAATGCAAGTTACTGGTTCCCAATACAATCAGATGCAATGATTAAAAAGCAGGAAAAACTGCTGCAGAATAAGCTTCCATTTGGAAAGGGACAGAATAAAAAATATCCAGCTGTCACTTGTTCACAGCAGATATCAAGCCCTGATGGGCAGGAGTGGCAAGGACTCTCTGTTGTGTAAAAACAAGGAAGTTGCTGCCAACCTAGCAGACCCTATTTCTGTTTTCTATGAAATCTGTCTTGTGGGCTCTGTTCTACAGCCTTTTGTATTTTTTGGAGTGCGTGGGTGTAGGGTATGTTCCTTGTCTGCTGTATTTCATAACCAGTTTTAACAGTGCACTTTGGCTTGGCATGAATTTGGGAACCTGGAAGATGACTTTAGAGACTGATTCACAGAACCCTCAGTCTGGTGTGAAGGTGTGGTTGGGGCTGAGGATGTGGGCAGAAGAGTAAGGAATGGAACCAGAATGGCAAGGAATTTATCTGTTGTTTTTTGCTGTATCTTATCTCATCTCTCACAGGATGTAATCTCCTAACTTGTGAGTTGCATTTGCCTGGTTGCTGCACTGGGGAACCCAGATCCCATGCAACTCTACTTCTGAGCTGGAGGGAAGAGCCAGAGCCTTAGTATGGTCCTGTCAATCTGGCTGGGACACAGGAACTATGATGGCTTTGTCATAGTAGGCACAATGGCTGCCATCCCAGAGCCTAGCCCTTACTTTTGGGCACACCGAGTGAGCCAGTGGTGTTGGGAGACACTGCCAACAGTGTGGGCAGGTTTGGACACCAATACGTCACTGTCCCATGGCGGGATATCTGTCATCTCTCTTGGCTTTCTGCTGTCTGAGGGTCTTAATCAGATAATTTCTCTGCCTGAAAGACTCTTCCCAGGCTGAATCTGGCTTTCAGGTCTTAGCTCACTCTATCTATGTGACACAGTACCATACACTGCCACTTATTGAGAGGGCTGAGTCTTATTCTATTTCTCTGACCCTCTCTGTCCTGTATTAACATTCTGTGTGGTTTCAGTATATACCTGTTTGAGAACAAGTGCATTAACTCATTACCTCTGTGATAGATGTTATTCTCCTTTAACAAAACCCAAGCTAGGGTGCAGGGAGTTTAAGTAATTGGTTCAAATTGGGCTGGAAGAGAGGAAAAAACTTAAAAAAATAACTTCTGCCTGAATTGATGGGGAGTTTAAAAGCTTGCAGATGTTAGTTGATGTTAATGTGACACTATTCTTGTCCAGACTCTGGTGAAAATTACATTACAGGTATGCTCAGAAAAAAAAGTATTCCATATTAAACAATAAAGAAACACACAGAAATTCTTAGGATTAGTTTGCAACCTTCTATTCTTAGCTTACTTTTCATTAAACATTCAAAAATCATATGCACATAATTTTTTTAAAATAAAGAAAAAGTTTTTCCCCTCAATATTTAGATGTTTCGAATGCATCCTAAAGGGCTAGCATGAGAATGTTTATGCATTGTTAAAATATATGTAAGTCATTCTGGGTCACCTTCCCCTGAACCCCAGCTTCACAAGACTCTTCTTCATCTGGCTCTGCCTACTCCTTCCTTGTCTGTTATCTCCCTTGACTTTGCGCTGTCTGAGGGTCTTAATCAGATAATTTTTCTGCCTGAAAGGCTCTTCCTGACTGAATCTGGCTTTGTGGTCTTAGCTCATCCTATCTATGTGATTTGTCTGTTAGTCTGTTATATTTTCTTTATAGCATTGATAACTATGTGAAAGTATCTTATTTATTCATTTACTTGTTACTGTCTTTCTCCTCCACTCACAAGTAAACTCCATGAGAAAAGGGACTTTGTCTTTTTCTCTTCTGTTTCCATAGTATCTAGAGAGAACAGTGCCTGGCGCATGATAGATCATAGTACATGTCTGTTGAAGGAACGAATATACCTTTATGGGAACACACACACAAAAATACACAACAAATGGTGTTGAAAAACTGAGAAAAAAAATTTTCAACACTGTTTGTTGAAGAGGCTACTATTATATTCAACATGGTGACCATAGTTAATAACACTTTATTGTGTACTTGAAAGTTGGTAAGAGTAGATTTTAAGTATTCTCACCACAAGTATGTGAGCTTGATTTTGCCATTTCACAATGTATACATATTTCAAAACATCCTGCTCTATGTCATATATCATTTTAATTCGTAAATTTAAATAAATAATAAGAAGAAACATTTAAAACAAACGAAAATGGGGGGTTAAGTGATTGAAGCAGTCTGCAATGCAGAAATGTTTGTAAAACTCTCCCAGAATTACTGCATGGTTTGTTTAGAATCCAACGCATGTGTTTTCATGTCATCAGCTGCTCTTGGGGCTTGAGAATCAGGCCTGTAATCGAGATCACTGGGCTGACTGGTGGCTTCACAGGAGACAACTGACAGAAACTCACAACGAATAGATGAGCTCTTCCTGCCTTTTCACACTGAAATTATACTTCATATAATTATTTCTCATATTGTGAAAACTTTTTATAATTAATTTCAAGGGGAAAGTTTTTTGTGGAGCTGAGCACCAAAATAACACAGAGTTAAGGCACAACTATATCAATTCCATTTAAATGGACACAGTGCTAACATGAATTACTATTAGCATTTCAAGCACTAAGCTGAATTACTATGTAACATGGCTGCTGACTGGGCTTGTTCAGGTCTTTCCTGGTTATTGCTATGTTAAAGAATATACTCACAAAAATGCATATAGATGATAGGACATTTAATACTAAAAAGAGAAAACATTAAGATTGAAAGAATGTAAACGAGTTAACTCAGAGTTTTCTGAAGGAAAAACCTATGGTCAGCAGATGCCAATGTGACAGCTATGAGGATGATCCCTAGGGAATCTTCCTTGTAGTGTCAGTGGGGACGGAAGTATACAAAATCTAAATCAGACCTTGTATCAGCAAAGAAAAGCTGCAGAATATTGTTCTTATGAAAAAGAAATGCTCGTAAGTTGAGTAGAGATATAAATTAAACTCCCCAAGTTAACTTCTCTGCACAAGGACAGGAATATCTCAAAAGTGACTATATCATCTAGTTTTAAATGCTCTGTTCTGGTGTAGGGGCTATAGGAGTTTCAAGGTGAGTTAGGTAGCCGCTAAGAGCCATCTCAATAACTTTGAACCAGTTCCTTCTTGATGCCTTGGATTCCCCCTCTTCGAAACGGGAAAGAGAATAGATTTCCTGGGCCTGTCCACATTCAACATTCTATCATTCTACAAGTATGCACTGGAGCAGTGGAGGTCTGTCCTAGAAACCTCATGAGATAATTGGGAGACCAGATGGTAAATAGGAGCCACGCCTGTTCTGCAGGCTTTGCAGGAAGCATGATGCTGGCATCTGCTTGGCAGCTGGGACGACCTCAGGAAACTTATAATCATGGCAGAAGGTGATGGGGGAGCAAGCATGTCTCACATGGTAGGAACAGGAGCAAGAAAGCCATCTTTTTTGTTTAAATAAAAAATGTTAAGTATGTATCGTGAAGATATTCCCCCCCAAAAATGCCACAGATTCACCAAGGTTTTTAAAATAGTTTTCTTTGTCAATATGGATATTTTGGTTGATTCCAGGTGTTTGCCATTTCTGAAATGTGGTAGTGAATATCTTGATACTTGTATCTTAGAATACTTTTGTTTCTGTGACTTCTTCCTTGGTTATTGCTGGTGGGAAGGAGATATATTCTTTATTTTATTTATTTATTTATTTTTAGGACCTTTTCCTATGTTACCTAGGCTAGTTTCGAACTCCTGGGCTCAAGCTATCTGTCTGCCTGCCTGGGCTTCCCAAATTGCTGGAATTACAGTTGTGAGCCACTGTGCCTGACTGGGAGATATTACTGATACTATTAATTAAGATTAATACCTGAGGATTTCCAAAGATTAGTAGGATGAAATTTAGGGAGAAAACCTTGCTCTCCTTTCTTTAGCTTCAGACTTACTGTAAGTTATATTATTACATGTAAGGCATCAATTTTTAAATGACTTTCCTGGAAAAGAAAGTAACAGTTTCCTTATTCCTCTGACTTTTGAAATAAAATCAAGAATTGGTTAACTCATCAAGTGTAAAGTTTAGCAGGACCCATGCCTGCTGACCCATGAAGAATTTTAAAACGATAGCTAATGCATTATTGATTGAAGTTTGTCTAACTAGTTATAGGAAGTGAGCAGCCTTTGGGGTGGGGTGGAGGGTGCAGGACCTGGGGCAATTTAAACCGTGTGCCCCCTTCTCTGCTCCACTGGTCCTGTTAACCTAGTGCTATTAGGTTATGAAAAACACAGGCAGTTTTGTTGAAGAAGAGTTTCTGAAATGGCTAAACCTGAGGAATTGCGAAGGAGAAACAATTCCTCCAGCTGAGCTTTTTGGATGAGGATAAGAATGCACTTTTATGGACTGAATGTTCATATATAAGACTGAAGTCTGATTTGCCAGCAGAATCAATTTTTGCCTCATCCCTTGGCTACCTCCTTGAATTACAGTTCATCTTTCAAGAGGAGAGGAGAAGAGAAGGGGCAGTTAGCCCAGGGCGATTTATGAGATCCACATATCCTAGATCAGTATCTCTCACTCTGGGCACTCTCTGGGCAGCCACAAGTTACAGTAGTAAGAACAATGACCAGCTTCCTAAGACCTGGAAGACCCTGCCTTTCCTTGGTGGCAATTCCAGGTCGATTTACACATTCAGCCACAAGAAAGAAGACCAAGAGAGAATATGTGTGCAGATATTGCACTTTGAATGCATAGTGAATTCTTACACTTTTAAGTGTGGACAAAGGAGTATTGAGCCTTACCAATCTGGTTAGCATTTCCTCTTCCCTTGGGGGAAGAGGACATTCAGTCCCTAAAAGTGTGTTCTTATCCTCATCCAAAAAGCTCAACGGGAGGAAGTGGTTCTCCTTCACTTCTCTGCACTGGCTTCCCTGGCTCAGGTTATAGCTGTTTCAGAAATTCTTCTTCATCAAGGCTGCCTGTGTTCTTCATAACATAGTAACACTAGAATAGCACTAGATTAACGTGACTGGTGGAACACAGAAGGGGGCACACAGTATAAATTGATCCAGGTCCTGCACCCTCCACCCCACCCCAAAGTCTGCTTCTTCCCTTGGGGAGAAGGGGAAAAGGGGTTGGCATAAGGTGGGTAGAAGGGCAGATGTGTTTTTGTTTTTGTGTATCTGGATTAAGTTTTAAAACAGATTTTTAAAGGTAGAAATGCTAGAACTCAGTTTAAGCAACAGAAGTCTGAAGATAAAGGATATTCTGAATCCACCTTGGTCTGTGTTCCTCTCCCTTTTGTCTTTCTGTATTCTTGTATATAATTTTGATATTTATTTACAGATATTTCAATTTTTACTTTTTAGCTAGAGCTTGGGAAGACAACATATAGGTCTAAATAATATCCTGTTGATATGGTATCAGTAGTGTTTTGATCTATCTGGGGACCTTTTCCACTGCTAATGGCTAAGAGTCCATGAGAGGCCAGAACACTTCAGAAAGAGGATGAAGCCACTGGTTGACATGCCTCAACCAGGACAGTATCTCAGAATTGCAGATGAACACCACATTACTTGATTTTTTTTCCTCCCATCTTTTTATATCCCAGTGGTTACTGTGGAAGAGTTTAATGGCAATGAGGGTAGTGTTAAACTTTGAGATAATAATGAAATGTGGGCAGATTTTTAACCTATAAATGAACCTTTTCTAGAATGTTTGCCTTCGGGCTAGATTTGAGGCATCTCATTACTTATTTCCAGGATGCGAGTAGACTTTGTATAACAATTTCAGATATTCTACCTGGTAGATTCTTGTCTATTTTTATCTTATATTCCAGAAGACTCTGGAAGCACCTGAATACTAAGAGACAGATAGCTGGTTCTGATAGTGGTTCTAATAGGCATATGTTCATTCTCTGTTTGGGAAAAGTCTCATTATTTCAGCAAGATATTTGCTGTGCTTTTTTAAGAAAAATGGTGCTTAGTCATTACATAATAAGGTAGAATTTCTCTTTCAAAATAGGAAGAAAGTACAGAATTTTGTTCCATGAAAAACCTGTTATTAATGTTAATGATTTATAAGTCACTGAATATTTTGCTTGCTGCTGATGGGGCAGAGTGTGAAGATTTCAGAACCTTGCTCCCATAATTATAGATATATTCCTTCCATTAATAACTGAACATCTGTTTGTAAATGTAATTTTGTAAGCTGAATAATAATTAAAGCTCTATGGTAAATTATTTTATTTCATGTAAGATTCCATTTTACTGTATCAAGTGTGTTTTTTAAAATTTTTTCAGAGCCACCTGCACTTGTACTCTTATTGAGTAGTTTCCACTTTGGAAATGGAAAACCATATCTCTTTTATTTTAGAAGGAAGGTGGTAAAGAGGTGAAAATTACAGGAAACAGGAGTAGATTGAGTTACATGGCCCTACAAAGAGAGCCTAGAGAATATAGTCTAAGGATGGATCTACTGTTCCAAGAAAGAGGATATTTCTTGGGTCTGATTGCAGGCATCCCATCAGCTATAATGTGTAATGAGCAGAGATGAGCACAGTACATAGGGAACAGGAATACAATTCTACATCAAAGATATATTTTTATGCTTAATTTTTGGTTCTATGTTGGAGCTCTAAGCTCCAAAATGACTCAAGTTATATTTGGCTAAAAGGGTTAAAAGACAAATTGTGCATCTCTGGAATGTTAGAGTCAATGAGTCTGACAGGAACTGGAAAATCACTGCAGACAGTGATAAAATGATGTAAATGTATGACATAGAATTCTCTAGCTTTGACCAAAATTAGATTGGGAGATGATAACATGAGGGAAATGGCGAGCAACTATTGTAAACCTCTTTAAGGAGGTGACACTGACTGGAAAGAAGAGTATTTCAGGGTAGGGTCAATTCATTCTCCTATCCTGAAAATACCAGAAAAATGTTTTCTAGATAATTTGGAAATAATGATTTGAAGGATGACCACATTGAGACTTCAGTGATGACAAAGCCCAAACAAGCCAGAGTGGTACAGGTAACTGAGTAAGCACGGGATATTCCTCAGCATACAGACCAAGTTTTTCTGAGGGCTGCTATGTCTAATTTCATGTGGTCAGGAAAAGATGGCAACAAATAAATAACTAGCAGATGGCCCGTTTTTTATTTCTTCTAAATTTTGTTGCTGTTTCTTCCTGCAAGTCCCCCTCAAAAAATGACTGATAATCATAACATGGTTTGACATCTCTCAGGCTTTCCATTTCTTTCTCATTCCTCTTTTTCCCTTTTGCTCAGCCTTAGGACAACCTTATTCAATGCTCTAGTTGTTTACCCCTTGAATTAATTATCATGGGTTATAGAGATACAAGTCCTGCTACCTATTGCACATTGTTAAGTAGTTTCATTAAAGCATTAAATTATACCAGCATGAAAAGCATTTGTGACTTTTGCACATTTATATATTATCCTTGCAAACTCTTTTAGAACAACCATCTGCACAAAGATCTTGATGAGAAAAGAGAAGAGAAGCCATATCTCTGGAAAAAATATTAAGCAATGAATTCCATAGTAATTGTTGGCCCACAGTGAATCCTCTAGTGCTCAAATATAGTTTGGGCGAGATTATGGCCAGAGCTTTCTGGCCTTGACCTTTAAGAAAACTGTGTTCACACTGTCCAGGGGACACATACTGGTTTCCTATTAAGAGCATCTATGTTATAGCATGTCTGTTAGAAAGTTACTGAACTCTGCAGAAATGCTCTAAAAAGGCTCCAAATTTATACTCTAGGTAATTGCAGAAGGAAGAGAGGTTAGCACATGGGTAATCTCTGTAAAAGACAGAAAAGGGTGGACATGAGGTTTGTTTGAGGGTCCTCTTCTGTGCAGTGATCAGCCTACCCTTGTGTGACAAAGCCCTAGAAATGAGCCTAAGATTTACACCCATCATGCAGCGTGGAGCTTCAAGTGTCTTTTCTTTGCTTCCTTCCCTTCCAGAGCCTAAGTTATGAGTCAGACAAAATAGGGGTGTAAGTCCTGGGTTTGCTACTTACTGACTGTGTGAACTCCAGGCCTCAGTTTCCACATCTATATTGCTTTCTAGAGTTGTTGCGAAGAATAAATGAAATCATGTGGTAAAGATGAGATTAAGGCTGGCCATCATTATTTCAGCAATGTAAGTTGAAAGTGAAAATCTGAGTCATAGATGCTTCCACTCTCCTAAAGACTGGATATGAGTAATAGAGAGTGGAAGATGAGTGTGTATCCAGGAGATAGTCTGGGGACACGGCCTAGGATTTCCCATACTCCCAAGGTATGTTTTGCTCCCTGACTTCTCCTTGACTCTTCTTTGCTTCCTTCCCTTCCAGAGACTGAGTTATAAGTCAGAAATAATGGACTGGTGAGTAGGCGGTACTCAGGTGAATGACTATCCCAGTGTATAAAATACCCATTTCTGGATATAGAATTAAATGTAGTCAAAAGGAGGCCAGAGACCATAGGTCAACCCTGCTCACTACTAAGTCCGGGATAGAGATTCTGGGATTAACTATGTTCAAACTTCTACCAAACATGATGTTATAGGTTGAATTGTGTCTGCCCTCTTCAAATTCATATGCTGAAATCTCAATGCCTAGTGCCCTCAAATATGTCTTAATTTGAAAATAGAGTGATTACAGATTTAATGATTTAAATTAAGATGAGATCATATTGGAGTAGGGTGGGCCCCTAGTCCAGTATGGCCTGTGTCCTTATAAAAAGGGAAAATTTGGAGACAGATACACATAGAGGAAGGATAGGAGAGAGGCATGGAACAGATTTTTTTTTTTTTTTTTGAGATGGAGTCTCGCGGTCACCCAGGCTGGAGTGCAATGGCACAGTCTTGGCTCACTGCAACCTCTGCCTCCCAGGTTCCAATAATTCTCCTGCCTCAGTCTCCTGAGTAGCTGGGATTACAGGCACCTACCACCATGCCCAGCTAATTTTTGTATTTTTAGTAGAGACGGGGTTTCACCATGTTGGCCAGGCTGGTCTCAAACTCTTGACCTCGTGATCCGTCCATCTCGGCCTCCCAAAGTGCTGGTATTACAGGCATGAGCCACCCCACTTGACGTCAACAGATTTTTTAGCACAGCTGTCAGAAGGAAACAACCTGGTTGACACATACTTGAATCTTAAAATTCTAGCATATAACCATGAATTGCAGATATTTAAATAATCCAGTTTGTGGTACTTTGTTACAGCAGCCCTGGGTTAGTTAGCAAATTAGCACACCTGGGTGATGTTATCTCCATTTCTCTTAAACAGCTCTGACTCTAGAGGCATTTGCTTCAGCAAAAATTTAAGGGGCACCAAAAAACCTCCTCAGAAATCAGGAAAAATAATATTTTAATGCAATATGTTAAAAAAATTAATGCAAAAAATCCATGCCAAACAAAATGTCGAAATATTAAAATTCCAGATAAAAACAGGATTAATAGTGGTTTCATGCTGAGCTTATTAAAGGATGGATGAAAAGTAATAAAAAATTAATAATACAGGTCCTGTCCTTAGTTAAGCTTTCGATATTTTATCATGGATTTTTTTGTCTTAATTTTTATTTTCTAAAATATTGCACAAAAGTATCATTTATCATGACCACTACAATTTTTGGCCCCCTTAAATTTTACACCTGAGGTAAACACCTAACTTGCCTTACCCTAGTCCTTACTCTGCCTCAAAACCAGCTCAGGCTAGGACCCAACACACAGAAGGCTGAAACCTCTGTGATTCCAACACTCATCATTTTGTTGTTGGCCACAAAGTGAAGAAAGAGTGCTTGCCAGATATTTCTTCTGCACTTTCACATCACCTCAAACACAGATATTAATATGAAACTCAGTTTCTCAATTCTAAAATGATCCCCTTGCTATAATTCTTTCTTCAATTATTCTCCCATTAATTCTGGGTCAAACTTCAGTACTATTAACTCTGCTGTCTCTCCTGTCACTCATAGCCAGTTGTTAATCAGGCTAATTTCTCTAGCTCTGAAGTAAAATGGCCTTATTGTCCTTTTGTAAAATAAATATTCAAGAATACATTGATATATAAAATTTCATATATTTGAGAAAGTCTAAAGAAGAATGTAAAAAATGATCAGTAATCGCACCTTCTTTGGTATCTCAGTATATATTATAGTCTTCCAGATACTTTATATCTGTTCTTGAAAATATATTTTCAAAAAATGTTATTATGCTATATGTGCTATTTGGTAATCTTCCCTTGTTAACATGTTGTTAGTTATCTTGTTAATTATGGAAATATTTTCATGTTAATACATTCAGTGCTACAAAATATTTTGAATGGTTTCATAGAATCCAAATAAATGTATGTGCTGTAGTGCATTTAACCAATATGTTTTTATATAACAGGATATTAAGCTTATATCAATTTTTTACTAATATACACAATATCACAGTGAACATTTTATACATATACACTTGCCTGATAATTTCCTCAGGCTAAATGATTAGAAGTAGAATTATTGGGCTGAAAACGAACACCTTTAATTTGATACTTATTGCTCAATTTACAAAGTTTTACGTTCACCATTGGTTTATAGAAGTGCCTTTTCCTCCTGATTATCATTTAATCTTGAATAATTTCACTTATTTTTTGAATTGCCTATCATGTCCATTTTGTAGATTCTCTTTTGGGGGTTGTTCAGTTCTTTCAGTATTTTTTTGTAAAGAGCTGTTTTATTAAGATTATTATCTGGATATTAACTCTTATATGGCTAATATTTTCTCCAGTTTTTCAGTTGTCCTTTAACTTTATTCAGGTTGTACTTAACAAACCAGAAATTTTAAGCTTTTTTAGTCAAATCTGTCTGTATTTTTCTTTATTTCTTACTTTGGAATTATGCTTAGAAAATCATCTACCTCAAGCTGATGAAATAATTTACCTGGATTTTCTTTTGGTATGATCACAGTTTTTGCTATTTATCCATTTACAGTTCTTACTGGTGTAAGGGTTGTGGTGAATTCTTCTTGTCTCTTTCTTTCTAATCCTCTGTTTTGCTACTAGCCTTTAGTCTTGCTGTCGTGTTTTGTTCTCTTAAAATTTTAAAATATTGTTCATGTGTTCCCTTGAAAAAAGTATTCCAAACACTCTCCATTGTTAAAAAAAAAAAAAAGGCTCCCAGAACCCTCTAACCATTCCTATTTTTCTATTCGTATCACTCAGTCTTATTGGTATAGAATCTTTCTACTCAAGATCAGCTGATATTATCACTGTCTCCCAAACATGCCTTCTTGCCTCTGTGCCTCTGATCATGCTGTTCTCCCCTGAAATTCTCTCTCCAAATCCAACTCATGCTTTGCATTCCTTGAGGTACCTCCAGGAAGTCATTTCTGGAGCACACTGTCCATGTAACTTTATCCTTTTAAAAATTCCTATGTCATTGGCATATTTGCTTCTTACTTGTATGCTGACTAGTTGTGTTATTTAACTTTCTACTTGTGTAGAAAATATTTAACTTTCTGCTTGTATAATAAATTGAGTGGGTCTGCGGTATCTGCTTGTGTATTTAAAGTTATAGACGTAAGGGTTTCAGAGTTGGAAGAAACTCAAGTTATCTGCCAGTTATTGTGTTGTCTGACATTGAAATCCCATCTATAATATTCTTGTTAAGTAGTCATTTAGCTTTTGTTTGATTACCTCCAATAATGGAGAACAAATTACATCCCATGACTGCCCATGCCATTTTCAGTCAAGTTCTAATGATTGTGTGTGTGTGTGTGTGTGTGTGTGTGTGTGTGTGTTTATTATAAACTCTCAAATATGCCTTTTTGTGTCTTTCACTCTTGGAGGGAGTTACTGAACAAACACTAAATGTGGGACCTGGAATAACTGGTTTTGAATCTTGATTTCTCTCCCCTAATAGTTACTTAATCTTGGGCAAAATACTGTACTTCCATTGGACATTAGTTTCCTCATTTGTAAAATAGGGACAGTAAAACCTACTTCATAATATTACAGTAAGAATAACATTAAATGAGAAATTAATCAAATGAAGACATATATAAAAGTCCCTGGCATAGATCTCAGCATTAAGGAAATATTCAATAAATGTCTGTTCAACTAGAATTTAACTTATCTTCCATAGCCATATAGACAGAATCAAATCTTACAGGTTAATATTATACACGCTTTACTTAAGTCTTTTCTTTGTCAAATATTGTCCATTATTTGAGTTGTTTTCTGATATCATGATTTCCTGTCATAATTTCCACTGTAGCATCAATGCTACTATGTCCCCAAGAGGGCCCCTGCCTCTTGGCATCCCCTTCTTCTGAGGGCAAGACTCCAAGAGAAATGTGGGGAATCTGTGGGGGTTAGGGGAGTTCATCATATGAGAAAGAGATGGGGATTTAGAGAAAAAATTAATCTGGCCAGATAAAATGTATCTGGATGCCTTATTTTTAGAATGATAATTTTTTTTGTGCTGATCATGTGTCATGCAGGTCCAAATGTTTGATATATTTTCATATTTCATCCTCATAATGACTCCCTGAGTCATAGAGTCCATAAGTTTATTATTGTCATTTTACAGCTAATGTTCAGTGACATGTGGAGACTTGCCCTGTCCTACAGTTAGTATTAATAAGTATGTGCCTCAGTCCATTTTCTGTTTCTGTAACAGAATTACTGAGGCTGGGTAATTTATAAAGAAAATAATTTATTTGGCTCACAGTTCTGGAGGCTGGGAGGTTCAAGAGCATGGTGCTGAGATCTGGCAAGGGCCTTGAGCTGCTTCAGTACATGGAGAAAGGTATCTATCCTATGTCAAGAGAGGAAACAAGAGAAGGCTGAGGAAGCCAAACTCACTTTTATGACAACCCACTCTCGTAAATAACATGCCCCTGCCCCTAGAACTAACTTACTCCCACTAGAATGACATTAATGAGGGTGGAGCCTCCATGACCCAGAAAACTCTTAAAGGTTATACCACCTCTTAATGCTGTTACATTAGCGACCAAATTTCCAAATGAGTTTTGGAGGGGACAAACCACATTCATACCATACCAGTGAGGGACACAGGATTTCTGATAAACAGTATCTGACACGTAGTAAATGCTATGTGTTAGCAATTGTTATTATGATTCCTTGATTTTAGATTTTGGAATATCCTCTCCCAGTTTTTTTTCTTTTACCCACAGAACTAGAGTTCTCATGTCTGTCTACTTCCAACCCCAAGAAAGCCAACAGACCCTGCAACCTATGCTCACCCCTTCTCTAACAGAGCCAACAGAACCTAGGTGGTAAAAATGCAATTAAAAAAATTCTGTAATACTAAGTTGGCATTCAGGTTTTCATGCTTCAGTCTTTTGAGTTGGTTAATGTGAGTCTCTTTGGGAGATGGCTGTGCTCTCAGTATGATGACTAGTCAGGTCCCTGACTTTATAAGGCACGGGACCAGACTTCCAGTTGTGACAGATCCATCAGGTAAATGGGGGTTGATCTGTTGGCTTTTCTACCTGGTGGAGACATAAAGACATTGCTATATGCCTAAGAAAGTACATTTTTAAGAATGTGCCTATGAGCCTGTATTTTTTCCCAGATCTTGTTCAGATAATTTATAAGTAAAAATGACATTTTAAATAATTTGTAAGTAAGAATTATTGTCATTAAGATACTATTGCAGTAGAAAACTTGTAAATCATCTGCTTTTCCCCTGGAAAACTTTATTATATATTTTTAATTATAAGAGTAAAACATTTACTTTGTAAAAAAAAAAAAAATGAAGTATATAGAACCATATAATGCAGCAAAAAAAAAACAAAATCATGTTTTTAATCTCTCAAAGATGTTTGTTAATTTTCTGGTGTTTAAGATGTCATTAATTTTTTTAATTGAAGTAGAATTTATATTTACATTTCGTGAAAAACACAGACCTTAAGTATACAATTCTATAAGTCTGTTAAATATTCGATATATCTCTAAGCCCATGTCCCCCAAAAAACTATGATTTTGATTTCATTATCATTTCTTGTTCTTGAATGGAATCACACAATATGCACTCTTGTGTGAGTGTGTTTTGTTGTTGTGTATGTGTGTTTTGTTGTTGTTCAATATAATGTTAAATAATGTAGCACACACTGGGAGCGCATACTTTTTTTTGCTGAGTAATAATATGTTCATTCATTCTCCTCTTGATGAACATTTGGTTTGTTTTAAGATATTGGCTATTATGAATACAGTGTCCCTATACATTCTTATAACAGTCTCTTTGTAGATATATGCTTTCATTTCATTTGGGTAATTACCTAGGAGAGAAATTGCTGTGTCACAGCATAGGCGTATGTTTAACTTCGTAACAAACTGCTGGTTTCTTTCAATAATTGTACGATTTTACACTTCTAGCAGCCATATCTGAGAGTTCCAGTTTATATTGTCAATTTAGTGGGAATATTTTAAATAGAAATAATATAAGTGTTTTTCTTGTGTGATAAAGTTTTATCTCAGCCTCATAATCTGAGTCTAACCATTTGGGTATGACTTAACATTTGATTCATACATAAAATCTAGGCGCTGTTGCTTACCAGGCAATGATCCAAGTCTTTGGCATACAGCCTGGGGTGGAATAACTAGAGGCCTACCTTAAAAAAATCAGAGTCACTATGGGTAGAAATAATAACTTACATTTAGGTAAGAAAGTGAATGATTTTAACAATTTCTAATAAGCTAGTTCTTCTGTCTGATATAATCAGGAACAGAACTTGCCTGCCAGCCATGGGTTTTCTTTTGTGACAGAAATAGCAAGTTGTCCCCAACATTCATTTCCCCATTCTTTGTAGAAGGACACAGGATGCCCAGAGTTTAGATAACACTCTTCATCTTTCTTAGCAGGTAGGATGTGGCCAAGTGACTTACTTCTGGCCAATGAACAAAAGGTCCACTTTTGGCAGTGGACCTAATACTTAGCTATTACCATTTCACTCCAAATCTTCTCTACTTTGCAGTGTAATGATGTAGTTTGGACTCTGCAAACTACATTTCCCGGCATTCTTTTTCTGTTAGGTTCAGCCAGTAGCTGGCCCCTACAGGAAGATTGGAAGTTAGGCAGAGGAGAAAAGTGATTTTCATCCTGTTTGCTTTTTATTCTTGTCAGTGAGATCCCAGCATCAGCATTTTGTTTCAGGCTGCTGCTGCTTTTGGTACTTGCATAATTAGCCTCATTTGTTTTCTCAGGAGTACCTGGAGTAGCCAGGTCCCACCTTTTTAGAGCTTCTAGGTTCTGATAATTAAACTCTTCCTTCCTCTCCTGGCCTAAGGGATGTTAGCTGTACTTATCTCTGGGTTACCTCCCTGTTTCTATTTTGCTCTTTCAGGTCACCAGTACCTGTATAACCAGTTCCTTGTATTTAATCCCCTCTGTTGAAATACTATAGTGCTTGTTTTCTTGAAAGGTCCTAATGCATAGTAATGAGAGTGGTCCCAGAAAGCAAATCAACAGATGGAATTCTAGAATTGGTTCATTTATGTTCTTAGCCTTAAATGTACTGCTTAACCCTTTGCTAATAAAAAATGAGTTATTAATAATCCATGACATATATCGATATCATAATTAATGAAATGATCTCTTGTGGCTGATTGTGATGAAGTGTTCACTGAAGCAAATGCCTTAGAGACCAAGTGGCAGAGTCATATCTTTTTGGTAGTAATGAAAACCACAAAAATAGAAGTTAGAGTAACTGCTTTTAACTGCACTGGAGAGCTTACAGAGAAAAGGTGACAAGTTCAGGTCTATAAACTCTCAACTAAAGACATTGATGGAGAACCACAGTGTTTCTTTAGCAGCCATACAGGAACCTTTTACTTTTTGTAGCCACTGAAATGACTTTGCAGGTCAGGCCATAACTTAATTGTGTAGGCTGCAGAATTACAAGTTGAGCTCAGTCCTCTTTTTGTCAGTATAAATTCTATAATATTATGGTTTTACCTTTGTAGATTACCTATAGATTTGAATAATCTACCATTTCTCTAGTTGCTAGGGAAGATGAGCAAATTTCCCAAAAGATTGGAATGATTCTCCTCAGGAGGTGGCTCCTTGCTTGGCCTCCCTTTTCAAAGGTATATTTTTTTTTCCTTTTTATTTTTACAAATTTATGGGGTACATGTGCAATTTTGTTACATGCATAGATTGCATATTGGTCAAGTCAGGGCTTTTATTAATCACCCAAATAACGTACATTTTACTCATTAACCAATTTCTCATCATCCTCTGACCACTCACTCCCTTATCCTTCTAAGTCTCCATTATCCATCATTCCAATCTCCATGTTTGTGTGAACACATTTTTTAGCACCCATTTATGAGTAAGAACTGGTAATATTTATGTTTTGGTGCCTGGCTTGTTTTGCTTAAGATAATGACCTCCAGTTCTATCCATATTGCTGTAAAAGACATAATTTCATTGTTTTTTTATGGCTAAATAGAATTCCATGGGATATATGTGTCACATTTTTTTCATCAATCTATTTGTTGATGGACATTTAGTTTGATTCTGTATCTTTGCGGTTGTGAATAGTGCTGCGGTAAACATACGAGTCCTTTTTTGACATACAAGTATCTTTTTTGTATGTCATACGAGTCCTTTTTGACCAAACAAGTATCTTTTTTGACATGTTGATTTCTTTACCTTTGGGTAGATACGCATTGGTGGGGACTGCTGAGGTGAATGGTAGTTCTATCTTTAGTTCTTTGAGAAATCTCTATACTGTTTTCCATAGAGATTTCACTAATTTACATTCCCACTAGCAGTATATTATAAGAGTTCCCTTTCCTCTGCATCCTCCTCAAAGGTGTACTTTTAAGAGTATAATTACTGCAGAGAACTTTTACAGGTCACTGACACAAGGCATAGTTACCTCTTGACAATTAATTAAGATGTAACCAATATGTGGAAGCTAAAATAGTTGATCTCATAGAAGTTGAGAGTAGAATAGTTACTAGACGCAGGGGAAGGACAGGAGTTTGGGAGAGTAGCCAAAGGTTGATTAACAGATACAAAAGTCCAGCTAGACAGGAGGAAGCACAATAGATTGGCTATAGTTATTAACAATTTTTTGTATATTTTCAAATAACTAGAAGAGTGGATTTTGAATGTTCCCAACATAAATAAGTCATAAATGTTTAAAGTGATGGATATGCTAATTACCTTGATTTGATCATTATGTATTGTATGCATGTATCAAAATATCACACTGTACCTAAGAATATGAACAATTATGTGTCAACTAAAAATAATCATGAAAACAAAAAAAGAAGTTCCTACAGTTTTGTTGTTGAGCGTAGAAAACTAAGGGTTTTCTTTTTCTTTAGAGACAGGGTCTTTCTATGTTCTTAGGCTGGATTTGAATTCCAGGGCTCAAAGCAACCTTTTGTCTCAGGCTTTTAAGTAGGTTGGACTACAGGCATGTACTACCATGCCTGGCCTAAAATTTTGTATGTTAAAAAAAGATGTAACTTTACTTTTCAATTGTTAACATTCACTATGTTATAAAAACTCTTCCTCCACTAAAAAAATTAGTAAAGGAAGACCTTAATATTTAAAGGTCTATTAATTTGTCAAATTTAAGAGTAATGCACATTCAAAGAACACAGCGAAATGGACAAGATGCATAAGAAAAAATGTTCAACATCACTAATCATCAGAGAAGTGCAAATCAAAACCACAAGGAGATATCACCTCATATCCGTTAGTATGGTCATTGTTTAAAAAATCTCACAAAAGACAAGTGTTGAGGAGGATATGGAGAAACTGAAACCCTTGCACGTGGTTAGTGTGACTGCAACATGGTGTCGCTCCTATGATGCTATGGAGAACAGTATGGAGATTCCCCTCATAATTAAAAATAGAACTACCATATGATCCAGGATTCCTAGATCTGGATATTTATCCAAAAGAATTGAAATCAGGATCTTGAAGAGATATTTGCACTCTCATGTTCATTGCAGCACTATTCACAATAGCCAAGATGTGAAAATAATCAACATGTACATTGACAGATGAATATATAAAGAAAATGTGATATATGTACATAATGAAATATTATTCAGCCTTACAAAACAAGGAAATTCTGAAATATGTGATGGCATGGAATAATCTGGAGGATATTATGCTAATTAAATGAGACAGAGACAGAAAGATAAATACTGCATGATCTCACTTACATGAGGTATCTAAAATAATTAAATTCATAGAATCAAAGAGTGGAATAGTGTTAAGTTGGGCTGAGAAGAAGGGAGAATGGGGAGTCACTAGTCAACAAGCATAAAGTTTCAGTCAAGCCAGATAAGTAAGCTCTAGAGATCTGCTATACATCATTGTACCTATAGTAACAATAATGTATGGTATAATTAAAAGTTTGTTGAGAGAGTAGACCTGATGTTAACTGCTCTTATCACAAAAATAATTTTAAAAGTAGTGTACATTCATTTTATAAAATTAGAAAAAGATATAAAAATCTAAGAAGAAGAAAAAATTATAACTCTTTAACTTCATCACCTAAAGATAGCCATTGTTAACAATTTGGTTTCATTCTTAGCATTAATTCTAATTTTAAAAATTCTAAATAAATAAAATTGATCCATTCATCTTTTTTAAATTATTTCTAGTTTAGCCTCTAATGTACAGTTTATACCGTATTTAGTCAAGAAATAATTACTTGCCATCTACTTCTTTTTTTGGTATGAAATGTAAGATTGTATGTATTTTCCAAAAATCAGGAAACATATTCATATCTAGGACAGGCCATGACTTCCTAAATTACTAAAGTCATCCTGGAAATGAAGGTGTTTTGAGATTATTGATTTTTTTCATTATCCCGCAAGCCTGGATACTTACTACTGTGTTTCTTTTTTATTATTCATGTTTTAAAAACCTCCCAGGGAAACAGAAACATAAAAACCTCCTAGAATCCTTCTCCATTTCAGTGCCTCAGTCACCCTATGCCCTTGTCTAGCTCTTATGTTCTCTACGGAACTGCATCCTGGCTTTTTAGTCCACTGAAGAGGAAATGCCATATTTGAATTCCTCCTGATGGACATAGCAACTGAAAATGTGCCCATCTTAAAACAGATTTCAAAAGGCTTTTCTCACATGATTAAACAAATATAGTGCTTGAATAATGGTTTGATTCTTACTTCAGTCTTGCTTCCCTCTCCCAATTTTATGTTTACATTTTAAAAGAGGCCTTCAATGACTATTGTATTACTTTCCTATTGCTGCTGTAACAAATTACCACAAAATTTGTGGCTTAAACCCACACACATCTATTATCTTACAATTCTGTAGGCGGGGCGTCCAAATGGGTCTCAGTAAGCTAAAATCAGGGGGCTGGCAGGGCTATGCACCTTTCTGGAGGCCCCAAGGAAGCCTCTGTTTTCTTGTCTTTTCCAGTTTCTAAGGGTCTCCCACCTCCCTCTTCCATCTTCAGAACCAGCAATGTCCTTCCAAGTCTTTCTCACATCACATCACTTTAACTCTGACTTCTATTTCCCTCTTGCACGTTTAAGTTTTCTTATGATTACACTAGGCCTTTGGGTAATTCATGATAGTTTCTCCTTTCTCCCCTGTTGCAAAGGTCTTAATCACATCTGCAATGTCCCTTTTGGCAGGTAAAGTATCATATTTTTAAATTCTGGGGATTAGAACATGGATATCTTTAGTGGGGGAGGGGTGCATTATTCTCAAATACTTTAACTCAGAACAGTGGATAGTATCTGAAATGAGAAGGAATCATTGGGGAGATACCATTTCCTTCTGCTATTTCTCAATCATGCTAGTTTACTACTTTAGCTGTTAGAGTAATAAAATACCTTTCAGGAGCAAAATGACTATTCTTGCACACTCTTTTTCAGGGCTGGTCCAGGGGAAAAATTGTGAAGCAGGATATTGTTTGGCCAGTCAAATTTTTCCCCCTCTACTCCTACTTCTTTCTCAGAACTCTGCTCACTTCTCTTCCAGTCTTATACTAATCCTGATAAGGTCCTTTTGTAATAAGAGCTAACGAAATAACTCTTCTGAGGGTATTTTCATGTAATCAAAATGCTTTGAAAAGCAAAAGACTTCAAGACACATACTGGAACTATAAATTCCAAAATAATCAGGAATTAACCAGTTAGTTATATTAAATATTTCTTCATTATATACTATGCTAGTTACTGAGTGAGGGAGGGATCCAAAGATAAGTAAGGTTCTGACATGTAAACTGTCAGGTAGTAAGGCAGTTCATGATACTTGGCAGAATAATTAACATTAGCCACTATGAGAAACAGCTTGCAAGTTGCAGTGGCTTCATACAGAAATGTTTTATTTCTTACTGATGTCACAAAGCAGAAGAGATCTGGTGGCTCTCCTACGGGTTTTCTTCCCAGTGTTGCATCAGGGACCCAGGTTCCTTCCATCAGGTGCTTCTACTTTCCAGGAAAACTTCCATATTCCCATCCCAGGTGCCCTGCATTTGACCAGCTGACAAGCAAAGAGTGTGGAAGACCACATGGGATGTTTTAGGGGTCAGGCCAGAAAGTGAGGTATGTCACCACCCTACGTTTCATTGGCCAAACTAGTTACATGGCCTGACCTAGATTCCAAAGGTGGGGAATGTGACCTTCCTATTGTCTATGTCACATTCTTTAAAAGGAATCTGTCAGTCAACAAGATTTATTGATGATCAGCTTAGTGCATATAATTGTATTAGACACTGTGAAAGTTAAAAGAGAGTTAAAAGTTCACATGCACAGATAGAGAAAATGGATTACGGTAGGAAGTCTCGATTCATTCTGGTTAAGTCATTCAGGGCACATTTAACCTTAGGAATAATGTACACATTATGGTATGTATCATAACATGTTTTCTGGGTTCAAATGTATGCCCAGATTCCTCACAGACAATTGCGGACAGTCCTCCATGTTCAACAGCTGAAACAACAGAAGGAGGAGGGCCTCAACAGTGTAGGAAATTGAATGTATCAGTAACAGGTTAATTATTTTCGTAAGCATAAAAATAGACTGCCTGTTCACCAGTCAGAGGCAACTTAAAGGAGGATAGGATTAGGAGTCTGGGATCTGGGTCATGAGAAAACTACATAAAAGAACAGGAAACAAATGACTGGACATGTTGGTTGTCATCAAATTGCCAAAGGCCTTATATAAAAGAGGAAAATAAACCAGTGGGAATATTAAATACATAGTGACATTATAGCTAGGGAAAAGCAAACATAAGTTAGAATTATCATGAGCTCTTTTTGTCACAAAAGACTTATAAATATATATATTTTGATCAGATTTGGTGACCTCATAATTATGGAATGGCAGCAAATTAAGCAGCTGCTTGCCTTCTGAGGTTCAATTTTGCCCCTCTTCACTCTTATTTTTAAATGATTCAGATGATCTTTTAGCACAATAATAGTTGTAAGGAACTGATATTTGTTGAATGCCTATTATATGTTGGGTACCACTCAGGAATTTAACAAAAAAATATGTGTTTACTATTTTAATTCTCAGGAGGATGTTCTGAGGCAGGCATGGTGATTTCTGTTTTAACAGAAGGGAAAAATGAGGCTTAGTGAAGTTGTGTGACTTGATGAAGGACACATTAAAATGGTGGAACTGTATGTAGAAACCAGGTCTTTGAACATGGTTCATTGCTTTACGTAATAATTCTGATATTAATATAATTGATGATTGTATCCTCTGGTCAATGTATTGAGCATTTTATAAGGCATGTAAGGCAAACTAAAATATTGCTTACTTGAACTCTGAAAAAAGATAAAAGAAAGGTGAAGTTGAAATATTGAAATGTATTGATTTTGGCACCAGAAAAAACTATGTATACTTCTCTCATTCTGCTGTTCACATTTTATTCTCTTTTTCTTCCTTTCTAATTTATACCTCGCCAATTTCTAAAAAAGGTGTGATGAAAGCTCCTTGGCTGACTCCCAGAAAATTCATAATGTAGTAAAATTATTTTCAAATTTCTACCTAAATAAATTGCTTGCCTTCAGATTGTAGAGAATTAACAGTATTGACAACTTAAAAAACAATCTACATAGGTGGTACATGTTTGTGCTTTATATGAATAGAACTATATTATGTGCATTTTGTATAGCTTGCTTTTTTGTTTAAAACTATGTTCTTTGGATTCATCTGTGTTGCTTTATGTAGCTGTAGTTCTTTAATTTTTACTGTTGTATGTTATTATGTTCCTAATAAAAAACACATAATTTTATTTTTTTCATATGGTTAACCAATTAGTTTATATATTCTTCACCAAGTTGGGTTGCTAACTCTGTAATATATAGTTGCATGACTTATATAACCAAAAAACCACTCTCCATTCTTAGATTACATTTAATAATATTTTATTATATGGTTATGATTAAACATGTTTTAATTTGAAATTAAATTGTGTTCAGTATGTGTGGATTAATTTTATTTTTTCCTAGAGTGCTTTCTAAAAACACAAAAGATGGATTAATCTAGATCGGTGAGCAGCAAGCAGGAAAGGTGTAAAAGTGAGAAATTTGAGGCAGGGAGACCAGTTAGAACTTTATCACAAGTTCAAGAAAATGAGGCTCTGAATGTTGATGGTAACATAGGAATAAAAAGGACAAAAATGTGAGAAACTTTGCAGAGGAAGAACTGACTGTATTTAGTGAACAATTGAATATGGAAAGCAAAGTAAGTTAAATGTTAAGCACTACTACAAGTTTTGAGCTGGATGACTCTGGGTTTAGGAAATAGATTACTTCAACTTTAAATTTATTAAAATTCATGTGGTTACAGGACATTGAAATAGAGATTTAGGAAGTATTGGTATGTAGTTAACAAGTTAAATCTGTTAAAGGAATTGAAAAAAAACTTTGCTGATTTCTCTATTCTTATTGTTTTATAAGAACTCTTTACATATTCTGGGCCAGGCATGGTGGTACAGGCCTGTAATCCTAGCTACTTGGGAGGCTGAGACATGACAATCACTTGAACCCAAGAGGTGGAGGTTGCAGAGAGCTGAGATTGTGCCACTTCACGCCAGCCTGGGAGTGAATAGAGTGAGACTCTGTCTCAAAAAATAAATAAATAACAAAAACAAGAAAGAACTCTTTACATATTCTAGATACAAATCCTTCTCCCAGGAATATCTTCTTCTGGTTTGTTTCTGTGTGTTTGGTCACATTTAATATTTTTGTTGGTGTCTTTTGAGGAACAAAAGTTCTTAATTTTTATGTAGTCCATTTTATCAATAATTTCCTTTATGTTTGTTCATTTTATTTATGAAATATTTCTGTAGTGAGGCTATTGAAAATATTTTCCTAGATTGTATTCTAATTGTAGCTTTTTTGCAATCACATATAAATTATTAATTCAACTGAAATTGATTGTTGTTTATGGTATTAGAGACACAATATCATCTGTTCCCCTTATAGATGCCCAATGGTCACTTCCACAAATTTCTAATACCACTTTGGTAATAAGTAACAAATGTGTGAGTCTGTTTCTAAACTCTTTATTCCATTTCTCTAATTATCAATCCATGTCAGTAGTACTTGATTTTAATTTCTTTGACTTTATAATAAATCTTGAAATCTAATAAGGAAAATCCACAAAGCATTGTTTTCTTCTTCCTCAATAGAATAGTGTCTTAACAATTTTTTGATCTTTGAACCTAAATATAAATTTTAGATTCAACATATTAATTTGTACACACACATACATGGGATAAAAAAACTGTTGAAGTTTTATTGGCACTGCATTGAATTTACACATTAATTATAGAACTGGCATCTTTATGACATTGAGTCCTTTAGTTCATGAGCATTGTATACCTGTATTTATTTAGGCCTTCTTTAATGTACAGAATTTCAGTTACAGTTTTATGTTTTTGTCAGTAATGGTTTGGCAGAGTTTTATTATATTTTATTTCTGAGTATTCTATAGATTTTTTAGTTTGAAAAGCTTCCTGTCCAACTCTGTATTGTTGGTATACAGAAATGCAATAGATTTTTACATGTTGATTTTTATATTCTGCAAACTTAGTAAACTGGTAAAAATGGTTTTATAAACAGGAGTTCCCCTGCACAAGCTCTCTTCTTTTGTCTTCTCTTAATTCTAAAAATCATCTGTAGATCCTGTTGGAATTTTTTTTTAATAACAAAATAATTTCACTTGCAACTAATGATAATTTAATTTATTCCCTTCTATTCTTTCTACTTTTATTTCCTCTTATCCCCTTTTGATGTTGGCTAATAACACTAATTCAAGGTTGAAAAAATGGATATTCTGATAATTTTTCTGATCTGAAAAGGAATGTTTTTACCCTGAATTACAATGTTCAATGGTAGTTATTTTTGCAGCTCCTCCTTGTCAGGTAAGTAAATTTATTTAATTAAAAAAAAAATCAACACTGAATTCTTGGCTTAGACCAAAGGAAAGAGACAAAAAGTGGAAAAAAAAGAATCTATTGAATTTTGGATTTTCATTATTATTGATATGGTTGGGTTGAATGCTCACCCAAATCTCATCTTGAATTCCCACGTGTTATGGGAGGGTCCCACTGGGAGGTAACTGAATCACAGGGGCAAGTCTTTCTTGTGATGTTCTCATGATAGTGAATAAGTATCATGAAATCTAATGGTTTTATAAACAGGAGTTCCCCTGCACAAGCTCTCTTCTTTTGTCTGCCAACATGTGAGATGTGCCTTTCACCTTCTGCCATGATTGTGAGGCCTCCCCAGCCATGTGGAACTGTAAATCCATTAAACCTCTTTCTTTTGTAAATTGCCCAGTCTTGGGTATGTCTTTAATCAGAAGCATAAAAATAAACTAATACAATTATTATATTTTAATTAAAAAAAAATTTTTTTTTAGACAGTCTCACTTTGTCACCCAGGCTGGAGTACAGTGGCACAATCTTGGCTCTCTGCAACCTCAGCTTCCCAGGTTCAAATGATTCTCCTGCCTCAGCCTCCCAAGTAGCTGGGATTACAGATGCCTGCCACTATGCCTGGCTAATTTTTGTAGTTTTAGTAGCAATGGGGTTTTACCACGTTGGCCAGGCTGGTCTGAAACTCCTGACCTCAAGTGATAACGCCTGCCTCGGCCTCCCAAAGTGCTGGGATGACAGGCATGAGTCACTGCACCTGGCCTTGTATTTTAACTTATAAATGTTCTGTCCTTCTTCCTTTTCTTTTCCTCCTTCCCTTCCTTATGCTCTTCCTTCTCTTCCCCCTCCGTCTCCTTCCTTTGCTCTTACTTCCCCCCTTCTCTCTCTCTCTCTGTTTCTTTTTTTAAAACCACTTTTGTCTTTTCTTATGTTCTTTTCTTTTCCCCTTATATTTTCAGGTTTTTTTTTTTTACATTTTAAAATATATTAAATATATTTTTAATTAATTATTTGTCTTACAATTCCAATATCTGAAGTCTTTATATATCTAACTTTGCTGTCTGTTGCTTTTGCTACCTCTTATCCAAGGTGACTTGCTTTTTTGTGCATTTTGTAAGTTTTAACTATTTGTTTGTTTCTTGAAATTTTATCTGTTGAATGTTTCTGAGCACTATGTTAACAATTTATACCTCAGTGACTATTTGCATTTTATTTGCTTCTGCTGAATATTGGTGGCTGGGGGAGGGGAGTCTACCAACACAGAAACATTTTAAATTTTCTTCTCTGAAGTTTTTTTAATATTCCCAGGTAGTATGAGGTTGGGCTATAAGCTCAGGTGAGGGTCAGTGTGTACAAATGAATCCCAAGGGGGCAATTTTATGTTTCCTCTACCCAAGGCCATATTTTGTAATAAACAGTCTTTCCTGCTGTCTGCTGGATTTATTTCTAGTTCACATGTACCTTGAGGGTTTAGGCCTTTGGGGTTCCTGATTTATTAGGGCATCTCTTTTAAGATTTCTCATCTTGGGCATGTTCGTCTCAGGATTTATTTCCCGTTACCTGTGAATACTGAAGCTCAAGTTCACCTTCATGGGTAAATGTCTTTAAGGTGAGATCAGATTGAAAGCTCAGCTTACCTCTCTAGATTTCTATTTTCAGTTAGTTTTTCACTATGTTTTATTTGTATTTTTAAAATTCTTTAATTTTTATGAGTACATAGTAGGTATATATATTTATGTGATATGCAAAATGTTTCGAGAAGGTATCCAATGTGAATAGTTTTAGCTTCTGAGAGTCCTTTTCTTCTAACACATCAATGCATCTAAACATAATTTTTATTATTTTAATTATTTTCAGTGGGAGGTTGGTCACATTTCCCGTATATGTGTCATATTACTGGAAAATGAAATTTTAGAGTCTTTGAATATTCCTACAATAAGTTTAAGATTGGCATGGAAAGAATAGGGGGTCCTTTATGAATATGAGACAGTATAAATACAAGATTGTAGACTAGACATTTACATATATATATATACAATATATGTATATATATTTACTGGGCACTCTATTATGTGAGGTGTTGTGTTATACTGCAGAAGATACCAATAATTATATTGAAAGGTTTCTGGATTTCAAAGACTTTATGATATAAGCAATACATTCAGTGAAATGGTATAAATTAAATGTTCACACCTAACTAGGGAAATAAAGCAAAGCTTTTTTAAAAAAGATGATATTTTATCCCAATCTATAGGATAGACACAAGGGGATGAGTAGAAGGTCTTTCCAGGTAGAAGGATCAAAGAGCATGAAAAAAGATATAGAGATAAAAAAAAAAATGGACTGACTTTGGAAAACAGTATGTTTGGCTGAATTCTAAGTGATTTTAAAGAAATAGTTAATGATAAAAATGAAAAGCCAGACTGAGGCTAGAGCATGAAGGGGCCAGGAATTCTAGGCTAAGCAATTTGAAGTTGAATTAGTAGGGGAACTAATTTACTACTTAATGTATTATTTAAATAAATATATTTAATATAATATTATTCAGTAATATGATCTCAAAAACAAAATATATTTAATATAATGTTGTTTAATAATAATTTGGGTTATCCAGAGATGCATAAACCTGTCAGTTTTATGCAATCTACAATGTGTCATTTATGAAAGACTGAGAGTAGAATCAAAACTATCAGTTAAACTCTTGTAAGTTAAACTCTCGCAATTCTAAACACAGGGAAAATGAGAATGAGATGAAGCATGGGAGTATGAAACAAGTAAAATAACTCTATTTATTACTTTGTAAAAGCTGTTTTATTCACTTTCTGCTGTGAATAACTTCCATCTTTGATGATGGCTTGATGTTGTTTACATAATTACTTTCTTCCATTGCTCAGAAAAAATTTATTTCCTGAATAGATTTGGAAACACATCTTTTTCTTCCTTCCTCTGAGTAAGATTCAAACCTGAGTCGTAACAAATATTTAGGAGCTCTCCCCCACCAGCCTCCGCTTTTTTAAATAAAAAGAGGTGGGCTGGCTCTTGTTCAAATCATTTTGGTAATTTTATTTTTTTAGGTTAGATATTAATAAACTTTGTAGGCCACCTCATTTTGTTAACAACAAAAAAAGAATCATTAAATGCCAATCAGGATATGTGGTATCAAAATCGAAGGTCTACTTTATAAATGCTAAGGATCATAAAATAATCAAAGGAACACGAATAAGCATACTACAAATGGATAACATAATTTTTATTTCTAGACCGAGGAAAAATGAGAACGTGTGTCTTCTCCACTCTATTACCAAAACCTCATTAGGGTCTGGCCAACCTGTGAAGTGACACAGCTGAGTCTTTCTCAGGCAAAATATATTAACATTACAAATGAAACTTGGTCTGAAACTTCTATCTCAAGAAGCATTTTCTGTCAGAGGTATAGGAAGAATTACATTAGCAGTACAGTTACTAAGCTCTGTTGAATAAATCTGTGTTTTCGAAAAGGAAAGTGACCTTTTTTTATCTCAAAGAGGGATAATAGCACTACAGATATATTTAAAATAAAACTAATTGGGACAGGACAGTAGCGGTAACACCAGCTTTACAAAAATACCTGGGGGAAATTGGTATTCCGTTAGAAAATATAAAGTATTTTAAAGAAAATATTTCATAATGGTCAATTTGATGTATGATCTTTATTTCTTCTTAATCAAACAGTTTCATCTTCTTTCTGTTTTAGGTTGTAGATAGGGAATGGAGACCAGAAATATACTGTTGAAAAATGTCGATTTGATACTGCTTTGAAAAATGGCTGCAATTTAGGACCTAAATGCCTCAATAATATGTGTAACTATTGTATTTCTTCAATTGTCAAGAGTTATGTATTTTCACATTCTGATATACCTGACATCTGGGTGTTTCCCAGAAAGCAATGTCAAAACAAAACGAAACAAAACAAAAAATCCACTCCCTAGCTTCTGTGCTTCTTAGTGGTCATTATCTTTGCAAGTGATAATACAGTTATATGTGGTAGCATTCAGATGCTTGCATTTTAATGTTAAGTTTGAAACCCTAATGTTGCTTTTAGCTGTTTTACAGTTCTGCATAACACTGTAATGCAGAACTGAAAGAACACATTATTTTATACAAAGAAGAACTAGTAAATGCCAAAAATGAAATCAAACGTAGTAGAAAATTGCCAGATCTATTGTCTATATTTTCGAATTTCAAAGCCAGAGAAGACTGCATGACAGATTTCTGGTCTTAAAGGATTATTATTCAGGTGCCAAGCATCTATCTATCAAAAGCTTCTGGATAACTTTCAAGAGAAGGTAATTCACTTGCATTGATGAATAATTCAATTAAGGAAAAAGTGAAACTCAGTTTAACTAAATGGGAAATGCAAACAAAACCTAACAATTATACTGTTGATCTTTAAGATGCCCAAGGGGTCAGTCTCACAAGCCCTGCATTACAGAAGGCAACATAGCCAAAATCAATTCAGAAGACTCCTAAGACTGAGTGGGAAGATACTGGAACTCAAATTTGATTTTGAAAATGCAGAAAGTGTTATACATAATTACATAAATAAATACATGGTATCATGAGTCTGGAGACAATTTAATGTATATCTAATTTAGTGTTTTGTTTCTTACAACATAATGAATACTTACAAGAAAAAATGGCAATCACCAATATCCAAGATAGATTTATAATATTATCCCTAAATTACTTCACATTAATATGATATTCTTTTTTGATAGAATTACTATGTGTGAGCTGCGATGACAAACCTATACTTCGGAAGGATGCTTAACAAACTTCTTGTATCTTTGTGGACAAATGGAGAGATATGGACTGGACGAGAGTGTGTTAGGGGTTAAATGACTGTGCTGCTAAGGTCTGATGAGTGGATTGAGGGCATCTGGAAAGAGGTTTTTAGTGGCTTGTGGATGAATCTTTCCTAGGCCACCTTCTATGCGGTCTAATTTGTTGGTAACTTGAACACATGGAAGCCTTTCTTATGAAATTTGCAATTGTAAAAAAAGTAGCAGGGATAAAAATACTTTAGATGATGAAATCAGCATCTAAAAATTTTGACAGGGTAGAGTGATGCACTGAATGCAGTTAGATTAAGTTTTTAAGAGACAAATATAAGATCCTGAACCTGGGTATATAAAGTAACCTTGTTACTAATTTCTGACTATTTTGCTACACCTCTTGTTGCCTCAGATTCCCTTTGTATAAAATGGGAATAATAATTTTTCCCATTAGTGGTAAGGGCTCAGCACAGTGCTGGCACGTAAGTGCTCAAGAGGGGCTAGTTACTACTTTTTCAGAAACTCTAGGCTAGAATCCACATTTTGCCACTTACGGGGTATTTGACCTTGGGTAAGGTGGTTATTTTTTCTCGGGTTTATTTTTCTCATTTGGAAATGGGGATAAAAATAGTACCTACCTCATAGGTGGTTGTCAGGAGAATTAAATAAGATGATGCATGTGAAGCATCTTCGAGGTGCTTGGCACCTAGGGAGCTCCTAATGAATGTTAGCAATTATACTGAACATTAGTGTGGCTTCTAGAAAATCCACCTTGACATTGCACTGCAAAAATAGAACTAAAACCTCTGTAAAATAAAGGAAATTATACTTCTACTCTACTCTGTTACAGACCAAAGCTGTGTCATTATATCAGGATGTAAATTTTAAGAGGACTATTAGATAATTGAGGTGCATATAGAATCAAGTCATGTGAAAAATGATGGAAGAAATGGAGGATGTTTATCTCAGAGAAGAGAAGATTATAAAGGGAGGAAGCTCTCTGAAGGGTCATCATTGCAAGAGAAATGAGGCTTGTCCTGTGTGGACCCCAGAGTGAGAATTATGACAATAGGAGACAGGTTTTGGCTCCTCTGAAGAAAGACTTTTTTTTCCCCCCTAAACTGAGAACTGTCCAAAGGTAGCATGACTGCCTAGGAAAGTAATGATTTCTTAGTCACCGAATTTTTTTTTAAGGCTGAAGAGCCATTTGATGGAGAGTTGCAGAGAGGATTCAGGGATTTGAGATGGGATTTGGCTCAGTGATCTTTAAAGGCCAATCCTTTGCTAAGGTTCTGTAGCTGTTGACTTCCTCACAGTGCTTAACATTTAAAACCTTTTTCGAAACTTGTGTCCAGTCACCTAGTCTTTTCTTCAGATTATTTAAAATATTCTACACTAAGTAGGAATTGAATATCCCTGACCTTTAAGGACTAATATTTATTTCCTTCAATGCTCTTATCTGAGATATCCGGGTAAATGGATTTGCAGAATCTCTGCATGCCAATCATGCTTGCATTTCTTTTACAAATTGGGAAGGTGATAAGAGATGGTTAAAGAATTGTCAGGTCACAGGATTTCTGATAGCTCAGCTTTAATATCCTGCAATGCTCCTATCCCAACTAAGGTCAATATTAGTTAATAGACATGCAAATATTGAGTGTGAGGGTCATAAACAAACTAGTTGTTGCAGGGCATTCTTCGAACAATGTATGTCATAGGAAAAAATTGTATTGATTACTGTCTCATTCAGTATAGCATTCTGCTTACAAGTGGTTTAATTTTTCCTTGATTTTTAGTTCATGCTTCCTATCATTAGAATTATGTTTTGAAAAACTCAAGGACTAGTCTTCTGTTTTTAATATATATTAACAAACAAATCACGAGTGGCACTGAAGGAAAATGGAGAAGGGAACTCCTCTGATGGGTACAACCAGGTGTACTTTGCCTAGAAGAAGGTCAAATCTACACCAATTCATGGGTAGTAGTTAAATGTCTCTCCATATGGCAAAGGAGTTGGAAGGAATATGCTTGGAAGCTTGCTGGTAAGAAAGAATGGAAAAAATATTATGTGATTGAACCTCTTGAAATGGGTCCAGTGTGTGAGAATATTAGTGTCCCATGTGATTTTTCACCAAGTGTTCAATAATCAGGTAAACCAGATGACCCATGTGGTTGATGTCAGTCAACTTCTTCCTTCACCTCACTGTGTCAATGAGCCCATTAATGATGTTCCGTCACAGCAGCAATGAAGACTGTGCATGCCTCAATAACAAATTACCTGCCTCTCTCCAACCTGGCTGCTACCATGGCTGAATGCCCGATCTGCCAGCAATAGAGACCAGTAGTGAATGCTCAATAGTGTATGATATAATGAGGGGGACCAGCCTGCCTTCTGGTTGATTGTATTGGGTCTCCTCAATTATGAAGTGAACAGTGTTTTGTACTCACTAAAATAAACAATCTGGATGTGGTTTGTATGGGTCACAAACAAACTAGTTATTGCAGGGCATTCTTTTTGGGCTACCATGCTGCTTCTGTTGACATAATGAATATCTTACTTACATTATGCATTTTCACATGATTTTCTTTTAATCAATCAAGAGTCTCATTTTACAGCAAAATAATTAAGACCAATGCTCTTGAGGTTCCCTTGTATTTCCAGAAAACTTTCACTCAGAAACAGCTGGCTTATGGCATAGCAGAATGATCTAAGGAAGACTTATTTACTGTGTCAGCTGGGAAACAATACCTTTTGACATTGGGGGGGGGCGGGAGTTGTCCTTTAAAATAAAGTACATTATCTGAATTTGTGACTAATATATGATGCTCTTTCTCCCAAAGCCAGAAACTGAGGAGTGAAGTGGGGGTGGTATTCCTCATTTTAACACTGACTAACCAACGCACAACATTTTTGCTTTCCAATTCCATTACTTTGTACTCTGCTAGTTTGGAGATCATAGTATTCAATGGAGAAATGTTTCATCACAGGACACAGTTGAACTGGAGGTTGAGTGTGCTACTTGGCCTTTTGGGGTTTCTCTTGCCAATGGACCAGGAAGGAAAAAAGAGTTTCCTGTGATGGTTTACTATGATTTTCTATGATGAAGCTCAGGGATTCCTCTGAAGCACCACATAGTATTGTAACAAACAGTGATAAAAGTCAATGGCACTTCAGAAGGCCGAGGCAGAAGGATCACGCGAGCCCAGGAGTTTGAGATCAGACTGCGCAACACAGTGAAACCCTGCCTCTACAAAAACTGTGAAACCATTAGCTGGACGTGGTGGTGCATACCTGTAGTCCTAGCTACTCAGGAGGGCAAGGTGGGAGGATCACTTGAATTTGTGAGGTTAAAGCTTCAGTGAGCTGTGCCACTTCACTCCAGCCGGAGTGACAGAGGGAGACCCTGTCTCAAAAAATAAAAAAAGGGCCGGGCGCGGTGGCTCACGCCTGTAATCCCAGCACTTTGGGAGGCCGAGGCGGGCGGATCACGAGGTAAGAGATCGAGACCGTCCTGGTCAACATGGTGAAACCCCGTCTCTACTAAAAATACAAAAAAATTAGCTGGGCGTGGTGGCGCGCGCCTGTAGTCCCAGCTACTCGGGAGGCTGAGGCAGGAGAATGCTTGAACCCGGGCAGCGGAGGTTGCAGTGAGCCAAGGTCGTGCCACTGCACTCCAGCCTGGCGCCTGGTGACTGAGTGAGACTCTGTCTCAAAAAAAAAAAAATAAAATAAAAAAAAAAATAAAAAAGTTAAAGGAAGACTACAGCAATCTCTTCAGTTAGGTCCACCAAGACTCAGACCACTCAGCGATTAATCTCACCAGATAAAGAACCATGACCATGTGAGATGCTAGCTGAACATAAAGGGACCATGGAGAAAGAAAGTTATCAATACCAAAGATGCTCTCAAAAGTAGTCACACGAATGAAAATGACTGTAGCTGCTGAAATTTTCTTCCTGTTCTTCTATGCATGTAATTGTATGAATGATTTTCCTCACTTGTTTTTCTAGTGTCTCCTAATATTTAATACCTACAAAACCTAACCTATTATCAACTTTAGTATTCATTAGGTTTCACTTCTTTTTCTAAAAATTTAATTTTTAAATAAATATAAAGTAAAATTAACTTTTTGGTATACGGTTCTATGAATTTTAACACACATGGTAACTACTGTCACAATTCAGATATAAAACAGTTTCATCACCTCTAAAAATCTCCTTTGTGTTATCTCTTTGTAGTTACATCTTTCCACTGTCACCCCAACCCCTGACAACCACTGATTTCTGCACTGTTTTGTCCTTTTGAGAATGCCATATAAATGGAACTACACAGTATGTAACAGTTTGAGACTGGCTTCTGTCCTTTAGCATAATGCCTTTGAGATTCATCTAAATTATAATGTGTGTCAATAGTTCATTCATTTTTATTGCTGAATAGTACTGCAAATCCCTAGTTTTTAATATATCATGGATAGGTGATAGTTAACTTCATAATTTACCCAACGGATTTCAGAATATGAAGACAGGATTGTCACTGAACTAGAAAGAAATGAACATCATCCAGATATGGAAATTTGAGTGCACGAATAAGAATGTTTATATATATTGAGCAGCAAAAAGCTGAGATCCTTCAGAATTGCAGTTTGACTCTTTTTAAATTTTTTTTAACATGAAATCTCACTTTGTTGCCCAGGCTGGAGTGCAATGGAGCAATCTCGGCTTACTGCAACCTTCGCCTCCTGGGTTCAAGTGATTCTTCTGTCTCAGCCTCCTGAGTAGCTGGGATTACAGGTGCATGCCACCATGCCTGGCTAATTTTTAGTAGAGATGAGGTTTCACCATGTTGGCCAGGCTGGTCACCCCTCAAGCGATCAGCCCGCCTCAGTCTTCCAAAGTGCTGGGATTGTAGGCTTCAGCCACTGCACCCAGCCTGCAGTTTGACTCTTTTATACTCATTCCGTCCCACTTTTAGTAAAAGTTCTTAAAGAAAACTCCTGATCTAGGAAGATGCTGGAGATGCATCCTCTCCTTAGAGGTTTTGGACTCTACTGGAGATGTACTGGCTTAAATAATTTAGGAAGGGAACATTTATACAAATATGCCAATAAACATAGCAGATAACTATCATGTATTATAACACATTAACTCATTGTACTCTAACCCTATAGTGGCAATTATTTTTAGCTCTAATTTACAAGTGAAGACACTGAAGTCAAGGGTGATTAGGTTATGTTCCCAAGATCATACAGCCAGTAAGTAAGTGGAGTTTCAATTTAAAATGCAGGTTTGTCTGACATCACATTTGTGATGGTTAATTTTATGCATCAACTTAACTGGGCTAAGGGATGCCCATATAGCTGGCAGAACATTTCCGGGTGTGTCTTTGGTTGTGTTTCTGGAAGAGGTTAGCATTTGAGTCAGTAGGCTACGTCAAGATCTGCCCTCACCAATGTGAGTGGGCATCTTCCAATTCATTGAGGGCCTAAATAGAACAAAAAGGTGGAGGAAGAACCAGCTGCCTCACTTTTTGAGTTGGGTTATCCATCTTCTCCTGCCCTCAGAGCTCTTGCCTCTCAGGCCTTTGGCCTTGGACTGAGGGTTACACTACCAGCTCCCTGGTTCTCAGGGCTTTGGGCCTTGGACTGAGGGTTACACTACCGGCTCCCTGGTTCTCAGGGCTTTGGGCCTTGGACTGAGGGTTACACTACCGGCTCCCTGGTTCTCAGGGCTTTGGGCCTTGGACTGAATTACACTACTGGTTTTCTTGGGTCTCTAATTTGCAGAAGGAAGACGGTAGGACTGCTCAGCCTCCATAATAGAGTGAGCCAATTCTCTCTCTCTCACTCACACACACACATGTCCTATTTGTCCGTTTCTCTGAAGAACCCTAATACTACATTCTTCTTGAATATTTCCACAACTTCTCATAGTTTAAACTCTATATCCAAGTGAAATTTTTTCTCCTTTAAGTATAAATAGTTTTGTTTTGATCCTTAAGGAAAATAGAGAGCAAGGGAGATACATCCCTCTGGTGAAAGGCTTTCATGGACTCAGAGAAAGCAACTCAAAACACCCCAATTTAGCCTTTCCTCATATGACCCATTTTCCATTTTTTGAAATCATTCTTTTGCTTCCTTTAGAATCCTAGTTTTCCTCCTCAATTCTCCATTCTCTTCCCTACAGTTATTTTAGATACGGTTACCAAATGGATGTACAAAAGGTAGAATGTAATAGAATAGCTTAAGTATCATATTTCTTTTTGATATATCCCACCTTTCTTGTTTTAAAATTGAGCTATGTATTTTCTATAAAAAATTTGGAAGTACGGAGAAGTATAATAGAAAAAATTATCCATACATTTTGTCCAGAAAACACCACATTTGCTAGTCAGCTGGCCTATCCTCAGTTTTTAAAATGTGATTTTTAAAACCTAGTTAAGACCAATTCTATTTAACAATTTAAATGATATTTCAAGAAAATAGAATAGGGTAGTAAAACTCCCTAAGGGGGTGAACCCTAGAATCTGGAATGAATCTAGAATCTGACTGCCTGTGTTTGAAACCCCACACTGTCTTTTCTGAGAAAGTTTTGCCTTTATTTGCTCATCTGTAAAATGTAGATGAGAGTACCTACCTCACAGGATTGTTTTTAAGGGTTAAATGAAGTAGTAGGTTTTAGAACAGTAATGGCATATATTAAGTACTCAATAAATGTCAGCTAATATAGCTGCCATTCAACACTCACAACAAAACAATGCTACCGTGTTCACATTTGCTTCAGATATTTCTTCCTTTTCTCTTTCCTTTTCATTTTTTCTTTTGGAAATCAAGTATTAATGATGCTGGTGAAGCCACTTTTACATTCCTTCCAAATCTCATTCTCCTTTCTTCTCCTCGAAGCAATCACTATTCTGGAATTGGTTTGTATCCTTCTGTCCATGTTTTTATAATTTTACTATATCGAACACGTCAATTGTGTGTAAATTTTGTATCATGATTTCCACCCACTTAACTGAAAGCATTTTCATAAGCGTTTCCCTGTCAGACACCTTTCATAAAATAATTCTTTGTGTCAGGATAATATGCCATTGAATAACATTATATTTAATGTTCCTAGTATTAAATATTTAGGTTTCATTTATTTTACAAAAACATGGGTGAATATTTTGTCCTTGCATATTTTTCCTACGTATTTGTATACATCTTTGATGATTTCTTCAGGTAGAATTGATTGGCATCAAATAATACAAACCTTTCTAGTAATTTGTAATGACTATAAAAATAATATGTAATTATGGAAGAATTGAAAACACAGTCTGTAAAAATGAAAGGAAAAACATCTGTTATGCTCCTATTAGAAGATAATCACTGCCAACCGTTTGGTTTATTTCCTTCTAGTGATATTCCTTCCATAAAGCACACTTAAACTCTTCCCCAAGCCCCTGCACATCCTACTTGAGGATACACTATTTATTATTTTATGTTTTTATTTCAATAGTCTTGGGGGTACAAGTGGTTTTGATTACATGGATAAGTTCTTTAGTGGTGATATCTGAGATTTTAATGCACCTGTCACCTGAGGGGTGTATGTACATTGTACCCAATATACAGTCTTTTATCCCTCACCCTTTACCAACCTTCCCCCTTGAGTCTCGAAAGTCCATTATATCACTCTTATGCCTTTGTGGAGGATAGATGTTCATTAGGATTTGTTTCCAGCTTTTTGCATCAACATTGTATCATCACATTTCCTCAATTCATTTAGTATTCTCCAGCAAACATAATTTTTAATACATAATCCTACCACATGAAGAACTACAATATATTTAACCACTCCCCTATTTGGGGCACTTAGGTTATTTCATTTTTAATCATATTAAATGATAGTGAGTATTCTTGTACAGAAACTTTGTACTTCTTACCTGTTAGTTCCTTAGAATCCTAGAAGGAAAAATTACTGTGTTAAGGTGTAAAGGCAATATGTATTAAAGGCGGTTAATACATATTGCCAAATTATTCTCCAGAAATACATGTTCTCCTGAGTGTATAATCCACAGCGTACGTTTGCTAGAATATTTATCTCTTTGCTAATTTGATACAGAAAACATGTTACATTGTTGTTTTCATTAATGGTTTAATATTAATTTTTAAAAGGTGGCTCACACCTATAATCCCAGCACTTTGGGAGGCTGAGTTGGATCATGAGGTCAGGAGTTTGAGACCAGGCTGGCCAAGATGGTGAAACCTCGTCTCTACTAAAAATACAAAAATTAGCTGGGTGCAGTGGCGGATGCCTGTAATCCCAGGCACTCCGGAGGCTGAGGCAGGAGAATTGCTTGAACCTGGGAGGCAGAGGTTACAGTGAGCCGAGATCGCGCCACTGTACTCTAGACTGGGCGACAGAGCAAGACTCCATCTCAAAAGAAAAAAAAATGCTACTTGAATTCATTCAGATTATTTTTTCTAATTTTTTTGTGCTTAGACAGTCTATTAAAAATTGGGGTTATTTATACCACAATCTGATTTAAGTTAAAAAGAAAATAAAGCTATGTATATAGCATCATTCTGGCTATGGCTTTTGTTGATACACCTAAGGCTTCTTTTTTTGACTTTTTAACAAAGTTCGTTCAATTTTCAGGTATACACTGCACAAATAAAGTGGAAAAGTGATTATTACCTAGTGATTGTAAGCTATTTAAACTCCTCTTGCAAAAATTTCATTAGGAATTTTCTACTAAGTTTTTTTTTTATGAAACTAGTTTTAAGAGTAAAGTTATTGATCAGATAATCACAAACTTTGAATAATTTGCTATTATATCCTAAATTAACAGGTACAAGGGGATCTTAGAGTTTTCTTGACATTTCCTTTCTCTGTCAGCCTGTATGCTGATTTTAATTATCCAAGGTCAAGATCTTTTTTATGGATGGGACAACTATAAGAAAATTATTTATTGAAAGTGGCAAATTGTCCCACTCCAGAAAATCTACAATTGTCATTTGCTCCAGTGCATTGACTGGACAACTTTTCTTTTTATAGGGAAAGAAGCTGTTTTCAATGTAATAATCATGTTGTTAGTTCTTGGTCAGATGACAAAAAATAATAACATAATTTGATTCCTATAAATTCCGTGTAATTGAAGAACATGTAAAAAGGAAATAATAACAAAATAAGAAAACATAGGCATCTGTATGATTTTTGTGGAGATACACATATATATAAAATCATCTGTATGATTTTTGTGGAGATACACATATATATAAAATCATCTGTATGATTTTTGTGGAGATACACATATATATAAAAAAGGAAGAAATCACAAAAGAAAATGTTGCTACATTTGAATACCTAAAGATGACAATCTTCTGCCAGAAAGGTTACTAGAAATAAATTTAAAATACTACAAAAAAGTATTTCTAAGTATATGATAAACATACACAAAGCTTATGAAGATTGCTTACAAATCAATAAAAAATGGAACTTCAATAAAATGGCTAAAGTGTGCCAGTGAAATATTCTCATACCCTGACATAAGAAGGAAAAATGCAAATAGCTAGTAGATGTATATGAAAAATTACTCAATGTCACTAATGATAAAAATACATTTAAAAATAACATTTTTCTCTTCTATCAAAATGATAAATATCTAAGTATTATAATCTAGAGTGATGTGATTTAAATACTCATAAATTGCTGATAGCAATTGCTACAGATTTTTTGTAAGGAATTTGTACACTATTCATCAAAAACTTTAAAAATGCACACACCATGTGATCCAATGGTTTCAATTCTAGAAAGGTATCATTAAATATTTAAAGATATGCACATAGATTATATTCCAAGAGCATTCCTTCCAACATTATTAATAACAGTGAATAAACAATGCCTAGTATCTAATAGTAAATTACATATATCTAAAGAGTAGAAAATATTATACAATTATTAAAGTGTTGGAGACTTTAATGACTTGAGAAACTATTTGTGTTGTTAAGGGAAAAAAAGCAGGTTACAAATTTTATTCCAGTACCCACACAGTTAAAAAGACAGGAAGGAAATTCCTCAACATGTTAATACCATTAACGGTGTTCTCTCTGGGTGGTAGGATCTCTACTTATTTTTAAACTTTTTCTGACACTTTTCAATATTTTCCAAAATGTTTATAATGAATATTTATTATGATAATCAGAATATAGGTATGATACACATGTATATGTGTGCACACACACACATATACAGAGAGACTTTCATGTAGAAATTTTGTTAAAAGGACATTAGAGATAGTGCCACAGACAAATGTGCCACAGGCCAACTTATAATGAGTGGGCCAGGTGGATTTGTCCAGGTATTCAATTATCAGAAATTTGGATTCTTCTTTTGAAAAACACGATAACTCCCCCATTTCCAAAATCGTAGATCAAGAAGGTATCTTGAGATTCCTGCCACTGAGAAAGTTCTTATGTCCGTCTTGTTCACCAGTGGGTGCCCATCACCTAGTTCAGTGTGTTTTTGAATGAAGAGAAAAAACGGAAGAGCACCCCGATCATTGTGCAGATGGAGAAACTGTTTCCTCCAGAAAACACAGGGCTTAATGCCCAATGTTACACATCTCCACGAAATAACACCAATAGCAGCAATAATTACGGTTACTACTACTACCAACACGTCACCTACTTTGTGCCAGGCAGTCTTCCGAGTGCTTCATGTACATCAACTTACTTAATCCTCATAATAATCCTATGTGGTGGGAATTATTTTCATCAAATAGGTGAGAAAACCGAGTCACCCACTACGTTTAAACCTCAGTCCTCTTTCTTCCCCGCCATTTCATGCACACCCTAATCACCTAGAAATTCGATCTGACGCTAGCCAGCATGGATCCTGACAAGGGATGTTCCTAGGGCGCATCTGCGTGTTTGTGTGCAATGAGGAAAGTCGGGAGCTTTTTAAAGACCCGCCGCCAGAAAACAATGTCCTGATGTCCTGTATTTACTCTGGCTTCATCCCGGGAGCGCCCCCTCCCGTGGGCCACTGGGACCCGAGAGAGGCGACTCTACGGGGTCCCCAGCCTCTCTCGCCCTCTAGCGCGTGGCGAGCGGCGCGCAGCCCCTGGGAGCCGCCAGGCTGGGCCGCCCCCCGCCCGCGCCACCTGCTCCCCAGCTCCCGCGTCCCCGCCCCGCGTCCCGCCCCCGCGCCGCGCCCGCGCCCCGCGGTCCCTCCCTCCGGCGTGACGGGAGCATCGGCGCCGGCTGCCCGAGCCGCGAGCGCATCGGAGCTGTCAGCAGGCAGACGGGCAGGAGGCGAGGGAGCTGTCAGCAGCGAGCCGAGCGCACAGCCCTCGCGGCCCGGTAGCCGGAGCTGCCGCCGCACCCCGGGAAGGCTGCCGTACCGCCGGCCCACCGACCGCGGCGGGACGAAGATGCTGCTCTGCGTCCGGGGGCCGGTACGGGGCAGGGGCTGGCGGCGGCCGGCGGAGGCTTCCCGCCGCGGGCGCTGGGCGCCCTGGAGCCCCGCCTGGATTTGCTGCTGGGCGCTCGCCGGCTGCCAGGCGGCCTGGGCTGGGGACTTGCCCTCCGCCTCCAGCCGCCCGCTTCCTCCTTGCCAGGAGGTGAGCCGCACCTGGTCCTCTACCTGGAGTTTGCGGGGGAGGGGAGCGGAAGATGAAAGCTGAGAGCGGTGCCTGTTTATTTCTGTTTGCCATCCCCTTTTCCTTTGCTTGGAGTACAGGGGCTTTCGTTTGCTTCGAGGAGTGAAGTTGCCCGCCCCGGTAGCTGGCCCGGAGAGGGTGTGTGGCTTTGCTGTCTCTCAGGGGATGCTTTTCTGTCGGCGCTTGTGTGTTTTGGTGGCTCTGCAGGACTTTGCGGCGCCCTTTTTGGAGAACCAGGTTTGAGGACCTGGGGTCAAGAGAAAGGTTTCAGGAAGGGGAGGAGACTGGGGAAGCCCCGCCAGTGGGATTTGGAGAACCATCTCATCACAGCTTTTCCAGAGAGCCAGACACAGACACCGGAGGATTTCCCCGCTCCTCCTCCCCCGTCCCCCACTCCCCCTGTCTACAGACGCCTTCGTCCCACTGCCCTGCCCTCAGCTTCCTGATAAGGCCCTGGGGGTTTGCTAAGCCAGTGTGTGTTGTCACTTGGAATCCTTCTGACAAACTGTGGATTTGAATTTGGAAAAAAAAGAAAGAGTATGTACTTGGTAGAGAAGAGGCAGGTTGACGATGTAGAAAATTAGAAAAGACAGAGTGAATAAAGCACCTTTTGGGAGGTGCTTTATCACCTGGCTGAAGTGTTGCGGCGGTGTATTTTATAGCTTGAGATTATTGTCGATTTACAGCCAAAAAGGATAAACTATGGGTAACGAGATTTTTCTCTGGCTTTCAGAAGAACGAGACAGTGCGCCAAAAATTTACAGGGGGTGCCATTGGTACTTGTATTGGGTGTTTATCCTTCCATTTAGTGTTCCAGAAAGTGCATCCTCTTAATGAAAATCAATGAGGGGGAAGGAAGCAACATTTCTGACCTACTTTGGTTGTGTTGGGAGGATATATGGAATGGATAGGAATCAGGGCGATGGATCATTTTAATTAATGTAGCAAAAATAGGTTAGCCAATAGCCCCTCTGGGAAGAAAGACCAGACCCTTTTTCTTTGCGTATGTTGCTATAACTTCTGGATTTTACTGTGGCTTGAATGACAGAGTGAGTATCTGTGTTCTAGACATCATTCATCATCTATGGATTTTCATCTTTCTCTCCTACAGTACAGGTCCCAGGACAGACTGAAATGAAAGAGAATCGAATCAAAGGCTTGTGTGCAAACACACAGCAATGTTATAATTGGGGGAAATCAGGGCAAGATCTCAACAAACAGCTGTGTTTAATTTCAGAGCTTTTTGGTATAATGAGCTTAATCTGTATTCTACAACTTTATCACCTGGGAATAATCCATTCTTCCAGGTTTCCACAGAAAGCTGCTTCTTGGACATCTCAGATTTAACAGTTGTGACAAGATAAACTTTATCGTCCAGCTCCCAACTCCTAATATTCAGAATGTATTTTTCTAAACCGAAAAGTCTTAAGCTTTTTGTAACATTGATTCTTAATTATGAAAATCTGCTTGAAATAGGTGACGGTCAGGGCCAGTAGAGGTGATGCCTTTGGTCTCTACAACAAGACTAATCTTTTAGATGAACACATGTCCTACACATGTATACCTAGAAAGAAGAGTCTGCATCCTAAAACAAAGATTGCAGAGAGATGACAGAAGGTTCAGGAAGGCTGTGTTCACCTAATCACAGGTTCTTATTGCATTGGCATTAGAAATTGCATGTGACTCATCCTTTGAGGTCTGAAGTTCACATTTTCCATCTGAAAAATGGGAATAAATAAAATAGGAGGATGCTATTGAGCCTGCCTTTGGCTGTATGTTTTTAGACATGGTAGTGCACAGATCCATTTATGTTCTTCCTGATGACTGACAAGTAAGAGGACCTACTGGAAGTTAGAGGTTCCTTAGAAGTGGAGGCCAAGTCATCTCCTAGAGATTTAATCTATTTGATATCTGATTTAACCGGAGGAGCTAATGTACAGAACTGGTCATGGTTTTTCTCTGTTTTTAAGAGGAAAGTGGGGAGGGCACGTTGTTTTCAGGCTTTGAAGGTAAGAGAATGTTTGTACTGGGGGTGGGGAAAGGTATCCTCTTGAGCACAGCCCTTTCCTCTGAATACACTTTTGGGATTGTGGGCTAAACACCTGTGAATAAAGACACAGTTAAAGTAACTACTCTTTGTCTACTCCTGCTCATTTATTGCTTTCCACTTTTTACTAATGTTAAAGGAGGTGAATGTCACAAAGGACAGACTCTGCTGTGGGGAGCAGAGTGAGGTCAGTTAAAGTGAGGGGTTTTCAGGCTGGAAGCTAAAACCAGCTCTCAATATGAGAGAATATTGCGTATAGAAAGAGCTGTAGGCCAGTTTGAACCTCATTTTCCCCCCAGTAGCTTGTGTCACCCTCATTTATCAATATTTTTATAGAAGTAGTCATGTTTAACAAAGTTATATAGACTCTGATTTTATTTGCTTGGTTTTAGAGGAAAGCAACTAAAGGAAGAGAAGCACAGAGAACTGGCCTGGGAGTCATCCAGTTATAATTGCCTGAGTTCAGGAAAAAGGCCCTTCAGAAACTGGGTTACGGGTAAAAGTTACATTTAGATTTTTGCAGAGGATTGGACTCTGGGGTGAAACTCATAAAATACAGTTTCCTTTGTCAAAGTCTTTGGATTCTGGAGTCGAAAGGGGGAGAAAAATGATGGTGTTGGAATGTCCAGCTGGTGATCAGATGAGCAGTGTGGAAGCAAAAGCGCAAGGATAAACAGGAAGCAATCATTTGGGAGACGGAAATAAAGGAAAGTCAATGTGCCAGCACATAAAGCGCAGGAATAGGATGTGACTTTGGTAAATGGTATTCAAAGGAAAAAATGGATGCCTGGACATCAGAAAGTATAGAATTCCTCAGGTTTTTGTATGGAGTGAACTTAGAAAAGGTAAATATTCTTTGGGTTTCTTGGCCTGTGTTTCATTTGTAAAATGTTATTAATGAAACATGGCCAATTATTTGTATTATGAGGATGAAATGAAAATATCAAGATAAAGGAGAAATGTATAAGTGTGAGGGTTGATTATTGCTAGATTAGTAGAGCTAGAGCCTGATATTTTGGGGAGTCTACAGTGAGACTCCAGAGGTTCCTAGGATAGGCCCATCCAAGACTTGGCATGAAATTTTTGACTCATTAAATAATAGGACTTAATGGGGCTGCCAGAGCAAAAAAAATAGAAAGGCCAACAGATAATTCAGAGTTGCAGTAAGGTACCAGAAAGTAGAAGAGTGCATGAGAGTAAAAAGAACAGAACTAATTGGATTATGTCTGTCTTATTTACATTTGGTAAATTAAACCACAAAATAGCTGATTCTTAGTTCACTGCTCCAAAATCTTACATAATGCAATTCTACTGTTCTCTCTGACTCTACTGAATGATGACTTCTGCTAACAGTTTTTGTTCCACGTTCAGTTTATACGATGTGCTAGGCAAAATGTTAGATGTGAAATTAGTGATTTAAGGAATATAATTTAAATGGATAAGGATGTGACAGATATGTAAACAAACATTGCAGTGAAGTGATTTGGAGCCATGAAAGAAGTAAGGGTCTGTCATATCTACTGGGGGGGGGGGGATCAGAAAAGGCCATATGGAGGAAGTGAATAAGACTTAATTGATAAGTAGGAATTTGCCAAGCAGACAAGGGTCAGATGTGAGGGTAGGCTAGTTTGGGGGAAAGACATGTCAGGTGTAGAGCACAGATTGAAAAAGGGCAGAAACATGAAACAGCACTGTATTATAATTGGTTATAACTAAAGTACAGTGTGCAATGAGAAGCTTAGTGAGAGGTGAATCTGAAAGGCAGGCAGGAGCCTATCATAAGCGACATTATATCACACTAAGAAGCTGGTCTTTATATGGTAGGCAATCGGAAGCAGTAGTAGGATTTCAAAAGAGGACTAGTATGCTTTAGGTAGAATTGGCAGTGAGTGGATGTGGAGGGTGAGAGAATGAAACGTTCTAACTTGATTAGACGATGGTGCCTTTTAACCTCCCCGAGAAGAAATGTGAAGAATGTGGGATAAGGAGCTTGGTTCTTTCTGGAGGGAGTGACTTTATGTAGAGTTGTTCAGTAGGCAGTTAGGTAGTAGGCCCAGTTCCTCAGGGGCATGGTGTGGGCTGGTGTGGTAACCTGGGAATCACTTCAGTGAAAGGCATAGTTGAAATTACTAGACTGATTGAGATCATCCAGGGAGTGAGAACAAAGAGTGCCAAAAATAGGACTTGGGTTTTAGCTACGTGAAAGGGCACAGAAACTGAGTTCACAAAGCAGACATGTAGCATCGGCTGGTATAGGAGAAATGTGACAGTGTGGAGTTGTGGGAAAAAGAAAAACCTCTGAAGAATATGGGGCTCATGGTGTGTCAGTTGCCCAAAGAAATCCAAATAAGATGACAACTGAAGAGAGAAGATTGAACTTTGCAAGTAGGTCACTGGTGCTCAACACCAGAGTGGTTCCTGTGGGATGGGGGGAGACGGGTTGTGTGTTAACTGGGAGGTGAGATGATGGTGATGGAGTAGCATTGTGTTATAGAGCCTTCCTAGATTGAGTAAGCTATTGGGCCTTCAAAATCCGTATCAACCACAAGACCCACAATAGTCATGTTTTTTGTTTCAGAACTTGATGGGCACAGTTGAGAAACATACTTTGTGTAGGAAGTCCCTGAAGGTCATGGGCTATGGGTGAAGTTGTGAGAGGTTCTAAAGTTACACTGTTACTGAAGGGGTTAGGACTCAACCTCTGTTTTTAAGCAGTTAATATAATTAATCTTGCCTGTTAGTGCCTGTGGAGGTGAATTTTCCATTTCAAGTTCTTATGCTTAGAATCATTTTTCATGTTTTAGGCAAATGAGAGCAAGTATTCACACCATCAATATTTACAATGTAAAACCAAGAGCTGACAGATCTGTGAAGTGTCATATTTTAGCACAAGGGATGGAAATAGCAGAGCATAGTATCAAGTGGCACGTTTTCCTATCATAGTGCCTTCTTCAGCAGTGTCTTGCATCTTATAATAATTCTTTATTGTCAGGAAACACCAGCCACATTTTGGTTGCTTTTCTTTTCTCTTAAAGAAACCGTGGGTTATTCTCGTTTCTTTTGCCTTTCATCATCTGTATTCTGTGAAATATTTCAATATTCAACATATATTTATCATGTAGTTATATAGTAGGTATTGACAGTAAATGGATGAGCAAAACATAGGCCTCTGCTCCATGGAGCTTTGTAATCTCAGGGGAGTAGTTTTAAAACAAACCCACACATCATGTAATTACATTTGCCATAAGTACTATGATGGAAAATTTCTGTGTGCAGTGAGAGTGAATAGCCATCCTAGTTAGGGGCTGAGGGCAGCTGGATTACCAGGAAAAGATGTTTAAGTTAAGATCCAAAGGTTGAGTAGGAGTTAGTTGGATGCAGGTTGGGGGTAATGGTGAGAGGACATCCCTGACAGAGGAAGCTCCTGAGCTAGTTCCATCTTTATATCCTATCCTTTTCTGGACTAGTGAAAACAAAGGATCTTTTCTCTTCTCTGAATTATAGTCACAGCCTATTGTTTACTTTCAGACACATACATGCTAGCCTACAACTGTTTTGCACATACAGGGCCCCCCCCCCATATAGATGGGTGAGTTGTGCTCTCAACAAGGGTACCCAGCTAAAGGGGTAAGTAAGAGCAAGAATCCATCCATTCCTCAGCATGCTCAGCTATATGTTGTGGCACAGGTCTGCATTTACCTGGCAAAAGGGATACCTTTTTCCAGTTCATATGCCCAGAGGGGGTCACTATTTTCTGAATCACACAAAGGTACCATTTGTTTTACCAGAGGCTTTGAATACACAAATGTTTTCTCTCCCCTAGTACATGATATGTTCATGGAGGGCGGGGATTATATCATCTTATTAGCCAACAGTAATATCTTTTTGTTTAAGTTTCTTTAGGGGTTTTAAAAATGAGTAAGATGTGCCTTTATCCCTGGGAGGACTAATCACTGCCTTAAAAATATAGTAATTGAATAGTTTCTGCTTTTTCAGCTATAAACAGGAATTGATCTTTATCAATGTTAATCAACATCTCCTCTTGGTTGTGCCAGATTTAAGACTCTGAAATAAAAACCTAGTGGTCAGCTCAGGCGAGGTGGCCCACACCTGCAACCTCAACACTTTGGAAGGCCAAGGCAGGCAAATTGCTTGAACCGAGGAGTTTGAGACCATCCTGGGCAACATAGCAAGACCCTGTCTCTACAAAAAATACAAACATTAGCTGGGCATGGTGGTGTGGGCCTGTAATCCCACTTACTTGGGATGCTGAGATGGGAGAATCGATTGAGCCTGGGAGGTTGAGGCTGTAGGGAGCCATGATTGTGCCACTGCACTCCAGCCTGAGTGACAGAACGAGACCCTGTCTCAAAAAACAAAACAAACCCAGCGATTAGAATATACTGAAGTTGATCTCAAATCAGTTTACAACTCTGGAGTTGAAAGTACATGTATTACCCTTATTCAAAGTGTTGCTTTTATAGGCTCTTTTCTCTAGGTTAGTAGTCCACAAAGTGAGATCCTAGGACCAGCAGTGTCAAGGTTACTTAGGAATTTGTTAGATATCTAAGTGTTTGGTCCCTGCACACAACTTACTAAAACAGAAACCCTGGGACTGAAGCCCAGCAAGAACCACTGTACTCAGTATAAAGAAAGGAATTGATATGGTTTGCCTGTGTCCCTACCCAAATATCTTGAATTCCCATGTGTTGTGGGAGGGACCCCATAGGAGTTAACTGAATCACTGGGGCAGGTCTTTCCCATGCTGTTCTTGTGATAGTGAATAAGTTTCAAGAGATCTGATGGTTTCATAATGGGGAGTTTTCCTGCACAAGATCTCTTCTCTTGTCTGCCACTGTGTGAGACGTGCCTTTCACCTTCCACTATGATTGGACGCCTCCCTAGCCATATGAAACTGTAGGTCCATTAAATCTCTTTCTCTTGTAAACTGCTCAGTCTTGGGTATGTCTTTATCAGCAGTGTGAAAACGGACTAAGACAGGAATATAGTTTAGTTGCCTAAAATCCAGGGACTTGTTTCATTTCTAAAATTCCCTAAACCATCACCCTACTTTACTTCCTGCTTCTGCAGGGTGTCTTAGAAACTCCTTAAATAATCATATCAAATGGACCATGAGATCCTCTCATTACCATGAAGTGTACCAGCAAGCATTTCTTAATTATCTCCTATATGTTAGGAATTATGCAAAATGCTGGTGATAAAACAGGATGTGGGGAGTATTGTCATAATTCTACAGGAGGTTATAGCCTGATAGTAGACACAGATATGGAAATTAATAAGTACCTTTCTCTGAGATTGACATTAAAATAGAAAAACATGGTAATATTAAGAGAGTATGGTTAGCTTTTCTTGGTAAATGTTTTCCAATGTTTGCTATTTACGGGGGAATGATGTTTACATTTTGCTCCAACTGCAAAGTAGTGTCTTGTTTTCGTACAGGGAGTACTGAAGGTAATTAAAGAATCTAGTTCAAATGTGAGCCCTGCCACTGGTTTATGTGACCTTGAACAAATCAACCCCTTTAAATCTTACCTCGTCTGAAAATGGAGATGGTAAAGTCTGTCTTATCTATGCTAGAATTGCTGTGAGTTCAAGATAGTGCATTTGAAAGTGCTTTGTAAAATCTAATGCAGTGGCCAATATTAGTTATTGTTCTCATGTAAGTGAAGAACAGTGTTTCTCAGGGGATGGACTGAAGTGTGAAAGACCTGGGATATGGATAGGCAAATTTGCTTACTTATAAAAATATTTTATAGGAGTACTTTTTCAAACTATAAAAGTTACGTGTTATGAAACATTGGACCCAGTTGATTGTTCTGTCATCACTGAAACTTACTTGGCTTCAAGCACCCTACACTCTCTTGGTTTTTCTCTTAATCCATTGTAATCCCTTTTAGTTTTCACCAGGTTCTCCTGACATCTTGACATTGCCATGTTCCAGCAATTTATTCTTGGCCCTCTGTCTTTTCTGTCATCCTCACACTCTTGGTGATGTCAGGAGTCTCTCAGCTTTAAATACCACCAACACATAGATAGCTCCCAAATTTACATCTCCTTTGGGGACTATCCCCTGGAATCCTATCAGACATAGCCTTCATGCCATCACTTGTATAAGTATCTTAAATCTGACGTGTCCCAAAATGAACTCCTGACATTTTCCCCAAACCTATTCCTTGAGTAGTTTTCTCCATTTCATTTAATGGCAACTCCTTCTTCTTCTTGCTCATGTCTAGAACTCTGGAATCTCCTCTGACGTGTTTTCTCCTACATCCTACATCCATCCTATCAGCAAATATTCTTCACAATAGCTGAATCAGAACTTCTCATCTCTTCTCCTGTAATTTCTGGGCCATGCCACCAGTAGACATGATGGCCCCTTGCTTCTTTCATGGCTCCAAATCACTTCATTGCAATGTTTGTTTACATATCTGTCTCATCCTTATCTATTTATATTCCTTAAATTAGTAATCTCACATCTGGCATTTTGCCTTAGCACATCGTATAAACTAACGTGGAACAAAAACTGGTAGCAAAAGTCATCATTCAGTAGAGTCAGAGAGAACAGTAGAATTGCATTATGCAATATTTTAGAACAGTGAACTAAGAATCAGCTATTTTGTGATTTAATTTACCAAATGTAAATAAGACAGACATAATCCAATTAGTTCTGTTCCTTTTACTCTCATGCACTCTTCTACCTTCTGGTACCTTACTGCAACTCTGAATTATCTGTTGGTCTTTCTAATTTTTCCTCTGGCAGCCCCATTAAGTCCTATTATTTAATGAGTCAAAAATTTCATGCCAAGTCTTGGATGGGCCTATCCTAGGAACCTCTGGAGTCTCACTGTAGACTCCCCAAAATATTGTACCTGGACTATCACTGTAACTTTCCATCTTTATATATATATATGTATGTGTATATATATGTATGTGTATATATATATATATATATATATATATATATATATATATAAGCATTGCACTTTAGGTTCTGAGGTACATGTGCAGAACATGCAGGATTATTGCATAGGTACATAAATGGCAATGTGGTTTGCTGCCTCCATCCCCCTGTTACCTATATCTGTCATTTCTCCCCATGTTATCCCTCCCCAACCTTGTAAAAATGCAGCTCAGAGATAGCATTAAAATAAGTTAAAGACTGTTATTCTTGTACTTAACACCCTTCTGAGGCTTCATTAATACAAGGCTATATTAGGCCATTCTTGCATTGCTATAAAGAAATGCCTGAGATTGGGTACCATATAAAGAAAAGATGTTTAATTGGCTCATGATTCTGTAGGCTTTACAGGAAGCACAGAGCTGGCAGCTGCTGGGCTTATATGCAGGCCTCAGGAAGCTTACAGTCATGGCAGAAGGAAGGCAAAGGGGGAGTAGGGACATCACATGGTAAAAGCAGGAGCAAGAGAGAGTGGAGGGGGAGGTACCACGTATTTTTAGATGACCAGATCTTGATCTGAGAATTAACTATTGCAAAGACAGCACCAAACCATAAGCAATCTGCCCCTATGATTCAGACACCTCCCCACCAGACCCCATCTTCAGCACTGGGTATTAAAATTCAGCATGAGATTTGGGTGGTGACAAATATCCAAACTATATCAAAGGTCCAACCTCATCTGACCTCCATGAAGCCTCTATTGTCACCTCTTATTACTCTCCCTGTTTTAGTTTATTTTGGGCTTCTCTAATGGAATACCACAGACTGGGTGATTTATAATGAACAGAAATTTATTTGGCTCCAGGTTCAGGAGGTAGTGAAGCCCAAGACCCAGGTGAGGGCCTCCTTGCTATGTCATACCATGGCAAAAGGCCAAGGGCAAGAAAGAGACAGAGAACAAGCACAAGAGGGGACCTGAACTCCATTTCATACGGAACCTATTCCTGGAGTAAGGCCATCAGTCATTTAAGAGGATGGATCCCTCATGAACCAACACCTCCCATTAGGCCCCGCCTCCCAACATCACCACATTTGGGATAAAGTTTCTAACATATCAACCTTTAGGGACACATTCAAACCATAGAACTCCTCATGTTTCATTTTGCTTCAGCCAGCCCAATCTCCTTGTTCTTTCCAAAATGTGTTGTGTATGCTACTTTCTCAAGGCCTCTGTACTGGGTCTTTCCCCTACCTTGAACTCTCTTCCTTCAGGTATTTACTTGGCTTTGACCCTCATGCACTTCAAGTTTCTACTCAATTATCATTTTGTTGGTAAGGCTTTCCCTGGCTACTTATTTAAAATTATAATCCCTTCCTCTCAATCTTCATTTCACGCTTTTGTTTTACTCTATAGCACTGTCAGCATCCATAATAACATATATTTTAATCATTTATTTTGTTTGTATGACTTCACATTCCCTCAATAAATTGTACTCCCTGTACAGATAATATTTTTCTTTTTAAAAATACACTACTATATCCCTAGCACCTTGAAGAGTACCTGAAACGTAGTAGGTATTCAATAAATGCTTGTTGAATAAATGTGTAAATTTAATCTTGGGCACATAGGCTGTTTTGAATTTTCTCTTGTATAATAATCAAAACAATGTTATAATCAATGTTATAATAAAAAACAATGCAAAACACTGTCTGAATTTCTAATTAGTTGAGATGATTACTTATAGCAGAAAAGTTAGATTGAAAGATATGAATGTATACCCTGGCCAGCACTGAAAATTGTTGAGATGATTACAAATTTGATGGTAAAAAATGCTATTTCATTGGCAAAATTGACATTTAAACATTTTTTAGTTTTTAATTTTTGTGAGTACATAGTAGGTATACATATGGGTTACATGAGATGTTTTGATACAGGCACGCAATGTGAAATAATCACATCATGGAGAATGGATTATCTGTCCATTCAAGCATTTATCCTTTGTGTTGCAATTAAGTTATGCTCCTTCAGTTATTTAAAAGCTTACAATTAAGTTACTATTTACTACAGTCACATTGTTGGCTATCAAATAATAGGTCTTATTTATTTTTTCTATTTTTATGTATTGATTAGTTATCCCAACCTCCTCCCTTCCCGCTACCGTTCCCAGACCCTGGTAACTATTCTTCTACTCTCTCTATGGGTCCAATTGTTTTGATTTTTAGATAGACGAATAAATGAGAACATGTGATATATGTATTTCTGTGCCTGGCTTATTTTGCTTAACATAATGACCTCCAGTTCTATCCATGTTGTTGCAAATGACAATTCTCATTCTTTTTTATAGCTGAATAGTACTGCATTGTGTATATGTACCCCATCTTCTTTATCCATTCATCTCTTGATGGACGCTTAGGTTGATTCCAAATCTTAGCTGGTGTAAAGAGTTGTGCAACAAATGTCAGAGTGTAGATATCTCTTGGATATACTGATTTCCTTTCTTTTGCATACATAACCAGCAGTGGGATTCCTGGTTTATGTACTACCTCTATTTTTAGTTTTGTGAGGGAACCTCATACTTTTCTCCACAGTGGTTGTACTAATTTACATTCCCACGAACTGTGTGGAAGGATTCCCTTTTGTCTACATTCTCGCTAGCATTTGTTATTGCCTGTCTTTTCAGTTGGGGTGAGATGATATTGTAGTTTTGATTTGCATTTCTCTGATGACTGGTGATATTGAACATCTTTTCATATGCCTGTTTGCCACATGTATGCCTTCTTTTGAAAAATATCTATTCAAATCTTTCACTCATTTTTTTGACCAGATTATTAGATTTTTTCCTACAGTGTTGTTTGAACTCCTTATATATTCTGGTTATTAATCCCTTGTCAGATGCAAATATTTTATCCCATCCTGTGGGTTATCTCTTCACTTTCTTGATTGTTTCCTTTGCTATGCAGAAGCTTTTTAACTGGGTGTGATTCCATTTGTCCATTTTTGCTTTGGTTGCCTGTGCCTCTGTTGTGTTACTCAAGAAATTTTTACCCAGACCAGTGTCCTGGAGATTTTCCCCAATGTTGTCTTTTAGTAGTTTCATAGTTTGAAGTCTTAGATTTAAGTCTTTAATCCCATTTTGATTTGATTTTTGTGTACAGGGAGAGATCAAGGTCCAGTTTCATTCTTGTGCATATGGATATCTAGTTTTTTCCAACACCATTTATTGAAGAGACTGTCCTTGCCCCAGTGTATATTCTTGGTGCCTTTGTCAAAAATGAGTTCGCTATAGGTGTGTGGATTTGTTTCTGAGTTCTCTATTCTATTCCATTGGTCTATGTGTCTGTTTTTATGCCAGTACCATGCTGTTTTAGTTACTATATCTATAGTATAATTTGAAGTCAGGTAATTTGATTCCTCCAGTTTTGTTCTTTCTGCTTAGGAAAGAACAGCTATAAACAACTGCCCAAGACTGGGTAATTTATAAAGGAAAAAGGTTTAATTGACCCACAATTCCACATGGCTCGGGAGGCCTCAGGAAACTTACAATCGTGGCAGGAGGTGAAGGGGAAATAAGCACCTTTACAAGGCATCAGGAGAGAGAAGAGTGAAGGAGGAGACTTCCAAACACTTATAAATCCATGAGATCTCATGAGAACTCACTCACGATCATGAGAATAGCAGGGGGGGAGCTGGTCCCATGATCCAGTCACCTCCCTCCCTCGACAGGTAGAGATTATAATTTGAAATGAGATTGGAGTGGGGACACAGAACCAAACTGTATCAGATTATTTTGGCTATTCTGGGTCTTTTGTGGTTTCATATAAATTTTAGTATTGTTTTCCATTTCTTTGAAGAATTTCTTAGGTATTTTGATAGGGATTGCGTTGAATCTGTAGATTGTTTTGGGCAGTATGGACATTTAAACAATATTGGTTCTTCCAATTCGTGAATATGGAATGTTTCCCCATTTTTTGGTGGCTCTTGAATTTCTTTCATCAGTGTGCTACAGTTCTCATCATAGAGATTTTCACTTCTCTGGTTAAGCTGATTCCTAGGTGTTTTATTCATGGCTATTGTAAATGAGATTACTTAAAAAAAGTTTTTTTTTTGGAGTGTTCACTCTTGGCATAGAGAAATGTGACTGATTTTTGTATGTTGATTTCTGTATCCTGCAACTTTGCTGAATTTATTAATTCTGTGTTTTGGTGGAGTCTTTAGGTTTTTCCAATATAAGATCATGTCATCTGCAAACAAGGTTAACTTGACTTCTTCTATTCCAATTTGGATACCCTTTCATTCATTCTTTCTCTTATCTGATTGCTCTAGCTAGGATTGCCAGTACTATGTTGAATAAAATTGGTGACCGTGGGCATCCTTGTCATGTTCAGATCTTATAGGAAAGGCTTTCAGTTTTTCCCCATTTGGCATGACACTAACTGTGGGTCTGTTGCATACGGCTTTTATTATGTTGAGGTATGTTCCTTCCATACCCAATTTTTTGATTTTTTTTAATCATAAAGGGATATTGAATTTTATTAAATGCTTTTCAGCATCAATTGAAATGATCATGTGCCTTTTATCCTTTATTCTGTTGAAAGAATGTATCACATTGATTTATTTGCATATTTTGAATTATCCTTGCATCCTAGGGATAAATCTCATTTGGTCATGCGGAGTGATGCTTCTAATGTGTTGTTGAATTCAGTTTGCTAGTATTTTGTTGAGGATTTTGCATCAATATTCATCAGAGATATTGGCCTGTAGTTTTCTTTTTTTATGTGTCTTTGTCTGATTTTGGTATTAGGGTATTACTAGCCTTGTAGAATGAGTTTGGAAGTATTCTCTCTTCTTGTATTTTCAGAATAGCTTGAGTAGGATTGGTATTAGTTCTTCTTGAAATGTTTGGTAGGATTCAGCAGTGAAGCCGTTGGGTCCCAGGCTTTTCTTTATTGGGAGACTTTTTATCATGGCTTTGATCTTATTGGTACTGGTCTGTTCAGGTTTTGGACTTCTTCCTGGTTTAGTCTAGGTAGCTTGTATACATCTAGGGCTTTGTCCATTTCTTTTAGGTTTTCCAGTTTGTTGGTATATAGTTGCTCATAGTAGCCTCCAATGATGCTTTGAATTTCTGTAATATCAATTATAATGTCTTCTTTTTCATTTCTAATAGTATTTGTATCTTCTTTTTTTCTTGGTCTAGCTAAAGTTTTGTCAGTTCTGTTTAACTTTTCAAAAAACCAACTTTTTGCTTCACTGATCTTTTGTATTTTCTTCATTTCATTTATTTCTGCTGTGATTTGTATTTCTTTTCTACTAATTTTGTATTTGGTTTGCTTTTGCTTTTCTAGTTCATTAAGATGCATCATTAGATTGTTTATTTGAAGTTTTTTTTGGATGTAGGCACTTATAGCTATAAACTTCCCTCTTAATACTGCTTTTGCTCTATCCCATAAGTTTTGGTATGTTGTGTTTCCATTACCGTTTGTTTCAAGGAATTTTTCAATTTTCTTCTCAATTTCTTCATTGACCCACTGGTCATTCAGGAACATATTGTTTAATTTTCATGTATTTGTATAGTTTCCAAAATTCCTCTTGTTATTAATTTCTAGTTTTATTCCACTATGGTCAGAGAAGCTGCTTGATATTGTTTCGGTCTTTTGAATGTATTAAGACTTATTTTGTGACCTTACGTGCATTTCTATTTCTTTTTTCTTTTTTTTTTAATTTTACTTTAGGTGTATACTATATCCAGCATTTCTCCCTATGTTATCGCTTCCCACGCCCTGCTGTCCCTCCCCTACCCACAAAACTGCCCCCAGTGTTTCTTTAATCACTTATGAAGATTAGTATTTTTCATGTCCCTTAGCTTTTTGTATTTCATTTTTTGTGAGATTTCCTATTTAGGTGCTTTTATCATTATGTATACAAGCTCTTGATATCCTATTTAGGTGCTTTTATCATTATGTATACAAGCTCTTAGTATAATAAGGATAACATATATACATTGAAATTATATTTCCCTAGACTTTTTTTTTAATCTGTGTGTTTTGAGACACATAATACCCAGAGAAAGCAATTCTTTAGTCCATAAAAAGGTATGTGGAATTACTTCCCTTAACATATCAAGCAGTAATACATTTTAATTTCCAAAAAGAATGTTTGGTACGTAGCACCTTATTAATTTATTACAATACATGAAGGCTTTCAGGGGTTTGGCTGAGAAAAATATGGAAGCAGCTACGAAGTAACCAAGAATTCTTGTGCTTGCATTGGCATTCTTCGTTCCAAGGCTGTGGTTTAGCTATCTCAAGACATTTTTCATTCTCTGTTACTTCTTTTTCAGTTGCCATTTATATGTTTATTTGCTTATCTAGCATGTATTTCTCTCACAGGAAAAAACCATACAACCTCACAGGGTTGTATAGAAGCACAGAGAAGGGACAACTAAATCAGAGTAAAGGAACTCTGGTCTCAGAAAAAGTGATGTTTCAGCTGAGTTTGGAAGGATTTATAGAAGTGCTTTACAGGATGCACAGAGACCACCACATCTCAGTCAAAGAAAATAACATGTATAACATCAAAGAGGAATCAAATAATATTATATAATTTTAAGGGCCAGCTTGAAGGACATCTGGGTGGTGGTGGCAGAAGGTGGCAGAGACTGAAGGTCTAGTGAGGCAAGCTATGAAGTGCTATTAACATCAAATTAGATTATTCTTTTGGCAAGTGAAGGAACATAAAAGGGAAAACATATTGGATGCAGGAAGATCAGTTAGGAGACTCTTGCCTCTCCCATGGGGGAGAAAATAACAAAACTAAGCACATGACACTATGAATGGAGAGGGAGAGAATAGATGGATTTGACAGCTATTAAAGAGATCTTATTTTCAGGAATCTGAAACAGAGTGATACATTTCAGTCTACCATGACTTATAAGTTTTTTGTCTGAGTAGATGCTGCTATCTTTTATTGAAGTAAAAAAATTGGATAAGGAAAAGGAGGAGGCAGAGGCTAGGGAAAAATAGGATGAGTTTAGCATTGGACATGCTGACTTTATAGTAACCCAGGCACATACAAACAGTGCTCTCCTGAAGATAGGTGGATGTACAGGAGTGCAACTGAAAGACAACTTGGGAGTCAAGAATATATGAGATAATTGAAGCTATCGATGTTGATCAGGTCACTTAGACTCTGAGCCTATAGCAAGGGCACTGTGTTGAGGAGAGTGCTTAGGGAAATAGCAGCGTTTAAGAAGCAAGCAGAGTGAGAAGCATTTGAGAATGAAACTGAGAAGGTACAGTCAGTGGAGAATGATTAACATTAACACAGAAGCAGCCTGGAGGTTGATGGGAAGGAGACCTGTAAATCTGGAGTATGATATAGACAGGGTGATTCTTAATATTCAAGGCATTTGCTTATTTAAATTTTTCGACTTTTAGATTCAGGATACATTTGTAGGTTTGTTATCTGGGTATGTTGTATGATACTGAGGTTTGGGATATGAATGAATCTATCACCCAGGTACTGAGCATAGTACCCAACAGTTTTTCAACCCTTGCTCCCCCCTTTCCCTCTCCTCTCTAATAGTCTGTAGTATCTGTTGTTGCCATCTTTATGTCCATGAATACCCAATGTTTAGCTGCCATTTATAAGCGAGAATATGTAGTATTTGGTTTTCTTTTCTGGTGTTACTTTGCTTAGGAAAATGGCTTCCAGCTATATCCATGTTGCTGCAAAAGACATGATTTTGTTCTTTTTTATGGCTCTATAGTATTCCATGGTGTACATGTACCGCATTTTTTTTAATCCACCAATGTTGGACAGCTAGGTTGATTCCATGACTAGCTATTGTGAATAGTTCAACAAACGCTTTTTTTGAGACAGGCTGGAGTGCAGTGGTGCAATCACAGCTCCCTACAGGTTTAACCTCCCAGAGCTCCAGTTATCCTCCAACCTCAGCCTGCTGAGTAGTTGGGACTACAGGCATGTGCTGCCATGCCTGGTTAATTTTTGTATTGTTATTGTTATTTTGTATAGACAGGGTTTCATTGTGTTGCCCAGGTTGGTCTTGAAATCCTGGACTCAGGCAATCCTCCCACCTCAGCCTCCTGAAGTACTGGAACTGCAGCTGTGAGCCACTGTGCCTGCCTACAGTGAGACATTTGAATTTTCGTATTCTTATGGACAAAATGCATAGTATTTAATGAATGATGGAATATTGGGCAGATTCTCGGCTCTTTGAACAAATGTACCCTAAGATTATTAATGTAAGTGATGCTAAACTGAAAGAGTATGCTAAGCCCAATGAAATACCTTTGGGCTTAGCATCTAATTTCTGTCCTGTTACTGTTTTCCTATTACCATTTTAAACAATACTTGGGTTTTGAGAAGGCATAACCAAATTGTGTAAAGTCAGAAAGCTGAGAAGGATTCTTAATGAGTTGGAAAATAAAATTGGGATTCAAAATTACTTTGAAAGGCTAGAATAATGAGTAAACCAACATAACTGATTTAAATGTAGACTTTTGGTTCTGAAAATTAGATGTTCAAGCATAGAATGGGGAAATTTTACTTAAAAGTACTTCTGAAGCCATAGCTGTCATATGGCTGCTAAAAGCAATGATGGAGGGTCTTGGGTTCTGTTTATAAGAGCAGAATGCTTTGCTTGTGGAAGGTAGACATTTAAATTAGGTCATTAATTCAACTTAGGTGCAATATTTGAAGAGGGGTATTGACAAACGGTGACATTGGCTTGAGATGTGAATTAGGAAGATTAGTTATTTGGAAAGTATGTTACGTGGGAACTAACCAAAGGAATTGGGGTTGTTGAGCTTGGAGTAGACTTGGGGGGGCCATGACATGAGCTTCAAATATATTAAGTGTAGTTATATATAAGAGGCATTGCTGTAATGCTCATTTAGAGGACGAAATTTGGATTAGTGGGTAGTGGACAAAGGATGCATAATTTAGGTCATCTTAGAAGATGTTTTACATATGCAGAAGCCATGAGCTATGTCTTTGTATTCTGAAAATTGCAGAACTGCTGCTTTGGATGGATTGCAGACCTGGTTTCTATCTATAGGAGCCATGAGTTCTAATTTACTGCACTGTGACTATTTTACCATGATGGATTTAAGGGGCAGTTTAATGACTGTTCAGGGTTATATCCATACCTACTGTAACTGGTGAGAAGATAGATATTTGACCTTGATGCTTTAGTCCCAGCATACATTCTTTTTTTTTTTTTTTTTTTTTTTTTTTTTGAGATGGAGTTTTACTCTTTTTTGCCCAGGCTGGAGTGCAGTGGTGTTATCTCAGCTCACTGCAACCTCCGCCTCCCTGGTTCAAGCAGTTCTCCTCCCTCAGCCCCTGAGAGCTGGGATTACATGTGCACGCCACCACATCGGGCTAATTTTGTTTCACCATGTTGGCCAAGCTGGTCTCGAACTCCTGACCTCAGGTGATCCACCCATCTTGACCTCCCAAAGTGTTGGGATTACAGGCATGAGCCACCGCACCTGGCAGCACACATTCTTATTCTGTTATACTTAGCACTTTATTTTAAGAATGCTACAGTGTAAAAAAAAAATAAAAAAAAAATGCCCTTTGGTATTTAACCCAGCCTCCCAAAGTTAAGAGCAGAAAGAACTGTTCCTTTGAAAATGTAATGCAGACTTCTATTTGATAATTCTTAGGCATATCAATAACGCATACCAGGAAATAACTTGAACCAAATAATAACTGATGCTTAAACATATCTGAGCCAGTTTTGCTAGGGAAGTGCCTCCCTATCTAAAGAGCAGATAAATATTAAGATAATTTACTCTAGGGTTTTTTTATGGTCTCATTTTTTTTTTTTTTTACATTTGTTACCTTTCAAAGTTAAAAGCGATATATATGCATTCCAGAAAAATACAGCAATAAAAATACCCATAATTCCACTAAATAAGCATGCCAGTTTTAACATCTTAGTATTTGTAATAGGAATAATAAATAATAACAATAGACAGGTACAATTTTAAGTGCATTTCATTTATGAATTTACTCACTCATTTCCCTAATTCTAATTGGTGAGATCGAACCTAACATTTTCCCTCCATGTTTAAGTTACTTGTGAACTCAGGGTGCTACACCAGGGCCTATACTTTTCACCATCAGACTATACTGCCTCTATTACATATATCAAAAGTCCTTTGCATGTATTTCATTGTCAGTGTACACATATGGTTACATAATGGTAATATTATGTACATACAGTTTGGTTATCGTTTTTGGTATTTAAAAATATGATGTGAATTACTACCATATTTTGATTCAGCAAGCATTTTATTAAGTGCTTGATATGTCTCTGACTTTGTTCCTGGAATAACCAGTTTTTACAAATAGTATTTTGAACAATCTGTAATTCATCATTTTTCTGTTGATTTGTTTTCTATACCGTCTATTGTGTATGCGTATGTATAACATTTATAAGCTATTGTTTTATATATACTATGTGCTATATTATATATGTAAACATTTATTCAATTTCTTTTGAGCTATTTTCTATACTATCAATGTTTTGTACCAAGATTGTAGACAGAGTTTTATAATATAGTTTTATATGGTGGCACTTAATTTTCTTTCATTCAAAGATTTCTTTTTAGCTGTTCTCACTCATTTAGTCTTTCAGTTCAACTTCAGAATAATTTTGAAAAGTTGAAATTTTTCTTGGATTCTGTTAAGTTCTCTCATTTATTTGAAAAAAACTTATATTTTTAGTATTATCTTCACATTTAAATACATATAGTCTGCTTTAGCATTTATCGAGGCATTCCGTATTTCTCACTAGCACAATCTTTGTATTCCAAACTATTTTATGTTACTATTTTCCATGACATTTTTCCCCACCATTTTACCCTTTAATTGATTTTTCCCTGATATGTTGAAAAGCCACTGGTTTTTAGAAATTAATTGTATATCTAGTTTCTTACGGGACTGTCTTGTTAATTCTAACATTTTGTCAGTTAATTATCTTTCGATTTTCTTGATAATAAGTTCCATTTATTGAGTAGTTACTGTGTGAAACACTTGTCTCACAGCAGTCTATACCTCTGCTTTCAGAGATGAGGAAACTGAAGCTCAAAGGCAATTAACAGCTTGCAAAAGGTAACAAAGCTAGTGAGCCATAAAGCTGGGATGGATTTGTCTCCAGAGATCTCACTTTCCACTGAACTCCACTACCTCCCACTCTGCCTACACAGAACTGATCTATTATGCTTGCAGCTCTCCATTACTGATTCTTAGAGGCTGTTGATCTAATTTTATTAGGCACACCAGCCAGCTATTTATGATTTTTCCCAGTAGCCAATCATTTTCACATGATTTCTTTTTCTCGAGGTAGAGATCCTTTTCTTATGTGTTCCAGAAATATTTCATCTCCTCCAAGGTAGGTGTTAATTCTACATTTTCACAAGGAAAGCTTTATGTATTGCTGTGTTTTACTCACACACAAGGTCTGGAGGTGGCCACTAGTCCTCCTGTCTTGAGGATAGCATGTCTGTGCAGAGCTCCTAGTCCAGTTTCTGTTGTCTGAGAAACTTCCTTTTCATCCTATGCCGATGAAGTTTGAGGAACTCATTCTGTCTACCAAATTCTGGATTAGGAGAATGTTTTAAAGAAACAGAGCTGTCTGTGCTTCTTCCATGTTAAGAAGCACATGATAGGTACTGGACCTAGGGCATTTTCTGCCTGTGTCTTTATCTGTACAGTTCTGGGAGTGAAGGATGTAGATGAAGAGGTGAGAGTGAGATTTGGTAGTCTGATGTCATCTTAAACCATAAGTCTGTAAAACTTCAAAAAACAGAAGGCCTTTTTCTGTTGTTGGAAAACTATATTCCAAAGAAAATTAGGAATAAAAATTGATGGACAAATTGACGTGTAATTCTATCATTTTGTAGTATCCTATTGTTTTTGTTCTCTTCCTTATACCTCTTTCTTTTAAGACATCAGTTAATATGGCTCAGGCATTGCTTTAAATGTTTTACAGATATTAACCCATTTAATAGCAATCATTTGTTATTAGTCCATTCATCTTGCATATGCAAATGATACTGCTGTAAAGTGATATTCAGGTATTTTATGCAGAAGTTAAATCATTTCCTCAACCTTTAAAAAACATTTATTGAAGATTAATTGAAGTACACTCAGATACATATATTTGAAGTATACAGATTGGTCAGTTTTGACATATGTAAGCACTCATGAAACTATTGTCATAATCAAGATAGTATTTTCAACACCCCCAAACGTTTCCTGTTTCTCTTTGTTATCCAACGCTTCCTCCACCCTGTCCCGTAGGCAGCCACTGATCTGCTGTCACTAGAGATTCAGTTGCATTTTATAGAATTTTAGATAAATGGAATCTTATGGCATGTACTCTTTTTTGGGGGGTAGGAGGCTGTCTTCTTTGACTTAGAATACTGATTTTGAGGGTTTTCACATTGTGATGTGTGTCAAGTTTGTTCCTTTTTGCTGAGTAGTAGTCTACTATATGGTTATACCACAATTTATTATTTAATATACCTATTTTTAACATCATATAGTTTTAATCATAGCACTTGATATTCTTAAGCTCCGATAAGATAATGTAATCTATGATCATTAAATACTAACTAGTGAGTACTCCAATAAGTTCTTTATAAAGTTTAGCAACAACAGTCTAAGAGTGTAAGTACTAAAGGACTCGGCATTCTGAGATATTCCTGTAGGTGATTTTTTTGTTTCATTTAGCATTTAACGCTATTCTGATAAATCTTGATTTTTGAAGCTAACCAGTTAGTCTATTAGATGTGCCTTCTTTTTATTTATTTATTTATTTATTTATTTATTTATTTTTTATTGCATTTTAGGTTTGGGGGTACATGTGAAGAACATGGAAGATTGTTGCATAGGTACACACATGGCAGTGTGATTTGCTGCCTTCCTCCCCCATCACCTATATCTGGCATTTCTCCCCCATGCTATCCCTCCCCAACTCCCCACCCCCCACTATCCCTCCCCTTTTTCCCCCCGACAGACCCCAGTGTGTGATAGCCTTCTTTTAGAACTATTTCACTTTCACTTGCTTGCCTGTGTGTAGATCATTTAACTATCAATTAATGAATGCATGTGTCTGGGAGTGCAGGTGAGAAAGGTGGATCTCACACCACTCATTCAGAGGTTAAAATGGGAACTTTGTTGAGTTCATGGTAATGAGTATTCACATACTGAATGGAAATGAAAACAGTCTTTGTGTGTGTTCAGTTGGAAGAACAATTAAATATATTCAATCCTAGTTGAAATTATATTTCTATTGTTAAAGAAAAAGTGAGAGGAGTTAAATGTAGCGTTTATTTGAGCAAGAAAACCGTTCATCAGGAATGCTGTCACCAGGCAGCACGGGGGATGGTTTCCTCATATTGTTCTCGTGGGAGTGAATACATCTCATGAGATCTGATGGTTTTAAAGGGGGGAAACTCCTTTCATTTGGGTCCCATTCTCTCTTGTCTGCCACCATGTAAGATGTCCCTTTTGCCTTCTACCATGATTGTGAGTCCTCCCCAGCCACCAGCCACGTGGAACTGTGAGTCCATTAAACTGCTTTTTTAAAAAATAAATTACTCAGTCTCAGGTATGTCTTCATCAGCAGTGTGAAAATGGACTAATATAGTTGGTACATCTACAAACCTGGTGGACTATATAACAAGAAAACAAGAAATGACATACAGAGAGTACTTGATTGGTGCAGCTGGCATTTACCTTCTTTGGGTGTAATCTGGCAGCTTTCAGCCTCTGGTTGTTTGCACGTGCTGTGATTGATTGAGACTCAGCTACTTGTTACAAGGATTTACTTTTGGTGACATTATAGTCTGTTTACACGTCAAGTTGGTTATAGTTCATAATGTATGGAGAAACCTTTATGCCAAACTCAAAATATGTATGGTGGCAGCTTTAGGCCAAACTTAATTCAGTTTAATACCATAAATCACAAATCCATCAAGATAGCTAGGTTTAGTTTTCTCCTTCCTTCTTTCCTTCCCTCCTTCCTTCCTTCCTTCCCCTCCCCTCCCCCTCCCCCCCCTTTCTTTTCTTTCTTGGGAGCTGATGACAATTCTGATGACTATGTTTGCATTTAGAACAAGATAAGCATTCTTTTAGACTAATAGCACTTCTGCAAGTTTTGAGGACCCCTATGTTTTTCTTATATTGTTGTTCCAGGAAGAGAAAAGGTGTTGCTATGTACTATGACTGACTGACATGTCCCATCTAGGTTTATCTCCTCTTAGAATCCATCATCTGTAGCAGTAGGTGATCACCCTAACAGGACAGGGAGAATAAATGTGACTCACTTGGCATCATAGTAGTGAGTTCTGCACTCTATGACAGACACAGATAAAGGCAGGCTAATCCTTAACCTGAACTTTTCAACAATGACTTTGTTTTTCCTGATCTTCCCTTCAAAATCAGATTCTTTACCTCTATTTCCTCAATTCTCTTTTCAACTCACTAGAGTCAGACTTTTATCCCACTTGTTTTCCTGAATCTCTTGTCATGGTTAGTAATCATCTGATTACCAGTGGTTTCTTTAATCCTCATCCTATTCCATCTCTCTGAGGCATTTGACTCTGTGTCCAGGCTGCTGCTTTCTTGCTTTCTGATACTGTAATGTTGTGTCACTCATCGTTATCTCCTTAATTCTTTAGCCACTCTTCTATGACCTCTTTTTAAATGTCAGTTGTCCCAGGTTTTTGCTTTTTGTCTTTGTGCATTGTAGATATCCTGTCTAAGTGATCTTACACATATTTTCTTCTATTATTTTTCTGTAAATGGAAGTAATACATACTTATTATAAACAATTTGAATAATTTGAACAAGCAAAAATGAAAATCACCTGCCGTCATACCTACGGAGAACCATTGTTAACATTATTTATCCAGCTGCTTGTCTTAAGTACAGCCTTTGTTTAAATGACTTTTAAATCCAACCTCCATTGCATAGTTTTCCATCAAGTTCCAAAATAATATTTATGGCTCCTTAAATTATAAAAAGAATTGTGAAAAAGCACAGTCTTTTTCTTTAAGGAACTCATAGTCTAGTGAAGTGGCTCTCAATCTGGCTGCAAGTTAGAATCTCAGACCAATAATTTATTTCCAATTTAGGAACTGAGAACAGGGTCCAGGAGCCAGATTTCAGTGCATAGCCAGGGTTAAGAATCACTTTTTTAATAACTGTATTTCAAAGTGCGGTTTATTTAACATCTACTCTATGCCAGGCTATGCGGTATCCATTTGTTCTTTCAACAAATATTTTTTCAGCCCTTCTTTTATGTTTACCCCTGGCCTATATACCAGGAATACATCAGAGAACAAAAACAGAGTTCCTGTTCTTTTGGAGATTATGAAATGGTAAAAAGAGATAGACATTACATAAATACATGACAAGTGGTGATAAATGTAGGAAAAAAAAATAAGGGAGATGAGGGGGATAGGGATGTGTGTCTATCTAAAAAGTCAGAAAAGGGCTTTTGATGTTATGGCATTTGAACAGTGCCTGAGTGAAGAGGTTTCAAGCCTGCAGACATCTGGGGAAGGAGCTTCCAGAAACAGGAAATAACAAATGCAAAACCCTAAAATGAGCATTCACTTAAAATGTTCAGAGAAGACTGACCCACTGAGGCTTGAGCAGAGTGAATGAGAGGGACATGGCAGGAATTGAGACCACAGGGGTGATGTGGGTGGAGTGTGGCAGATCACATGGTGCCTTTTAGGGTGCGTGAAAGCGCGTGTGTGTCTTTACATCCGTCCTCCCTCTATGCTTATCTCTTTGTAAGGATATAAGGATAGTAGCCATATTGGATTTGGCTCACCATAGTAACCTCATTTTAACTTGATTGCTTCTACAAAGGACCTATCTCCAAATAAGGTTACATACTGAGGTACTAGGAGTTAGGACTTCAGCATGTGAATGTTGTGGGGGACGCAATTCAACCCATAACACCTTTCTTCCCATGTTAGAATAAAACTTATTTCAGAAATTTTATTCTAATAACACTTACCATTTTTCTGCTGGGTGATATTTAGGCACAGTTACCAGTTATTCGGTCCAGTTGTATGTGTCATTTTAGATGACATGGGGTGGGAGGTGGATTTCCTGATGTTAAATGAATACTTGCAAATCAAAAAGAATTGCCTTTTGGAAAAGAAACATAAAATGAATTAGAGAGGTGGTCTCTTAATACTTTTATGAATATGAGGCCAGACTTTTCTTAGATTGCACATCTAATTTCATGTTCAATACAGTAGAACCAGCAAGCTAGTAGATGGAAACTTTCTCTACTTTGGGAAGAAGAGATAAATCAAAGTGCCTTCTCTGGGAAAAACCCTACATTAAATATATGTACCATCTCCCTGGTCTTATTAAGATGGCAGCACAGTCTATTTCTAAATGAAGGCCAACATCTGACCCCATAGTATATCACCTTTAGTATAGAAAGAAATTACATTTATTAGAAGAATTTTTTGTTGTTGCACCAAGAAAAATATTGTAGAAATTGGCTCATATTTGTATATTTAGGTGTATGATGCAAGTAAATGTTTTCAGCTAATTTCTGGGTATCCCATTCTCCCTAGAGTTGCTTCTTTTTCAGCATTAGGTTTTAGTTGGCATACAGGCCATTATGATGCATCCTTATATAACAGTTGACTTTTATTTAGAAACTGTAAAATACAGATCATAATTAACAACTGTAGAGACCTCATTATCTCTTAAGTTCTTAGTGCAACAAAAAATAATATAAACTTGATTGTGGAATAGAAAATGCATTTTATGGGCTTATCACTGCCTTATAGGCTTAAGGCAGAATACAAGACCTAAAAAGAACGAAACAACTTTGGTAAACATTAGTGTTAAATAAAATAGCCAATACAATTTGAATATTTTCCAAATTACTTTCTAGCTGGGAATTCTAAAGTTCAGCAGTTCCCTAAAATGGCCACTCAATGAATCTCTTCAGAGAGTCTTTTTTTTTTTAATTGGTATACTTTAAAACATTTTTTAAAAAATTTCATATGGTTTAATTTTAAACATGGAAAAAGTGATTCAATAAGAGACCAGGTTTTTTAATCTAGAGAAAATAGGAAACATATTCTCCATGTTTTCTTCACAGATAAAGTCTAGTGGTAGTTTAGATACTAACCATATTAAAACATACAATTTATTAATGATAAGTTTTTGTTCAAGCTTCACAGTTTGCCTCATTGATGACCACAGCTCAGTGAAACCTAAATTTGATCTTCCTCTGCATCCATGAAATTACAACTCTTCCAGCTTTCCCCCTTACTTTCTCATGCTCAGCTACTCTGGAAAGGCATCTTTTTCTTAGTGCTTTCTCAGTGACTGTACTGATAAAAATACGAACAGCATATGGAAGCAGATATATGCGTAGGTCTTGATTTTGTGTTTTGGTAGACTGGTTTATTCAAGCAAATACAAGGAGAATATGTTTGTTTAAGGTTTGCTTTTGTGCCAGTTGCTGAGTTCTCTCCTTTTTGGCCTGCCAGAAATATACACCTTTATTTCTACCTTATTTGATAAAAATTTCTAAATGACAGTTTTTTCAGTAAATTAATTAGCTCCTTGAAAAATGCAACATATGTCTAACATGTTGAGGATTTTTGAATAATTATGCTCAAATTTGATTTTATTTGAAATGAAATGTTTTAAATTTAGTAAAATTATTTAATGTTAGAGGCTTAATAGTTCTTCAATATTATATATAGGATTGGCCTTAATTTACAGTAGCTTGAAAAGCATAGTCTAATTGTTCAGAAGAAAAATTTTTAATCACTGTTTTTTGGAAATGAATTGATTGGGAGGGAATCATTAATTGGTTATGTGTGCACCAGAGTGTGGTGGGGTAAGCATTGGCTTGTGAGTCAGGAGACCCAGTTACAGGACTTTACTTGTCATTAACTGTGTGACCTGAGTGACTTGCTTTCTGCTGGACTCCATCTTCTCATTTGGCAAAGAAAGAGACTGGTTTAGATCATCTGTAAAGTCCTTTCCAAACTTGACATTTTATGACTTTATTTCTTCTTGTTTTATATTTTTAGATAAAACAGGAATTAGGTCTTTGCTTTTTGTTGGATACTCTTGACTGAATGGGGATTTTTCCTGCCCAATATGGTCATACTGGGCAGAGAATGTAGCTTGATGGTTTTTAAAAAATAAGCATTGTCTTCAAAGAGTCAACAAGAAGGCTTGGTGAATCTGTCAACAGATGACTGCTTCTATAATTTCGTTTGGTCATCTAAGCCAGTTGAATTTAGACATTTAGCATGAAATACTTAATATTCCTCAAGACAAGGTTTTGGGGCCATAGAATGTCTTAGCCTTCTATAATTCTGACTTGGTTTATCAGGTGACCTAGAGTAAGGAGGACTCATAATTTTATATATTACATCCATCACAACCTTTTTTTTTATTTTTAGGAAAAGACTTAGGTCAGTGAAGTAAGGCAGGCCTGGGTGATACTTGCTTTTTATTTTTAAAAATAAATTTTATTTTAGTGTATTCACTAACCTATGGCTGTCAACTGCTGAGGTCTTATTTAATCATTTGAATATGGCAGTGTTCCACAGGGATGTTTTATGATAAAAATTATTCCTGAATGGAGATATATCACATTCTTAGCTGACAAAAGCTCAACGTTGTAAAGATGTCTGTGTGTTTCAATTTAATCTGTACTCTTAAGAGAATTGCCCCCAATCCAAATATAGTTTTGCCTCCTTGGGAGTGTGTATCTGTTGAAGGTGTAGGGTGGAAATTTAAATGTTCCTCAGGTTTGTAAGACACATGTTCTGAGATCAGCTGTGAAAATGCTGAAAAAGAAGTGTGTTAAGGAGAGGTATTTGCATAATTTACTGGTAAGAGGATAAATGATTAAAGACTGTCTAGAAACATTTGGGTAATATTTATTAAGAGCTTTAAAATACATATTCTTACCAGGTATTCTGCATCTATTTCTGTAATTATCTTAAGTAAATTGGTTAACTGAACAGTAGTATATATAGAAGGTTGCTACTCATCTTAGTGTTATTTATAAAGAACCCAAATTTTTAATAGGTGACTGGTTAAATATATTGTTTCCTTATGAAATGGATACCATGGGTCATTAAATGTGTTGATATGGCAGTATATTTACATGGAAGAGATTTACAATATGTTAGGCAGATTATAAAACATGAAGACATTGATATAGGTAATATATGTGTATGTATCTATTTGGGAAAATGTGCAACAAATTAACTGTGGTTATCCCTGGGTGGCAAGATTATGTGTGACTGGTCATCCTCTATTTCACGTATAAAGCTCTATTTCTAGTTTTTCCACAGGGATCGTGGATTCTTTGAGAGGAAGTAAAACATAATAGTTAAAGCAGTTGAGAGGGTCGAACTGCGTCTGGCTGGATTTAAATCCCAGTTCTATCACTCACTAGCTGTGTAATCCTTAGTCAGTCACTTTATTCTGTGTTGTTCTAATCTGTAAAGTAGGGATAATCATAATAGAAATTAATAATACCTACCCCACAGAGTTGTGAGGATTAAATATACTTGATATATGTGAACTCTTTAGAATAGTTTGTAGTACTGTATTAATCTTAGCTTTTATTATTTCTCTAATAAAAATAGCACATGCAAGAGAGATAGACACGCTAGCATACCTAGACTCTACTGGTAGAAGAAATGATCTCCAGTGACTGAAATGATTTGGTAAAGTTTAAAGAAGAATATGATGATTGAATGTTTACTTTTCTCTTCACTATTTCTAAATTTTAAATTTAAAAATTACTAAGGCTAAATTCATATAACATAAAATTAACCATATAACATAAATTTAAAAGTGAAAACTCAGTGGCATTTAGTATATTTATAAAGTGTACATTGTAACACTCCAAAACATCTCCATTAGTTCAAAGTAAAACCCTGTAACCATAAGGCAGTTTCCATTCTCTCCTCCATTCTCTCCTCCCTGCAGCTCCTGGCAACCACTAATCTTCATTTTATATGAATTTATCCTGGATATTTCATATAAATGGAATTCTATAATACATTACTTTTTGAGCCTGGCTTTTTTGACAACCTGTTTAGAGGTTTATCCACATTGTAGTAATATCAGTACTTTACTTCTATGTCTGAAAAATACTTCATTGTATGTATATACCACACTTTGTTTTCCATTCATCCATTAATGGACACTTGGGTCCTTTTCACATTTTGGCTGTTGTGAGCAGTGCTGCTATGGATAGATTTGCTTTTATTAATAATAGTTTCTTATATCAAAGCTGTATATTTATCATAGAAAATTTAGAAAATACAGAATTACAAGTACTTTAAATTTTTGTTTTGGTGTGGTACTTTCAGTCTTTTAAAATATGCACATACGATATACATATGTGTGTTTATGTAAGTGTGTATATGTGTATTAAAACACATAGCTGTGTACAAAAATGTACTTTCTTAAAAGAGAAATTGGGATGATAGTACACATTGTTTTAGGGAGCTATTTACATTTAACATTTCTGAACATTTTCTGTAAGAAAATGTTGGTATAACACAATTTTTAATGAAAATTTAAAAATACTGTATATGGTATATTGGTATAACATAATTTTTAATGAACAGAATTTATTTTACCAATATTGAGTGATAAACATTTACCTTTTGACTCCTATTTTAAGTGCAATGAATATTCCTTTATATAGAATAATGTAATTGTTTTCTAGGGATCGAGTCCTAGGAATAGAACTGTTTTGTCAATAAGTATGTACTTTTAAGGTTTTTGACACACACTGCCAAATTCCCCTATGGAAATGTTATACTGATTTACATACTACCAGCAATATTTGAGTATTTCTTCTTTTGATTGCCAATATACTTTTATTCATAATCATTTTCACTTTAAAAAAATACTGTCTAGTTCATGTCTTTAAATTTGTATTTATATAAAACATTACCAGATATTGTTTTCTTCCTTTTGGGAATGCCTGCTTAAAGACTTTTAGTGAGTTTTGTCTTTTCCTAATGACTAGAAGAGTTTTTTGAAAAATGTAATGGGGTGGGCCTGGTGGCTTATGCCTATAATCCTAGCATTCTGGGAAGCTGAGGCGGGTGGACCGCTTGAGCCCAGAAGTTCAAGACCAGCCTGGGCAACATGTGAAATGTGGTCTCTATAAAAAATACAAAAACTTAAATTGGTGTAGTGGCATATGCCTGTGGTCCCAGCTACTTAGGAGGGCGAGGCAGGAAGATGGCTTAAGCCTGGGAGGTTGAGGCTGCAGTGAGCCGTGATTGTGCTACAATACTCCAGACTTGGTGACTGGGCAAAACTGTGTCTCAATAATAAATAAATAAACAAAAATACAATGAAGATGTAAATGTTGACAGTCTGTTAAGAATTTTTTTCTAGGTTGCTATTTGTCTTATTTTACCTATGTCATTTTGATCACAGGGGAAGTTAAAAGTCTTAACGAAGTGATCTCTGTCATTTTTTGCTTTTATCAGTTTCTGCCTTGCTCACCTGTTTTTCTAAGTCTTCCTTAGGTGATTGGTGTATATGTTTGATAATAAGCAAAAATTCTAACCTGTCTTGTTGGACATGGAATGTTGCTTGACTTAGTATTTGTTTTGCTACATAAGTTTCTCTAGTCACTTAGAAAAAACTGCAGTTAACTGAGAGCTACTAGTACCCAAGTTTAGGATCTGAATTTGAACTGTAAGTTCGGAGACAAATATCACAAGAAAACAAGGGCATGTCAGGATTTATTCAGGGAACCCATTTCCACAATGTTTGCCTGAGTCGGAATTCATTCATGTAGTTTCTCTTTGTGTTTGTCTGTGTCCACAGCTTAATAACTTCCATTGACCTTTGAGGCACTAAGATCCTCATTCATCAAAGAAATATTAAATTGTGTTCATCATATTCCATTTACCTACAGGAAATTGAACTGGTTCATTTTTGGGTGAAACTGTTTTTACATTTTGAAAATCATCTAGCTAGAATGCCTTACTTCTTAGACAATCCAAATCATTTGTCTCTATTATACATAGACAAAATATTCCTACATGTCAGGGAAATAAATTATATGAACTGATACTAACCCATGTGAGTGTCTGGCATTTTTTTTCTTGCATTAAATATAGAATTAAAAGTGACTTTCTGCCAGTGTGAAATGGAACTTCTGTTTACTTTAGGCTGATGATGTTAATGATGATTATTTAGTCTTTATCTGCTTTTTTAAATTTTTAATTTTTGAGACATAGCTCACTCTGTCATCCAGGCTGGGGTGAGGTGGTGAGATCCTGGCTCACTGCAACCTCTGCCTCCCAGGCTTAAGTGATCTTCCCACTTCAGTCTCCTGAGTAGGTGGGACTATAGGTATGCACCATCGTGCTAGCTAATTTTTGTATTTTTGGGGGAGATGAAGTCTTATGTTTCCCAGGCTGGTCACAAACTCCTGAGCTCAAGCGATCTGTCCATGTCAGCCTCCCAAAGTGTTGGGATTACAGGCATGAGCCACCATGCTTGGCCTATTTTTGTGTTTTACCTCTGATAGATCTTTTAAACAAAACATAAATACATGTTTATTATAAAAGAAATCAGGAAATATAGGCAAGCCAAGCATTCTAAGATGAGTACTGTTAATACCTTAGCATATATTCATTCAGATCCCCTTTCATATGTATGTATTCATTCACATTTAATAAAAACTCATTTTTATACCCATCCTATTATGCACATCTTGCCATGCCAGGGGCAGATGTATACAGTTTGAAATAAATACAGGATTCCACTGTGTGGATATATCAAAATATATTTCAGCAGTTCCCCATTGTTGATCATTTAGAATGTTTTCTACTTCTTGCCATTACAGCTCATAATAAACATTGTGATAGTAAAAGCTTTGCTGTATTTAGATATTTATATTTAGATATTCCCTTGGATAAATTCCCCCCTAATGGAATGTATCTACTTTTTGAATCTTATAAGTGTTTGGAGAGAGAAATGAGATTGTCAGGAATGTAAAAGCTGAGGCTTGGATGTCTTTTCAAATGTTATACATGAAATCAAATATAAATTTCTGTCTTCAACATTATGGCATTTATCTTTTTTTCCCTTTGTGTAATAATTCATCTTCCACTCTAATTTATCTTTCCAACTGTGGAAAATGAAAGTAAGAGAATGAGTAGGATAGGAATCTAGAAGATTTGTTCCCTATCTTTATTCTTGTTGGAAAGTTGGGTTTTGGTAACTTTTTGAAGGCAGGTTTTTGGAAAGGAGATTCTTTTTCTTTGATCATGCCTAGTCTGTTGTTTTGACATTTAGAGAACTTTTTACTGTGGATGTTGCTGTTTGCTGATGATGATTTACCTTGTTATCAGCATTTACCTTTTCCTTTTCCATGGACGTTCAGAACCCACATTGTGTAGTTGCTGAGCAGTATCACAGGTATCGAGAGAAGATAGGTTCATTATCTCAGTGTAGTTACATAATTGGATGTGGCAAATACTTCGGTAGGGTCAGCTCTTACATCATTGATAAAAGCAATCGCAACATTACCTGAAAGTTGTTTGGGCATTGCCCTTTTTTCCTTTGATTTCTACCCATCTTTTGTCACCTTACTTGTAAGTCCTAAAACTTTCTAACCTAGAACTTCATAATTTTATCATTGATGAATAATCTCATTCTGAAAACAAAGATACATTTTGAGTCTTAAAATATCCCTATACTCATAAACACTAACATACAGAACAGTTTCGTTTATCAAGTCTTTGAGAAATGATGACCCGTTTCTCTGTCTTGAAGATTAAGAATTTTCTGTTTGCTTTCATGTGTTTAGATTTGTTTGTCTCAGATTTCAGTTTCACAGTGAATCACTAAGTACAGAAAAGGACACAACACTAATTTAGGGAAGACCTGAGAGTGTGAAGGTAATCACACCTTCAGAAAGAGATTTGTTACCTGGAAAGGAAACTGCTGCTATTTCCAGTGCTTTAATTAAGAAACTGGCCTGTTAACTGACAACCCACTTTAAGAAAATTTGTTGTGTAAAGAGCCAAATCTGAAATATGAAATACAGGAATATTCATTATCATTAGAAAAATATATATATTTTTTGAGATGGAGTCTTGCTCTGTCACCCAGGCTAGAGTGCAATGGGATGATCTTGGCTCACTGCAACCTCTGTCTCCTGAGTAGCTGGGAGCAATAGGGAATAGCTGGGAGTAACTGATTCAAGCAATTCTTGTGCCTCAGCCTCCCGAGCAGCTGGGACTACAGGCGCCTGCCACCATTCCCAACTAATGTTTTGTATTTTTAGTGGAGACAGGGTTTCACCATGTTGGCTGGGCTGGTCTTGAACTCCTGGCATCATGTGATCTGCCTGCCTCAGCCTCCCAAAGTGCTGGGATTACAGGTGTGAGCCACCATGCCTGGCCAGATTTTTCATCTTTGAAGGACTTATAACAGGAGGCCTTTTAATAAAAAGCTTTTAAATTTTTATTAGTGAGGAATTAAAAATAGTTTATATTTGCTGAAGAAATTTTAGGCAGGAGAGTAGGAAATAGCTGGGATTAAAATTTGTGTCAGATAATGTCTAAAGCAGATAACCTATTTTTTTTTGTCTAATAAGAGACGACCTTAGATAGTGTTTCAGTTCGCAACAGATTTATCAGTTTTATTTTTGGTTTCATATTTTGATACAGAATATTGATAAAGATTGTTTTGATAAAAGATTAAGTCAAAAGGCGCTTTTGGAATATAGTGCAAAAATACTTGCAACAAATAGACATTGTAATATTCTAAATGGTTACTTCTTGTGAATAGAAATCTGTCATGTATTAGCATGTACTAATATATTTATTAGTATGGTGATAATTTATAGTCATAGCAGTTGCTTTTTTTCCCCTGCAGCGTACCACTTCTTTTTTATTTTTCTACCAGCTCTGTTGGTATAAAATCAATAAAGATATAATTATATACAAAAAACTGCGCATCTTTAATATATACAATTTGATGTGTTTGGACAGATGCATACACCCATGAAACCATCGTAACAATCAGAGTAATAAACATATTTTCTGTCTCCAAAAACTTCCTCCCATACTAGTTGGTTTTTGAAGTGAATTGAACAATATTTCATTTCTATGGAGTGTTTTAGTGTGTTCTTGCATAATTGTAATATATACAGGAATCAATAGCTCTCTAATTATAGTGGGTAAGATAAAAACTTTGCAAATTTCCTATGTTAAATTGTTGATTGTATAAATCAAAATTTTAAATTTAAAATATACACTCATATTTGCTTCACTTAATCCAACAAAAGTGGTTTTTAGTGATTTAAACTTCACATTGTTTGTTAATCGCATTGTGATTGTGTTTATTTATAGAGTAGATGCAGTGTTGACATCGGTGTGCTTGAAATTGTGGATATAAACCTGTGTTGGCCATTATGTTTAGCTTCTTATTATAGCTTCATCTTAACCAAATCTGGTATTACTAAATAATTATCTGGAAATGTCACTTTAATAAGCACTGAAGCTTTTACCATATATCGTTAATTTTTGTTATTCATAGTAGTCATGGTCTGTAAAGTTGCCATGAACACTGAATTAGCCAATGCTGAACCATTGGTCCTAGGAGAAAATACAAGAACCTCTGGTCTTATTTTTGTTAGCAGATTGAAATATAATGTTGTTTTATATGTGTTTCCATTTTAAGACATCTTATTTAATCTATGTTGTGTCATTAATGTTGAACTCATAGCCAAGAATACCATAACTCACACCTGAAGGACGCTTGCCAAACACATACTTCCCTGTAAGGAACTCTAGAGGGTACAATGCTTTGGGGCCATTTTAAAGTAACATAAAGCAAAAAAAAAAAAAAAAAGATGAAAAACATGGCACAAAACATACTATGAAAAGGACACTCAGTGACAGTATGAGAGCTGAAACAAGAAGGCAGAGCATCACCTGTTGGCCTCAGCTTAGAATGTGTGTGTCAGGTGACTCCAATTTTTCACTGCATTGTGCGTGTTCACACATAACTAGGAAATGACTATGAGTATTGATTTTGCGGTGACAAGTAAATTTTAGCAAGCTGAATTTACAAATATGGAATCACCAATAATGAGTCTTGACTTGGCTGGTGTTTGAGGGAAATTTTTCTGCTTAATAAAATGAAATAGGATTGAACATAAGTTAATTTGGTGATGTAGGCTAATCATTATGGAGATGCTTATGAAGATAATCTAAGATTTACTGACAGTCTGTCGCTGCTGCTGATATATTTGACTCGACTTCAGTGTCCCCTATAATTCACCGTTATCTTCTTCACCACCTGCTCCTTCCTCATTCCATCCCTGCTGGTATTTCTCAATGTGGCAAGTTTTAGTTATCTAACACTCTCCTCAACCTGTCTTGCTTGGCTCATCTGCTGTCTCCTGTTACCTAGGAAAACCCTGGACATTTTAGGAATAACCAGAAAACAAGCTCATTTTCTGATTAAGAATAGCTTTTTGATATGAGTTAATAAAGTTTAGTATGAGGGACTTGAATACCTTGTCTTTATGACAGTGTTTTCCCTTCTGATTTTAAGGCATTTGTTACCATTGTTTTCCCCCCGACGTATGTACGAGATAATTTATAATGCTAGAGCTTTTGCTACTGGATCACTGGGAACAGTTGCTCAAGACTGGGTGTATATCTTGAGCTTCATTCTCTTCTATTGGAATTGAATAAAAACCATAATATAAAGCAGAATCTTGTTGGTCATTTGCGTATATTTGGTCATTTGCATATATTCTTGTGGTGTATTATCTTCATTTTGTAAGATTGGAGGCTGAGGTCTGCAAACACAAGATAAATATCTTAGAGGAATGCAGAAATAATGAGGAAGTTTGCAAAGTGCTTCTTTGTGTTCTATTTGATGGCTTGTTACCACATTTGCATGATTTTGTGCTTTATTTCCAGCCTATTTGGGCCAGCTTTAACATTTTTTATGGTCAAGTTTTTAGAGGATTTTCTAGTCATTAAATTTCTTGGATTTTAGTGTAGTGTGTCGCTGGTAACACAGCAGTGGCAGGCTGTGTGAAATCTCTTCTAGAAAAGTTGCAGATTTAAAACTACCTTCTGCCAAAGGATTCAGTGCAGATATGACTTTTGTTATACTTTGTTCATTCCAGTTGCAATGTTTTTTTAAGCCCTGCTAACATGAGATTTAGCTCCTATCTTATTTTTGTTGCAATGAAAGTATTTGTTCAGATACTTTGTGAAAAGTACTGAACAGAGTACTGAACAAAGTACTTCGGAAAAGTATCTGAACAGAAAGTATAGATACTTTCTGTACAGATATCTGTTGTGTTACATGTGTTCTAAATGCAAAAATGATCACTAGCTTAGGAGAGACAGGATGTAATTGAATAAAAACATACTGATTGAATGTAGAAAGAATAGCTCTAGACTATCTCGTACTGTGATTAGTAGCCAGGTGTGGATATTGACCACTTTACTTTTTATTGTATTTTTTTTTTGAGATGGAGTCTCGCTGTCTTGCCAGGCTAGTGTGTCATGGCACGATCTTGGCCTCACTGCAGCCTCTGCCTCCTGGGTTCAAGTGATTATCCTGCCTCAACCTCCTGAGTAGCTGGGACTATAGGCACATGCCACCACCCCCAGCTAATTTTTATATTAGTAGAGACAGGTTTTCACCGTGATGGACAGGGTGGTCTCGATCTCCTGACATCGTGGTCTACCTGCCTCGGCCTCCCAAAGTGCTGGGATTACAGGCGTGAGCCACTCTACTCAACTTCCATCAACCAACACAGTCATATCACAAAACCTTCCTTTTTGCGTATATTCTTGTGGTGTATTATCTTCATTTTGTAAGATTGGAGGCTGAGGTCTGGAAACACCTATTTTTTTAAATCATTTTAATGTGACGACTAGAAAGCTTAAAATTACACATGTGACTTGCATTTGTAGCTTATATTTCTATTTGGGAATATATAATATATAGATGGTGCAGGTGTTATGCTGAATATTTAAAATGTATAGACCCTGTCTTTTGTGTCTCTCATCTTTCTTCCCCTCCTATAAATATACATGTGATATTGTTAGGAGGTAAAGACATACGAAAAGCTTATTCAATGATCAACTCCCTAGTGCCCCACCAACACATTTCTCATTGTAAGTGGTTGTTATGTGCTTCTGTGAAAGTTCCCAAGATAATAAGTTGATAAAAGCCGGATAAACAAGACCATATTTTTTATACAACAATGTTAAGCCAATTAGCAATTTTGTGTACTCACCGAAACTGAAAAATTGTACTGGGAATTTGTATTAAAAAGAGTTATAAACATCTGTAATCCTTGCTCAGGTATGAGTTACCTTAGTTTGTTACTGTCAGTCAATAAGAACCAAGTATTACCAGAGCATTCAGTAGTATTATGAGTTTTAAAAAGTTGAATGCTATTTTCAGGTATACAGACAAGGATTCAGTCTAGGAAAGGTTCTGGCCTTTATTACTTTGTTTGATACAGCATGAGGTCCTTTGTTCATTTGCAAACATGTTTTGTGGTGATATATTTTCTTTTTAAAAACTTTTTTTTTTTATCTAACCCAGGACAGTGCTGATTTTTTTTTTATTTTCCAAAGCCTTTATTTTAAAAGAAACATTTTACTCATATAAACCTGGACGATGTAAAATTATGGATAAAGTGGTTCCTCTGTATTTGTGGGCTGCACATCTGTGGATTCAACCAACCTGAGATTGAAAATATTTGAAAAAAAAATGGCATCTCTACTGAACATGTATGGATTTTTTTCTTGCCATTATTCCCTGAACAATGCAGGTATTGTCTTAACATAGAATTTTCACTGGCTTTATATTTTTAAATGATAATAATACCTGTCTGACTGTTGTGCAGATTGTGCTATAATATCCCTAGAGAAATAGTAAAGACAGCAGCAGAACAAGGCTCTTCTCTGTTCTAATCAAAGGGTCATCTCTCCTGCCAGCTCCTAAAAACAATAGAAATTCTTAGTGAAACTCAAGTTTTAAAAGTTTTTGGTGGTCCTTCAATAGAAATGCATAGAAATGTATCAGAATGCATTGTTTTTTTCTGAAATGCCAGAGGATGCTTAGTCTTTCCCTATGCAGCCTATAATTTTAGTTCTGTGTTAATATGAATACTGATGAAAGATATAGATAGTACTTCTGATAGTACATTTTCACTTCCTACGTTGGAGATTTATTTGACTTCGTTCATATCTATTAAATCAGCTTAGCGCTACTTGAATCCCAGTTTCAAAGATTTCCAACTGGAAAGCTGACAAAACGATTGGTGGGGGTGGAGAGTATTAAGAATTTTGCTCTTAGTTGTTTTTCTCCAATTGAAATAGAATGCATTTGTTTCTAAGAATTATAACCAGTTATAGAATGAAGCTTTGTAGGAAATGTTAAATGCAAATTCCACTGTAAAGTTTGGCAATAGCCACAGGCACAAATTTTATTTCCGAATCTGAGAAAGAGACCCCTGGAGAAATGAAATGCTTTGAACTTGAACTTTCTCTCTCTCTCTCTTTCATAATGAGTTTACCTGGAAAGACCTTCAAACGTAGTGTTTATAAAAAGAATTTTATATACAGATTTTAAAGGATGTTCTTTAAAGCTTTCCTAGATTTATTGGAGAAAAACAGAAGAGCTACTAAATTCATACAAAATAATCCTCATTGTACTGTGGAGGGTGTTAATAGGTTTCTTTCAAGAGGAACTTGTGAGCACTCTAAATGCTCATTAGCCTGCTTGACAACCGGTGGTTATCTTGAGCCTTTTTATCAGTAGGGGTGAGAATGTTAGAAAAAGGATTTGGGAACCCCAGTCGTTTTCTGCTTCCTTTTGGTGCAGATCCTTATTCCCGTTTTTCTGTACTGTTAGGTTAGCTGCTTACTTCATTTTCTGTCTGAAATAGCCATTATTTCACCACCTTTCCTGATCCCAAAACACTGGGGTACTCCACTGACTGTACTAAATTCATATAGCTCTAGCATTCAAAACTCTTAAATGATCTGGCCTCAAACTGTTTTTTGAGTATTTTCTCTTACTCTCTACTCCCAAGGCGAACTGTCTCCTTTCAGTTTGTACAATAAATCCTGTAATTTGTTTCTTAGTGTCCTTCTTCCCAGTGTTTTCTCTGTGTAAAACACCTTTGTAGTTCATTCCCTATTTCTATTATATGTATATTGAAATCCTTTTCATAGATTGAATCTCTGCTTCCTCTTCCAAGCCACTGTGGGACCTCCCAAGTTGAGCTAAATGTGCTCTTTGCCTTTTAAAGTTTGTACAGTTATTGTAGTAATGATCAGAATTCACCTTGCATGATGGTTAGTTACATACATGTCTTATCTATTCTGTGATGAAGGTAAATGCTCATGTCTCATAGGTGGTTTTATTGTTGTCGTTTTGTTTTCTGCTCAGCATTGCTTAACAAAATTGGGGACGTAATTTTTTTTGAATTCATGAATCAGTGAATTCAGATATGTTCTCTCCTCCAAATTATCCTAAATCCAGTGTACTACTGTTTCTTATGTATTGTTTGCCACTTAGGAAATAACTTTTTAATGGCTCATTTATGTTTCCCTGATTAGTTTTTTTGTAGGAAATTTTAACTAAATAATTTTTAAACTTAAAGAAAAATTACAAGGATAGTACAAGGAACTTCTGCATATCCTTTACTCAGATTCACTAATTGTTTACATTTTGCTCCAGTTTCCTTATTCATATTATCTCTCTTTCTCTCTCATTATTTGAACTATTTGAGAGTAACTTGGAGACATTATGGTCCTTCATCACTAAATACTTCAGTACATATTTCCTAGGCTGGGTGCAAGTGGCTCAGGCCTGTAATCCCAACACTTTGGGAGGCCGAGGTGTGTGGATCTCTTGAGGACAGGAGTTTGAGACCAGCCTGGCCAATATGGTGAAACCTTTCTGTAAATAAATAAATAAAAATATTTTACTACAGCTTTCCATAACAACAAGGTCATTCTTTCACAACCATAGCACAAAGATTAAAATCAGAATATATTACTTTGACACATATTTCTGTCTATAGTCCATATTCAAATTTTGTCAAGTGTTTCAATGATGACCTTTATAACTGTTTTCTCCCCCAATACAGGATGCAGCCTAAGATCTCATATTGCATTTCATTATGTCTCTTTAGCCTTCCATCTGGAATAGTTCCTCAGTTGTATCTTTCTGATGTTAACACTTCTGAAAAGTCTAGATCTGTTATTTTGTAGAATGTCTCTCCAATTGGGTTTGTGGAATGTTTCTTCATGATTAGATTGACATTTTATGTTTTTGACACAAATAACACAGTAGTATTTTTTCCAGTGCGTGATACCAGCAGGCATGTGATATCAGTGTGTTCCATTATTGGTGAAGGTAACTTTTTATCATTTAGTTAAGTATGACAGGACTTTTGCCTTAAAATTACTGATTTCCCTTTGTAATAATTAGCAATTTGTGGGGCAATATAGTAAGACTCTATAAATATCCAAGTCCTCATCAAACTTTCAATCGCTAGTTTCGGCAACCCTTAAATGGGTTTCTTCCTTCGTCATTCCTTCTCTGCATATTAATTGATCTACTTTTGAAAAGAAAGCCTCTTCCTTCTTCCTCATTTATTTGTTTATGTCGATACGGGCTGATGGATTCTTATTTTAGTTAATAGTTTTGATTATTTATTTTGATACACAGATTGGCCTAGATTCAGCTATTGGAGGCCCCTTCAAGCTAGATGCCATATTACCTTTACCTGTTTCATTCATTCTTTAAGCACTTCTTTACTTTTTGGGTCAAGCCGTTCTAGGCTTATCATATACTTTTCCTGCCCATCCCTCAAATTATCCTTTCCCCAAGAAGCCCTGATTCCTTGAACCAAAGATGATACTTAGAAACTGACATCTGGGAGCCAAGCATGTTTGTTCTACTGAGTGTTCTTTTTTCCCCCTAGATCTTCTAAGTAGATAAATCTAGAAAATGTGTGTTTATGTGTGTATATAAGAGTGTGCATATGTCCTTTTTAATCTTATTTCGTTCCATATCTGTTCATATTAAAAACTACAAGTTTGTATTGGTAATGTTAATTCCATTTGAACAGCACAGGGTACATTCATGTCTTTATCCTTTTTATACTTATAACTACTTTCTCTAACAGTGAGAAACCTGGTTTCAGTTATACTCAGTGTATATACTCATTTGCTCAGGTCTAGAATACATGGAAAGTAGTTTCAGAATTGTTGGCTCATACCACTGCAGAAAGCAAACCTATTAAGTAGGGTTCTATATTTGTTTACTTTTTTGAGGTACAGCGTACATACAATCAGATGCACAAATGTTAAGTATACAGTTTTAGTTTTGACACATGCACATATCCGTGACAAGAAAGAGTACTTTTGTCACTCAAAAAACTCAATTTCCTTTCCAGTTAATTCTCTCTCCAACTCTGCTGCCCAAAAGCAATCACTTTTCTGACTCTTCACCACAGTTTACTTTTGCTGGTTTTAGAACCTTATATAAATGGAATTATGCAGTACATATTTGTGTGTGTGTGTCTGGCTTCTTTCACTCAGCATCACGTTTTTTGAGATTCATCCACATTGTCATGCATAACCTGTTTCTTTCTTTTTATTTGCTGAGCAGTGTTCCCTCGTATAACTATACCACAATTTACCCATTTTTCTGTTGATGGACATTTGGGTTGTTTCTAGTTTTTAGCTATTTTGAATATAGTAAGTGGCTGTGAACATTTTTGTACAGTCTGCTTTGTGGACATTATGATTTTACGTCTTTTGGGTAAAATCTTGAGTAGAATGGCTGGACCATTGGATAGGTGTTTATTGAGCTGTATGGAAAACTACCAAACACTTATTCCAAGTTGTTTTTACTCTTATCTGCTAGATGAGTGTTCTGGTAGCTTTATATCCTTGTTCACATCCTGAGTTTTCAGTATTTTTCATTGTAGCAATTCTAGTGTTTGTGTAGTAGTGCCTCATTGTGATTCTAATTTGTGTTTCCCTGGTAACCAATGATTAAATGACTTCTGGACTTGATTAATGATTAAATGACTTTTTAATGTGTATATTGGTCATTTGTATATCTTTGGGAAGTTTCTGTTGAAGTCTTGTGCTGATTCTATATTGTAAAACTCATTCTGGCAAATTTTAGCCCCGTCTATGTGCTAAAAGGTTAGCTAGCAATGGTTTGTGAAATGTGATCACAAAAGCCAATTTTTAATTGAATTGTAAAAGCTTTTAATATATTCTGAGTGCAAATTCTTTGTCAGAAGTATGTTTTCAGAATGTTTTCTTCCAGTCTATGACTTGCCAATTCGTTTTTCTTAATGTTGTGTTTTGGTGAGCAGGAATTTTGAATTTGAGTAAAGTCTAATTTACCTGTTTTTCTTCTTTTATAATTATTGCATTCTGTATTTGGTCAAAGAAATCTTTTCCTACTCCTGATCATGAAGATAGTCTCTTGTTTTCCTCAAAATGTTTCTAGTTTTAACTTTAACATTGAAGCCTATGATCCACCTTGAATTAAACTTTGTACATAGGTATGAGGGTAGGAATTGAGATTTATTTTTCCATATGGTTAGTCTGTTGTTCCAACACCAATTGTTAAGAAGACTTTTTCTTTCCTTATTGAATTAACTTTGGCAACATTTTGGAAAATCAGTTGCCCATATAAATGAGAGTTCTCTGAATAATTTTAATTAAAAATATGGCTTGATTTTCATTGAACTGCTACTCTATAATTCAAGCAACATTCATAAAAATCTACACTCAGCTTTTACCTAGGGAAAACCTGTTGTGGTTTGAACACTCTTTTCTTCAAATGCCAGGATAAATTGTTGTGTGTTTTGCTCTTGGGTGAAATCTGTCATGTGTGGATCTAGCACATATGCCATTTGCTTCCCCCCAACATTGTCCTTTTGCCAATATAGAAGGCTTTCTGGGTAGTTCTCTTTTTGCCTTACTGAGGAAAGACAGACTTTAATGTCATATAATAGTGCTTCATTTTTATCAAAGCATTATGTGCTGTGATGCTTATAATAAATACAATAAAGGTAATTGACATGGCTTTCTTTTTTTCCTTTTGTTCATTTGTTCGGTGTATATGTACAGAGCTTGTGTTATAAACTGTCTCACTGTGGGCCCATAGGATGAATGACAGTTGGTTTTCTTGTGATCACATTTCATAAATCGTTGCTAGCTGAACTTTTAGCACATAGGACCAAAACTTGCCATAATGGGTACCTTGCACTCAGCCAACAAAATATGCACAGAGGTACCCTTCTCCTACTCCTTGAAAGGACTAGGAAGCTGCCTTGGAGATCTCATGACTGGTAGTTCTGCGCTGTTGCAAAGAGGGGTCATAGCTCTCCTTCTGACTGCTTACTATGTAGGATTTATTTTCCTAGGAATAGCAATTTTCTTTGTGGTCTGATACTCTTTACAGGAAGATACTTAAAGTTGTAGATCGTTTTTCTCTGTTCTTTCTCTTTTGTGCATAGCAGTTTAGGGCCTCCTCCTCCGTTAATATGTCCAATGGCCTTTATGATGAGAATGCACTGTCTGTAATTAGCTGTGCAGCTGATGATGTGCCTCCAGTAGCCACCAGCATGTGGCCTTGATAGTATGTAAGTGTTAGAAAAAAAGTGTTGGGCAGCTGTTGCCTCTAATCCACAGCTGAGCAAGAATAATGGCAGATGACAGGGCAGGTAGGCTGAAAGCTCCCTCGAAGAGTTGCTTTCTGCAGCATCTTGTGTACAACAGCCTGTCAAAGATGCTTAGAGTTTGTGGTGGGAGCTCCACATGGCTGACAAGGCAGCAGCATTATGTTTGCTGTGTGGACATGTATTGAATTTGTATTAGCTTCTTTTGTAAGGTAAAGTGAAAGTACATAATGAAATGAGTAGCGTGTGTAGAAACATTGATTTTGTTTCATATCGGGGCACAGAGGCCAGGCCTGTTCTCTGCTCTGGTGTTTGAAAGGGGGGCTATTTTGCCTTCATTTTGGAAACAAGCACATTCTCCCTTTGTTGTCTCCACCCATCCAGGAAAGAGAGGCATCTGTTGTCATATCCATTATTTATCTATGAGAAACAGTTTTACTTAATTATCTTCTCAGCTGCTACAGGACTGCCTTGGCGCTCTCCCTTTTGAGAGGATAATAGGACTCGATGCTGTTAATACGTTTTAATTAGTGAGCTCATGGCACAGCTAGCACCTCACATTTGGCTTTTTAGATGGCTTTGTAGATAAGAACCTCTGCAGCAGAAAGAGAAGCCTGGGAGTGTGCAGGCTTCATTAGATCCACGTTCAAGTCTCATAGCAGCTAAGCAAAGTGCTTATTTTCTCAGCATCATTATTCCTGTCTGACTCTGCCAAAGTGACAGAGATTCCTTTTTAGGTTACTTCATGTTGGTCCTTTGCATTCTTGGGAAAATGCTTTATTCTCAGAGGCTGAGCTTCTTTATTTTGAAACAAGGCATTTGAACCACAATAAGCTTTCGGCACTCTTGTGCTCTAAGTTTAGATTCCTTGATGAATGTTGAGATTCTGGAAGCCATATTTGCAAGCTGCATTAGCTCATTCTCGCATTGTTATAAAGAACGACCTGATATTGGGTAGTTTATAAAGAAAAGAGGTTTAATTGACTCACAGTTCCACAGGCTGTCCAGGAGGCATGGCTGGGGAGGTCTCAGGAAACTTACAAGCATGGCAGAAGGGAATGGGGAAGCAAGCACCTCTTCACATGGCCAGTAGGAGAGAAAGTGAAGCGGGAAGTACTACATACTTTTAAACAAATAGATCTTATGAGAACTCACTCACTATCATGAGAATAGCAAGGGGGAAATTTGCCCCATGATCCAATCACCTCCTACCAGGACCCTCCCCCAACACTGGGGATTACAATTCAACATGAGATTTGGGTGGGGACACAGAAACAAACTAGATCACAGGCCATAATATCAGAAGCTCTCAGATCCAAGGAAAGGGATTCTTGGCTGGTGCCATGTATGTTATGGCCTTGGGAAAAGTGTGAGTTCAGCTGGTGCCTGCATTATTAGTCTGTCTTTGCCTTGGTAAAAATGTAGGGGAGGGTTCTTTCAACATCTTATTTCTTTGTTATCAGAGAAATGCCCTTTGTGTTATCAATCCCATAAAGCAGGGCTTACTAAGTGATGGCAGACCTGTAGAACCTGTGTAACTCTCCTTGTCTACCCATCTAAGGACTGAAGAATTTTTGGGAGAGCGAAGTTATGACGTAGTCATTACCTCTTTCCTCTCGTTAGGAGGGCCATTTATCCTGTTTCCCTCTCCAAAATCAAGCCCTAAAGCCAGGGAGTATCTAGTCTAGTCTCTAGTATGGAAGGTTTTGAAGGAGTGTGGTTTATTTCTAACTTACAGTTACTGTTGGCTGGCGACTCACAGAAGTGTTCCATGCTCTGCTACAGTGAAGTGCTAGGGGATGGGGTATCTAGCCCAACCTGTGCCAAAGCTTCATGAAATCCTGAAAGACTGGGAGTGAGGGACTGTAATTTCCTGAAGTACTCAGTGTTAAGGATACAGAAGGTAGTTGAGTGGGAGGCATTTCTGGGCTTCCCCTGGAAACTCTATTCCCAACTAAGTTAGGAGACACATGCCTGATGAGGGAGTGTTTTGCCTACACCTGCTGGGGTCTAGAGGAGTCACAAAAATTCTCCTCTCAGAATCTTGTGTGCCTTCATGGAGAGAATGATGCATGATAGCATGCTTTGCCTACACTAAGAATAGTTGAGTGATAGAGGTTGTAGTATTTAAGCACTCACGTAGGGGGAGCTGACCATGCTTACAGTAACAATTATGTATCACTGGCATCAGAGGGAGAAGTAGCAATGGCCACCAGAAGGAGACTGCTACTGCAGAAGCCAGCTGTGTCCTACCTTCCCTTGACCCCATTGCTGCCTCCTTGCTCTCCTCAACAGAGCCAGTGCATGAGCATGGAGGAAAGAGAGCAGGCCACTTCTCAGCCTGTAACTAGTAACTGTGCATAAGTTTAATCCATGCTTGAGGGGTACTATGACTTTGAACTAGACTGGGCTATAATTTAAACTGAAGGTGACTAGGAACATTACTGGTTTGGACTGAGATATCTCTAATTGGCAAGTTAAAGTTTTCTGCCCAGCTGGCCGGGTTCCTCGACATAACATTAGTAATACTTGATGAAAAATGTAAAGTACTGTGGATGAGATTCTGCAGCCATACCTGACACAATAGCAGATTAGCATTGACTTTAGCTCTGGTGGATCACATTTTACACCATTAAGTTCAGATGTGCATGGAAAACAGGGCTTCAGTTTTCATAGCTGAATCTCCCTACAAGGCCCCTAGTCCAGTGAATTAAAGGGGATAGTGGACTAACTTCAGGACATCTAGACAAACTTTGCTTCTCAAATTTAAATGAGTCTCTTTAGATAACTCAGGTTTCTTGGATATACATTCCTTGTTTTTGATATGATCCTCTGCTGTTCTCTATAGAGGCATCTGGGTGAACTGTAAGTGAGCAGGGCTTAGGGAATCTCATAGCAGAGGGGAAGAGAAGCTGTCGAATCTGTGAGAACAGCCCTTGTATTCTGTGGCTCCAATAGCACGACATTGCCCCCGTCTGGGCATCTAAAATGGAAGACCCAGGGTAGGGAACCTGGGATGGGTGATCTTGCTTACTGGCTTCGCTTCACCTCACCCCGGCTTGATGCTGTGGATCTTTGAAGTCTGGCTGACTCCCTCAGCCATACACTACGCCACTTCCTCTGGCAAGTTCTCCAGCCAGACGCTGAGCTGTTTCTGTGTCAGCTCTCAGAGATTTCTGAATCTTTTCCATACCTTACAGAAGTGCAGGTAGGCTGGAGCATGCGCATTTAGACATTTTCTCCTACGGTCCTCACGTCTTTCTTGGAGTATTTTGGGGGTGACTGGTGAAATAGTCTGATTCATCCCAGAGTCCTCAACAGGAAGCTAGGCAGGAGCTTTTCACAGTACTTTTGGCTTATCCTTTAGCCGGTATAACATAACTTCTATCCTCTCTGGGAATAGCGTAACCAAGGGATGTTTAGACACACGTGTCTCACTATTTGCTTGTCTCCTTCCTCTCTTCCTCACAATCTGCTGGAGAGTAATGTAGTAGGCTTTCTACTTCTCCAGATGGACCAAGGTTTCCCTTATGTCAGAATGGTTTCCAGGGAGCCTCATTTTGGAGGATAAGAATACACAATGCAGTATCATCCCTGATACACGTGACCCTATTTAATTCTCCCTGCAGTTCTGAGTTACAGTGTTTCCATTTATAAATGAAGAAACATTTCTAGAAGAAGCTCAGAGAAGCAAAGGAAAACTCCAAGGTCACATATCTAGTCAGAGACAGGATTGAGATTTAAATGTCTCATTCTATTATGTTACCCCCCTCTTCTCTCCAGAATGTGCAACTGTTCTAAGTCAACTCTCTTTGTAGCACACATCAACTTTGCCAGAAATTTAGCAATACAACTACTTTTTGATATGGGTCAGTAGATGATGTTTTGTTACTGTGATTGAAAACACTGAAATGATAGTGTGTTTCCCGTGTTTTTAATTAACAAACTGAAGCTTGTGATGTGAAGCCAGCATGTGGGGTTTATCTCATATTGTATATTCAGCACAACACATGGAGTGGAGTTGGCACTTGCTTAGGTTAATAGGAAAGCAGAGTAATGAAAGCAGCAGCAGCAAAATAAATGCCTGGCTCAGAATCCCCAGCAAATTGGTGACATTGCAGGGTTGAGTCAGATGCAGAGTCTGGGCCAGAGGATAAATCCAGACTGCTCTTCTAGACACCTTCAGGCATCTCTGGCAGGAACTGTATTTACATGACACCTTAATATTTACTGGGAAAGGGGTTTGGGAGCTTTTCCTTTCCTGGCTTAGAAAACCACCCAGAGAAAAGGCTTAAGCTTTTCAGACTATGGTTTGAGAGCAGTGGAAGGCTTTTCCTAAATAGCCAGCTATGAAGGCTGCAATTACCCTGGATGTGCCACTTTTGCCTTACAGCTTCATTTGCTTATGTCTCTCCCCTCTCTCTCTCTCTCTCTGTGTGTTGTGTGTGTGTGTGTGTGTGTGTGTGTGTGTGTTTAAAGATATCCTTTCCTAAGAAAGAGGAATGATGCGTATTAACCAGGACAGTTTCATTCACAAAGAGAGGTGTGATGGCTTGTAGGGATGGTAATCAAATATCACGTTTAACTTTCCATAGTTCACGCAGCATTTTGCTTTGCGTATGGACAGTAACGTGTTTTCTGTGAGGTTAATCTGGCTCTTTGGAGGTGTTTTTCAGTTAAATTCAGGGGGCTCCAGATGGCACTGTTTTTATTCTTGCATCATCTCTTCTAGGTGTTGATATTTAGACCTGGAATTAGTCTGCTCTTAAAGTAGATAAAATATGAATGAGAATCATCTTGTGTGTATGGATCTTTGTTGTGAAATGCAAAAAATTTATCCTTAGCGCTTTATGCCATCAAATTATTTCAAACCATAGATGAGTTCACTTGGAGGAATAGAATCTGTTCAATATAATCTAGATTCATCCTCTTAAAATATAGGTAAAATATGGGGCTGAAACTGCACTGAATGTGACTAGCATAGACAGAGCTAGTTATTGCTCAATTTTCCCTAAAGAGGGTTGGTACTTCATGTTGTGAATAAAGCTGGGTATGCTGCCTCAAGAAGCTGCTGCATAATTCTAGTGGATAGAAGCGGAATGGAGACCCAGAGTACATGATTGTTGGAGCTGACCTAATTTTTCTACTTCAAATCATTTTTATTTTTCACTCTGCATTTTATGTACCCAATCCATTTTATAGTTGAATAGTCAAGATGATAACTGATAGAATATTTCATTGCTAAGATTAGTTAAGAGTTACCCTAGAAAAATTACTGATAGGGGTATTACATTTTTAATTTTTCTCTTTCCCTTCTAAGGCTTTTCTTGGAAAAGTTTATTTATTCCTACAGCAAAGCAAAATACATGATATAATGATTAAAACAAACCCTATTTTTTTAAAAAAGCTAGAAGATCAAAACATAGAACACCCTGCTCGAATTAAGTGGATTACATGCTTGATGATCTTATGTGGCCCACTAGAGAATGTCGAGGAAATGTTATTGGTGCCAGTGGCAGGGGGAGTTTATTTTATTTTTTCATTTGCGTGATATTGACTGGGTAATTTGTAATGTGTCTCCTTTTACCTCCCTTCTGTAGCTATAAAATATGGATAATACCTGAAATAGGAAGAGACAGGGTGGAGAGGAAACCAGTTTGATACTTTTTTCTTTACCTGATTAATATATGAATAAATTTAAGAAAAAAGCTTTTTTAAACCTTGAAAGCTTCATAGCTCTCCATTAGTGGAAACTATTAAACTGCCATTTTCCTATATCTTTAGCTTGATGTTACTGTTGATACGAGGCATTATAGTTTCTCAGGTTCTTTGAAAAAAACAGTGTGTGATACTCCCCTCCCTGTGTCCATGTGTTCCCATTGTTCAACACCCGCCTATGAGTGAGAACATGCGGTGTTTGATTTTCTGTTCTTGTGTCAGTTTGCTGAGAATGATGGTTTCCAGGTTCATCCATGTCCCTACAAAGGACACAAACTCATCGTTTTTGATGGCTGCATAATATTCCATGGTGTATATGTGCCACATTTTCCCTGTCCAGTTATCATCGATGGGCATTTGGGTTGGTTCCAGGTCTTTGCTATTGTAAACTGTGCTGCAATGAACATTCGTGTGCATGTGTCCTTATAGTAGAATGATTTGTAGTCTTTTGGATATATACCCAGTAATGGGATTGCTGGATCAAATGGAATTTCTATTTCTAGGTCCTTGAGGAATCGCCACACCGTCTTCCATGTGTGTACCTATGCAACAATCTTCCATGTTCTTACATGTACCCCCAAACCTAAAATGCAATAAAAAAAAAAAGAAAAGAAAAAAAAAAAAAAAAAAAAAAAACAAGGGACTATGTATGGAATTCTAAGAAGAATTGGCAGAATGGTTTTTTAAAAAAATTTGGTTTATGAAAAGTTGATCAGAACTGCCATATATGCTAAATGCATAGTTTCTATTAATTTGAGTAGAATCCTGAAAGTGAACTAGTTGAATGGGTCTCAATTGGGAGGATGCCCCACAGACATTTGACAAGTCTGAAGACGTTTTTGATTGTTATGACAGGGGTAAAGTTTATGCAGTTATTGGTATTTTGTGGATGGAGGCCAGGGATGCTGCCAAACATCCTCAATGTATGGGGTAACCCTCCTACAACAAACACTCTGGCCCAAAATGTCAGAAGTTCACTGTTGAGAAATTCAGGACTGGAGTCAGAGGTTAGGAAGCCCGGAATTCTGATTTTTTTTATTTTTTATTTTTATTTTATTTTTTTGAGACTGAGTCTTGCTCTGTCGCCCAGGCTGGAGTGCAGGAGCTCAGCTCACTGCAACCTCTGCCTCCCGGGTTCAAGCAATTCTCCTGCTTCAGCCTCCCGAGTAGCTGGGACTACAGGCATGTGCCACCATGCCTGGCTAATTTTTTGTATTTTTAGTAGAGATGGGGTTTCACCATGTTAGCCAGGTTGGTCTCAATCTCCTGACCTCATGATCTGCATGCCTTGGCCTCCCAAAGTTCTGGGATTACAGGCATGAGCCACTGTGCCCGGCCTGGATTTGAATTTTAGCTCCACTAGTCTGTAACCCTCATTAAGCTAAATCGCTTGACATCCATGAACCTTGTGCCTTTCTTCATCAAAATACAGAAAATGCTTCTTCATTATTCACCATTTTTTAAGCCTTGCAGTGGAAATCACTGTGAGCTAATGGATAACAAAATACTTTAAATGCTGAAGGAAGGGTATGTGCAAATTGTGTGAGAATATAATAAGGTAAATTTGATTGTTTTTATATTACCATTGTTTAAATAGAATACCTTCTTCTTGATGAATTCAGAATTTTCTGCATAGTGATCTCTTGAGGGGTAGTGTTTATACTTATATTTCTTTTATATCCTCAAGTGCAATGCCATGTATACAAGGAAACAGTACATTTTTTATAAATATGTACATGCATTTTCTAGACTTCCCGTTAATGATAATTTAATCTTTTATCTGCCTACCTTTACATATTGTTTAATTCTTTCAGCTCCCAGAGAGTGGGTCTGGATTCCCTCTAATTTGCTTCCTTAGATGCCCATCACATACCATGTGTTTCCTACGTGAACACATACTAAGGGCTTTTTATAAACGGTAACTCAATATCATAGCTAACCAATCAGGTTAGGATTTCTAGGGCAAAATACTTCATGATACAACTGACTAGGTGAACACTTGACTGAGATACTTCTGTGACCTGTTAGGGCTCTAGAACACATGTGATCTAGAGCAGAACCAAAGATACCCTTGGACTGGAGACCACGGTGGGAAGGGATGCTCACGATGGTTCTGGAGTCAGACTCAGGGGTGTGATCAGTTCTGGAGAGCATCTGGATTTCTTGACTTGATATGAAAACCTATCACTTCTGCAAGCTAAGTGAGGGTGTTATTAATGGCTCTATGTATTCCCATGCCAGTTGAATTGCTTCTGCCTAAATTTTTCAAAAGTATGGAGAAATAGGTAGATAAGTAATGCTTATATAATGTTACTAATGTTTTAATGCTGAACATTAAAATGTTACTGGAGCCATTTAGGTCTGGTAATTCTATATGAGAGGTAGAGCATGAGCAGAGAGGGAAGCTGATAGCTTCTGATATCTTCTTTTTAAGTGGAAATCAGATTTAGCATTTATAATCTCTGGAGAACTACAGTGGCTTCTTTTTGTGATGGGCATCTGCTTTCATTTGTTTGTATATGAATGCCATCCATCCATTCAGCAGGCAGAATATTATTTAAATGTGTTTAGGTTACTTGCCAGCTTCTTCCATTTGACAACAACTTTTCAAAAATCCGTCCAGTCCCCTCTCCTCCAGATATTTTATTCTAAATCTACAAAAAGCATGAAACATGCAAAAAATGTAAGCCGTTTTTTTTCCCCCCTCCTTAAACATATGGACACATAGCTACTTGGAAAAATTAGTGACAGGATCAGAGGGATTTGTAAAGTATATAATTGATTTTTAGAAGCCTTATAAAAGTAAACACTGCCTATAGGTAAATTTATGACTTTGTTTGGATTTTACTGAAGTTAGTTTCATACTTCTCATTGGCATTACTTCAGGATATAGTCAGTCAAAACTTCTGACTTAAGGTGCTGGTCCTGGGCTTTTCTCTGTTCTGTCTTCAGAATGTGTCTAGGATAAAAAGATCAGTGTTTGCCAGGCATGGGAGGAAGAAGAGATGAGGAGTGATAGTCAAGGGTAAAGGGTTTCCTAGGACAGAATACATTTGGAATCCACTAACATAGGCTGTGCCAGTTTCATCTCTTACCTAGAAAACCATACCAGCTCCCTAACTGGTGTCCTTACTTTCATACCCCCACTTCTGTTCTCTGTATAGCAGCCAGTGTGGTCTTTTAAAAAATGGAAATTATTTTAAATTATCTCCCTGCTTCAAACTCTTTAATGGCTTCCCATTGCATTGAGGATTAAATCCCATCTCTGTTTTAAGATTTCTAAGGCCTTAAACATTTTGGCTTCTCCACTTCTCATCTCATGATATCCTTCTTGTTCCCCAAAGCTGTAGTCAGATTAGCTGCTGTTTTGTTCCTCAAATATCCATTCCTCTTTTTCTGGGCTTTTGCAGCGGCTACTCCCCTCTGCCAGGAATGCTGTTCTTTGGGCCTCTTCTCTCTGTGGCTGGCTTCTCGTCCTGTTGGTCCATTCCTCCTCCATGCCGATGACTCCTCCCCAACCACAGCCGGTGCCATCTCGTTGTCCAGGTCATATCATAAATGCCTCCTTCCCTGGGCACGCTCTCTAAAGTAGAGGTCTCCTTCTATTCTCTTTCAGAGCACCCTAATTTGTTTCCAGTTTGTATCATAGCTTAGTAATCGGTTATTTTAATTGTCAATTATTTGTCTCTTTAACTAGGATGTAAGCTTCCCAAAGGGGAAGATCTTTCTCTCTTATTCCCTTCCATTCCCTCACATTTGCATTCAGTTCAGTGGCTGGTTTCATTGTGGTGAAGGTTTTGGCTCTGGGAAGCAGATGGCTTGGTTTCCCCTGCACGATCGTTGTGACCGTGTTGCTTGTGTTTCTTCTTCTGTAACATGGAGAATATATCTTATAGAATTGTGAAATTAAATTTGATAATACATGTAAATTATATGGCACTATGCTAGCATGCAAGTACTCATGAATTTTAACTAGTAATATATACTTAATAGTTCTCCAAAACATAGAGTAGTCTATAAAAATAAACTCCTGGGGAGAATTTCTCTTAATGACTCCTCTCCTATCCTTCAAGTTTATTTGCTAATTATATCACTTTTCGAATCTAACCTTATCTTACACTCTTCTTGCCCCATTTCCAGATCTCTGGGGCAAGTCACTTTATATTTTTATTATAATCCTTTAAAGAGGAAAATAAATCACAGGAGGATAACAGGCAGCCAGGTCTTAGATTGTTAATGCCTCGCATGATATGTAAAGCAGATTACATTAATAGCAAACCTAGTTGCCCTTCCAACTTGCTTGCTTCTACCTCAATTTTGTTTACCTGTCTATTATGTGCTTCTGGGAAAATAGTTTGCATACAACTGTAGTAATTTCTGTTAGTCTAAACTAGAGTTCAGCGAACTACAGAAAACCAAATCTAGCCTTCTACCTGTTCTTACAAATAAAGTTGTAATACAGCCACTCTTACTCATTTATGTATTGTCCATCCCTCTAGAATGGCTGAGTTAAGTACTAGTTTGCTGACAGCTGGTCTAGGCTAATCATGGAGATCTTTCCCTTCCCAGTAATTGGAGGTGAGCATGACCCTATCTTGGCCAGTTGGAAGTGAGGGGAGGTTTTCTTGGTTATAAGAAAATAAAATTAAAAGAGGTGATTATTTATTCTGTCTGGCTACTGTCTTGCCTGGAGGTGACCCTTGAAACTACTACAAATATCTTGTTGACAGTTTAAGGATGAAGATAAACCTGATAAGAAAAGAGAATCTGAGTCCTTGAGGACATCTGTGGGCCACTGAATCAGTCAATGTTGGAAACTCTTCTATCTTGGTAATTTCTTGTTATATAAAAAAATTCCCTTTTCTTTTAAAACCATTTTGAGTAGGATTTTTCTGTTACTTGTAGCCTAAGGTATTCTAATAGATACGTTGATACTTACGTTTAAAGAATGAATGAAGTATGGGTCAGGAAATGTAGCCCTGTCTCTTCTACATGGGTCATAGAGGGGTTGATTTCTAGGCTATCTGACTCCTATACATGTCTACAAGACCCAGATATCTTTTCAGTACCAGCTAAAGTACTAAGTCAACTTTTTCCTTACCACCTCTCCTCCAATCAATTCCTGAGACACCAATCAGTTTACTTTTACTGCCTTAGCAATGAAACTATCCCCCAAGCTCAGTGACTGGGGGAATTCTTCAGAAATGGCTTTTTTGTTTAAGGTGTTAAGAAACCATAAATGAAAACTTCATCATATTTTAGACAATAGACAAGGATTGTTTAACCAACTCAGTTTTTAAAAAGTATATGTGTTAGTGGGGCTGTTTCTCAGGGGTGTGCATTGTATTTACATTTTGCACATGATTTAAGCATCTAAATCAGATAAGATGATGATGTACAAGACTGATGATTTTATACGTTACTAACTTGACAATTTTTATCTAGTAATTTCGAAGCACCTGATAAATTACTTTTATTTACTCATTGTTATACCTCCTAAATCAAGAGACTGTTTATACTTACTTTTGTCAACTCTGTGTTTGGAAGAAAGGAAACTCTGATGTTGTTTCTTCATTTCTCAAGTGGGCATCTCATTTCTAAGGTTATGTTTTTGCTCTTCCTTCTGTGTATAAAGTAAAGGGATATGACAGATAATTACTAAAAGTATCCATATTCATTGAACAGATCTGCCGCTAGGCTCAGAGAATTACAAAGAGATATAAAACTAAATACCTGCTCCCATAGAGATTAAAATTTGGCCAGGAATATAAATTTTGTAATAAGAAAGGAAAGCTGACAAATTCTGTCAGTGGCATAGGTTAAAAGGCTCAAAAAGATCAAAGAGAGATTTTGATTTGGAAAAAAATTCAGTTGAGGAGAGATATTGAATAGATTCATAGAAGAAAAGAATTTAGCTGAATGGGCTGTATGTGTGTATTGTAAGTGGTGAGTAGAGGAAACTTGTCCATAATAGAGGGACCAGGTGAACATGTGATACATTTAGAAGTTAATAATTACGCCAGTTTGGCTGGAGTGTTGGGACTGTGTGGAAGCTGGATTTTGAGAAGGCTTTCAGGACTAGATTATAGACGATTTGGGATGATAGGCAAGTGGTTTGGACATTAACAGTTTCAACTAAAGTTTCATCATCCTTTGGGAAAAGAAAATGAAAGGCAGTATTATAATTATAATTTAACTCAAAGTTAATATAAAGCAGTCTTTCAAAAGAGATTTATCAGCATCAGTAGGTAATTTGCTCTCCTCTAAATACTTGTGAGATTCCTCTCATTTTAATAACGAAGATGGCAAATTTTCTTCCTTCTTTTGGATTTCTTCACTCAGTAATAATGGCACTGTATTGAAATAACTCATCTCTTTAATTCCTCTATTCGTTCTAGAGGGCAGGGCTATGTCTCATTTACCGTCATATTCCTAGTGCTTATTGTGCGGTATGGGATCACTGCAGGATGATTAAGTGAACTCAGCTCTGGGTTCCAGTCACTTCGTTTTGTAAGATTTTCTTTATACTCTCAGTGAATCTCTATAGTTTTTATAGCTGTCACATTTTTAAGATGATAGAGGATCATGATTATGACATTCCTTAACTCTTTTCAAATTGATGAAGAATTCCAAAATTGAACTTTCTGAAGTTATTTTGAATCAGAGCACCAGTTAAGACATTTGACAAACTTCTTTTTGAGTGATACAATTTTGTCTCTATAGTAGCATAAATAGAGGTAAATTCACCTTTTCATTTAGTGTGATTAGACTGTACCGGGAAAGATAGAGAAGACAGATTAGGACTTGGTTAAAATTGCTTTTGTAGTTTAGGAAATAATGTGGGTCCAACTTAATTAGTATAAGATCATGATAAATATCCGTTTTATTTGCAATTGATCTCAACTGAATATTCTAGAATTATATCTTAGAATACTCAGTTTAAGAAATTTCTTTTATTAGGAGCTATTTTTTTTTGATATCTTGGAATATTCAGTTTAAGTAATTTCTTTTATTTGGAGTCTTTTTTTTTTTTTGAGACAGAGGCTTGCTCTATTGCCTAGGCTGGAGTACAGTGGCACAATCATAGCTCACTACGGTCTTGAACTCCCAGGTTCAAGTGATCCTCCTGCCTCAGCCTCCCAAGTAGCTGGGACTACAGGCATGTACCACCATGCTCAGCTAATATTTAAATTTTTTCATAGAGATAGGGTTTTGCCTAGGCAGGGGATTGGGTGTCTTGAACTCCTGACTTCAAGCAGTCCTTCCACCTTGGCCTCTCAAAGTGCTGGGATTACAGGTGTGAGCTACCATGCCGAGTCAGGAGCTATTAAAAAAATCAGCTTCCTGTTGTAGCAGCAGTTTACTTCCCTTTCCTTTATTGATGACACTATTTTAATTTATGCATTGGAAAAGGCATATGATGTAATTTGCTTTCAATAACTATTATCCACATTTTCCTTAGTGACAGAAACCTGGGCAACATGCCTAGTTAATGCACCATTTCCCAGGCTTCTTTATAGCTTGTGGTCATTGACTAACGTTTGGCAAATGAAATGTAAACAGATGCTTCAGATGGGATTTTCAGGAAGGCTCTTTAAAAGAGGGAGAGCATAGGTTCTCTACTTTCTCTTTAGTTCTTTTTGTCTTGCTGTCACATGAATATAATGGCTGGAACATTAGCAGCCACCTTGGATCCTGAAGTGACCTGGAGGATGGAAGCCAAGAGGAATGAAGCAGGAGCCTCATGACTTCATGGAGCTTCCAAACGAGCTCTGGACTGCTTATTTCTTGTTTGAAGAAACTGGCTCTGAACTGCCTGCCTTATGCCAGTGACTGCCCTGGTATAATAAAGTTGGGGCAAATTTCCTCAACTGTCAATAATAATTTAGTAATTGCTTTCATAATCAGAAAAGTCGTGTGTGTGTGTGTGTGTGTTTTGAAAGCAGAAGGCTGTAAATTCTTCTGATAGACCACATCTGTGATGGTAATATCACTGGAAATGAAGAAATCTGGAGGTGAGAACCAATTTACTGGAAAGAGAAGCAATGTGGTGTACTAGGTGAGACCTCAGCCTTGGGAGCAAGGTGTCTTGGAATGTTTGCCCCAGTGCCAACACTGGCCAGCTATTCAGTAACATCATTATTAACTAACATGGATATGCTTGCTCCTTTAACTGTAAAGTGAATTGTCATCATTCACTTGATACATCAATCACCTGATACGGTCACCCACGAAGTTGCTCTGTGCCAGCTCTGTACAGGCACTTTGCTAGTTTTGGGATTGAGAGCCCTTTATCTGTATTTTACCTGTAGTGCTCATTGCTTGCTATTATATGTGATGGATATAAATATGATATATTTATAAATAAACCTGTCCATCTATAACTATATATAATGATAGATTAATAAACACAGTGCTGATGAGTTTATTTACAGTTCAGATAAATAAATTCAATTTTTTAGTGGCAAACATATCCTATAGATTAAAGGAACAAACCCAGTTTGCTTTGATAGATATGCTTTCCAAGCTTTGTGGCCATAAGATGCTTTGCGGTTGAAGCATGTATTGCAGGGAGATTAAATAAATTCTTGTAGTTAGCAGTTGGAGAGCTTATTGCTTCTTTTCTGTGGACACCGAAGAAAGAAATATTTTATGATGAGAATCACAAACTATGTAAGTGTGAGCTGAAATAAGGCTATTGGCCCACTAGGTATTTCTCTAACTTTGCTGTTCATTCAGTGTGCTCTTGTGATCCTCAGAAAATAATAATCTCTATTTTTTAAAAAATTTCCTGAGAAGAGTAACTGTTAGCTCAATACCTTGAATTCTTAAGAAACTAAGACTTACAAGGATAATTTCTTCATGTGGCTATTCTATTAGTTCATTTTCTGTTGCTTATAACAGAATACCTGAAACTGGGTAATTTCTTACAGTCGTGGAGGCTGAGAAGGCCAAGGTCAAGGGGTGGCATCTGGTGAGGACCTTCTTGCTGGTCACATGGTAAGGGGACTGAGTGTGCCAATGTGCTCACTCAGGTCTCTCTTCTTATAGAGCCACCACCAGTCTCACTCCCATGATAACCCCTTAATCCATTCACAAGGGCAGAACCCTCATGATCCACTCACCTCTTAAAGGCCTTACCTCTTAATACTGCCACAGTGGGGATTAAATTTCAACATGAGTTTTGGAGGGGATAACATAGCAGCAACTCATAAGGTACTATTTGACCAAAACTTCCTCCTTTAATTTTACCCAAGGCTAATAGAGAGGCGAATAACTTTGAATTTTAGGGACTTACAATTTCGTTCTACACTAATAAAAATATACCGTCTTCATTATATTTCAATATTTGTTAATTGCCTTCTCCTTAAGATCTCAATTTAAAGAACAAAGCCCAATAAGGGGATTTCACTTGAAACTTGAGGCAAAGACCACAGACAACAAGCATTAGAAATGGTGGCCAAAGCTGTCACGTGGAGATCAAGTGTGGGCTAAAAATGAAAATCAACTCTGGCTTGGAAGTTTCATTTCAGCCCCTTCTGCATAAGTGGTAGCAAGTCACATTGGCAGTGGCATGACTGTTTTCTTTAAACATAAAGGATTAAAATATGTGCAAATGTTACCTTTAAAATGGCGCTCTCTATTCTTGCATGTTTGTTTACATTTGCAATTCTTCAGAACACTTGGAGAAGCAATAGCAGTCCATAGCCCACTGCACCTCTCTGCTATAGGCTTTCTGAAATTGTGAGCCAAGGTAGACAAAAGCCAATGTACAAGAATCTCTAATCTCTAAATATGCATGTATTTTGTATATGCATATTTTACTCCCTTTATTATAGCTAAACAGAGATCTGGAGCCCAGAGCATACAGCCTGCTTAATTTAAAAGGGAAATAAAGTCAACGTTGATTAAAATTGCATCCCTAAAAAATCATAATCTGGAGGCTCACTAATGATAAACTCACAAAAATAGATGATTGGTTAGTCTTCCTGTGTTCTTTTATTTCAATAGCATGAGAATATTTTATTTATGAAGGATCTTTGCAATTTTTATTTACAGTTACTTATGGTTTTATAATAGTCTAAGTTAGGTTGGGTCAGTTTCTACTTGAATTGCCTGGTATGCATGACAGAAAAGTAAATTTACTCGTTAGGCTTTCACTTTGTCTTTTTAAAACTTTTGAGATAAATTTATTTTTGGATAGTGGGATATATTTCGGTTGATTGTCTCATGCAACAAAATATGTACAGTGAATCAGTTGTGTGCAGTTTAAGGCTCCATGATGGGTTCTGTGAGATTTAGAAAGAGATGGCATTATCCTTTCTCTTGGTTGTTTAGATTCTTAGCAACCTCTTCTTGGGGGAGGGGAGATAGGCACACCCAAGGTAAATATAACAAGAATACTTTATTATCATTTTGACACAGACATGCTTTTTGAAAACTGTCTTTAAACTGTTTTGTAGGAGTAATGACAATACTTTCACAGTAGTAACTATGATTGTGGTACTGCCTAGAGTACACTTGTTTCTCATTATCTGTGGGGAATTGGTTCTGGGAGCCCCAGTGGATACCAGTATTGACGGATGCTCAAGTCCCTTCTATAAAATGGCACAGTATTTGCATGTAACCTACTCATATCCTTCCATATACTTTAAATCACCTCTAGATTATTTATAGTACCTAATACAATGTAAATGCTACATAGAGTTGTTATACTGTATTATTTACTTATTTGCATTGTTTTTTTATTGTGGAATAATTTTTTTATTTTTTCCTGAATATTTTTAATCTGTGGTTGGTTGAATCTGAGGATGCAGAATCTGTGGATAAGGAGGGCTACTGTATTTTCATATTCACATTAACTCATTTAATTTTCACAGCAACCTATGAGGAAGTTACTATTAACTCTTCTCTACAGATAACAAAAATTAAGCAACCTGTTCATGACTCAAACCAGGGCTACTTTCAGAGTTCTGTACTTTCATCAGCTACATGATTCTGCCTCTTGATTGAAATAGTATATCAAAAAGATAACAGTTTCCTTGGAAATTTCCAGAAGAACCTTCAGAACTTAAAGAGTTTGTCTCTTCCTCCTAATACCTGAGAGCAGCGTGGTTAGGGACTGAGTGTTTGTGCCCCTCCAAATTCCTATGTGGAAGCCCTACCCTAAAAGGGGCTTTAGAGAGGTGATTAGGCTTAGATCAGGTCATGAGAGAGCAGCCCTCATGATGGGACTAATGGCCTTAATAAAAGAGGAAGAGAGATCTTCTTCCTCTCATCATGTGTGCACCCAGAAAAGGCCATGTGAAGCTATGGGGAGGGAGAAGGCAGCCTTCTGCAAGCCAGGAAGAGAGCCCTCACCAGGAACCGAGTGACTTCCCAGCTTCTAGACTGTGAGAAATGAATTTCTGTTGTTTAAACCATCCAATCTATAATTTTTATTATAGCAGCCTGAGCTGACTAAGACAAACACCCTGTTGCAGAGAAGTCTCCACTCATAGGGAAGGTGAGCTGTGATTAGCTTGGATTCTAGGCTCATAGCCTCGTTCCTAGGTTCTATTATTGAGAACTCAAACCTCGTCATAATGAAATAAAGGGATATTTTTTCTGTAGTGTCACATCATTAGATGACATACTGTTTTAATAAAGGCTTTGGAATCGTTCAATAAAGACTATTATTTACATTTGTTATTAAGTATTTGACTCATAGTTGATGCTGTGGAAACCATTGAAAATCAAATTTAAAAGTAAATATGCCCTTTAATGTTTTCGTTAAAATGCTTCTCCTTACTTGTTTGTTTGATTGTCTCTGGACTGAACATTCTGTTTTTTGTTGAAAGAAACCATGTATTTACAATTATTTCCTTGGCTACTATAATCTTTCCTGTGGGGGGACTGAGTTAGGCTCAGGGAGTAGAAGTTGCATGTACATACATTTTTCTCTCATCATTAGCAAGAACTCTGACAGACCTGATTATTCACAAATTGAGTTGCAGACAAAGACTAATTTTTCTACTTTAAGGTTTAAATAACTAATTCTTGATCCTGCCTTATTTGCCTAAACATGTGGCTAGGTAACTATGACCACAATTGATTTAGGTTCCTTGTTTCTTGTCTAAACGGGGCTGTGGGAGTTCTTTCTATTCTTTTATCCAGATTGTCCACTGAAATATGTTTGGGTTTCCATAGATGCTTGCAAGTGAGGCTGATGTAGAATATGTGGGGTGGGAGAGGAGGAGTGTAAGTATTAACATTGTTGGAGAGCTGCTTTGGTTCTTCAGAGAATGCTTGCTTTGGTTTCAAGTATGAAAATTTGGTTAGTTGCTTCTCATAAATATGGAGTAGAACTTGAGGCCCTGAATCCATTTCCTAATCATTCATTTCTACAGCATTATATTGCTATTAGAAAAAGTCGTTTTAGTTGAGTGGCAACATTTCTCATTTGTGAGCTAGAACACTAATTTGGATTAGATAGGTGGGGACGATCTTGTACAATGAAGATTGTCCCATCCAGATAATTGAGAAACATTGGTAAATAAAATAGCCTTAGGCATTACGCTTGTCTCTTTCTCTCTTTCTTTCTCTTTTTCTTAGATGGAGTTTTGCTCTTGTTGTCCAGGCTGGAGTGCAATGGTACAATCTTGGCTCACTACAACCTTCACCTCCCGGGTTCGAGTGATTCTCCTACCTTAGCCTCCCAAGTAGCTCAGATTACAGGCATGGGCCACCACACCAGGCTAATTTTTTTGTATTTAGTAAAGACAGTATTTCACCATGTTGGTCAGGCTGGTCTCAAACTCTTGAACTCAGGTGATCCATCCACCTCAGCCTCCCAAAGTGCTGGGATTACAGGTGTGAGTCACAGGGTCTGGCTTGTCTTTTTCTAAAAGGGAAGACGTAATAAAAATGTTGAACTTATTGCAACCCTTTGGACTCCTTCTAACTTTTGAATTACAATGGCTTACAAGCCTCAGAATTGGCTGAGACTTTGTACCATTTAAGATTTAATACTATATGGATCTACTTATTGAGAGATTTAGAACCTCTCAATTGAGATGTGTCAATTAGGCAAAACTTAACTTATTCTTCTAATAAGTTAGTCAATAAATATTTACCAAGTTCCTGTTTTTTTTTTCTACAACTATTCTAGGCTTTTGAGACAGTTAGCTTATGCATTATCTCAGATGTGTAAACTTGTCTTGCTGTCTGACTTCTTGTGCTTCGTGTAATTGTTGGGTTGCTTCAGGAGCAGTCCTTTATGTTGCTTGAAGGAAGAACCCAACAGCATCTTGCTTCATGCCCATGCCATGTGCCTCTTGTCCCCCAGACTTCCTTGTTGCCACTGAAACACTGTGGGATCTGTTCAGTGCTCACATGTGCAACCTGGTAGTTCCAAGGAGTTAACATCCCAGGTGGCCAAACATTAACCAATGAGAAAAGGCAGTTGATGGATAAACTTTTTTTCTTCCTAATCCTGGACTGGCTGTTCAGGGACTCAGTAGCTTTATACCCTCTCTCTGAAGACATTCTGCAAATCCGAAAAATTACTTTATAAGGAAGCTGTGGCCAACTCAGTGGGCACCTCTCTCTCTCTCTTTTCTCTCTCTGTCTTTTTGGAGACAGAGTCTCGCTCTGTTGCCAATGCTGGAGTGCAGTGGTGTGATCTTGTCTCACTGCAACCTCCACCTCCCGGGTTCTAGTGATTCTTGTGCCTCAGCCTCCCAAGTAGCCCAGATTATAGGCATGTGCCACCACGCCTGGCTACTTTTTGTGTGTGTGTGTATGTATGTGTATATGTATATGTGTATATATATATATATATATATACACACACATTTTTTTTTTTAGTAGAGATGGAGTTTTGCCATGTTGGCCAGGCTGGTCTCCAATTCCTGACCTCAAGCGATCCCCGCCTTGGCCTCCCAAAGTGTTGGGATTACAGGCATGAGCCACTGCGCCTGGCCTCAGTGCCATTCTTAGGCTTGCTCTCTCTTCTTCCTGCTTTGCTTCTGCATCCCTGGAATTGCCCTTCCCAGAAAAGTGTTATCACGTAAGATTTTGCCTCCAGACCTATTTTCTGGGAAGTCTGGTCTCATTCTGCTCTGGAAGACCAAACTGTTTGGTGGGATTACAGTGTAAATCACAATGATATTGTAAAGTGATGAGTATGAGTTGTATACAGGAGCTGGGACTACAAGTGAGGAACAGTTAATTCTAGTTGGTGCAGAATAGTAGAATAAGGGAATAAGTATTCCCAGAAAGAGGTGCTTTCCGAGTTGAGGCTTCCACATGACTAGGGGTTCACTAGATGCCTGAAGAAGAGAAAGCCCCTCCAAGTAAAGAGGGAATCAGGTAAGATCCCCCAAGACAGCTAGGAACATTTATTATGTTTTGGGCACGTGGTTTAATGGCAGATGGTGGGAGGTATAGCTGCGAGGTAATCAGGACCAGATCATAAATGGTCTAGGATATCACAGTAGATAGATCAGTTTAGTGGATTCATGAGAGGACAGAAGCCAGGTCATAGTTGAAGTGTAGATGAGAGATGATAATGGCAGTCAGTCCAGACTAGTCTCTCAGGAAGCACAGTTGGGAAGAAATGGAAAGGAGCTAGAGGGGGCATGAGATGTATCACAGAGTCCCAGCAGGAAACCGATGGCTTATGCAAGTTTAACTGAATAGAGTTTAATGAAGAAACTTCTTATGGAGGTGTGGACCAGTTTAAGGGAACCAACAATAGAAGCATGAAGAGGTAGCAGCAACTGGTTGGCACTTGCAGGTCTGACCCTTCTGCAAGTGGAGGGGAATGGTGTTCTGGAAGCTCAGTGGCTGTGGAAAGCAGAAGGAAGATAGAGAACTCTCTCTAATCTCCTTCTGATGCTTCCCATCAGATGAACACTCAGAATCCACAGGGCAAAGAGCCTGAGGGATATAGTCCAGAGAGGTCAGCCTGTCCAGGCCCGTCTTAGCTAATGGATCTGAAGAGCAAATGGTGAGCCACCAACACGCAGGATCAGAGGAGATGCTGTTTCATTTTCTTTCTTTTTTTTTTTTTGTTTTTTTTTTTTTTTGAGACAGAGTCTCACTCTGTCACTCAGGCTGTAGTGCAGTGGCACAATCTTGGCTCACTGGAACCTCCGCCTCCCAGGTTCAAGCAATTCTCCTGCCTCAGCCTCCTCAGTAGCTGGGATTACAGGCACGCGCCACCATGCCTGACTCATTTTTGTATTTTTAGTAGAGATGGGGTTTCACCATGTTTGTCAGGCTGGTCTTGAACTGCTGACCTAGTGATCCGCCTGCCTTGGCCTCCCAAAGTGCTGGGATTAATGGGAGAAACATTAGTCATTATTTGTTGAGGAGAGAGTTAGATGAGAGATAGGCATTACCAAAGCAAGAAAGGGACAGAATAATTATTGAAATGAATGGAACACATTTAAGGAGAGGATGAGACTGGAAGACCAGGCAGAGATACTTGTTTTGGAAACTGGGAAGGATCCATTAGTACTTAGGAGCCACAGGAAGGAGGCAAGCTTGTCAGCCTGTGCATGCCCAAAGACAGAAGTTGGGAGACAATTTCAGGAAACTAATGCCTAGAGAGCTTTTATGTTCTGGTCAAGGTAGCATGCAAGGTTATGTGTTTAGAGCAAAGGGACTGAGCTTGAAAAAATTTTAGAATTGTTATGAGGGGGAGTGGGAAGGTGAGTTGACTAGGGAAGGTGAACATAAAGACCACAGAAAGTGGGTGGGGATGCAGCTGAGATAGGAAGTGCTAAAGAACTAAAAGCAAGTAATAAAAGAGGGGAAATGCCTGTAATGCGTATTAGTAAGTAAATTGCTAAGGGTAGTAGCTGTAATATGGCAAAGACAGAATTGTGCTTACGCTGTTTTTGGTACTTGGCTTTGCCTCACCCATACTGTTTGATGTCAGAAACCTGGAATCTCAGATTTCTCACAATACCATATTTCCTCCATTCTAAGGCACCATTTATTCTAAAATGTACCAGAGTTTTATTACCTTTTTTTGGTAGATGAGAGAAATTGCCACTCTGTTAAATGTACAATGATTTTTTTTCCAACTGATAATAGTATAAATGTATCCACTTAATTTTGTATAATTTCTTCTTTAATATCTCTGTCGAAGACCAAATCTGTGCATTCGCCTGAAATATCTAGCAAGTTTGTCCAGCTTGCCTTATTTTATTGTTTTCCTGTTTTGTTTTGTTTTAGGCTTTTAGCAGCTTGAAGCCATGGTTTTTAGTTTCTGTCTCCAGTGATAAGCAGAAAAGAGGGATGAGGAAGGGGCTTTACCGGCCCAACCAGAAACAGAAACTAAGAACCCACAACTGTATTCTCTCCTTTGGACACCCCTGAGAGTTTCCTGAGTTACTCCTGTCTGTGGGCAGTTTGCGAGATTGGGTGACACATTTCTTTTCTAAACCTGTGCTTGGGATCCTAGCTTGCATTGGCTTGACCTGATTCTAGCTCTGTCTTGCGTTCCATGACATTAGTCTCTCCCCCAGTTTCCTTCTTTTATTACTCTACACCCTGTATTGCATTCTCTCCACATTCTGGCTTTACTCATGTCAAGACTTTTTTCTTTTGTGAGCTCTGGCTCAGTTGGGTTTAGGCATCTGCCAATTAATGTAATTAATCAATTAGTTTTAACAGCATCTCATAAGTTAAGGCTGGACTGGGATCTCACATTTCCTATTATTTGTGTTTGTTAGGTTTTAATTTATATTTCCCTGCTGTGAATAATTTGAACCCTTTTTATAAATATTCCTAAAAGCTTCTTTTTTCTACTAGGTTATACTTACGATTTTGTCACTTGTAGTTAAACCCTGTCTCTTAAGAGTTATTCAGAAGTGTTTGGCAGATAGTAGCTGAGTGATAGTCCTTCAAGATGCATGAGGTGATTGTGTTCTAGCTTTTAAACTTAATATGGTAGTTTCTTAGGGAATTGACAACTTCTGCCCTCTTAATTATATTACCTCTTGTGGCAGAGGTAGTCTTTTGTGTACATTAACTGTTGGTATCTTTGCTGCATCATTATGTAATCTTTATTCAGATGCTATAAACAGAAAGTTAAAGATAAATCCAACTTTTGTGATACAAGTAACTGAAGTGATAAAATTAGTGTATAGTTGACCAATTAAATTTGCATAAGCATGGGCTCTGACACTTATATCATTCTGCAAAGCTAGTGACAAGATTCTTTTGATGTGGTTTCAAAAGTCTTCAAATCTGCATTTTAGAATTGAGGAAATGTGTCAGTACCTGCCTTACAGTGTTGCCACAAGGATCAAATCAGAAAATATACAGTTACAGTCATTATTTTCTGGTGTCTAGTATAGTTTATTTCCTGAAATACAACAATTCAGTAAGAGTTTTCCTGGCACTGAAGCCTAAATATTACCATGTGTATTTATTCTTATAACCTTAGAAGATAAGGAGGTGTAAGATATTACAATCTTATTACAGATAGACGAGGAATTTGAGGTTCAGAGATATTGAGTGCCCTTTCTAAGGCACACAGTTGGAAAAATGATGGTGCTGGGATGAGAATCAAGTTTTTGCCTCAGACTCCTTCTTAGACTATAAATAATCTCCCTGCTTAAAGTTTCTCAGATGAATCATGGAGAAGGGTCTGAGAGCAATGAGAAAATGTCTCATTATTTTTCCCACAAAGGAAAGATATCCATAAGTACTATTGAAAAGAGTAAGGCAAATAGGCTTCATAATTCCCAACCAGTGTGCCTTATATTTTTCTTAATTTATTCGTAGATGCAGAGATGTGTATTATATTTTGTGAATAGATAAATGCTTAATTTTCTTACTGGAATTGTCTTAGTTCTCATGTTGCTATGAAGAAATACCTGAGAATGGGTAATTTATAAAGGACAGAGGTTTAATTGACTGACAGTTCTGCATGGCCGGGGGAGTCCTCAGGAAACTTACAGTCATGGTGGAATGCACCTCTTCCCAGGGTGGCAGGAGAGAGAATGACTGCAAGCAGGGAAATGCCAGATGCTTATAAAACCATCAGATCTCATGAGACTCACTCACTATTACAAGAGCATGGGGGAAACTGCTTCTATGATTTAATTATCTCCACCTAATCCCACCCCTTGACAGGTGGAAATTATGGGATTACAATTAAAGGTGAAATTTGAGTAGGGACAGAGAGCCAAACCATATCAGGAAGTGACTATGACATATTAATACATAACTTTTAAAAATAGGAATAAGGAGAATGCCATAGAAAAGCCATCCTTATCTGTTTTTTCTAATTTTCTAGAGTAAATATTAATACTTACTACTTGCAAAATATAAACGATATGATAAATGGTATCTTAATTTTTAAAATAAATGTGTTTAGAAAAATGATTGACATCCTAACAGTGGTTATTTCTGGTTGATGATATTATGATAGGTTTTTTTTGTGCTTCCCTATTTTCTAAGCTCTTTATACTGAATATGTATTTCTTTCTAATCAGAAAATAAAATATTAAACTTTGTTTTGAAACTGACATAGGAAAACAGACAAAGCTGAGGAATTAGACATGTGGTAGAAAATAAAGATATTTTGAAACAGATAGCTTGTGAAGAATTATTTTTAAATTTACTTTGATGTTATTGATTCCCCAGGAAGTGGGGTGGTATTATGGTATTGAGAGTACAGGGAGAGATATGATATGGGGAGAGACATGATATTGAGAGATACAAGGAGAGATTGGGTGAAAGGGGTTATTGCTAGCCAAATTCTGCTTTCTGTGACGTACAGGTAGGGGTAGAGAAGCATCAGCTTTTATTTTGATTTCTGCTTATGAAGTTTTAAGATTTAATATTAGGTGTTAGAATCCAGCTAGGGAACTATAATGGTCATGAGAACAGGCTTTGGAGTTAGGCAGTTAGGTTCTAATCCCAGAACCCCTATAAATCAACTACATGACATTGGGAGTTTACTTAAATCTTTGTTGGTTTCTTTATCTGTAAAAACTCTGCCTTATAAGGTGGTAGGCAGCACTAAGATATTGTGAACTTAGCACAATGACTGCTGTATATTAATCAATAATGAGTGGCAGCTGTCATCACCACCACATTCCTCAACCTGGTCTGAGATTTGAGACATCCATAAATATGAGTTGGTATTATAGAACTCTTGCCTATCTCAAGTATCTGTTAGCACCTGTAGTTGCAGTGACAGCAAGCCAACACACACAGTTTAATCTTAAAAACACAGAACTTATGCAGGGCAGTTCTGAGGACCCCAGGCCCTAGAGTACCTTAACCTTATGCATGATGGTTGTAATAGATGCTTTACATTTTTTGAGAATCTGATATTTGTGATATTTTGGTGGTGGTATATGTTGATTGTCTTTTCTCTGGAGCATTAGTTAGATTTTCCTTGTTCTTTGTATATCCAAAAATTTTTTATTATATTCTGGATATTTCTAATATTATGTTGTGAGTCTCTAGATCCTTTTAAAATCCTCTGTAGATGGTTGGTTTGTTTTAGCAGGCAGTTGATCTGGTTAGGTTCAGACCACATGTTTTTTCTCACCTTTTGTGTGTGGTGGTTCCTTTTATTGTCTATTCAGTTTTCAAAGCTTTGGCTATTGTGTGTGTGTGTGTGTGTGTGTGTGTGTGTGTGTGTGTGTGTGTGTGTGTACGGGGGAGGTGGGAGGTAGGATCATCTGCCACTTGCTCAATACTCAGGATTTAGTTCAGATGGTGGTTTATATTGTAGTTCAGCTCTCCATGCCTTTGCTATACTTCTTTGAGTATATTCCATATTTGCACAGCTTGAAGGTGAGTCTGGGTTTGTCACTTCATAGACTGAACCAGAAGATTCTCTTCTTCATTACTCTCTGGAATATTTTCTCAGGACTGCTTTTTATATTTCCTCTGGCCAGAAAAATGGGTTATTGTATATTTTGGCCTGCATATTTTGTGTAATTCCACTTGACTGGGATGAAGTGACAAGAGAAAGAAGGAATAAAAAGAATAATAAGGACTTTCTCCTAAACTCTTTGCACAGCTGAAATCCCTGTTCGAGTTACTTTATCTAGAGAGAGAGGTTTTTTTCTTGGAGTATTAGGTATTTGCATTGTTGTGGTTGCATTCATTCTGTTCTAAACTGGTGCTGGCCTTGGAGAAAGACTGGAAGAGAGAAAGGAGAAAAAAGCACATGGATATCCCTCTCCCCCTCTGATCCCAGTTCTCCTCTCCTAGTACTCCGACCACAGGGATCCTTTTTCTTGTTCTTCTGGCCAGAAAAATGGGCTTCTCTTGTAGTTTTGCACTCTGCGCTCACTGTGCAATTCCCTGATTTGGCCCACATTCAGCTCAAGGAGAAAAAGGAAAGAAAAGAAACCATATAACTCCTTGCTATTGTATTAACTGTTAGAAAGTTTTGACTTTCTTTTCCAAACTACCTACTATTGTTTATTTTGCAGAGTCTTACTTTTATATTTTGGGCAGAGTGGGAACAGGAAACTGTAGTGGCCTTTCTCCATCTTGGTTAGCACCAGTGTGAGTAGTTTATTGTGACTGTCCAGATAGCATGTCCATATTCGGGCCGGGCCAGGGGTTGGCCCACTCAGAACTGCAAAGCGTGATGAGAGCAGGGGGCATGCTGTTACCTAAAGAAATAGGAAAGCCATGCAAGGCAGACAGAACAGCAGGTGTCTAATGTTTATGATTAAGAAGAAAAGCTTTTAATAGATGTTTTAAGGTTTTTTTTAAGTACAGTTCTGACAGAGGTACTATTAGGGTTATGTTATTATTATTATTAACTATGTTGATTTAAGAGATTCTTACAGTTAAATGCAAAATAACTTAAATAACTCACTTATTTTTATTTACCTCACAATTTGCAAACAAAAACATAATTTTGGATGTCTTAATGTTCAGAGCCACTTATCACCTATGCTATTTCTGTACAAAGTAAAGCTCAATTTCAAGTGGCAGCACTGGCAAGAATTAGCTCTTAAATTTAAATCGAATAATATTTTTTTTGTCTGAGATCTGCGGGTGGTTTAGCTGAATTCAAATGTGGAGTTGCCCCTTCTGAAGCCAGCTTGTGAAGTGAGCAAAGTGTGCCGCCTGTGCTCCATCACCTCGTTGTTCTCTTTCTCCCATTTGCCTGTTCCCACTTTTCTTTATCCATTCTGTATTAGAATCTCTCTATATTTGCTCATTTCAAAAGTACTTAAGCTTCGGGTTTTCCCTTCCGTTTTCCCTTCTTTAGAACTTATCTGACCTGTGTCTTACTTATGACCTTGCCTTTAAAGCCTTGCTAGGTGAATGCCACCTATCAGAGAAAGTGATTTAGACAGAGGTGCTAATGAATGTTATGGTGTAATGCTTCAGCGGTATCCTTTGAACTTTCCCATGTTCCACCAGGTATCTTACCTAAAAGAAAGGAGAAATATGAATTTTTTTTTATGTCTTGACAAAGCAATTACCTGAACTGAAGGAAAGAAATATATTTTAACTGTAGAAAATTTTGGAAATATAGAATTATACGGAAATAATCACATCACTCTGTTAAACTACTGTCAATCTTTTGGTATATATACTTATAGGTTTTTTCCATGTATCCAACACATGCACACACACACACACACACAAACACACACACTCTCTCTCTCTCTAGGAGTTCAGATGTATTGCTTTATAACCTGTGTTTTACACTTAAATATGTCATAAATAATTTTGTTAACAAAGATACCTTTGTATTATTTTTAAATGGACTATATAAAATCTCATTATGTGTGTACCCTAATTAACCAGCCTCTTATTGCTGCACAGTTAGATTGTTTAAAAGTCTTCACTATTTTAAATAATGCTGTGATACAAACATGGCTTCCTTGGATTACATGCCTAGAAGTAGAATTGATGTATCATGTTATTTATATAATATATTCTGAAACTTTGATGTAATTTCTCTTGGTGCTTATTAAATAGTAAGCAGTTGCTCAAATCTTGCAAAAGCAAAGGCACCCTTTTAGTTTCAGCCTGATTAATTTATAAGAATTTGTAGATTATATACAGGTAAGTTTGTAACCATAGTAACCATATATAATTAGACAAAACAAGTGAGTTTCCAAGGATTTTACTTTTCCCTTTTTACAAAATTATACTTTTATATACCATTGTGGTTTTAATTTGGGTTTGGAATTAAAAAGAAGAAAATTACTATTACCCAGTTACCTGAGAACCCTTCAAGAGATAGAGCGATCCTTCTTCCTTTCTAAGAAATTTTAAATTTTACTTCATAAAGTGATAGCTATCTTTCTTGCTATTCTTGTATTTGGATGTTGTCATATAATAGAGACCAATACTACCTTTAGACCCGGCAAGAGGGGCCCCTGCTTTGGTCTCCGCTGTAGAGGGCCCTCCTCTAGCTGTGTCCCTCCTCTTGCCTTGTAGTCTGTGGGCCAAAATGCTTTGCCCACCTGGATGTCATGCCCTACCTTCTTCATACCATACTCTGCTAACATGACTTTGAAATTACCTGCTTGCTAGAAGGCCCAAGATTGCTTCCAGGGCCTTTGTGAGGTTTCTCACCTTCATCCTCCTAATGTATTAATAGACCATGCCATTGTGCAGGGGCACTTACTGGAGTTGGATATGCAGGCTGGGGTTGCCTCTTATATGTAAGGCAGGCCTCTCAGGGTGCAGGTAGGTATGGAAGAGGAAGAGGCACCTCAATTTATACTCCTGCCCTTGGTCCTGCGAATAGTAGGGGTGGGACTGAAAGAAAACCTGTTACACAGTGATTTGTTATCATACAGATTTCCACATGATATTTTAAAATGTGGGCAGAAGAACCTTCTAGGCAGAGTAAAAGTCACTTATGTGCTGGAGTATGGAGGCAAGGAATTGTATAGCATGTTTGATCTTGTAGTTTCAATATTTCATATATGAATAACGTTAAGAAATGAAGTTTTGAGCAGCAGATCGAAATGAGTCGAAAAAGGCATTTTATGCAATGCTAAGATTGTGGAGTTTATCCTGAGGCCAATGGGAAGTCATTCTGGGTTTTTGAGCAAGGATGGCATACTGAGATCTTCGATTTAGAACTGGCTGTGGAGTGTAGTGGGTGTGGGCAAGAGCAGAAGCAAAGAAGCTTGTTAGGCTGATGGTGATGTTCATCTGAATAGCAGGAAATGAGGTTGAAATAGGTTAGTATCCTTGAGGATGACCCTTTCCTATTCTATGAGACCATATTGTGGACAAATTCAAGTGGGTTAACGTCATGAACATTACTTCGGAAAGCTCACAGAGTTCTGCAAATGTTGTTAGTGTTTTTAATGACAATAGCAATGATCATATTATGAATAAAGGTTACATTCCAGCTAATCTCAGTTCTAAGGTAAGCAAGTGTGAAAATCAGCTGAAATGATGTGGGAAAGAGTGCCAGAGCAGGGTGTAACGTCCACTGAAGGCACCTTTGGGAGGGCAGGAAGATGGCTCTGCTAGTCTTTGGGGGTGGTTCAAGTGGAAAGGACAGTGGCATTGGAGGTAGCTGGACTTGGGTTCCAGTGTTGGGGATGTGTGCCTGAGGTGGATCTCATCTTTCATTACTTAGCTGTTTATATAGTCCCATTTTCAAGAAAAATATATCCCCTCCCCAGCAACCCCCCCCCTTTTTTTTTTTTTTTTTTTGCTGTACTAGATGTCCCTGAATCTGTAACCTCCCTAGTTCAATTTTTCCAGAGGAAATAACTCTTCTCTTGTCATGATGTGGAAGGGAAACTGAAAGGTTTACATTCTGTGAGTAAAAGTTCTCTGAAAAGAAATTTGGAGGAAAGAGTTTATTCCAGTGAAGAGTTTGCAAACCAGAGAGATGCAGCCTTCAATGAAAAGGAAGTTGCTTTCCTGAGAACAAAGGAGGGTTAGGCTTTTATAGCAAAACTCACGGCCCAGGTTCCCAATCAGGTTCATTTGTGCAAATGAAGGACACACGATTGGTTCTGATTGGGTGGTGTGGCTGAGTTCTGGTAAGTGTTACAGCTAAGCCCTGATTGGCTGAGGCAGAGGAGCTTTGATTGGTTGGTTCCAAGCCTTAAATCAGAAGTCTCTGTCAAGTATTTCTTTCCAATGGCCTGGTGGGGTGATGGTTTCTGGCCATGGTTTATCTTGGCATTGACAATAAGAAATGATTCGGCTTGATTGTGGAAAGGGAGATCCTCTTAACACTTTTACATCTTTCTGAGAACAGAATGCGTGAATGCCCCTTCACCCAGCCATGGTTGCCTGGTTCTTTTTAAACTTTGAGCACCTCAGCCACAGGGAGTCTATTTTGTCTGTCAGCTGGAGGCATGCTTTAACAATTCTCAAACAGATTTTCAACCAGTCTTTCTGTTTTTAGATCGATTTTTTTTCACCTCTGATTTTTGAGGTTGTTGGTATCTTCAATTATGAGTCTTTCTGCAGCTTCAAATCACCATCTCTGTTGCCTGTAGCTTTTGGATTTTCTTGCTTTGATAAGTCAGTCAGAGCTCACCTTATGCTTTTCATCTTCCAGAAATAATTGTTGACACTGCATCTATTGCCATTTTCACTTCTCTTTATTTTTGTGAGGTCATGGTATTTTTAATCCTTTGCTTTCTGCTCTTTAGAAACTCCATTCTTTTGCAGGTTGGTGAGGAGCAGAGATAAATATATATTTAATTCAATAGGTTTAAATGTAATTAGAAAATAGAATAATGATGCATGTGGTTAAAGACTGTCTTATACAATAACATATGTTTTCAATTTGAGAAAGCTGCTTAAAAAACATATTTTCCTCATTATCTTCTATGAGGGTTTTAATTAATATTTCTAATATTAATGTTATTGTAGATTAGCTGCAGTTTTCTTGAGAAAATGGAAACTTTTTAAATTTATTCATAGGTAGGTATGTTTTAGAACATACATTTTTTTGAAAATTTCCTGAGAAGTACATTGTTACAGGATGTGGTTGGCTTCTCTTTATCAAGAATGGTGAAAATATGGAACATAGACCATAAGATGTGAAGCATAGCTTTTTCTTTCAAATATTCAAAGAAACCTGAGGTTCAAAGAGTTAGTTGAGTCACTTAGTCTTAAATTTAGTAATGGCAGAGATGAGGTTGGGATCTAGGTTTGTTACCAGTTCATTTTTACAGGGATTGAGCCATAGAAAGAAAATAGTCTAAGCTGGATATTTCTAAGAAAGAAACCTTATGTACTTTCATTAAAACTAGAATGTAAACCCTATGAGAGCAGAGAATTGGATATTTTGTTTGCTGCTATATCCCCAGAGTCTACACAGTGGCATATGGGAAGTAGTCAATAAACATAAATAATTTTAAAATTGAATTGAGGCCGGGCATGATGGCTCACGCCTGTAATCCCAGCACTTTGCGGGGCCAAGGTGGGCAGATCACGAGGTCAGGAGATGGAGACCATCCTGGCCAACATGGTGAAACCTTATCTCTACTAAGAATGCAAAAATTAGGTGGGCATGGTTGTATGTGCCTGTAATCTCAGCTACTCGGAAGGCTGAGGCAGAGGAATAGCTTGAGCCAGGGAGTCAGAGGGTGCAGTGAGCTGAGATCGCACCACTGCACTCCAGCCTGGCAACAGAGTGAGACTCAGTCTCAAAAAATAAAATAAAATAAAATAATTGAGCACCTATTTACAAAGATAGGCATTCAACTCAGGTTTAAAATATGAACTTTTTCCAAAATAATTTCTAAAAAGAAATACAGTGGCCACAAGTGAAAAGAATGTGTCATAAATAGATCAGATACATATTACTTAGCAGGTTTCCATGGTAACATCATGTTCCTTTTATAAAAAAACTTGAATATAAATATTGCTGCACAGTTCTACTGTACTCGTATACTTAATAATGCAGGTCAAAGGAGCTCATATAAGTTGCATGTTTTTCTGCATTAAGTGTTCTTTTGCTTTTGGCCTTTCCACATAGTATAATGAGGCATGCACACTCACTGCAACTGGAATTGAAATAATTGTGCCATGCACTGCAATCTCCTGCTGTCTCCCTTTTTTCCTCTTGCCATTTTACTCTCTCAAATAAGTGTGCCAAGTGCTTTGCTGAGCACTTAAATTCGGAGGCCTTTCTCCCAGAGGAGTTGCGGTCTCATCAAATACAAGGTTATGCTGTTCTCAACATTTCATATTAAAAAATTCAAAGAGAAGGAATTTTACATGAACAAAATGAAATGAAGAAAATTAATTACATTTGCTTCTTTTTGTCCTTTCCCTCTGTGTGTGTTCTAGGCAACAGCACTTTCTCTGCTTTGAAGCTAGAGGCTTTCTACTGCCTCTACTGCTTTTGATTCTGTCCTAGAATTTGTGGTCATCTGCTGTATCTGGATAATTAACTGTGGCCAACTCTTAACTGCCTACAGAAGATAGACGGGGAGCATTAGGGAGCTGATTTTCTCATTGGCAGTTCACTAATATGAACAAATCTGAATACAGAAGACCAGGAGGCTACGTTCACTCACTTACCTATTCACCCACCATAGGCTAAAGTATTTCACTGCACACCGTTAGGCATATTTTCTTTAGGCTTGATCTCGGGGCTTACCACATCCTATCAAAGTAGCTATTTTTGAAGGACCTGGTAAGTGCTAGAATAGTTACAAATCCTCCTATATTTCAGGGCCTTCTCCTTAAAGCCTTTTCACTCTGTTCCAGCTCACAGGGGTTTCTTGTGACTTTGAAATCATAATAAAATAGGGTCACATTTTGTATATTCTTCCACACTTACTCAACTGAATGTGGTTCTAACATTTAAAGGTCCTCATTTTTCTAGAAAATCTGAGAGTTAAGGAATTTTTATTGGGAATTTTGATGAGAGTTTTTACCTGGACATTGACTTGTGATGTCGCTGTTCTACGTTGAGCCCTTATTCTTGATGCAGTCTTATAAAGGTATGTTTTGTGTATGTGCTGTCTACTGCAACAAAATCGTAAGCTTATTGAGTACAGGGACTGTTTTAGTTAAAATTTCTCCCATAGCCCTTAGGCCATTGTAATTATTTAATAATTAGTGCCAGACAATAAAGAATGATATAAATAAAAATTATATACTGCTATATGCATAAATCATAATTGATATGCAATGTATGTTAATATCAGTGTATAAAAATATATATTGTCAATATGCCAACATACATATTTTTATTTGTGAGATTTATTTGAAAAATTAACCCATATTTTAACTGTAATTATTGTTATTGGAATTGGGAGATGATTCCCTAGGGTTTTCAGTGAGCACCATGCAGCTTTTGTAGTGTGAATGATGTTGGTATTTGAGGACGTACCATGGCATCCAGTATTTACTTGGATGTTTCCTGAATTTTTGTGTTTTTGGTGTAAGGTAACACAATTTGAATTTTTGTTATTTGAGGATTTGTGTCTGCACTTTGATTTGTGAATGTACATGTCATTGTGGGCAAGTTCGTGTGCGTGTGGTGTGCCATGATATATATGGAAGGGTAATTTTCCCTTAAGTGTTTTGTGATCAGGAGTAATTCCATGCTCTATTTCTTTTCAGGTTGTTTTCTGGTTTCCATATATTTACAATGCAAGGTTTACAGAGAATATTACTGTTTCATTATTTGGGGAAGTGTCTCCACACCCAAGCATTCTGTGCTTTGCAGAATGTCTAAATAACTGACATCCTTTGAGTTGGCATGGGCCCAGGCACTTCTTTCAGTTTATAATTTGGAGAGTGTGGCTTGTGAGCTGATGTTCTGTTGTTTGGAGTGTTCTCTGACTCATATCAATGTGTTTGGTGATAAACTGTCAGAAGCCCTGAAGTGTAGGGAAAATTGTCAAGCATTTTCCCCTTGTCAGGAAAAATTGTGACGCATGCCAAAACAGGCAGAAAAGATGATTGGATGTCCTCTTTAGCGCGCCTTTCAGAATGATCAGTTTCTATAGCAGCCTGTACCTTTCATTGTCTTTGAACTATTTTAGAATGCTGAGTTGTAGGTAACTGGTAATAATGCAAATAATTTTTGTCCATAGAAATGAAAATGTGTTTTATCCTTCGAAATGCAATTGATTATTGCCCTCTGGATATTTACCAGTGTTGCATCTCTCAATAAATTCGTTTCACTTACCTGATTGCCTGTTTTAGCGTGTCCTGCCAATTCTCCTTTGAATTGTGGTAACATCTTACTGGTTGACTTGCTAAATAATTACAAAATTTTTGAAATATATTAATTTTCTATTTGTATGATAAATTATCTACATTTTCTTTTAAATTACGCTTTAACACCAGAAAATTTTCGTTTCCAAGGGACCAGTTTTAAGTGCTTAACGTTTACTTGCATCTGTGGTTAGAGTTTTGGGGTGTTATCTATAAATCTGAAAACATATGTGCTGTAATTCTCTTTATTCACTACCCTGAATGCCATTTGGAATATTTGGAAAACATACGTTGCACGTTTAGTGATTTTATTGTACCACACTGTTGCTTAGATCTTTCTATGGATTTAAGGATTGCCTTTAGAAGCAGATTTTTTTGTTTTTTATTATTTGTTACCAGCCCAAATGAAGTAGCCGGTTAAGTAATTTAACTTGTTTACAAAACTCGTTTGATTTGGGCTACAATCTAAATGTAAGTCCCTGACCCCAAGGTCTGCCCTCTATATGAAATAGGTTTGCATTTCCGTATTTTTAAATTATAAAGAAATATATTAAAGCTTCCTGCTGGAATCCCAACAGATTGGTAACAATAGTATAGCCTGTTAGAGTCCTTGAGTAATCTTGAGAAGGCAGATGGGACAAATGTGTCTTAGGAAAATTAATTGGCACATGACATTCAAAATTACAGCCAAAAAACACAATACCTTTTCCATGTTCTGATTGCTGTTCTTATCTCATAATGGGCAGGCTGAATAATGCAGAGGCAGTGATAGAGGAAATTTTTTTGGAGATTACCTGTTTTATTCAAAGGCCTTGCTTTGTTTGAAATCCATATGACTTCGCAGTATCATTATTTTGCTAGGATGATAAGAAATCACCTAAATTTTATATATAGGGGCCAGAATTCTTCTCAGTGGACTATGGAGATAAGACATTCTTTTTTTTTTTTTTTTTAATTGAGATAGAGTATTGCTCTGTTGCCCAGGCTGGAGTGCAGTGGCGCAATCTCGGCTCACTGCAACCTCTCCCTCCAGGTTCAAGTGATTCTCCTGCCTCAGCCTCCTAAGTAGCTGGGAGGTGCACACCACCATGTCCGGCTAATTTTTGTACTTTTAGTAGAGACGCGGTTTCGCCATGATGGCCGGTCTCAAACTCCTGACCTCAAGTGATCCGCCTACCTAGGCTTCCCAGAGTGCTGGGATTACAGGCCTGAGGCACAGCTCCTAGCCAAGACAGACTTTCTAATATAAATAACAGGGAACACGAGAAACAAGAAAGCCATTATGCAAATATATGGCTGGGCAAGACTATTCTACCTTGGGAGGGTGGGGAAGGCTGAATCATACTCCTTCCTACTGCTCCTGTCCTCCAAAAAACTTAAGTCCTAATCCACAGAACCCTTAAATATTATTTTATATGACAAAAAAGGATTGTGAAGATTTAAAGTAAGAATCTTGAAAAGGTGAGGTTACTATGATGGGCCCTAAATGCCATCACAAGAGGCAATGGTGCCACAGAAGCAGAGACTGGAGTAACGCAGCCACAAGGCAATGAATGCTGGCAGCCCCCCAGAACCTGGAGGAGGCGAGGATGGATTCTGCCCTGGTGCTGCTTAAGGGATTGTGGCCTGGTGATACCTTGATCAGCCTTGTAGTATAGCTTTTGAACTTCCAGCCTCCAGAACTGTGAAAGAATATGTCTCTTTTAAGTTGCTAAAGCTGTTGTAGAAAACGAATACAGATTTTGATACCTGGAAGGAAAGTACTGTTGTAACAAACATCGAAAAGTGGGAATGTGGCTTTAGAATTCAATAATGGGCTGAGGCTGGGAGAATTTTGAGGTGCATGCTAGTAAAGTCTAGATGGCCTTGAACAGACTGTTGGTAGAAATATGGATTTTAGAGACTGCCAGTGAGGGCTCAGGAGGAAGTGAGAAGCATAGCAGAAAATGTCTGTATCATTTAAAGAATATGTAAATTGTCATAAGCAGAATGTTTTTAAAAATATTAAAAGTGATACTAGTGAGGTCACAGAAGGAAAAGAGGAATATGTCGTAAATAAATAAATATTTATTCCAATATTCCCTCCAGGAAATTGGAGGAAGGGTGACTTCTTTAATATAGTGGCAGAAAGCTTAGCAGAATTGTGGTCCTATGTTTCTGTGGAGAGGAAAAGTTGTGAGTGGTGAGCTTGGATATTTAACCGAGGAGAATTCCAAGCCAAGTGCTGAAGAATGGCGTGGGTTCTTCTTGTTACTTATCGTAATTACAAGAGAAGCAAGATACATTGAGCGAAGACCTCTTAAACAAAAGGGAACCCGGACTTGATGATTTGGGAAATCTTGGCTCTTCTAGATTGCAAAAGATGTTAAAATTAGGAGAGTCATTGTTGGCAAAATGTGCTGTGCAGAGAAGGTCAAGGGTAATGGCCTTCCCACTCCTGATTTCTCCATGGTGATGAGGCTTGATGTTTCTCTGCTCACTTGTCACTGACACAGTGAGGGAGGCAAAGTAGTGTGGATGCAGCAGAATAGCCACATCCAGGATATTGAACTGAATGAGTAAGGTGCTGAACTGAAAACAATTTGGGGTAGATTTGCAATTTCTTACATTCTTAAAATGCTCAAATAATATTTTGTTTGGGTTCCTCTCAGTTTAAATATCACTTACGTGTAATGTGCTCTGACCAAGGAAGGTCACTGTGAGAATTTCAAAACAACCAAAGGTTGGAGACAGTTGGGTTGGGGGTTGGTTTTATTTGGCAGTTGTAATTAATGATCAATTTTAATAGTCTGTGATTGATGGCAGCCTGCTGTGGTACGTGTGTATTAAGCCTGGGAGAGCTGCTTTAAAAACTTATAGTCTTTTATTAGTGTTTGATGATTAATTTTTACACCTTCTGTTAAATTTTAAACAGTACGAATTAGGTCAGTGGAAATGGTTTCCTTGTTTCTTTCTTTGAAACACATGGGGCAGTGACAACGGTTAAATTCCTAGTGTTATTTTGCTCTTTCTCCTACTTACATCTATCAGTTGTTTGAGCGTATAGAGCCTGCAGGAGATAAGGAAGTGTGCTGTAGCTTTTTGGATGGATAAGATGAAAGGATAATGGTCGCAACCTGAGAGCATTGACTGTCCTGTCCTGCATCATCTCTCTAGCACCTACTCTGTGTCTAGCATCATACCTTTTTGATCAATAAGCTGCTTGGTGTGGGTGGGATAGGGGAGGGATGAGAATCCAGGAGAGGGTACAGCTTGGAAACAGGGGCTTGGGGTAATAGAGAAAGCACAGTTGTCCCATTAGCATTGGCTCTAACAAAGGCTTGTTTTTGTGATTGTTTGCAGAAAGATTATCACTTTGAATATACGGAATGTGATAGCAGTGGCTCCAGGTGGAGAGTTGCCATTCCAAATTCTGCAGTGGACTGCTCTGGCCTGCCTGACCCAGTGAGAGGCAAAGAATGCAGTATGTTTTGTCTTCTCGACCATTTGTTTTCTGATTAAACACTTACTTCTTCATATTAGTCCTAGATGTTAATTATAATAAATGTAGGAGACCTTCCAAAAATGAGCATATGTCATTGATATCTAGCAGAATAGATGCAGCCTTTCTCATCACTAGATGCTCTTATATCTCAAGTCCGTAATGAGACAAAGGCAAATTAATTTATTTAAAAAATCTATTCTCTCATTTGAAACCATGGGAGGGCAGAGTAGAAACGTTTCTTTTTAATGGATTTGTTCTTATTTTAAAAATGTTTTTATAAAATTAAAAAATTCTGTTGAAATACATGTAACTTAAAATTTATCATCTTCACCTTTTTTAAGTGTTTAGTTCAGTGGCATTAAGTATATTCATATTGTTTGCTATCATTACCACCATCCAGCCACAGAACTCTTCCATCTTGCATTGGAATTATTTTTTTAGCTTTAGAAATAACTTAATTCTTTTTTTTCTTTTTCTTTTTTTTTTAGTATAAACTACAGAGAGATTATAGAATTGCTGGATATCACATTCAACAGCTTGTCTTTTGAAAGTTAAACAGGTTTGAAGTACAACATTATAAATTAGCAGAGAAATATGAAATAAATGTAAATTTATTTTCATTTATAAACTTTACTTTTTAAAATCCTTTAATTTAGTGAGTTTGGGGTTCCTGCAGCAAAATAGTCGAGGGATTAGCCTGGCGTTCGAAGTTGGAAATAAAAGAGAAGGAATGTATTTGGGATTTCCTGCAGTCTTCCAAGTGGTATTCCTAAAAGCTTAGTTTTTCTGTTCTCAAATGAAAGATCAGGTAAGCAAATTGTTAAGTGGATAAGTAATTTCTTCCTTTTCATAGAAAGCATGCCTCTGTTGCTAGCTGGAGGAGTTTTAGCGTAATTGGCGGATTTACTGATAAAAGGGAAACTGCAATAATCTTATGAGGAAAGTTTGGGAAAAGTACCATTATTTCTTGCTGAATGATATTAATGAGTGAATTCAGGAAGAACCTGAGAGCCCCTCCAGTGGGCAGGTGAAAGCTTCAGTGTAGCAACAGTCTGGAGACAAGAGGGTCTGTATAGAAGAAGTTGATGCAAGACTGAGGTGTGTGAAACCACTCCAGAGAAGGGCAGATGAGCTCTCAGTGACAGAGGAATGTGGTTGAAAGGGAAACAGAGCCTGAATCATACCTATGTAATTAGTCCATTATAAATTTCCTTCGGTCACTTGCCTAGAAAAATCTGTATATCATTTATCTATATTTACTTTTTGTTTGTGGGCTAATTCCTTTGCTTCCGTGTAAACAACCCTATTCAGGTGGACCGCCTAACCATTTTGAATGCCAGCTTTATGTCTAGGTGGTATGGTGGTCTTGGCTAGCACTGGCTTTTGAGAACTAATCGTTAGTTTGAAATGGGCCATAGTGGAATATTGTACCCATGAAAACCGGCGAACACTGCAAATCAAGGGCCTCCCCTTCCCTTGGGAGCTGGATTTTAAATATTTATCAGCATAGTACTGATTACATTTGTTAGCCAGGGGTCAAAAATCTGTTACAGAATTGATGACTGCATTGGAATTAGTTTTAGTTAAATGTTGCCAGAGACATTTTTGCTCATTATATACTATAATCTTCCACAGATAACATTTTGAATCTGACATTCTAGCAAGCACCTTTCTAAAAATTTTGAGTACTAATCAGGTCACTATTAGTTATTACTTAACCTTAAAAATGATCCTTGCTTTCAAAATGATAATACTTTTGTGATAATATTGAAAAAATGCTAATGCTTTTGGCTGGGTTGTTTTTTATCTTTGTATTTTGTCTGAAATCTAAATTTCCAAGTATTCCTTTACAGCATATTTAACATTTTCTCTGGAGTTGTCAGTCTGGCCTTAGATCTGTGAACATTTTCTTGTGTTAAAGATGAATTATTTTAAAACTCACAAGGAAGTTAATAGGCTTAAGCAACTTAGAAGCGCAATTAATCCATAACGTTAGGTATGTCACTTACCACCTTACTAGTCATTAGTGTCTGGCTGCTAAAGGCAGTGTCACAGTAACTGGATATTTCTTCAGGAGCTTAGATTTTCTGTTGCTAATAATAACTACCATTTCTCAAGTACTGATTATGTGCCAAACATTGTACTTAGAGCTTTATGTCATTAATCCATTGTATCCTCACAGCCATCTTAGACAACTAGGATCAGTGTTTCTATTTTATTAAAAAGAAAACTCAGACTTTAAGTAGTGAAGTAATTTACCCTTATGTTGTGTAGCCCAGATGTGGCGGGTCTAGGATTCAAAGATAGACATGTCTGATACTAAAGTCTGCATCCTACCCACTGAGTTAACCTGCCAATCAAAGATGGCAGCCTAGAGAAGCTTCCAGGTCTCCATAAGGTGGACAGAAAGTTCGGTGGTGAACCCACCAATTGGCTCATATAGAAAAAGAAAATTAAGTAGTGGAACATGGCAACTTCAAGTAAGTGAAGAACATTTAGAAGAGTGGTTGTGTGGGACATGATTTACACAGATCTTAAATGTCTCAAAATAAAATGAAACCCAGAATTTGGCCTTTGTGGGAATTGCCAAAAATTCTTTAAAATGTAATTGCGTATCTCTTTCTCAGAAAGAGGCAGTTGGGGAGGCCTTTCCTGAGGAAAGGGATTATAGGAATATTTATGAAGCAGTTGTAAATTTTTTCAGAGAATTGATTGGCAAGCTATATTATATATTTGTTTTTTAAAGATCATGTAATATCTGGCTGCAGGGCTCCTCTGAGAGAAGTTAATGAGAAGTCAGATAACAGTTTTTGTTGTTCCAGAATCCTGGGGTATATGTGCCTCTGAAGCTTACGGGGCTCAGGAAATAGCCTGAAGAGGCTTCTGGTTATTAATCGACACTGATCCCCATTGTCCTTTTGTCATTTCTGCTGTGGAGAACTCATCAGTTGCTTCGTGCTTCTCTGGGCAGGACACGGAGATGACCTCATGTCTCTCCTCCTCTCTGCTAGCTCCAGGCTCAGCCACAGGGAACACTGGCGCTTCTCCTAAGGCCCTGGTGCCAAGAGTTAAGCATCTGTGGGCATCATCCATCATTCAGGATCTTGCAGGTAGCACGCCGTTCCTGAACCGCATCACTCTTTGCTTTCATCTCAGACCGAAGGGATGTAACCCCTGTTCCAATCCGTCTCTCCTCCACTGTTGGATCATTCTCCTCATTTATCCTTGAAGCACAATGGCTTCTAAAATCTTTCCTTGAACCTCTCAGTTTCACTTGTTAGATCATCAAAGAAGATAGAGCAGTTGCCTGGGCTATGTTCTCTCTTTCTCTCTCATTTGAGACAAAGCGCTTTTGTTTCAAACCAAACCTTAAAAATAAAGGACTGATTGGAGTAGAAGTAGGGAGAGAGGTTCCTTTACATATTTTTCAGACAAGTCTACAACTCTCAGGGGGAAATAAACATATCTCTTCCTTTTATCTTCTCACATTTATTTGGGGAGTATATCTCTTTAATTACTTATTCTTTAAAATGCATCTGAGTCCATGACTTCAGGTACAACCTTAATATACCATGTTCTTTTCTTATTCTTTTCTATTTTCCTATTTCCATTAATTTGTTCTTCAGCTATGTAACACGCCATTTTCTAAATGATGATGACTAAGATATCTTTAATTTCATTTGGTAGGTAGGCATCAAATCAGTCATAGTCTTATGGAATTTGTTTAATCTTGTGTTTTAGTATTTAGAATATGTAAATAATTCGTATGAAGTAATATATACATGTAAATGCATATAGATGTGTATATGTGTATTTATAATGTCTGTTGTATATATGTGTATGTGTGTGTATAGTTTATTTTTGTGTTTCTCATACGGGGTATAGTGAATTAATGTGGCTTCAAACATGATTTTTATATATTTATGCAAATGTTTATAGTCTAATCTTTGAATAATTGGTTATAAACTTCTAATATTTAGTTGTTTTGGGTAAATAAGTGCTATATGTAGACAAGTTAAAAAATTGAATACTTCCATTTTTGTTTTGCTCAAATATGTTAGTCTAACCCATATTTAATGGACCATAAGAAATGAGCAGACTTACGCTATCTGGACAAAATAGACTTTAAGTCAAAAACTGTCACAAAAGACAAGGAAGCTTAATTACATAATGATAAAAGGATCAACTCAACATGAAGAATAATTATTAATATATATGTACTCAACATCAGAGCACCTAAATATATAAAGCAGACATTGACAGTTCTGAAGGGAGAAATAGACAGTCATACAATAATAAAATTAACTTACAACAATGAACAGATTATGTAGACAGAAAAATCAGTAAAGAAACAGCAGGCCAGGCATGGTGACTCATGCCTGTAATCCCAGCACTCTCGGAGGCCAAGGCAGGCGGATCATGAGGTTAGTAGTTTGAGACCAACCTGGCCAACATAATGAAACCCTGTCTCCACAAAAATACAAAAAAATTAGTCCAGTATGGTGGCATGTATCTGTAGTCCCAACTACTTGGGAGGCTGAGGCAGGAGAATCACTTGAATCCAGGAGGCAGAGGTTGCAGTTAGCCAAGACTGTGCCATTGCACTCCAGCCTGGGCAACAGAGCAAAACTCCATCTCAAAAAAAAAAAAAAAAAAAAAAAAAAAAATTCAGCAGATTGAAACAGCTTTACAGACCACATGGACCTAACAGGTATGCACAGAACATTCCACCCAACACTAGCAGCATATACATTCTTCTCAAACACATGAAACATTCTCCAGGATATATCATATAATCATATACTAGGTCACAAAATGGTTCTTAACAAATTTAAGAAGATTGAAATCATTCCAAATATTTTTTCTGACTACAGTGGAGTGAAACGAGAAATCAGTAACGAAATGGAAAATGGGAACATTGATAAATACATGGAAACTAAACCACACACTTAAACAACCATTGAGTCAAAGAAGAAATCATAGGGAAAATAGAAAATATGTTGAGACAAGTGAAAATTGAAACAAAAAATACTATAACTTATTTGATGCAGCAAAAGCAGTTTATAGAAAAAAGTACCTACATTAAAAAAAATAGTTCAAACAGCCAAACATTACAAGTCAAAGAACTGGCAAAAGAATAAACTGCTAAGCTAGCCAAAGGAAGGAAATAAAGATTAGAACAAAATATTGCAAACTGAATTTAATAGCACATTAAAAGAATAATAAGTCATGACCTAGTGGGATTTATCACTGGGATTGAAGAATGAATTAACATATGCAGCTTAATCAATGTGATATACCACATAATTAGGATTAAGGACAAAAGCCACAAGATCATCTCATCTGTAGATGCAAAAAGAACATTTGACAAAATTCAATACTTTTATGATACAAACTCTCAACATTAGGTATAGAAGGAAATTACCTCAACAGAATAAAGGCCATATAGGACAAGCACATAGCTAATATTATATTCAGCTGTGAAAAACTGAAAGCTTTTTTCTAAGATCTGGCATAAGGCAAGGATGCTTGTTCACCTTCACCACTTTCTATTCAACATAATACTGAAGGTCCTAGCCAAAGCAATTAGGCAAGAAAAGGAAATAAAAGGCATACAAATCAGACAGAAAGGAGCAAAATTATCTCTGTTTGCAGATGACATGATCTTCTGTATAGAAAACCCTAGAGACTCCACACACCTACACAAAAAATCAGTTAGAACTAGTAAATACATTCACCAAAGTTGTAAGATACAAAATCAACTTTAAAGAGTTGCATTTCTATACACTAATAATGAACTATCCAAAGAGAAATTAAGAAAACAATCCTATGTACAATAGCATAAAAAATAATCAAATACTTAAGAATAAACTTAAACAAGGACATGACAGACTTGTGCATTGAAAATGATAAATGCTGATGAAAGAAAGCAGACACAAATAAATGGAAAGTCATCCCATGCTCATAGATTGGAATACTTAGTATTATTACCCAAAGTCATCTACAGATTTAATGCAATCTCTATTAAAATCTCAAGAATCTCTAGAAATAGAAAAAAAATCCTAAATTCATATGGAACCACAAAAGATTCTGAATAGCCAAAGCAGTTTTGAGCAAAAAGAACAAAGCTGGAAGCATCACACTTCCTGAGCCATGTACATTAATTCTCCGAGGCTCTCTGAGGGAAATTCTTAAGGGAAAAGTTTTTTAACCTGATGCAAGTGACATTCCAGGTGTAGAAACAGAATGAAGGTGCCAAGTGGAGTAGCATCTGGTTTTCCCGGGTGCTCTAGGAGATCTGGATGGCTGGCACTCAAGGAGAATGTGGGAAGGGCCAGAAATTCTGGGAAACTTAATCGGCCGGCTCTGTCTGTCCTACCCAGGACTCTGGACCTTGACCTGGAGACAACTATTCACAGGTGGTTGAGAGGGTTAAATGAGGTGATAAATACGATCTACAGTCCTGGAATCATAATTATACCATACTATAGTAACAGTAATAATAACAGTTGAAATAATAATAAAAAATAATAGCCAATCTTTACTTGCTATATGCCAGGTATAACTGTAAATGCTTTACATGCATTCATTCAAATTCATTTAGTCATTACAACAACCTTGTAAAATAGATATTTTTATTATCTTGCCATTCCCCTCACGTTTTAAAAAGCACATTAGGAAACTAAAAAAAATAGCTCAGAGTCACACATTTAGTTGGTCAAAGGGGAACGGAGATTTGAAAACAGGAAGTCTAGAACTTGGGTCTATGTTCTATTTTTTTTTTTAATTGTATTGGGCTCTGGTGTACATGTGCACATCCTTACCTGCAGAATTGTTGCATAGGTACATACATGCCATGGTGGTTTGCTGTCTTCATCCCCCCATCCCCCGCCTCCCCTGTCACCAACATCAGGCATTTCTCCCCGTGTTATCCTTCCCCGCCCTCCCGCTTTCCCTCCCCTCCCCTCCCCTTCACCCCCCACACCTAGCCCAGTGAGTGTTGTTCTCTTCCCTGTGCCCGAGTGTTCTCATTGTTCTTCACCCGGCTACGAGAGAAAACATTCAGTGTTTAGTTTTCTGTTCTTGTGTCAGTTTGCTGAGAATGATGGTGTCTAGATTCATCCATGTCTCTACAAAGGAAACAAACTCCTCATTTTTTATGGCTGCATAGTATTCCATGGTGTTTATGTGCCACATTTTCTTTGTCCAGTCTATCATTGATAGGCATTTGGGGTTGGTTCCAGGTCTTTGCTATGGTAAGCAGTGCTACAACGAACATATGTGTGCATGTGTCTTTATAATAGAATGATTTATAATCCTTTGGGTATATACCAGTAATGAGATTGCTGGGTCAAATGGAATTTCTATTTCTAGATCCTTGAGGAAGCGCCAACTGTCTTCCATAATGGTTGAACTAATTTACACTCCCACCAACAGTGTAAAAGTGTTCCTATTTCTCCACATCCTCTCCAACATCTGTTGTCTCCAGATTTTTTAATGATTGCCATTCTAACCAGTGTGAGATGGTGTCTCAATGTAGTTTTGATTTGCATTTCTCTAATGACCAATGATGATGAGCATTTTTTCATATGTTTGTTGGCTGCATAAATGTCTTCTTTTGAAAAGTGTCTGTTCATATCCTTTGCCCACTTTTGAATGGGTTTGTTTTTTCTTGTAAAATTGGTTTAGTTCTTTGTTGATTCTGGATATTAGCCCTTTGTCAGATGGTTAGATTGCAAACATTTTTTCCTGTTCTGTTGGCTGCCAGTTTAAGGATGTTTCTTTTGCTGTGCAGAAGCTCTGGAGTTTAATTAGATCCCATTTGTCTATTTTGGCTTTTGTTGCCATTGCTTTTGGTGTTTCAGTCATGAAGTCCTTGCCTATGCCTGTGTCCTGTATGGTGCTGCCTAGGTTTTCTTCTAGGGTTTTTATGGTGTTAATTCTTATGTTTAAATCTTTAATCCATCTGGAGTTAATTTTGTATAAGGTGTAAGGAAGGGGTCCAGTTTCAGCTTCCTGAATATGGCTAACCAGTTTTCACAACACCATTTATTAAACAGGGGCTCCTTTCCCCATTGCTTGTTTTTGTGAGGTTTGTCAAAGATCAGATGGTTATAGATGTGTGGCATTGTGTCTGAGGCCTCTGTTCTGTTCCATTGGTCAATGTCTCTGTTTTGGTACCAGTACTATGCTGTTTTGATTACTGTCACCTTGTAGTATAGTTTGAAGTCAGGTAGCCTGATGCCTCCAGCTTTATTCTTTTTGCTTAGGATTGTCTTGGCTATGCGGGCTCTCTTTTAGTACCAGATGAAGTTTAAAGTGTTTTTTTTCCAGTTCTGTGAAGAAGGTCATTGGTAGCTTGATGGGAATAGCGTTGAATCTATAAATTACTTTGGGCAGTATGGCCATTTTCACGATATTGATTCTTCCTAACCATGAGCATGGAATGTTTTTCCAACTGTTTGTGTACTCTCTTATTTCCTTGAGCAGTGTTTTGTAGTTCTCCTTAAAGAGATCTTTTACATCCTTTGTTAGTTGTATTCCTAGGTATTTTATTCTGTTTGTAGCAATTGTAAATGGTAGTTTGCTCATGATTTGGCTCTCTGTTTGTCTGTTGTTGGTGTATAGGAATGCTTGTGATTTCTGCACATTGATTTTTTATCCTGAGACTGCCAAAGTTGCTTATCAGCTTAAGGAGGTTTTGGGCTGAGACGATGGGGTCTTCTAAATATACAATCATGTAGTCTGCAAATAGGGACAATTTGACTTCTTCTTTTCCTAGTTGAATGCCCTTTATTTCTTTTTCTTGCCTAAATTGCTCTGGCTAGAACTTCCAATACTATATTGAATAGGAGTGGTGAGAGAGGGCATCCTTGTCTAATGCCAGTTTTTAAAGGGAATGCTTTTAGTTTTTGCCCATTTAGTATGATATTGGCTGTGGGTTTGTCATAAATAGCTTTTATTATTTTGAGATACATTCCATTGATACCTAGTTTGTTGAGAGGTTTTAGCTTAAGGGCTGTTGAATTTTGTCAAAGGCCTTCTCTGAATCTATTGAGATAGTCATGTGGTTTTTGTCTTTGGTTCTGTTTATGTGGTGGATTACATTTATAGATTTGCATATGTTGAACCAGACTTGCATCCCCGGGATGAAGCCTACTTGATCATGGTGGATAAGGTTTTGATGTGCTGTTGGATTCGGTTTGCCGGTAGTTTATTGAAGATTTTGCATCAATGTTCATCATGGATATTGGCCTGTAGTTTTTTGTTTTCATTGTGCTCTGCCAGGTTTTGGTATCAGGATGATATTGGTCTCATAGAAAGAGTTAGGGAGGATTCCCTCTTTTTGGATTGTTTGGAATAGTTTCAGAATGATTGGAACCAGCTTCTCTTTGTATATCTGGTAGAATTCGGCTGTGAACCCATCTGGATCTGGACTTTTTTTGGTTGGTAGGCTATTAATTGCTGCCTCGACTTTAGACCTTGTTGTTGGTCTCTTCAGCGTTTCAACTTCTTCCTGGCTTAGTCTTGGGAGTGTGCAGGTGTCCAGGAATTTATCCATTTCTTCCAGATTTACTGGTTTATGTGCATAGAGCTGTTTGTAGTAATCTCTGATGGTAGTTTGTATTTCTGAGGAATCCATGGTGATCTCCCCTTTGTCATTTTTTATTGCATCTATTCGATTCTTCTCTCTTTTCTTTTTTTATTAGTCTAGCTAGTGGTTTATTTTGTTGATCTTTTCAAAAAAGCAGCTCCTGCATTTATTGATTTTTTGAAGGGTTTTTGTGGTCTCTATCTCCTTCAGTTCTGCTCTGCTCTTATTTATTTCCTGTCTTCTGCTTGCTTTTGAGTTTTTTTGATCTGGTTACTGTAGCTCTTTCAATTTTGATGATAGGGTGTTGATTTTAGATCTTTCCTTGCTTCTCATGTGGGCGTTTATTGCTATAAATTTGCCTCTAGACACTGCTTTAAATGTGTCCCATTTCTGGTACGTTGTGTCCTCATTCTCGTTGGTTTCGAAAGAATATTTTTATTTCTGCCTTCATTTCATTGTTTATCCATTCATCATTCAGGAGCAAGTTGTTCAGTTTCCATGTGATTGTGCAGTTTTGAGTGCTTAATCCTGAGTTCTAATTTGATAGCGCTGTGGTCTGAGAGACTGTTTGTTATGATTTCTGTTCTTTTTCATTTGCTGAGGAGTGATTTACTTCCAATTATGTGGTCATTTTTAGAGTAAGTGTGATGTAGTGCTGAGAAGAATGTGTGATCTGTGGATTTGGAGTGGAGTGTTCTGTAAATGTCTATTAGGTCCGCTTGGTCCAAATCTTTGTTCGAGTCCTGGATATCCTTGTTGACTTTCTGTCTCGTTGATCTGTCCAATATTGTCAGTGGAGTGTTAAAGTCTCCCAGTATTATTGTGTGGGAGTCTAAGTCTCTTTGTAGGTTGTTAAGAACTTGCTTTATGTATCTGAGTGCTCCTGCATTGGGTGCATATATATTTAGGATAGTTAGCTCTTCTTGTTGCATTGATTCTTTTACCATTATGTCATGCCCTTCCTTGTCTCTTTTGATCTTTGTTGGTTTAAAGTCTGTTTTATCAGAGACTAGGATTACTACCCCTGTTTTTTTTTTTTTTGCTTTCCATTTGCTTGGTTGATCTTCTTCCATCCCTTTATTTTGCGTCTATGTGAGTCTTTGCACGTGAGATGGGTCTCCTAAATACAGCACACTGTTGGGTCTTGACTTTTTTTTTATCTAGTTTGCCAGTCTGTGTCTTTTGATTGAGGCATTTAGGCCATTTTCATTCAACATTAATATTATTATGTTTGAATTTGATCCTGCCATTTTGTTATTGGCTTGTTGTTTTACCCATTAGTTAAAATGGTTTCTTCACTGTGTCATTGTTCTTTACCATTTGGTACATTTTTGCACTGGCTTGTACTGCTTGTTTCTTTCCATATTTGGTACTTCCTTCAGGAGTTCTTGTAAGGCAGGTCTTGTAGCGATGAAATCTCTCAGCAATTGCTTGTCTGTAAAGGATTTTATTTCTTCTTCACTTATGAAGCTTAGTTTGGCTGGATATGAAATTCTGGGTTGAAAGTTCTTTTCCTTAAGGATGTTGCATATTGGCCCCCACTCCCTTCTAGCTTGTAAGGTTTCTGCTGAGAGATCCCCTGTGAGTCTGATGGTCTTTCATTTTTGGGTGACTTGACCTTTCTCTGGCTGCCCTTAGGATTTTTTCCTTCATTTTAACCCTGGTGAATATGATGATTATGTGCCTTAGGGTTGCTCTTCTTGAGGAATATCTTTGTAATGTTCTCTGTGTTTCCTGGATTTGAATATTGGCCTGCCTTTTTAGGTTGGGGAAGTTCTCTTGGATAATATCCTGAAGAGTGGTTTCCAGCTTGGATTCATTCTCCCTGTCACATTCAGGTACACCTATCAAACATAGTTTAGGTCTTTTCACATAAATCCATAGTTCTTGGAGGCTTTGTTTGTTTCTTTTCACTCTTTTTTCTCTAATCTTGCCTTCTCCTTTTATTTCATTGATTTGATCTTCAATCTCTGATATCCTTTCTTCTGCTTGATTGGTTTGGCTGTTGAAACTTGTGCATGCCTTGCAAAGTTCTCTTGCTGTGTTTTTCAGCTCCATCAAGTCGTTTATGTTCTCTAAGCTGGTTATTCTCGTTAGCATTTCATCTAACCTTTTTTCAAGATTCTTAGTTTCTTTTTCATTGGGTTAGAAGATGGTCTTTTAACTTACAGAAGTTTGTTATTATCCACCTTCTGAAGCCTGCTTCTGTCAATTTGTCACACTCGTTTTCTGTCTTGTTTTGTTCCCTTGATGGTGAGGAGTTGTGATCCCTGGGAGGGGAAGAGGTGTTCTGGTCTTTCATGGTTTCATGCTTTTTGTGCTGGTTTTTTCCCATCTTCCTGGATTTATCTCCCTTTGATCTTTGAAGTTGGTGATTTCAGGAGAAATCTCTGAGAGGACGTCCTTTCTGTTGCAGTTGTAGCTATGTCTATTTTGGCCTGTAGAGGTGTTCTGGGCTGCCTCAGATTCAGTCAGGTTGCTGGGTGGGTGGTCTTCCCCTGGGGATTGTTTGCAGGTGAAATTAGCCCCACCTTCCCAATGGCATCTCTCCTTCCCTGAGCTCGATCTTCCTGGTTGGGGTCAAACTGGTGTATTCGCTGCCAAGCTCTCTGGAGCGTGGGCTTCAGTTTGAGTTCTGTGGGGGTAGGGCCTACTGGCCTTATGGCCTGTTTTCCTGCTTTCAACTCTGCCTCTTCCTGTGGGACAGGTTGTCCTGTCCTGCTGGCACTAGTCCAAACTTCCACCCAGGTCCCACTGACAACGTGTGGCACCAGGAGGGAGCCGTTACTCAGATTTACATCGACAGCCCATGGCACCCCTCAGCCTGGTAGGGCTCTCATGGACCGTCGGTTGCAGGAGGGATAAAGTAAGCACAGGATCTGAATTGGAGCACCAAGGGGGTGAAGTCCCCCGACCCTCCAAGCTGGCTGCATGTTCCAGATAGGGACGCACCCTGCACTATCTTGGTTTGTTCTCCCTGGGCAGCTCTTGCCCTGCTTTGGTTCCCTCCCTGGGCTACTTTCAGAGTCCTTCCAGTCCCCCCAAAATGAGCCCAGCACCTTACTTGGAATTGTGAAGTCCTCTAGCCCTCTGCATCTCATTTGCTGGGAGCTGCATTCTGGTGTTGCCTCCTCTCCACCACCTTGGTGCCACCCCGCCGGGTCTGTTTTTAATGTCTATGGGACTGTCTCTTTGGAATATACTGCTAGTATATACTGAAGAAGTTCTTATCCCCCATCTTAGGGCATCTGCACGCCACTAACATTTACCTCTTGACAGAAATGTGACACAAATTAATATCCTGGAGAAATAAATGGACTTTTTAAAAGATGACATCTAAAGGCTCAGATATATGTTTTTGTGGGTCATTTTTAATTGGTTAATGTTCTCTTTATAGATTGTATTCTTATTTTTTAAGTATTTATAAAAAAGTAAATTTTTTTTAGAGATGAGTCTTGCCATGCTGCCCAGGCTGGAGTGCCATGGCTATTCACAGGCACAGTCATAGTTTACCATAGCCTCAAAACCTTGGGCTCAAGTGATCCTCCTGCCTCAGCTTCCTGAGTAGCTAGGATTATAGGTGCCTAACACCATACCTAGTAGTATATTTTATTCTTAATTGTCTGTATTTTTTAGAAAGATGAGAGAATGACATTTAAAATTTAGGAGATGTCTGTTGCTATATTCTCATATACAGCGCAAAGTTGATTAGCCAGTGTTTTTTTTACCCCTTTACCTAGCATATTGTTGGTACTTGATACATAGAGTATGCTTTCATTGTTGAATTGGTATTAGGAAAAGACACATTTTTCAACTATAGAATTCTCCCCGAAGAGAAGAGTAAACTCCTCATGGACAGAATATGTAATCCTTTCATGGCTCCTAAGAAAGCTGCAGAACACTGGAATGTTTCTAGATTGAGTAACTTTTGTGCCACCAAATTAGAGACTGACTTTAGTGTTTTATTTTTGTAGGTGAAACACAAGGGGCTAATAACATTTGTAAAAATTTGTTCTATACACAAAAGGGAAAAATTTGTTCTATACACAAAATGCTGTCAAATATTTTGTCCTCAGAAGGCTTAGTTTGGAATGTTGCTGCATTGAGTTCCAGGTGTGCAAATGCAAAGTTAAACCTCCTCAGTAACACACAAGGGGTAGCTGAAAGGCTAGAATGAATCAGATTGGGAGATGAGATGATAACAGTTGTGAACAGCTGAAAATCAGACTTCAGGTCAATTGTATTGTTTGCTGGGTGCTGTGGTTGAGGCAACTTCTCTGAAAAAAGTGTTTTATGAGGAGATGAGAAAACTCAGCCCTCAATACTGCAGAATCAAGGTCAGAGACTGTCAAGAAGTAGAAAGCAACTGACACTTTCTAAGGAAGAGGAAAAGTTTAGGATGATAAGAATCAAAGTGGTAGGGCATAACTGGAAGTTGAGAAAACTGATTTCACGGATACATTGTTCTGCTCCCCTTAAGGGACCTCATCACATACTTGGAACATTTTTTTCCCTTGACCTTCGCTGTTGTCTTTTTTCTGTAGGCCTTGTGTCATCCTGCGCCCAATGAACTGAGATTTGTCCCCTCCCCCATCAAATATTGAAGTCAAGAAGCTGCAATAAAATACATGTCTATTTTTTTTTTTCTTTCAGAGATAAAAAATTTCTTAGCTTTTCTTATAAAAAGATAGGAACTTTAAATCTAGGCTTTGCTAATTTAATGGGAGTTACTATCTGTGGTGTCACATGGATCCATTTTCCTTCCAGGAGTTGGCTTCTACTTTTAAATTTTCATGCTTCTGGCTAGTAAGTACTAAGAGGTGCAGTGATAAGCATACACTTCTACTTGATAGGGCTATGTGAAGACCACTGGAAAGGATGGTAGATGTGAAATTAGTTTTTTGAGATAGAGAGGCAATACTTTTCAGTAAATAGTTTTTTCAGGGAACAGTGAGTTAGGAAATGCTAGCTAGAACTGGTTCATGTTAATGTACTCTTGTGTATCTCCATCTCACTTTTGTTTTGTAAGATGAAAGATGAAAATAGGTGTGTCTTTCTTCTCTAAGCATTTTACAAATAACTTGCAAGTTATATCCCTATGTCCTACAACTTCATCCCCCAAATCTTAGTGAAAAATTAAAAATTGTTATTGGTGGGATTGGGCTTTACTATTTCAGTTCTGATAATTGTATCATGCCACTTCAGAGGTGACATAGTAGCTTCGTATCTGTTACTTCAGATGGCTAAGTGACACTGCTGAAGCTAGAACTCACGTCCTTTGACTTGTAAGGCAGAGCTTTTCTTTTCCTTCACTTTTTCTTTTTCGTTCTTTTTTTTGTTTTCTGTTGAGTTCTTTTCTGATGCTATTCTTTTTCACGTGAAGATAGTGGATTTTTCTCAGTTTAGTTATAGTAAAATCTTCTGGCTGCATAGTAACTATGGGGTTATTGGGTAGAAAGTCATGGAGTCTATTAGATAGAAAGCCTGCCACTAGAAACGGTAGGAAAGTTGAACAGGGTTGCTTATGGTTACACAGAAGAAGAAACTTGGAATTGGAATTGGGACGGTTTGGATCAGACAATCTCAAAGGTCTCGTGGTGATTCTGATGGTTTTAATTGTTATGATTACATATCACAGATTTATTCATTCTGTGATCAAATCATGCTTCAAATCATGTTAACTTGTGAATTATAGAGCAAAACTAATATGTCTTCTTTGCTCATGAATATTTTCTTCTGATAGGAATATTGCAATGTCTGCCACTGTTAGTATTTGAACAGTCTTACCTTTCTTTCTCCTCTTCCAGACTTAAATTGAACATGACAGATAGTTGATATACTCACAACCAGCCTTCATTGCTACCTTGTATATTTTGACGTGAAAACTATCCTCAGGATAAAAAATAATTTACCAATTTGGGAGAACAAGAATTCCCTTCAGCCAAGGGAGAAAATCTGCCTTAATGTGAATAAAAGAACATCAGCAAGAAATGGCCTCTTTTAATGTACTGTTTCGCTTTCCGTATCTCACTTTTATTTTTTTTTAACAGGAAATAAGGATTATTTTTCTTCTCTAAGAATTTCATAAATAACAACTTAAAAGGACAGTGTTCAAGTGCTGTCCTTATCACTGGTACTGAGGGAGGAACAAGATTGGAGATTTGCTGGATTCAGTATGCTGTTCACTTTCTCTTCGATGCCATTTTCTGTGAAAAGAATGATGATAAACCTGGCAGGCACTTAAAGTTTTAATCATCTGATAATGATAATTAATTGGCTAAGTGAGTGATGGAAGTACAACTTATTTTTGAGGTCCACACACCAAGCATTGTTCTCTTTCTTTGTGTTAACCTTAATGGCAGTGAGTAATAGTAAGAACAGTTGCAAGAGTATCAGCATGTAGTCGACGTAATAATGTCTGTGGTTTGAACCTTATTTATCTTATTTAAACAAGACTAACCAATTGAAGAAAAATAGACATATTGACTCATCTTGATCCTGGAATTGATTTACTTTATATTTCCCCCACAAATAATTATATTTAGCTAACATTAATTGGTAAGTAAGATGGATTACAGTGACTTTATACTTAGTGAGATATAAATTCGATTTATTTTGAGGAAGATCAGCCCAGATTAGACTATCACAGAAGCTTTGAGAAAGCCACAATGTTGTTCCCAGATATTTACCTGTAAAGTTTGGATAGGTTCACTATATCATCAACAGCTCATTCAACTAGTAAATTGAAAATCCATTTATTATTACTTATTATTGCTGTTTAGAAAACATATTTTAGTAATAAAAACTTTGATTTAAAAGAGCAAAGATGAGCAAATTATGAATAAATGTGATTGAAAGCCATAGTCTTTCAAAATATGAGGTCTCTGGAGGAAGAAAAGGCAAAACGATGTGGCCCCGTGGTGAAATGATTAAAAATAGATATTCTTTATTGTTAGGCATAAATCATAGATGATAATCAGCCTATAAATGATTCCATTCAGTAACAGTTATTTGGCACATTGTGCTAGGTGGTTGTATGATCATAGCAGTGCTTTGAATTTTCAGCACTCTTTGTTTTCAGAGTGGTTTCCATAGTCTCTCATTGGAGTATTATAAGCAGTCCTAGGAGGGAGAAAGGGATGCTGGAGTGTGAATAAATTGAAGCACAGAGGTTAAGCAAATTTCCTAAGATATTTGCTACTTGGTGATGGACTAATATAAATGCTTTTTCCATATCTGATTTTTCATACCTGCATGTTTGAACCTTTACAGCTTCACAGTAGCAGAAAGAAATGTCAGAAGAGGCATAAAGCCAAGAAAAAGAACAGTGAGTGCAGCAAATGACCTCTTGGTTACAGTTTAGACTTTAAGAAGTTGGGTTTTAAATATCACTCTTTCACTGGGTGCTTAGGTGAAGTATTGTGAAATACTTGAGGCCACTGTTAAGTAGTATGTGATCTTAGGCAAATAAGGTCTTTCTGTACTCAATCAAGACTTTGGAGTTTGCCTATCTTTAATTTAATTCAGTTTCTCTAAGATTTTAAGGTTGTTGAAGGAGAAAAACAGTATTTATTTTAGAAATGACGAATTGAGTCAAATTAAATATGGTCAATTCACATTCATAACAGCTAACAACAGCTGTTAATAATAACTGTCTATCTTACTGCTTGTTGAAAGGTTCCTATGTTGTATGCTAAAAGAATCTGAATGAAAAGAGTATAGTCTTTAAGATTATTTTTAAAAACCCTGATAATCTAATTAAAGGACACATGCCAAGGTAGCAGGGTTGACGTAGAGTGTGGATGAGGCTAGGATGGAAGATAAAAGGAGAGCAGGTAGGTTTTGTGGACGCCAAAAGAAGTCAGCAGTGCTAACTCTGTTGACGTAATCTTGTGGATTAAACATTGTTTACTAAGACAGTTTGGCTCTTTTCTTCCTTGGACAGGTGTCTCTAGACCTGACTTCCAGGATGAAAAAGATTGAGGAGTAGCAAATGATTAAACTGTGAAAAGCTTTAGACTTGCTAGCTCCTCTGTATTAATAAAGGCCCTATACTCATTTAACTAATTTCATTGCATAATTAATCTGAAGAGATGTAATATTGTAAATCCATTAGCAGAATTCTTGTAGAAATGTATGTTCCATGTCCCTGAATTAAACTATCAATACTTTTTTATTTTTGAGACAGCCTCGCTCTTTGCCCAGGCTGGGATGCAGTCCACGATCTTAGCTCACTGCAACCGCTGCCTCCCAGGGTCAAGAAATTCTGGTGCCTCAGCCTCCCGAGTATCTGAGATTATGGGTGTCTGCCACCTTGCCTGGCTAATTTCGTATATTTTTTGTAGAGATGGGGTTTCACAGTTTTGCCCAGGCTGGTCTTGAACTCCTGACCTCAAGCAATCTGCTTGACCTCAGCCTCCCAAAGTGCTGAGATTACAGGTGTGAGCCACTGCGTCAAGCCTAATCTATTAATAACTGTATTTAATATTCATTGTGTGCTGTCTGCTAGGTATATGCTACATGCTTTATATGGTATATCTCATTCCCACAACTCTTTGAGATAGCTGTTATTATTATCTTCCTTTTATAGGCAAAGTCATTAGACTTATGGGAGTTAGAAACTTGCTAAAATGTTTTTTAATGCATGCTTTAGAAATGGTATATTAAAAATCCACAAGAAATATGAAAGAGGGAAATGGTTATTGCTGTACAATGTGCATGAACCTCGTTTAACAGTCCAGGATGGGAAATGAGGAATGATGTGAAATATGATGATGAATTCGGTTGGAATTGCCCTCTTTGTATTGGCTGTAATAATTTTCTGAACTGAATTTTCTTTGAAGCACCACCTTTGGAATCAGTCAGACCAGAATTTGAGTTTCATCTTTGCCACTGGTTAACTGTTAACTAGTTAACCTTTTTAATCAGGTTATTTAAATGCACCGTGGCTCAGTTTCTTCATCTGGTATGTGGGCATAATCCCTTCCTCCCTCACCAGTCTATTATAAATACAGTCCATCCTCATCATTCATGGATTCAATATTTGCAAATTTGACTACTTGTTGAAATTCATTTGTAACCCCCAAATTAATACACTCTGTGCTTTCATAGTCATTTGTAGACATATGCAGAGTGGTGAGACATTTGAGTCACCCAACTGCATGTATGAACAATGTAACACATTGACTTCTTACTACTTTTCTCATGGTGTAAACAAGTGTCTTTTTGGTGGTTTATTTAGTGCTATGTGTTTAGCATTTTAGTTATTTTTTGGGTGATTTTGATCCTTAAAATGGCCCTACAAGTACAGTGCCAAAGTGAAGGCTAGTGTTTTAAGCACGACAGGGCTGTGCTCTGCCTTTCAGAGAAAATACACGTGTTCGATAAGCTTTGTTTGGGTGTGAGTTATAGCTCTGTTGGCCATGAGTTCAACATTAATGAATTAACAATATATACTCAATAAGATATCTTTAAAAGGAATTAAACTTAAGGTTAGGTGTTGACTGGCTAACAAAGGCAATGTCACCAGAGGTTCTCAGGAACCTAACCCTATATTTTCCCTAGGAGCGACGGTCCAGTATTCATTAATTTGTGTTTGGGTAAATTCATGTAACACAACTACTGTGAATAACAAGAATTTACTATGTTTGTAAAGTATCAAGCACCTGGTATATACCAAATATCCATTACATTCACTTTCAACTTTATCTCTCAGTTTTCCTTATGACTTCATGGAAACACTTGGGAAAGAGATGGGCATATTCTTTATGATTTTAATTAACAGGGCAGTGAACACTCTGAAATGGCATCATTGTATTTAGAAGACAAGATTCACAAACACAATCTTCTCTTTTTTTAGCTTTTAGAGTTCTCTACAACAACATATCATAAAATATTACCTTTTGTTAAGCTATCATTAATTAACTTAAAGTACAATTTTGGACACTAAACTGTCTTCCAAGATTATTTTATTAGGAAGTAAATATTTTTGATGTTGTGGGCAATGCAGTTTCTGTTGCAGCTATTCAACTCTGCCATTGTGGTGTGAAAGCAGCCGTAGACAGTAGGTAAATGAATGACTGAGATTGTGTTTCAGTAAAATTTTATTTACAAAACCAGGCAGTGAGCTGGATTTTTCCTGCAGGTGGTAGTTTGCTGATCCCTGATTTAATGTACTTTAGACTCTTGGTTTATGATATTATTATTTATCTTAGTAGACAAATGTCTGATTCTCAGTTTGCTAGAAGATCCATAGATCATTGAAAAGAAATAGTTTTCCATAACTGTATTTTTCTGTTGATTATACTGTTAGTGATAATAGCTTTAGTGAGCATTTGTTATATGTCAGGCACTACGCTAACCACCTTATACTATATTTTATTTTATTTTCTCAGTATTGTCATAGGATTCTTGGGGTGTCAGTTCACCAGCTGGAAACCTCTGTGGCCAGTGGCACCTTTGTTTGGGTTTTTCTCAGGCCTACCAGGCTCGTTCTGCCCACTTGGCCTGGCACGGTGCATTCCGCTCATACTACTGGCCTGGATCCCATGCTGGCCAAGGACTGGCCAGGTGTAGAGAGGCAAGGGGTGTGTGAGTGAGCATGGGGTTCAGACTACCATGCACAGCCAGGCATGACAGCTGCAGTGGGGTGGGCAACTCCAGGTGATGGCATGGGCACTGGCTCCCTGTGAGGCTGCAGGTGAACCAGGCATGCCACAGGAGCTTCCACACTGGCACCAGGGAACACAGTGGCACCCAGAAGCTTGGAGACACCAGGAACTGCAGAGCCCCAAAGAGACTGTCTCATCCTTGACTTGGGGAGCTCCTAGGTCTGGGATCCCCAAAGGGCCACAGCTCTTCTCTCCTTCTTGTCACCCACAATGTGGCAAGCAAGGGTCATGTTTCAGCCCTGTTTGTTACAATTCTTTTAGCTCCGCTAGCAGGACCTGAGTTCTTGTCCTATGTCCAGGAAGAATGAGGTACACAAACAAATGGAGGGGGGAGAAGGTGAAGAAGAGCTTTATTGAGCTACAGAACAGCTCAGAGGAGACCCACAGTGACTAGCTTCTCTCTGTAAGTAGAGTATCTTGACAACTGTTCAACTCTCAGCAGAGAGGAAACCCTGGAGTGGGTAACTCCTCTCTGCAGCTGGTCATCCCACAATCTGTTAAGAGTCTGGCTGAGTCCAGGACTTTTATGGGCCTGGGAATCAGCCAGACAGGGAGGAAGTGTATGCTGATTGTCCATGGGCAGCCATGAACAGTCCTGGAAAAAGCACCACATGTCCTACTCTGGCCCACAGGCCAGCATCCCAGCCCCCAGGGGCTTTTTGGCTTGAAGGTGGTGCTTTGCTGGGACCTGTCCCCCTTCTGTCCAGGACTCTCTCTGCCTCCTGCCACTGTTCAGGGCACCCAGGCTATCAGCCCCTGCCTCAGTCTCCCTTCTTTGCTTGTTGGTGTCCAAAGTCTGGAGGGGGTTGAGGTAGCAGGGGACTGGTGTGTCAGCACAGTGCCCGAGCTCAGCCCTAAACTTACTCTGAGATCAGAGGGTTTGCAAGGAGTAGGGAGAGGCCAGGCAGCGGGAGCAGACATCTCCAAGCCTTTGGGGAAGGGGGGCCTTCCTGGGCCCCTCAGAGTGCTAAGACACCCTGGTCCACAGCCACGGTTTGGGCAGCTGCAGCTGTGCTCAAGATGATGGAGCTCCTGCCTCTACCATCCCCCAAGAGAACAGGGAGGCTCAGGTTTGCCTGAGAGGATGGGGCTCCTGTCTGCTCCTCCCAACCAGCGGCTCCATAGAGCGTGTGGCCTGGTCTGCACCTCCCCAACAACAGCTGGTTTCATGGCAGCAGCCACTCCAGATGGGCCCCCCGCTGCCATCAGTATAGCCCTTAAAGGTACCCATTGTGATTGTTATCTCATTTTTTAGAGGCAGAAACTAAGGCCTAGAGAAGCGAAATAACTCAACCAGTGTCGTAGAATTAGGAAGTGGTACAGCCTCGTCTTAGGACAGTTTTGACCATGTAGTCAGCATGCCACATTCCTTGTGTAATCTTTTTTTTATTTTCTCACGTTTTACTGATTTGGGGATGCTGATTTGAATGTTAGAAGTACATTGTACAGCATCTTTAGGTTTTCTCAAGAAAAGCATTATATTAGTTTAGTAAGTAGATGTGTGTGGATTTTAGCTCTAATTGTTTAATTAATTTTTAAAAATTAGCTTATTTTTATTTCTGTCTAAGTTTTTAAATGTGTTCTAAAGAGAAGAGTCTACCTAAAGGTAAAGCTTTGCTGCTTTACATTCTGCTGGGGATTTGTTTCTCTTCACTGGGTAATTTGGAGGTCTCATTTTGTTCTTGTTTCTTTAATGTCCTGATTAAAGGATTAGAAAGTCCTTTTCCAGGTTGGAGTCACTAATACCATCTTGCACAGAGCCATGTACTTGGAAGATGTTGATTTGCATTTGTTGAATGAATAATAACCTTTTTTGTAATGTGTCAACTATTCTTCACACTGGCGTATCCAGTGTCTCTCGGTACAGTTCTCAGAGTTTGCAGAGAGCGTGACATTAGAAATAAGATGTACGTGGTGGAAATGACTAGATTGGTGTGAATATTGAAAAAGTGGGCTCATGATTTCAGAGTGGAGATAATCTGTTCAGCTATTGCACTGCTTTCCTGTTTCCCTTTTTATATTTAGTTGTCACTCATTGGATCAACATTTTATTAGACTTAGTATGTGCCCGATACAGTTTGGAATCCAAAAATAATCATCCTTGTTTTCTTAAAGCTCAAAGTCTCACATCAAATTATAAGTGGTCTTAATATGTGCTTATCCATTAATTAGCGTATATTAGGTGCTTTAATGGAGGTATTATAACAAGTGCACTGTAGGAGCATAAGGGAGGTGCACTTGCCTGTCTGGTGGGCCAGAGGAGGTGATCTTTTATGAAGTGAGTAGTTTCTGAGTTGAGAACAGGAGTGTTCCATGCAGAGTAGGTAGGATTGACCAACATCTCTGGGAAAGAAGACCACAACAGCAAGCGAGAGGATGAAATATTTTGGGAATGATATGAATTCTGTTTTGGCTGGAAGAGGGTGGGGCAAGGGATGAGCTTGGGAAAAGAGGTTGGAGCCAGACTGTGAAATGCATGTAGTGATAAGGGGGATCGACAGGCTTTTGTTAGGGTGGGACATAATCAGAGTTTTGTAAAAACAATTCCGGTGATAGCATGAAGGGGAGGAAATTGATGGGGGAGTGAGTAATGGGTTGTCCATTGTTCTGTCTTCCAGCTTTCTCCTGTGCCTCTGGAGAGTATCTAGAAATGAAGAACCAGGTATGCAGTAAGTGTGGCGAAGGTACCTATTCCTTGGGCAGTGGCATCAAATTTGATGAATGGGATGAATTGCCGGCAGGATTTTCTAACGTCGCAACATTCATGGACACTGTGGTGGGCCCTTCTGACAGCAGGCCAGACGGCTGTAACAAGTAAGAATCCAAAGCAACCTTTGGCTCTTAACTGAATATGTGAGAAGAAAATAGTTGCTCTTTTCCAGAAAGAAGATGAGGATCATTTTGGTACTGTTTGGGATGATAAGCTAATTGCAGAGAATCATGTTTTTTGGACAGTCATTGCAATGAGTTTTCATGAGGTTAAAATCAGTGCCCTCAGGATATACCAGATACTGAATACAAAAATGCAATAACACTGTTAGAGAGGCAAATTAATTTTCTCATATTTATAACTACACTTAAGTCGCTGGTGTTTTTACTAATCTTTTTCTAATTTTTAATGGATACTTTCAGATTTTTTCTTTTCCTCTGACAGGAAGAATTCATAAACTTCATTTAGTCACTTGATTATCTCCTGTAAAAGAGAGTGGGTTAAGTACCTAAGGTGGAAAGCACCTTTGCTTAATTCCTACCTCTTTTATAGGGGATTATTAGCTTTGCATATGACAAAGCTGGAGAAATGTTAAACTGTTTTAAAAAAAAAAAACAAAGTGTGTGTCTTTAAGCTGTATGCTTTCCTGTTCTCTTATGTTAACTACGTAACATTTCCTTTCATATAGATTTGCTTAGGAGAATTCAACTTTAGGCCTCCGGCTACCTCCTGACAAGAGTAGCCTCTCAGGAACCCCACATTTTTACCATAAGCTGAAAGGCATATTCACTCCCTCCCCTCCCTTCCTTTCCTCCTTCCTTTCACTCTAGCTGTCTTTTTGCCAAATGAAACCAATTTCTTTTTTTAATATCTTGATAATAGGGTTATTTCTTTAAGAGAGAGTGTGGGCCAGGCGCAGTGGCTCACGCCTGTAATCCCAGCACTTTGGGAGGCCGAGGAGGGCGGATCACAAGGTCAAGAGATGGAGACCATCCTGGCCAACATGGTGAAACCCCGTCTCTACTAAAAAAAAAACAAAAATTAGCTGGGCGTGGTGGCACTCGATTATACTCCCAGCTACTCGGGAGGCTGAGGCAGGAGAATTGCTTGAACCCAGGAGACGGAGGCTGCAGTGAGCTGAGATTGCGCCACTGCACTCTAGCCTGGCGCCTGGCGCCTGGCGACAGAGCAAGACTCTTTCTCAAAAAAAAAAAAGAAAGAGCGTGTGTTTTAAGTAAAACAGTTCCTTAGAGGAAGGTACTAATAGGATATTGTGGGACCTCAGATCTTTGTTATGGTGGGCAGGAGATATTGACAAGGCTTCTTTTTCCGTCTGGAATAGTTGATGCATAAAAGAAATGGAATAAGTAGTGTAGTGTCTTCTAGTGTGATTTTCTCAGTGTAAATTTCAGTCTGGTACGGCTATGCTTATTTTCCTGTCTCCTTCCTTTTTTCACCCATCCACTCTTGCATACTCTTTACTCCTTTTTAATTGATTGGGTCATATAGGAGATGTATGTTAAACTTTCTAAAAAGTTGAGCTTTTCAAAATGGTTATATTATTGCAGACTTCCACCAGTAGTATATTTGAGTTCTAGTTACTGTACATGTTTACCAGCATTTGTACTGTTAAGTCTTGTTCTGTTCTAGCCATTCCATTGTGTTCATGCGTGTCCGTGTGAGATGATATCCCCTTGTTTTAATTTGTATTTCCCTGCTGCATAATAATGTCAAACATGTTTCATGTGTTTATTGTCCATGTGTTTATTCTCTTTTGTGAAGTCAAATTGTTATACGCATTTTCTACTTCTTATTTTTGGTCATTTGATTATCAAGCTGAAGGAGTTCTTTGTATATTCTGGGCGTGGGTTCTTATGTGTGTATATTTATATAATAAATATATAGTATATGCACACACACGTGCATATACTGTATACACACACACATATACACACACACATACACGCATGTCTCTATGTGTGTGTGCAATACTTCTTTGCAGTTTGTGGCTTTTACCTTTTTTGTTTTCTTAATAGTGTCCTTTGATAAGCTGAAGTTTAAAATTTGAAAAAATACAATTTATCATTTTTTTCTGTTATGGTTATGTGTTAGAATATCTTTGCTAACCCCAGGTTGCAAAGGCTAGAAATTACTGTATGCATTCTTATGGTAGCATAGAATTATTATTATACTTTTATATAATGTTAAGTGTTACCACAGCATAGTTACATTTATACCCTCATCTTCATACTGTTGCCATATATTTAAAAACATGTTATAAATCCTAAAATACAATGGTATTATGTTTTAAATAATTAAGTGTTTCTTAAATAACCTTACAAAGATTTAGGAACTCAAAAGCCAGGTCCATCACGGACAAGTTCATTTCATAGGACACACAACTTCCTAAAAAATTAAGGTGAAAAAATACAGCTTTATATCTTAATCTACATATTTATCATTAGTGGTACTCTTTCTCCCCTTCTATAGATTCGCCATGTGTATGGGTTTACAAATAAAACTGCAGCTATTTGAAAGAGTAATTCCACTTCAGCTAGTAAAATTAGTTGTCATCTATTTGGAAATCAAATTTTGGGTGAAAAAGGGCTAACAGTTTCATAGCAAATTAATCATATAACCTTAAAAAGATTTAGGAAGTTATTTTCCTGAAGAAATGAAGAAAATGAACCTCTTTTCAGTAATAAAGTTGGTCTTTGAGTTCCAGAAAAGCTTCTGAGGTTTTCTGCTGTGCTTTGCTGATGGAGCTACTTGCACACCTGAGTTACACAGCTTTGTGGACAGAAGAGGTTTCAGAACATTAACGTAAAGTGCCTCTTGGTTTTGTTTCCCCAGCTCTTCTTGGATCCCTCGTGGAAACTACATAGAATCTAATCGTGATGACTGCACGGTGTCTTTGATCTATGCTGTGCACCTTAAGAAGTCAGGTTATGTCTTCTTTGAGTACCAGTATGTCGACAACAACATCTTCTTTGAGTTCTTTGTAAGACCTTTTATATTCTGGAATTTACTTTTTAAGGGATGTTCATGTAAATTTCCCTTAATCAGTTGTTCCCATTCTACTTTATTCCTCCTCAGTTGTTTTTGTCTTAAATGAACGTTTTGATGTTAAAAGAAAACTTTAATTTTTTCTATAATATTTTGTGTTGTGACTAAAATTGTTTCTTTACCTCTGAGATCTCACCTTGCACCATAACATTGGGCTTGTTTTACCTTTAGTTATGCTCATTATATAACCATTTGGTTTAGACTTTGTGTGTGACAAATAATTTCCTCCAAGATTCTTGTTTGTACTTTTGTAGCTACAGAGAATATTCTGTGAAAACTGTGTTTTTAAAACCAATTTTAGTTTTCACTTAAAAGTTTTTTTTTTCTTTTTGCAATTTCAAATATATTTTGCTAACAAGAATTATTTAAGTGTATTTATGAGCAATTTTTTTCAAAAGTAGAAGTGGCTGTACGTTTCTGATTCTGTGAATTCTGTACAGTCTAAAAACATCAATGAATGTGATACTTGATGTCTTTGAAAAAAATTTAAATAGCATTATAGAAGATAAGATAATCATCTAACAAAATAGGCTGTTAATACTAAAATTACTTAACTATTAGTAGTAGGCAGTATCTAATCTAGTAAATATTTATCATGACACAAATGCTTGAGCAAATGTACTCAGATTGACTTCTTATACCAAACCAAGTGTGTGTTGTGCTTATAAATCAGAGATTATATTGAAAAATGTTTCTGCAGTCCAGATTGCAGAAACAAATGTACTAAAAATCTAAAATTTATATTATTAGAAATGGGAATTTCTAAATCAGAAGTTTGGTAGCAAGAGAGATTTTTTCATGAAAATATGAGCTTTAGATTTCAAGTCAAAATTCTGTTTGTAGTCCCAACTCTGTAATTGTTAATTGCATTTTATTGAGCGATTAAGTGAACCTTCTGGCACTCAGCATTCACTTCTATAAAGTAGATTGTGTGACAATATCTTTTAAGGAGCCTCCTAGCACTAATATCTTTTGATGACTTTAAGATGTTAAGCAACCTTCAAACAGATTTATGTTTAAGCTGTGTTTTGTTTGCAAAATCCTTCAGTGAACAATTCCCTGTTTCACTGGACATTTTTGGCAACATTACTAAAACTGAAATAAAGTTAAGAAGCAAAGCAGTTATCTAATTGTTAGAATAAGTGTTTAGATTTGTATTGCTCAATAAGTTCTTTCAGAGATGTCAATAAAGGTACCCTTAAGGCATAAAGTTTCATTACTTCCTTTCAGTGATGCCTTTGTTCTGGTTATAATCTGAAAAAGGATGGCAAATTCATGTTCCTTCCTCTATTGATGTTTCAGCTTTAGAGGTTGCAATTTATTGACTCAGAAGGTCAACACTTCATGGTCATCATACTAATGGTTAATGGAAAGGAAGTGTTTGAAGATTGAAAGATGCTGTCCTCTGAGAGTTGTACAAATGGTCATTGCAAAATTTACAGCAACAAAATATATAATTTTGGAACTATATGGAACTTTCATTCAGCCCTTCTTGTTTTTTTTTTTTTTTTTTTGTTGTTGTTGTTTTAATAACCATGGAACTGAAGCCTAGAGAGACTAAGTGATTAGACCTAGGTTTTACAGGTCTCCAGAATGCCAGTAGAATGTCATGATAACGTATGACATCTGCTTTCAGTGATAAAAAATGCTTTCAGCTTATCTACACATTGACTATTAAATGTATATACAGGGTCCATATCTACTTTTATGTAGCTTAACGCTTACATTAAAACGGTCATTATGCTTATAATATCAATATGACACTTAAATTCAATTAAAGTAAGTACCCTCAGTAGCTGATAGTCTCTGGTATTTGGATGGCAATAGGGTCTATTTTCTAGTTAATAAGTCTTTAGGGAATAACTCTTAAGGAGAACATTTTAATATTTGTAAATTGGTTGGAAGGATAAATGAAGAAACAAAATGATTTAGAAATGAAAGAAAAGCCATTTCTTTTGGTGGGGATATAGGTGATCAGATCTTGTTTTAACTCTACTCTGTTGCTATTTTGCAGTATCGGAAAGATGACCTAACTTTTTGGTGTCTCTGTATTCAGTGTAGACCTGGAAATGTAGTGTCCCAACCCCTTGACATTTTGTAAGAATTGCCTGGAATGCTCAAGGTGTTGGGGTGTTAAAGATAACCGTAGTCATTTGAATGGACACGGCACATGATTAACATTTACCCCCCAAATAAAAATTTGGGATTTTGACTTTGGCCATAGCCACTTGCCTTTGCATTTGGATCAAGTCCTAGGGAATGGATAATAAAGGGACTTTATTTGTTTTTAATTTAAAATTTTGCTGCTGCAAATATTATAAAGACGACCTTTTTTATTTTTATACTATTGGTTCTGCATGGTGAATGCATGCTATTAAAAAGTTTGGATAAGTTGGGTAGTTGTTTTATACTTTGTCTCCTTTCTGTGCATCATCAGTTTTAACTCTTCTCCCACATTCCTCTCTCTCTAATAAGCTAGGCTTTTTGTTATAATAATAGGGATAGTTTACTTAGAACCACTCAGTCATATGCAGTTGTCACTTAGGCTCCAGAGGTCTTGGTATGTTTACTTATTGAGAATTACTCATGGCCATTGTTTAGAATATATTGAAAGAGGTTCTTGCAGTCTGTGCTGGGTACAGAATTTAATTAAAGCCATTATTCAAGACACTTTACTAGGGCCCTTGTGTTTAATCCACAGATTCAAAATGATCAGTGCCAGGAGATGGACACCACCACTGACAAGTGGGTGAAACTTACAGACAGTGGAGAATGGGGCTCTCATTCTGTAAGTCTCTTTGTGTTTCCTTCTTCTTTCCCAACTTCCCCTCCTTTCCTAACTTTTAAAAAAAAGCGTATTTTAAGGAAAAAAAACCAAAGTTGACTATTAATTCAGATGATTTCTGGTTAGGGAAAAAATTACTCCTAGTTTCATGGACTCAGATTCCAATTTTCAGGTTTTTTTCCCTACCTTTTTCTTTCTCCTTAGTTTCCTTTTCCTCCCCTTTCCCATCAGACTCTAATTTTCCTCCCTTTCAAAGGGTCATCCATGAGAAAGAAGGCTGTTCAAATAAACATACAAAATGTGTCTGTCATGTATGATAGAATTAGCAGCTCTTGTCATTGGAAGGATCTGTGAATTCCTTTTATCTTTCTCTGCAATGTGCCCAGCAAGTGACATTCAAGCTTGTTTTGTTGGGTACTGTGCTGTCTTCATTTGTTAGACAGCTCTATTATTTATCACAAAATTTATCTATATTTAGAGCCTCAACCTGCCTCCTCCCTATTTGACACACATTGATTAAAATTCTACCTTCTTTGGTTCCTTGAAGTGAAGCAACTGACTGCTTCCTTACAGGACAGCTCCTTAAATGCTTGAAGGCAATTATCAGGTAATGATTCACTGAATCTGTTATTATTTCAGGCACTGTCTCCTTGGAGTGAGACATGGATTTCATATCTAACTCTGGTTTATAGTTGTGTTTCTTTAGGTAATTTGCTTAATCTCTTTGTTGCCTGATGTTTTCATTTGCGAAATGGCAACAAGCTTGCATGACTAAATCAGAAGATGTGTGGGAAGGGCTTAGCAGGGTGCCTACAATGTAGATCAAGCTCTGTTTCAATAAGTAACTATCAGTCCTTGCCTTTGTGGTTATAGCAGGTGCCTCAGGTGCTGAATACAGTGTATCCTTTCAGAATATTTTAAAAAATCTGTATACCTGAGAATAATATTAATAACATTTAAGATCCATATACCTTAACACCCAGTCAGCTGGGCTTTGAAGGTACAAATAACTGTTAAAAACAAATATGCTTTCTTCACTTAAAAAGACAATACAAGGGAAAGAGCTTAATGTACTACTTTTACTTGATGTACTACTTCACTGAATCTCCAGCAGGGTAAAAAGTTGGGTGGATTATAATTTTATACAGCTTGTATTTGTCTAGCCAGGGACTGCATAGAAGAATAAGGAGGGTAGCCAGGCGTGGTGGCACATGCTTGTAGTCCCAGGACTTTGGGAGGTCGAGGCGGGTGGATCACCTGAGGTTGGGAGTTCGAGACCAGCCTGACCAACATGGAGAAACCCCATCTCTACTAAAAAATACAGAATTAGCCAGGCGTGGTGGCACATGCCTGTTATCCCAGCTACTTGGGAGGCTGAGGGAGGAGAATAGCTTGAACTTGGGAGACGGAGGTTGCAGTGAGCCGAAATTAAAAAAAAAAAAAAAAAAGGACAAGGAGGGTAAATAAGAAGCCAAGGAATTCTTAAAATTAGGTCACTTACCTGTATAAACATGAAGTTTATAAGAAAATTAGATTTTATAATTAGCTAAATATTCCAGTAGCAAAGGAAACCAATACTAGATATAGTATTATTAATGTAGAGAAAGAGAGTTAAATCAGACTATCCCATAAGAACAGTCCTGTTTTATCTTATTACTGTTGCAGTATTCTTATTAAATATTTTTTAAAAGAAACAAACTCATTCTGTTGCCTTTTGTTTTGAGAGCTCGAAGATCTTATGAATAGTGGCAACCTATAAATATACAAGTGGGCTGAGGGACTTTCACTCTCTAAAATGGATTCCTTTTAAATATACATCAAGACCTCATGCATATGGTTGAGAATCATTTTATCTGTCTGTTTAAAGTTGAAGATTTCTTCTTTATTTCTATTTAATATATTTTGTCAATTGGCAAACTACGTTTTTTTTTTTTTTCTTTTAAGAAAGTATAAACTTCAGCAGAGCTTAGGTCTGGATTAACAGTGGACTTAAATCTGTGGGTTTTAAATTAAAGGTGTTTTATTATATGCATTGAAAAGTATGTAAGGGAGTAGCTTTTCAGTGTGGGAAATGGCATGGCTTATCTGACCTGAGTGCCTTTATGTTTCTCTTTATAGGTAATGCTGAAATCAGGCACAAACATACTCTACTGGAGAACTACAGGCATCCTGATGGGTTCTAAGGCAGTCAAGCCTGTGCTGGTAAAAAATATCACAATTGAAGGTACTTCACAGCAGTCTGTTTTAGTAGTCACCAATCACATCTTATAGTTCGTTAAAATATTTATTAAAGTTTTGGTTTGGCTGGCTCAAAGTTTTATAGGACAGGAATTAATATGTTATGCAAATCATACAGGTCTGGAGACCCTGGTTGTACTCCCAAGAAATCGACTGTTGTTTTCTTTTCTTCTCGTATGCTTGAACTAAATGATTTAATCATTGCAAAAAAAGTAAACACGACAATTTTAGGTGTCTCTAAACTAAAGAAACGTTTCTGTGTTAAGACCCTGTTATTCGTTCGAATAAAGTCTATTGTGCCCGACATTGAGCTTAACGAAGGGAACTGATGACCTGGTCACTGCTATATCCATAAAAAGAACAGTAAACATCTTAACCTGACTCTTTCCTAAACCTTTCATGCTCCTCTGGGCCAACTGGGCAATTTCTGGCCCAGGAGAGCAGCCAATAAACCCTGGCATGGTTCATTCTTAATTAGGGGTATTTTTAATTAAAGCAGTGATTCTCCTTTATTCAACTTTGGCTTGCATTTTAATATGTTCATTGTGGGCTTGTTCTTGTGAACAATATGTTAACTTATGAGTCATAAGGATATCTGCTGGCAAAGGCTGGAATTACAAACCAGAGGAGAAATCAAGCCATTCCTAGGTCTTACCTGTGATTTAATAAGCAGTGGAGAAAAAGGGAACAGGCTACCATAAGGATCAGATAATTATAGGCCTATAGAATCGGAGGGAACCTTAGGGTTTATCTCATTTTTGAGTTAGTGTAGTTGTCTTTTGTCAGCTCAGTTAATACAATTATTATACCTCTATCAAATCTTCATCTCTTTATTTGTTTGCTGACTTTATTGCGCAGTTCCTTGCACACAGTAAATGCTTTCTTAGTGCTGGATGAATAAGATAAAAGATTTGGGCTGAGCTTAAACACTACAAAGCAGCTGTTTTCCAAAGTTCACTGCTGACATATATATGTTAAAATAATTGTCTGTAAATATTGCTGTTAATAGTTCTCTCACTCTGGGTAGAAGCAGGAGTAGGTGCTGATTTGCTTGTTGGTATTGGGTCCTCCCCTCCCATGCTCTGTTTTTCATTACCACACAGGGGTGGCGTACACATCAGAATGTTTTCCTTGCAAGCCAGGCACATTCAGCAACAAACCAGGTTCATTCAACTGCCAGGTGTGTCCCAGAAACACCTATTCTGAGAAGGGAGCCAAAGAATGCCTAAGGTGTAAAGAGGACTCTCAATTTTCAGGTAGAATTAGTTTATACTCTGCTTTTTCTTTATAAATGTATGTTGGTCAAGTGTACATTTATAATCCGGAAGTCACCTATAAAGTATGACAGCAGTGGTGGCCAACACCGAAGTGCTGAAGTGAATTGACATTGAATGGATAAAATATGACATCTTATCCCTTTCTGCATAGACCTTTATAGGTCTATGATTTGTTTATCTATTCCACACCCCACAGGTAACTGCTGTGGATATGTTTATACTAATCCAAAAATTTTTATATTTTACATGATTTGTTGGTGTAGAGACATATGCAGAAACTTTTAATTTGTTCCAAATTTCCAGTGTACAGTGATAATGGAAGAAATCTAATGTCTTCTGGGAAAAACTGTGATTTATTACTCCATGTGTATCATAGAAACACTTATTGCTCTAGGGAAAATAAAAATGTAGGCGTTTATTTTCTTTAGACCTAGGTAGTTCTACATAAATTGCCCTGGTAAGTTTATGTGTACTTTTTAGTTTGCTTTTTCTGTTTATCTTTTTGCCTTTTCTTAGAGTTGCAAAGGAATTGACCCATTTCTGAAACACTTTTTTTTTATGTTGCAGAGGAAGGATCCAGTGAGTGTACGGAGCGCCCTCCCTGTACCACAAAAGACTATTTCCAGATCCATACTCCATGTGATGAAGAAGGAAAGGTACCAGCAGTGTTGCATCAACTCCATCCCATATTTATGCAACCCTCTTTCGAATTTGAGCAGACTCTAATTTGTTCATGAGAGAGATTTATGACACACATATCTAAGTGGAAAGAGGAAATTTAAGAGTTTAGGTTTTGACATCTGCCTTCCTGGCTTTGAATTTCAAATATACCATTAAGTCCCGTGAGCAACTTATTTGCTGTCTCTAGGCCTCAATTTTTTTATTTGTATAATAGGGATGATATTGGCACCTGCTTCGTAAAGCTGCTGTGAGAACATTTCGAGATATTTAATGTAAAGTTTCCAGCCCTGTGCCTGGCACATAGTGCTCAGTAAATTACTGCCATTTTTAGCAGTTGTAGTTTTTCCAGAAGTAATAATAAGAGAGAGAGCACAGCCTTAAAATGTGTAGTATGACTCACAGGATGGAAAGTTCTTATAACTTCTCTTTAATCATTTGGTTACTCAGTAGGTTTTGTCAATAAAAACTATGTAGCCATGGGCTATTCAGTTATGGCAGATTACTGTGTAATTGCATTGAGAAATTGCAAAGTGAGTACCATATAAACGGCACATAGCCAAGAGGAAAAATGCACACAGGAGCTCTGCAGTTGACCGGCTGTCCTCTTGATTAAAGAATTAGCCTATAACCAGCCTGTGTCAGTGAGGGGAAACAGATCAAAGTGGCTGCTATGGAGCGTTGCTTCTTTATGTTTGTATCTTTGAAATAATGACATTTATTTTCTTGACAAAGTTTGGAAAGCACATATAGATTTCAGGGAATTTATTACTTTCCTCTCTTATTTTTGCATCTCTTGATTCTAAAGTAGATTGTTATGTTTATATAATCTTACCTTAGATCCTTAAGTTTTTTTAAGGAATATTATTTTGAATGCTTAACAGCAAGTACATTCTAGTTTAAATTAGCAGCAAATTGCGGTGATTAGAAATACAACTATTACTTTCAGTAAGAACAGCAACTCAAACTAACAGCTGTTAACTGGCAAGGAGTTGTAAATAAGGTCCTGATAGTCCTATCAGAATGCCAAGTAAGGGCTATTAAAAAAAAAAAAATATATATATATATATATATGTATATATATATGTGTGTGTGTGTGTGTGTGTGTGTGTGTTTCTGTGTGTGTGTGTGTGTGTGTGTGTGTGTGGTGTGTAGAGAGGTACCATTAAGGTGAATTGAAAAGAAATTTGGATTATGTTTGTTTAGGTAAACTTTTCGGAGCTAAACTTGCCTTATTAATAAGTAAGGCAAAAGTAAATTTATTATTTTATGTAATAGTTTAACATTACTGAGGCTTAAAGGAATGGGATCTAATGTACAATAGGATCTTGTCTTATCTGCAATGAAAATACAAAAAGCTGTATTTTTATTATGTTAATTACATCCATGAGTATAATGGCAGTAAGTAGTGTGATAAAATCTATTTGACCTGGGCCTAATGATGTAAGACCGTATATTAAGCGTATAATATGCAGAATACACACATACGCATAAACACATATAAGTACATGAGTGTATGCACAGGCATGCTGTGTACACACCTACGCACAAATTATGTTTTTCTGTTGTGGCTGAGTGAAATTTGAACGTGTTCTTGGTATAGAAGAAAACAGTGTGCTAGCACGTTATAAACTCAGTGATTTTTTTTTTTATGTGACAAGACATTTCAAGATAAATGTTTCTAGCTTCGGAAACAAGACAATTGGGACTTAGTGAAATAATAATGAAGAAGTTTAGATTGCACATGTGAATTTGAGATTTTTTGGGGTAGTATTTTCATTTGTTCTGGTTTCATCTTTTAAAATGACATTTTAGCAGAGTAACATGACATGTACCTGTAGTCTCAGCTACTTAGGAGGCTGAGGCATGAGGATTGCTTGAGGCCAGGAATTTGAGGCTGCAGTGTGCTATGATGGCACCTGTGAATAGCCACTGTACTCCAGCCTGGGTAGTATAATAAGACCCTGTCTCTTTAAATAAATACATTCTGGTGATTTGCCAATGGTTTAATAATGTTTCTCAGGTTGTACAATGTCTGTTTTGGTTCTTTCTGTCCTGTTATGTTCTCATTGATCTCATTTTGCCCTACTTGGAGATGATCAAGTTGATTGACAAGGAAATCAGCTATTGAGGCATATAGATTACAAACATTACCATCAATATGACATAGGAGTGTTACAAGTTTTCTGTATTTATTTTGAATCTTAGTTTAAATAGATTGCTTAGATTTCTTTCTGCCTGTAGAGGAAGTTTTTCAGTAAAATTTTAATTGGTAATCAAAATTATTCTAGTCCTAATTAAGAGACTCTTATAAACATGAAAAATGTGGAATGGCTTGCTCATTCATACTTTTAGTAAATCTTTACTGAGCACTGGTTATTTACAGAGTACTGGGTAAGGAAGGCAGAACTAAGGATAGAAGAAGGATGTAAATGTCTCTATAGATGTACAGCAGTGACTGTCAAACATTAGTGCTCATCAGTCTCACCTGGAAGGCCCTGTACAGATTTTCTAATTTAGTAGGTCTAGAGGAAGGCCTGAAAATTTGCATTTCCAGGAACATCCCAGGTAATTCTGATTCTGCTGGTCCAGGATCTCAGCACTTAGAGAACCACTGGTCTAGACTCTAGAGGAAGAGATAAACAGTCAATCAAAGAAAATGAATTAGTATTTCCAATTGGGATTAATGCTACTGCAGAGAAGTTTGAATTTTGGGAGATTCTTACCCAGTCTTGGAAGGCCTCAGGGCTGTATTAAAAACTAGGCAAGGCATGGAAGGAAAGCATTTTTGATAGAGGGAGTGGGATGGTGAAGACCTGACGTGGAGGGAGCATGGTATATTTGAAGAACTAAAAGGATGTGTGACTAGAATATAGATATATGGGCAAGGGGTTGCTTTAGATGCAACTAATGACATAAGCTAATGCTAGAACAGGCATGGTTTCATAGGGTCATATTAAAATTTTTGGCCTATATCCTAAGAGCATTTAGAAATCACTGTAAGGTTTTTGGTATCAGAGTGATGCAATGTGATTAGATTTATACTTTATATAGATCCCCTTGGCAGTGTTTTATAAACAAGATTAGAAGGGGACTAGAGAGAATATGAATGAACACTTAGAAGTCTCACAATGCTCCTCTCCAGGTGAGAGAAGAAGGAAATGAATGACGGTAAAGGGAATAGACATAAGAGTATGGGTTAGAGAAATAGGAAGTAAAGTTCACAAAATGTGATGGTTGATAAGATGGAGCGGGAGGGAAGCATTAAAGATGAGTTGGTAGAGGTACTGTTTGGTTAGAGAGAAGGTCTGGAGGCAAGGAAGAAAGGTCCATGAGCACAGTTTTGACCATGCTGTGAACTGGGCCAAGAGGAGATGTTGGAAGGGCTGTTATGTACATCAGTCTGGAGCTCAGTAGAGTATCTGGGCTAGTTATGTGAATCTGAGAATTATAGCAAATAGCTGGCAATTAAAGCCTTGAGGTTGGATAGAGTTTGCAGGGAGATCATAGAGTGAGCTTAGAACTAAGCTAATGCTAGGAGAGGTGAACAGGGATGGTGCCTGAGGAAAATGGCTGGAGAAGTGGAAGAAACAAATACTATCACAGAGTATTTGTAGAGGTTGGAGTGGTTAAGAAGGCTGATGCTCCTGAATGATCAACCTAGATGAGGGCTGAAACGTATCCATTGGATTTGGCAACACTGAATTAAATGGTGGCTTTAAAGAGCCATTTTAAATTCAACATGAAAACCAGGTTGAATTGGGTGAAGAGATACAAGGATTTAAATCCTCTAATAAATACAGTGAGGCGTTCTTTCACCAAATATTTGTGGGACCTACTTCATATGAAGTTATGTAAGTTCCTGTATAGATGCAGAGAAGTAAACAAACGTGGAGACTTAGTTGGTGTTTTTGGCCCATGGTTAGGTTATGAAAGTCTCAAGGAGACACACATTTTTAAACGACATTATTCCCTCTGGTTAAATAAATGAGGTTTCATAAATGTGGCTTATTTGAATTAAAGCTTAGTATATGCAAATAGAGATGTATAACAGATAAATTAAAGAATATTCACTTCTCAGTAAGCATTTACTACAAAATTATCTTAAGTAGTGAGTTGAAATTTTTATGTATGCTTTGTTTAAAAAAATTGCTTAGTGCCCTCTTCTTACATCAAATGAGATAAACTCATATAGGTGCACACAAGCACATATACAGATTCAGTGTTTGAGGTTTGAACGCAAAGAATATTGATCAGTGATTTTACCAACAAACCTAGTCCCCCAGAAGATGGAGTCTTTCCCCTGTTCAGTGCCATGAAACAAATACACGAAACTGAAAGTGAATGTCAAGCAATGCAGAATTTATTTGAGAGTCATGGAATTGAGAAGTGGGAGCCTGGCTCACAAACCAACTTCTCTATTAGCGAGGGGTGAGGGGGTTAAAATATAGGATTTCTCTAATGAAGGAGTTGGACATGAAAAGCAAGGGGAGGAATATTCATGTGTTTTCCAGAAATGGGCAGTAAACTTCTGGAATGAGAGTGCTGCCTTCCTTTTTGTCCTTTTATGACTTCTTTTGGCCATTGTCAGGGCAATTGTCATGGCACTGGTGGGAGTGTCACTTAGTATGGAAATAAAATTATGAGATTATCATGAAACCTGAGATCCTTTTAAGTCATTTGGTTGTCTGTCTTGGTTCTAACTGGCCTCAGCTGGTTTGGTTATAAAGGGAACTTTTTATTACAGGCATCCTGTTTCTCAAAGATAAGCAGAGTTAGGGCAGGGTGGAAATTCAGCTATGTTATATAGGCATTACACCAGGTAACAGTGACACTGGGCATGAGTTAATCAAGAAGATGTGTTTTAATGTTAGCAGGATATTTGACGCAGCATCTCATGATCTTCTTATGGATAAGATAAAGAATTGTGAACTAAATGATATGGTTAAGTGGATATATGATTAATTGAATCATATATAAAATGTTTGATTTAATAAATGAGTACTAACTTGGAGTATAGTATTGTATATTTGCCATAGGAATATAAATATAGCAAATCATTTATACGTATTGTAACTTATACAAAGAAGAGTATGTCAGGTGAGTTATTTTCAAGATTTTATTTAAAAATCATTGACTTCATAGAGATACTAAGAATATGTATATCAATTTGTGAATCAATAACAAGAAGAATGATAAAATTAAGACTCAGAAAGACTCCAGTGTGCTTGAACAATGAGCTCAAATTAGTAAAATCAAAATTTATGTGAAAGAAACTCTCAGATATAAAAGCATTGAGAAAAGAGAAAATAATTACTTGCAAAGAAGATTTCCAAGGAAATCCAAGCTTTAAAAGACCTAGCTCACCAAATAAAAAATGCAACAGCTATTTAAAGTGGGGAAAATCCTTCCCCCGCACGAATACAATGGAATAATTTTCAATTCAGCTGTTCATGGTTAAAAAACAGCGAGTTTCTCATTTGTTTATCATATCTACAAAGGTTGTCTCATATCCACTACAAAAGGGGATAGGGAGAAGGTTATTTTTGTTTAGGAGTTAGAAAACAGAAAAGACTTAAGATTTTATTTATATTACACCCAGGCAGAGTAACCTGTGGGGTGTTTGTCTACCCTGTGACCCTGCCAACCCCCCTCTATTGTGGGACATGATTCACATGTTTCCTTTCAATGGGTGTTTGGGGATGATTATACACTCTCTAGTAATGAATTTAAAAAATACGTTTCAGAAATTGGATGGCAGCCCTGACTCAAAACCAGTGTAAAGTTGAGGAAAGGAGAGAGGAGGAAGCAGGAGCCTGTTGATTCATTTACTGGGAAGTCAATATAGAGCAAATTATTTTAAGATGTTCTCTTGCTGTGTAATGCTAACATTCTTGGCTCAATTTGATTTCCTTCTCAGGCAAGCTCTTTCTGGTGTTGTAAGATGCTCACCGTCATTTCTAAAAAGCCACTATTATCCTCACAGCTTTTGATACTACAACACTGACCAAAGCTTCAGTAAATACTCTGATTGGCCTTGCTTGAATCATGAGCCCATAGCCAACCAATCATTCTCTCCAGAAGTGTTCGATACTCTGGTTGGATGTCTTAGTTCACCTGCAAATTCCTGTGGCTGGGGAGGCCAAACTATAATTCCCAGTTCCTTTCAGCATCACACAAATCATTTCCCAAAGAGAAAAAGATGGTTACAGTTGCCAGAATAAAAAGAGAATGATTTTGCACAGGTTCATAGAAAACATATACTCTTAAATACCATAAATAGGTCTAGCAAGATTGTCTTGATATACTGAGAATTTCCATGGAAATTTGCACATACCTTCTTGATATTTATATGGTGATTGTAGATTAAAAGATCACTTTATTGCAAATACTTGACTGTTTCCCTCACCAGATTCTCAGCTTCCTGTACACAGAGACTGGTTCTTATTCATTAAAAAATATATATCTCTAAGCCTAGTATAGTACCTAGCACGTAGAAGGTAGTGAAACATCTGTTGCATTAGTGAGAATTAGTAAATGAATGAGTGATTATCACGTTTTGAGTGCTGCGTTCTGTTTTTGGCATAAGGCTTGAGAAAATGTTGACAAAAGGGGAAGAATCTATATGCCAGAGGCCAGGATATTTTGTATGAAGTATGATTGAAATATTTGGAAATATTTTTTCAGGCAGAAGGAAAGATGGCAAAGGATGGAAAAATCATGATCCTCTTTGTAATGTTTCCTACTTGTCTTACAGAGATTTGATCTCTTTCCTTTGAGAACTCATGGCATTTTGTGTTTCTCTTGGAGAGGGCGATGGTGAGACAGTAATTATAGTCACAGTAACAATAGTGTTAAGACCACAAGCAGCTATCATCTACGTATTTGTGAACATACTCTCTCTTCATATGTGCACGTGTGAGTGCACATATATATATGTGTATACATATTCAAACGTTGCCTCTAATTTCTTTCAACATCTGTGTAATTTAGACATTCCTGTACCCATTTTTCAGATAAGAAAACTGAGGCTTAATGAGGTTAAGTAACTTTCCTATGGTCATAGCTAGTCATAGCTTGTCTTAGGTCTAGAGTTCTAACTCAAATAGTCTGTTTCCAAATCTAGTGCTTTGTATCCCCTTCATGTTTTTTATTTTTAACTTTATAGTAGCTGTGAACCTGTCTTATCACTACTATGCTATAAGCTTTTTCAGAGCAGTTTGCCTTATTAATACTTAAATCTTCTGTAGTACTTTGTCCTATGCATAGTAGTTACTCAGTAAGAATTGCCTTAATAAGGTATTTTAAGTATTTAAATGGAAATTTTCAAAAGGAAGAAATATACTTTTCTGTGTTATTCCATAAGGTAAATTTTGGGCTAATCAGGTGAACTTAGAGAAGGTAAATTCCAGTGGCATGTCATGATGTTCTAACAAACAGAGCTGCCCAATACTGGAATAGCATGTTTTTCAAATAGGGAACTTTCTGCTGAGTCTCAAAGAGTGCCTGGTAGGAAGGATATTTTAAAAGGGAGCCTTCTTAGGAGGAGGCATTAAGCTATACAACTTCTTCAATTCTGAAGAGGTGAACTCTGGATTACAGACAATTTGCTAGTGGCTTGATATTCAATTGTCTTATATTCTATTTGCCTTTTAATGATCTTCAGTGTTACAAATTATTCCAAATGCTCAATGTCTGTAGCACAGTACTTCTGAATTATATAGCAGGACAAAGATGTAGAGGATATTAAAAATAGGGTATAAAGGGATTCAGTTTTTAGATCTGACGTTCTGTGCCCAGGATTTAAGCAAGTCAAATATACTTAGAGCCTGTGTTTCTTAATTAGGAAGATAGGAGAACATGGCATTTCTCAGAGACCAGGGATTTCTGAATTTGTTTAAAATAAAATTTTTCTAATAGTCTGTTTTTAACAATCTTTTTCCAAAAGCAGCTTTATTGAGATACAGTTACCATACCATATCATTCATTCATTCAATGAGTATAATTTACTGTGTTTAGTATAGTCAACATGATGTAATTTTAGAACATTTTCTTGCTTAAAGCCCTGACTGCCAGTAAAATGTTAAATGTCCTTGGTGTCTTCTATATAATGGCAGAAGATAGTCAAAGCTGTTAAGTATTTAGAAAGGGGATATATAGTCTGTTCTCACACTGCTATACAGAAGTACCTGAGACCAGATAACTTATAAAGAAAAGGCGTTTAATTGGTTCAGTGCCCAGTAATTCTACAGGCTGTATAGGAAGCAAGGCTGAGGAGACCTCAGGAAACTTACAGTCATGGTAGGAGGTGAAGCAGGCACATATTACATGGCCAGAGCAGGAGGAAGAGACAGAGGGGGAGGTGCCACACACTTTAGAATCAGCTCTCATGAGAACTCACTATTACAAGAATAGCAAGGGGGAAATCTGCCCTCATGATCTAACCACCTCCCACCAGGCCTTACCTCCAACATCAAGGATTACAATTCGACATGAGACTTGGGTGGGGACAGGAATCCAAACCATATCAGAGGGGAAGGAGGTAAACACATGGGAAAAAGAAAAGCAGCAAAGCTGTCATTAAAAAGGAAGATAGGTGAATGCTGGTATGTATTTGGGCAGGCTGACGACCTACTTAGCACAACTGTACATATTGAGAATGGCTTTGAAAAAGAAGTCAGAAGCAAGTTGGCAGCATGGTGTGGGTAATTCCAAGAGAGACAAATGATGAGTGCCCAGTGGCTTGCAACTGGAAAAGATCACGGTTTGAGAGAGGCTGGGAGATAAGAAATTGCCTGCTTGACTGAGACCATCTGAGCCAGAACATCACGGAGCACAAGGCAGTTAGGTTAGGGTCAGTTGGTAGACCTTTTAAAAACACATGTAATTTGCTCTGATAAGTTCAGCCAATCTATAAAGATTTAGTGCATTTGTGAACTGACAACTGAAGTAAGAAATCAGACAACGATGGTCAAAGCCAGTCTTCAAAATTTGCCTAAATTTTAGCCCTCCAAGTTTTGAATTTTGTTTTTATATGAGAATCAGCTTCCAACTGATACCTCTGTGTGTTTTTTGAAATGTGTTTTTTTCATGCTATATATGAATACGGACACTGTATCTCTTTTATAATCTTAATAATAACCTGGTCAATTTTGCTCTGTTAGGGTTTTGGTTTTATAAGATGTTTCATAATTTTATCTCAACTTGCAAAAGAATGAATTGATTGTTGGCTTTTCAACTGCACTGGGAGCCCTCTGGTTCTAAGTATCATTAATATTAATTATTATCTTTACCCAGTCAGCCGGACTTGAAAGCATCTTTCTCCATTAGAAAGAGGAGCAGAGAATCAGTCTGCCAAGTGAAACAAGAGGCTTTGTCAACAAAACTTTTACTATAGAACATTTGAAACTTGATTTCTACATTTTTAAGTATTTTCAAGTGATGTACACTTTTTAATTTTTAAAAGTTATTTTGCATATATTGAAAGTCATGTGGTTAGCCGACTTCTCAAAATATATTTGCATATTTTATTATTTTTACCCTTACCAAACTGACTCTCGTTGACTGGTGTTACTTTACCATTTGCTAGTTATATTTGACTTTCAGACACATTAAGAACTCTAATCTTGAGTGTTTTCTCATTTGTAAACTTGAGGATAGTAATATATACCTCTCCAAGTGATTGAGAAAATTACATGGTACAGTGTGTCAGCACCGCCCCTGCTCCCACGTTGAAACCAGCTACTCTCAACAATGCCGTAGCTCATAAGTAACACAATCCATTTGTATTAATATCAAAATAAATTAGCAAATTAGTGAATTAAGTAGGATTTGAAATTTGTTTTCTATGCTTGTTAAACCAGAATTTAAGAAGGTAATGCCCCCAGTATGATGATGTTTCATTTGTTTAGGTTCTCTGAATTTTATATTGCTTTCTTTAAGGGGAGTGGAGAGCCCCTGTGGATATAGTATCTAATTAATTTTTCCAATTATGTAGGAATCCCCAGCAGGAGAAGCCATTATTTTACAGATGGTAAGAAAGGCAGGTGTGTGAAGTGGCTGGTTAAAATGTATCATAATGCAAGTCATAAAATGAATGTGGAAAAAGAGTTGTAAAAAGCAAAAATGTTATAATTCTTTTGAGACAGCCTTTAAATCATTTTCTTAAGCATCCTTCTTCAGATAAGTTAATCTGCTCTTCCGTAAGAATACTTGAGAATAAAATTGAGTAGCCTAAAGGAGTTACTAACTAACTAGAAATAGCTATAGAGAATTGCCTTTAATTTTGTTCCCAGCTTTAATAGTAGGCTTCCTATTGCAGAAGTTGTTTTAAAGGGGAACAAATACTTTTAGGAGATTAAGTGTTTAAGAAAGTCTCTTTTAAAAATGCTTTCTTTAAAGAGTTGATTTATTTTTATTTTTGCATTTAGAATACCCTTTCTATTTTTTTCCACTGACCATATCAATTTTATTTTGGAGTGGCTAGCCTATTTGGTATTTCTGGTTTAAAAACAAGAATACAAAATTTGATAACAGCTTTTGGGGTTTGGCTGAGTTACAGCATTTTCTTATATTTTGATTTGTGTGGGGTGAATGCATGTGCGAGGGAATAAAAGGGCAGAGTTTAAACGACTGCTCTTGAAGGCAGAGGTTGTCTTAATCATGCTGTTCAGACCACATGGGTCAGGACCTAGAAGCCTCCGGAGTAAATATTTTAGCCATAGCTCTTGTAGTCTAACATCAGTTTATTGAAAAAGACTCAGAGAAATACTACCAATATTATGAACTAACAGTATTGAAATGTGAATCTTGATGCATTCTTTTTGAAAAATAACCTTTTTGTGATTACTGTGTGGAAAGCATAATGAAACGTGCTGTTGGAGGAAAGGAAGAGGGTAGTGGAGGTCTCAAAGTGAAAAAGCAAGTTGCTTCAAAGAAACTTATGTCAGCTATGGAATAAACTGAATGCATGGATAGAAGAGTAAGGGTGATAAGCAGGTTACCTATATTTTAAAGAGTTATTTCATGATGAAGAGCATGCTGTGTGTGAGGGAAGGCCACGTGTAACTTAGGGTAAAAGCATTTGGAAGTAACAGTCATTTCCCTACCAAAGTTCTCCCTTTTCTCTCATTTTGTCACTGATGTTTTAGCTTCTGTCAGCTGGCCCTTGTATTCTGTCACCATTTGCACTTTTCCTAGGCTGCCAGTTTAAGATTTGTGTTATAAGCATGTTATATGACTTGCTTGCTTTTTTTTTTTGCAGACACAGATAATGTACAAGTGGATAGAGCCCAAAATCTGCCGGGAGGATCTCACAGATGCTATTAGATTGCCCCCTTCTGGAGAGAAGAAGGATTGTCCACCTTGCAACCCTGGGTTTTATAACAATGGATCATCTTCTTGCCATCCCTGTCCCCCTGGAACATTTTCAGACGGAACCAAGGGTACGATGTCAATTGGTCCAATAACTGGGCCTTTAGCAAAATAATCTTGTTGGACTATGGTGATCATTTTCTAAATTGTTTTTATGGAAAGTGGTTACAGAATTTCTTTCCGTTTTAGTAGACAAAGATTACAGTCAACTGTAATATTTTAGTTGCAGACAGATGGCTTGAATATAGCCATGTTATACACTTACTATCCAGAGTCTTTGAGAGATAGCATAAAAAGGACTCTGAAGTCAAACTGACTTGTATTTGAATCTACTTCCCCCATGCTACCAATAGTGTGATTTATCCAAGTTGTTTAAACCTTTTGAAGTTCAGTTTTCTTGTCTGTAGGATGGTGGATAATATCTGGCTCATCATCATTTAGAAGGACATTTAAAAATGTCTTCTTTAGTACTTTTGCAGCAGGTACTAAATGCTTGCTAAATATCACTGATGTGATGATGCAAAGTGTCTACATTTAACAATGGCTGGAAAAGACCCTCTGTTTCAATTTTGCAGATGTCAATTTAAATCAGGCTTATTTATAAACCCAGCACTTTCCCAGCCCCTCAACTTCCAATCATTTCTCAACATAGTCAATATTTTGAATATCAGTTAATCAGTTTATAAATAAATGGTGTTAATATTTTGTTAAGTTGAATAACCAATAGGAAGAGTGAAATCTTTCCTTATTCATAAGGTGAAGGAAACTGATTCTAAGGTCACATGCAGGATAACGTGAACTTGTTTCAGAATTACTCTTCTTATGAAGAGTAATTCATTATTAGCAGCTACTCCCAGACATGAAGGAAAAAATTATTTTTAAAGATTTTGTATCTATCCTTTTTCTTTTTCATTTTAGCCAAGTATGTATATATATGTATACTATATCGAGAATGTTTTTCCTTCTAGATTTCTTTTGAAAAAGTTATTACATCCTAAAGGAACTGGTAGTCCAATATCTTTTTTTTCTACTTCTCTCCCTGCTAATTGTAATTGTTAGGAACAGAGGAGAAGAAGTTGTTCAGATGCAGTTTAATTTTAATCATTGACTCTACTTGTTTCCTTTAGAATGTAGACCATGTCCAGCAGGAACAGAGCCTGCACTTGGCTTTGAATATAAATGGTGGAATGTTCTTCCTGGCAACATGAAAACTTCCTGCTTCAATGTTGGGAATTCAAAGTGTGATGGAATGAATGGTAAGTTCAAAATCAGCCTACTTGACGAATTTTGGCAATAGAGACATCATTCATTCTTGAACTCAGCTCTCTAAAACATACCAAGTATGGGCATGAGGAACTTTAATCTTATTATTTCACTACTTGCCCGTCTTCTGGTTGTACCATAAAAATAGTAAATGTGGTGTCATAGCCAGATGACATTCATACAAGAACAAACTATTAATTTTGCATTTTTTGAGGGCAATTTTGAAGTAGATACTGAGTATCATCCTTTATGGGTATAAATGCCAGAAAGATTTACTAAGGAGGGGAATGAAATCTATGTTGTTTACCATTTTAAAGAGTAGTATGATTGCATTTCTGTCTTGATTAGTCTGGCTCAGCACTGTGCTCCTGGTGAGGGGTTAACCGACCTCAAATTTCCCTTGCCTGTCGAGTCTGTGATTGTGTTTACAAAGTATATATGAATTCTACTTATTGAAATTTTGAAAATCTGGCAGAGTTCTACTGGACAGTTGTTGAATTTTATTTGTTCTTACCTTTTAAGCGCTTAGAGGGCTTCACACTTAGTTGTACTGCAGTATGTAACGGTTGAATGAATGACAATGTCTGTCTATGAATTTTTAAAGTTGACGCCTGGGGTAGGTATTATATATGCCAGACCTTTACACTAAAATACATTCTTATCACCTCACTGGCATTTTTTATCTGCTCACTTTTCTCTATATTATGTTTAATTGTTGTAAACATACGTGTGTGCTTTTTAACACATATGTTTTAAATCAATACCTATTTATAAAAAAGGCTTGAGTCATAGGAAGTAAGATGTATACATGAGCACAGAGATTGACAAATAATAGGTCTTTGAATAATGTTAAACAGATGAGTGAAAGGGGAAAAGACAAAGCCTCAATATATATATTAAATATGAGCTATTCTTCTTTATTGACCAATAATCTCACTTTAAAAAAAATTGTCCTCAGGGGAGAAGAAGAAAAAGATAATAGCTATTACCTGACCATGAGGGTTTTTATTCCTAAAATGTCCTATAATTGAATTTTAAGTTGAAGGAATTAAGACCTATTGGAAAAGTAAGATTGGGAAGGCAAGGGTGTTGAATATCTCTATAAAAGGACTAATAAATGTGTGTGTGTGTGTGTATTCACTTACTAGTAAAGATTATCTGAAACTTTAATTTGATCTTATAGAGGACTTACTCAGAGTTAATTCTGGAAAAACCTGATTTACCCACTTGCTTACTCATTTACTGAGGGCCTGTTTTGTATATTTTGCTTAGTTTTCAGCAGTGATAAATGATTAATTGAAAAGTGTAACTCTTTGCACTACCAGCGTGTGGTATTGAAATAGTAAGCAATAATGTAAAAAGTACAAAGATAAAAGGTGATGTATATTTTGTGACTGGCTGGTCCAGTAGCCAACCCTGTGAGGAGCAGCATTCACAAGAACAAGAAATGGAGAGGCAATGGGGCAGACTGTCTCCTGGGATAGTCGCCTCCCAGGCATGGCAGGTGTGCTTTGACCAACTTGACTGTATGATTTGGAGTGCGTTGAGATTCATGTAGTCTTGATTTGATTTGACACAGTTACAGAACAAGTATGTAGAAGTAAATCTTCATGTACTAAAATTTTGCCTAAATGGAATTCAAAGTTGGAGACAAATTACTTTTTATTCATGAAGATGTTCTTTGGGCCTTATCTATAATAACAAAAATTGAAATAATTGAAATATCCAGCAATAGGATAATGTTTACAAAAGTTATATTATGCTAGTGGAATGAAATATAATGCAATCATTATGTGCAAGCTGTACAGAAAACAATCTGACAATGTTTCAGAAATATAGAAGTTTCCTATTTTCCAAGACAGAGATACTACTTATGGGGATTTATACCAACAAAATAGTGTGATGTAAAGAAAAATTATGTACAATGATATTAATTTTAGGGTTATTTATAAGAGTGAAAGATAGGAGAAATAAAATTAAATTTTCAATAATGGCGTATGGTTAAAGTTATGATATAACATCGTTAAGTTGTTAAAATCAGATGTACAAAGGATTTTTAGTGGTTTTTTTTAAGGATACATAATTGTACATATTTTGGGGGTACATGTGATATTTTGATATATGCATACAATGTGTAATGATCAAATAAGAGGAATTGGGATATCTGTCATCTCAAACATTATCTTTTTAATGTTGGGGACATTCTAATTCTTCTAGCTATTTTGAACAACACAAAAAATTACTGCTAACTATAGTCACCCTACTGTATATTGAATGCTAGATCTTATTTCTTGTATTTAACTGTATTTTTGTACCCATTAACTAACTGCTCTTTATCTTAATGGGGGAATATTTTCGATATAATGATTAGAAAAATCAGAGGACAATGCTAATGAAAAAAAAACACAGAAAATAAAGTAGATCATATAGTAAAAGCTAAGGTATATATTTAAAAAACATACTAAAAAGATTGTTAAAAGGCTCTTCTTTGTGGATGGGAAGTTTATGTGAAGTATAAATTACTTTATTTTTAAATTTGGTTTACTGCATTTAATATTCCTTATAGACACTTGTTACTTTCAAAATCAGAATAGTAACACAAAATATTGGTTTAAAAATATATTCATCTGACCCAATAACTGTTTTATTGGTATTCGTTTTTAGAAAAATGTTGAAAATACAGAAGAGTTTTACAAAAAATATGTTTATTATAGTGTCTATTATATTACTTAATGGTAAAAACAAACCAAATGGTTAAAATGGGTGTGTAATGAACAGTAGGTAAGTCCTGTAGTGGGAGCGATTTGGTGAATTATGCAAATTATATTTAGCTGAATAATAAACTATTATTTCAGTCATTAACATGTTTATGAAGTATTTATAAATTAAAAATGCTTATGAAATAATTTATGAAAGTGTGATACAAAGTGTTATCTATAATAAAAGCTCAGTGTTGTAAAAGTATGTATGTATTGAAAGATAGCGAAAAGAAACACAGCATGTTAATGGTGTTTTTTTCTAGGTGATGAAGTTATAAGTAATTTTAGGTTCCAACTTCTAAATTTTTCTTTAAAATTTAAAATTTTTATGATAAATTAAGTATGATTTTTTAAAAACAAAATCTTAAAATATAAAATATACATAGAAACATGGAAAATATGAGATTCACTCTTATGGAAAAAGGAAAATACAAAATTACACATGCCCTTATTAAAGTGTGCATATGGAGAAACACTAGAAGGGAATGTGTAAAAATTGTAATAGTGGGAGAGAGATCCAAGATGGCCGATTAGCAGCAGCTCAGGATTGCAGCTCCCACTGAAAGCGCAGAGAGTGAGTGGACGCCACTTTTTCAGATGAATTTTTATTGCCCACGGACCAAGAGATTCTTGGCAGAGGAGCCCCACGGGTCGCCAGCGCGACTCTTTTGGCTGGCGCGGCCGTTTTGCAGGTGCCCCGGTGCGGGGTTCTCAGTCCGGAGTATACGGGACTGAGTGCCCTTTGGTTGGCGTTTGGAGCTCCGGGAAGGCAGAGTCTCCCATTCAGCTCACTGAAAAACGGACTGAAGTGGGGAACCAGACTGGGAGATTCCTGGGCAGAAAAGCGCCACGAATCTTAACGCCGCTGTTTCAGCCGGCGTAGTGGGTCGCCGCAGGGGAAGGCTGGTCCCTGCCCAACAACAACAACAAAAAACAGCAGTTGGGACTGCTGAGGATGGAGAGTTTCACAGCAAGTACAGCTGAACCCGGGAAGGTCCAGCTCTGTGGGGGAGGGGCGTCTGCTGAAGGAAAATTAAGAAATAGAAAAAACTTTATCACCAACAAGCTGGACGTCCACTCAGACCTAATCTGAAAGTCAGCAATTACACAGACGACAGGTGGATAAATCCACAAAGATGGGAAGAAACCAGCTCAAAAAGGCTGAAAACACTTGAAATCAGAATGCCTTTCCTCCTACAGAGGATTGCAGTGCCTCATCACCAATTGAACAAGACCTGATTGAGAATGAATGTGAGGAATCAACAGAATCAGGCTTCAGAAGGTGGGTAATGAGAAACTTCTGTGAGCTAAAAGAACATGTTGTAGCCCAATGCAAGGAAACTAAGAACTTTGAAAAAAGGTTTGACGAAATGTTAACGAGAATGGACAATTTAGAAAGGAATATAAGTGAATTAATGGAGCTGAAAAACACAATATGAGAACTTCGCGAAGTATGCACAAGTTTTAACAGTCGAATTGATCAAGCAGAAGAAAGGATTTCAGAGGTCGAACACCAACTTAATGGAATAAAACGAGAAGACAAGATTAGAGAAAAAAGGGTAAAAAGGAATGAGCAAAGTCTCCAAGAAATATGGGACTATGTGAAAAGACCTAATCTACGTTTGATAGGTGTACCTGAATCTGATGAAGAGAATGAATCCAAGCTGGAAAATATTTTTCAGGATATTATCCATGAAAACTTTCTTAACCTAGCAAGACAAGACAATACCCAACTCCAGGTAATACAGAGAACACCACAAAGATATTCCTCAAAAAGAGCAACCCCAAGGCACATAATCATTAGATTCATCAGGGTTGAAACAAAGGAGAAAATACGGGCAGCCAGAGAGAAAGGTCAGGTTACCCACAAGGGGAGGCCTATCAGACTCACAGCAGATCTTTCAGCAGAAACCCTACAAGCCAGAAGAGAGTGGGGGCCAATATTCAACATCCTTAAAGAAAAGAGCTTTCAACCCAGAATTTCATATCCAGCCAAACTAAGTTTCATAAGTAAAGGAAAAATAAAATTTTTTACGAGCAAGCAAGTACTCAGAGACTTCGTTACCACCAGGCCTGCTTTACAAGAGCTTCTGAAGGAGGCACTATATACAGAAAGGAACGACCAGTATCAGCCATTCCAAAAAACCCATCGGTAAGCTGCATCCAGACCCATCTCACATGCAAGGATATACAGAGACTTAAAACAAAGGGATGGAGGAAGATTTGCCAACCAAATGGAGAGCAAAAAAAAAAAAAAAAAAAAAAAGCAGTAGTTGCAATTCTCATCTCTGATAAAATAGACTTTAAAGTAATAGAAACCAAAAGAGATAAGAGGACATTGTATAATGGTAGAAGGATCAATGTAACGGGAAGAGCTAATGATCCTAAGTCTATGCGCACCCAATATAGGAGCACCCAGATACATAGGGCAACTTCTTGGTGACTTACAAAGAGACTTGGGCTTACAAAGAGACTTGGACTCCCACACAATAATAGTGGGAGACTTCAACACTACATTGTCAATATTGGACAGATTAATGAGACAGAAGGTTAACAAGAATACCCGGGACTTGAACTTAGACCTCGAACAAGTAAACTTAATAAACATTTACAGAACTCTTTACTCCAAATCCACAAAACATACATTTTTTTTCAGTAACACATCACATTTATTCTAAAAGTGACCACATGGTTGGGAGTAAATCACTCCCCAGCAATTGCATAGCATTTCATAGGTTTAAATGAAATATTGGTTGGTCGTTTGTTATTTTCCTCCCTTATTCCTTCCTGTCTCCATTGTATAACACAATTATTAGTATAAAAGAGCTTTTTAATATCCATTTCTAGACTGCATTCTAGCCTGGGCAATAGAGCAAGATTCCCATTCTCTCTCCCTCTTTTCTTCTTTTCTCTTTCTTTCATTCTCTTTTTCTTCCTTCTTTCTCTCTTTTTTTCTTTCTAATAAAAAAAACACTAAAAAAAAAGACCACTCCCCTAGAAAAAAAAGAAAATTAAAAAAAAAAAAAAGATTGTAAAGTAAATGTTTTTGAAATCAACATTCTGGTTGACACTGTTCCATATAGTTTTTATGCTTGAGAATGGATAAAAATAACAACTAGGGAACAGTAAAGGCAGTAATTCCTGGGTTTTCTGCTGACTTTGGTATGTCCTGCTTGGTATGAAAAAAATAAAATGTCTTAATTTTTATGTTGGTAACGTCAAAATTATGATATTCTGTGTATATTGGGTTAAATCAAATACATTAAAATTTTACTTATTTCTTTTTACATTACAAAATGTGGTCTTTAGAACATTTAAACTCACAGATGTGGCTCACATATTTCTCACATTGGACAGCAATGGTCTGTTCCTTAAGGGAGCCCTCTGGTTTCCCCTTCGAGGCCATTGTCCTCCTGCTTTTCTTGTCCAGGACATTACCCTGTGTGTGTCTTTCCACATACAGCTCTGCTCTCACATTGGCAGTCTGGAGTTCTGAGTCAGGGGTTCAGAGCATAAGTCACCACATCGCTCCCACTACAGTAGGACTTACCTACTGTTCATTACACACCCATTTTAACCATTTGGTTTGTTTTTAAATATATACCTTAGCTTTTACTATATAATCTACTTTATGCTTGGTGTCTTTTCTGCTAAGGGTATCCTGAGTGTTTAATTTCTTAAGGCTCCAGCAACAGAGTGCCACAAACTGGATGGCTTCAAACGATGGAAAAGTATTATCTCAGAGTTCTAGAGGCCAGAAGTCTGAAATCAAAGCATTGGCAGGGCTATGTTCTCTCTGAAACCTCTAGGGGAATACCCCTTCTTGCCTTTTCTACCTTCTGGTAGCCCCGGGAATTCCTTGACTTGCGGCAGCATAACTAGTCTCTGCCTCCATCTTCACAGGGCCATCCTCCGTCTGTGTCTGTGTGTCTGTCTGTGTTTTCACATGATCCTATCCCTGTGTGTCTATGTCTGTGTCCATATTTTTCTACCCTCATAAGGACATCAGTCATTTTGGATTATGGCCCATCCTAATAACCTCATGTTAACTTGATTATATCTGTAGAGTCTCTTATTTCCAAACAAGGTCCCATTTACAGGTATTGGGGGTAGGGATTTCAACATATCTTTTCTGGGGGATACAGTCAACCCATAACAAGTGTTCTATTTGTCCAAACCTGTGGCTGGAGTTGCTCTAAAAGTGGCTGGCAGGGGGCTCCCAAAGGGACTTCCCCAGACTGTCCTGAGGTGGGGCCAGTTGGGGTTTCAACAAAAGAAGCCCTAAATACCACTGTGATCAGCCCGAAACGTTTACTAGGGGAACTTACCTACAGAGGGGCCTGTAGCATACCTCGCAGTGGACAGTAAGACAAGGAATGTTTTACTGAGGTTATGTCTGGAACGAGGGGAGTCAGGTTGTAGAGTGTAGATGAGGGTTTGAGAAGTTTGGCTCAAGGCTGTGACTAGTTTCTTTCAGTATTTTGGACAACAACCTAAACACCTCTGTCAGTGCCTGGCTTGGGGTTCATGGCCCTGGCTTGGGGTCAAGCCTGCAGGTGGTGGAGAGGACATGCAGCTGGCCAGGTCTCAAAGGGGTCAAGATACTCTGTTTCTCAGGACAGAGGAAAAAGTGGAGGACATTGGGGGGACTGTCCAACCACAATATTCAAAAATGAGAAATGTTTGAGTCCTCCCACGGGGGTATTAGTCCTCCAAACAGTTCTCTTTACCGTCCTTGTGCTGCCTTCTTTTCTTTGCCTTCTCTGCTATTCCATCCCTCCTCATGGCATTTCTGAACACCGGGAGTTGCTCTGAGAGAAACATTTCATAAAGTCCCCCTTTCTTGGTATAGAATTGCTCCATGTGGGAATATCCATCTGCTTTTTTATCCCCATTGCAAGTTTGCAGTCTCTCCAGACCTAAGTGCTTCTCATGTTGCTTACACTGCAGTCAAGGGCCTGGTGTCCACCGGGTCAGACTGTTTTATGGCTGTTCAACTTAGAGTTCTATACCTGCTTATCTCGCTTTTCAACCACATGAGCTAGCCAAACAAGGGACATTTATGAGTATGTAGATTAGTACATATTATTTTTAAGACTAGCTTGCTTGATGTATATTCAACATATCACCTCTGTATAAATTAATTATAACGTTTCAAAAATGCCAAATCAATCTAGCACTGAATCAATCTCTTCCTCAGTTCCTCTCTTACACCTCTTGAGGTAGCAGATACTGATATTTTCTTTTACAGATGGGAATGCCGGTGCTGAGGTATTGCCATTAATTAATAAACTTGCTGGATGCTATGTTGGAGAGGCTTCTCTTTTCCTCATTTTACTGAGGCCATTTCGGTTTAAATTATGTTGATTGTTACTTTGCAGAAGACAGACCTCATAATGGCTCTCTGTGCACAGCTCTGGACTGTTGACAGTTGTATGGGTCTGTCTATCTCTCATATTCTACTGACTCCTCAGTGAGGGTAGACTTTATATTCTCTTTCCATCCCAGTGCATATCGTAGTTCTTGGAACTCAGTAAATGCTAGTTGAATAAATAAGTGAATGAATGCCGAATACAGGTTAAATTAGGGAACAGCAATATGGCAAACTGTAAGAATGAACCTCAGGTCTCAAATCTTTTCTATTAAGTAATGTAAAGTTTCTGTTGTGCACTGGTCACCTGAAGACTAGGACTGTTCATCTCAATATATTAAAGTAGATAAAGACCATCCATTTTTGTTAAAATATACATCATACTTCATTGAGAAAACTGTTGTTAGTTATCCCATTAAGTATCTTTTATTCAAAATAATGCATTACTTGGTTCCTCCTGGAACATCTACCTCAACATGAAATTTGCAACTGTGATTAAAAATAGGGAATTCATTTGGAACATTTCTGACTTTGAACATAAACACTAATGCTTCTTCTTACTTTTACCTTATTTGAATAGATTGTTGGAAACCATTAATGGAATTTTTATTAATGAAAATGACTTTGATTACTTCTAGGTTGGGAGGTGGCTGGAGATCATATCCAGAGTGGTGCTGGAGGTTCTGACAATGATTACCTGATCTTAAACTTGCATATTCCAGGATTTAAGTAAGGAAAACAAATTCTAATTCTTTTCTTTAAGAATCTTCACACCTGTTTTCCCATAGAAGTAAAGAAATAGGGGTACTTTATGGGATATATTAATATTGCAAAAATGCTTAGTAAATAAGCTATCACAGGGTAATGTATTATATTGAAAAATATCTGTAGAATTGGTGATTGAGAAACTGTAAATGTTATTTATATATTCCTTGGATAAAGCTGAAAAATTTAAACAATATTGTGTCCAAATGCTACAATAACTTTGCTTCTTGGATACTTAATGAAGAGATCAGTCCAAGTTGTTTGCAGTGTTTTTTGGTTTATTTATTTATTTTTTCTCAATTCTATCTGTAAAATAGTATGTTAGAAATGTCTGAATCCCGTTTCGTTTTAGTTTCTCGTGTTGAAATTACCCAGTAGGAGTCTTTTTCTTTAGGACGGATGGTGTCATTTACAGCAAGAGGTTCAAGCCTATTACCATGATTATGCGGACTCCATGTCTACAAAGCGTGTGGACATGTAGGATTAAGTGAGGAAGGAGTTGTGGGTGAGGGAAGCAGTAGATTAAGGAAAGAGAAGAGCATGGCTTTTAGTTTAGTAAAAAGACTGGCTTAATTTTAATCTAAATTGTATTTAGAACATAGTATAAATATTGCCATTTTAATCTGTCAAATAGACCACCAACATCTATGACTGGAGCCACAGGTTCTGAACTAGGAAGAATAACATTTGTCTTTGAGACCCTCTGTTCAGCCGACTGTGTTTTGTACTTCATGGTGGTAAGTGGATGGGCAGCTTTCAAAGGCAGTTTTCTAAGCTGAGCATTCTCCTTCAAGTTAAACTTATTTGTGGCAAGTTGGGGTAAGATTCCATTTTTTTACTCTTCTTAACACCTTTCACAAACATTAAAAAATACCTAAAGAGATAATTAAGTATTATGCAGTGAAGTCCACAGAGAAACTGTTTATCCTCATGGGAAAGGCTAAGCGAGGGAGCTCGGGTGACTGATAGAGGTCAGGGAATATTAATCTGGTAAAAAAAAAATGCCTTCATAAAAATATCACCAGCAGAATGAAAATTCTCCCCTGATAACCTGATAACCATTCAGCTATTCAAAATATCAGGAAGGAAACAAACATTGTATGAATAAGTAAGGGCAGAAAATAATGGAGATGTAGAACACTGGGAAGAAAGAAAGCATTTAGACAAAGGACTTTACTATGCTCATGTCATAATTTTGCACATTTCTTTTCTAGATGTCATACAAATTTCTACTTTTAGCTTGAGGAAAGTAATACCATGAAATTTGCTAAGACCTTATATGAGATTTAGAAGGTTGTTGGCTAAGAGTTTAACATTACAATTAAAGTTACATCACAGACCTGCTTTGTTTTTGTTTGTGTTTTTTTTTCCCCCAATGACCTTTTAGGAGATAGTTAACAATTTATTAACAGTTTCTCCATGATATGCAAAATGTGAGAAGACTTAAACATTTATTTGTGAAACTGATAGGTTAAATGAAGGCAGACTGTTTTTTTTCTTAAAAAAAAATATCAACTTTGTATCCATAAAAGATCATAAATCATCTTCAGCACAGCCATCTGTATCACAAATACCCACAAGTCTTCAGTTCTCTCAAGTCTGCCTCCTTACTTCTTTAGTCTATTCATAGTCAGTGTCATTGCTGAAGTGCAGACTAGTATTATCTCTTAACTAGACTCTTCAGTAGTCTCCTGTACATTCTTCTCATCTCTACTCTTTCATCTATGCTGCTGTCAAAATCATCTTTTTTTCTTTTTTTTGAGTCAAAGTCTCACTGTCGCCCAGGCTGGAGTGCAGTGGTGCGATTTCAGCTCACTACAACCTCTGCCTCCCGAGTTCAAGTGATTCTCCTGTCTCAGCTTCCTAAGTAGTTGGGATTACTGGCATGCGACATCACATCTAGCTAATTTTTGTATTTTTCATAGCAATGAGGTTTCACCATGTTGGCCAGGCTGGTCTTGAACTCCTGACCTCAGATGATCCGCCCAGTTTGGCTTCCCAAAGTGCCAGGATTACAGACTTGAGCCACCGTGCCTGGCCAAAACTATCTTTAAACATAAAAGCAACAGTAGAGGTTGAGCACGGTGGCTCCCTTTGTCATTCAGCACTTTGGGAGGCTGAGATGGGTGGATTACTTGAACCTAGGTGTTTGAGAGCAGCCTGGGCAACATGACAAAACCCCATTTCTACAAAAAAGGAAAAGCAAATTAGTTTCTGCATGGTGGCAAATCCTAGCTACTTGGGAGGCTGAGGTGGGAGGATCACTTGAGCCGGGGAGGTTGAGGTGACCTCACTGCAGCCTGGGCAGCAGGCCCTGTCTCAAAAACAAAACAAAGAAAACCCCCCCAAAATTCAACAGTAGAGGCATGAAGAGCAAAGCTATCCCTTCCCTTGGTGCTTTTGATGAGCTATCGTGATGGCTCTTAAAGTGTGGCCCCAGACCAGTACCACCTGGGTCCCCTTGGAAATTGTTATAAATGCACGTTTTTGGTTCTCATCTTAGTCTTACTGAATGAGAAACTCTGTTTTCACAGGAATCTGTATTTTAACAAGCATTGAGGGTGGTTCTGAAATACATCAGAGTTTGAGAACCAATGGCCTCTGAGTACACTTCAAATTCCATAACGTGACAGCTCTATGGCTCTTTATATTCTTTTCCCAACCTCTGTTTCCAAACCTGCTTTTATGACTCACCTTTCCTTAGTCACCTGAATTTGTTGGTGTTAGTGGAACACTCTGTACTTTTTCATTCCCTATGTGTTGCCACTCTAAGCTAGAATGACATTCTTCCTTTTGCTGTGAGACATGGATCACCACCCTCGGGGGTCTGTCCTGCAAACCCTGACTTTTGACGGATGAATAAAATACACTCACACATCGAATACAGTGAATGAGTGGGTTAGGGAGAACATCAACTGCTCTCAGGGGGCAGTTGCAGCTACCTGACCCCTGCTAGCTGATCCTCCTTGCATTTATTCAGTATAGATTTAACAACAAGAGGTTCTAAATCAACATGCTTGTGGATCACTAACATGGTTAAAAGAGTAGTTTTATGAATGGTAAAAGCTTTGGTTCTGGGGCCTAGAACTAACACCATTAACGGGTAATCCCTCTTTGACCTCCCCTGAAGAGGGCCTTCCAGCACAAAGTTTACATGAGTAAACAAGCTAGTTAGAGTAGAGACAAAGGAACGTGGGGTGAACAGACTTAACTGGGGAGGCTTCTATTATCCCTAATCTTCACTCTATGACCTAATGCCTTAAGGTAAGAACCGTCTGCCTTCACCCTGTCCCATTATTACAAGTTAATGAAAACCTTTGGGCCTTCCAAAAGGTTTGAGACTATATCTTATAACTTTCCCTAATACTTCCCTTAATATTTTGCCAGCCACCCTGAGTGAATCCCAACATGCTGTTTTGTCTGGTAAACTCCCATTCAGTGGTAGTTCAAACTTCACGTTTTCTTAGAAGCTCTCTCTTACTTCTTTCAGTCAAGTTAGCCACTCTACAGTGTGCTCCTTAAACCCTTAGAAAAATCCCCTGTTTTAATTAGGTGAACTTATTTGCATTTTTGACTCTCACTCGACAAGGCATCCCTGAGAGTAGGGATCATATGATATTTATTGTGATGAATCAATCCTAGAGCTTTTAGCTTTTAGCACAATATGCCATTTTCTTTCCTCTTTGTGTGATTTGAGTTTCTCACAGAACTTTTAGAGATTTCAAAGTAAATAATACATAAAAATACTTTGAATATCATGCAGTGCTTCACAAATATAAGGTGGTATTATTTGCACTAATGCATTAAATTTCATGTATTATAACCCAAAATGATGATGTTTAATGAAGCACTATCGATATATGTTGAGCTGTTTTTTGGGACTGGCATGTATGATGATTTCATCATTTGGTTGCATGAGGCTTTCTGTAATGTATGATGAGCATTTTCTGTTATTCATGAATGATGAGCATTTTCTGTTATTCCTATCTGTGGTGTGAACTCAGGATGTGCCTCTTTGTAGCCTATTTGGTTACTTTATCACATGTTTGATTCCTGTATTATCAAAGGATGGAAAACAAAGAGACTTGTCCTGAGCTCATGAAACCTTATTGCCAGTATCCCAAATAACTATTGGAAGCCCATCTAAGTTCCTAAGTGATCTATCAGGTTTTCTGCCAGGAAAATTAGAAAATTCAGGGTTTAGGCTTGATTTTCTTTTTATATAAATTAGATGTGTATTATGTTATCTGGTTGACTTATTAATATTTGCTTTCTAGTCATGTTAATGACAGCATATCATTTGGAATATCACAAATTTGTGTGATTTTAATATTATCTTGAATTTAGTTATATAAATCAGAAATAAAATATATATTAAACCTTTTTGAATTCAAATATAAGCAAGAGAGGATTTCATGAAATAAAATAACATTCTGCTTAATCTGCACTTGGATAAAGCAACCTTGGAACTTGCAAGTATAATTTAGGGGAAGCTTCAAATTCCTCTGTAAGAGCTGCCTATCAGAATCTCTGAAGGAAAAGGATAAAACTTTGGAAGCCTTTCCATTCAGTGAGAATCATACAAATTTATTGTGAGAATTTTAAGGGGTTATGTTTCCTCTTCTATTTCCAAAGCCAGATCACACACATGAAACAAAAATAATAAAAACAAAAAAACCCCAATCCTTACACATATTATGATTTGAGACCTCTTTCAAGTTATATGAACATTGAGGTTGATATATTGTGATTACTGAGTGAGTGAGGTGCTTGTACAGACTTGAAGGCAAGTTTTAAGAGTTCTAGGATTACATGCTCTGTTTGTAAATAGTCAAACTCTACCAGGTTTACTTTAAATATGAATACATTTGTAATATATAGATAGGTATATTAATGTTGAATTTGTGCTTTATTTGAATATGTTTTTTCCACTGTGTTTTAGGATATTAATAGAAAAAGTACGAATGTGGTAGAATCATGGGGTGGAACCAAAGAAAAACAAGCTTACACCCATATCATCTTCAAGAATGCAACTTTTACATTCACATGGGCATTCCAGAGAACGAATCAGGGTCAAGATGTAAGTTGCAAGCACTTTGTTTTTTAAAAACACACTAATGATGCCCCCTTGTGGAGGTGCGTACAAGGTAATAACTACTCAAATTTGGAAGAAAATAGTTTGCTTTTTTAAAAATACAGAATCAATAATCTGGTTATGGAGTGAATGTTATAAAAATGGTAATTTTTTATTTTTTGAGAGTAAGAATGTATGGAATAGAATAACAATGTGTCTTTGAATTGTTCTGCACTCTGAACAAATATGGTTGCTGGAAACTTACGAGAAGGAAAATCTAATTTCTCAGTTCTCTAAAAATAACTTGTTTTTAAAGCTTTCTGAGGCTTTGTGAAAATGAGCAACTTTCTTCCTCTTCATCTGAGTCATCTGATGTTTATCTGGGAGCCATTAACTAGTGTTGTTTTATTTTTTCGTTACAGTAATGTTTCCTTTTACAGCCTGAAGAATGTCTATGTACACACCATTGGATTAACACACAGAATCATTTCCTTTCTTTTACTTTCCCTACCAGAATAGACCTGTTTCTTCCCAAGTAAATTCCATTGTACCATGTGTTTCAATAGTAGCAGGATTTATTTTGTGGATCTCCATAGATGTAACCTTCCCAAGGTGAGAACAAGATAAACCACTTGTTCAAAAGTGGCCGTAATGCTATGGTGGCAAATGTATGACATTTTCTCTTCTTCGCTTCAGGCTTTCAGTGGGGAACCAATCTCCCAGATTGTACTTGACTCCAGTTATTCCTTATGAATGTTCACATTGCCATCCTGTGGGGGGCATGAACATGCTATGGAACCTTTCCTTGCCTTCCATTTATCTTTGTCCTAGACAAAAAGCATTAAGTAGTCTGGGGTAATAGTGCTCTGTACTGATAGAGTGTCACCCATTGCTTGATGAAAACCAGACCTTAAAGTGATCCAGAGTTACAAGAAGGAAAAACATACTAAGACCCAGGTTTTTGCTCTTTAGTCCACGTCTTTTCTGTAGAAACCAGAGTATGTTTATTAGGGAAAGGACTCGAGAAGGAAAGGAAAACTCAATGAAATTGTGCGATTGCATCGATTTAACACAGTGTTTGTGTGTGACCAGAGGTCCTAGCATTGAAAGATTTTCTAATTCCCATTCCAAGGCATTTCTACCCTGCCACACTTTCAATATCCTGTTGTGTCATTTGCTTTAGGCTTATATGTGAAGAAACGATGAGAGATAAAAATTGTTCCTCTCTTAAACTGTACTAGTTCTTCTTGATATGAAGTCTATAGATGCATCCTAATTTATAACAATTGTGACAGATCTCACAGTAATTGTGGCAAAACTTCTGGAACTCTATTACCGTGGAAATTAGTTTCTAGTGTCAAGATTTAAGATTTTTTAAAAGAAGAACCAAATAGCAGTGATATTAATCTATTGTCAGTTACAAACTATTTAGGCTGGAACACTCTATTTAGTTATTTTGATGATATTAACATAAGACATAATCTGGTTGTACAACTAAGCCCCAGGGCAGAAGTCATCACTTTCTGCTCTTTTTTTAGAATAGACGGTTCGTCAATGACATGGTGAAGATTTATTCTATCACAGCCACTAATGCAGTTGATGGGGTGGCGTCCTCATGCCGTGCCTGTGCCCTCGGTTCTGAACACTCGGGTTCATCATGTGTCCCCTGCCCTCCAGGCCACTACATTGAGAAAGAAACCAACCAGTGCCAGGAATGTCCACCTGACACCTACCTGTCCATACATCAGGTCTATGGCAAAGAGGCTTGTATTCCATGTGGGCCTGGGAGTAAAAGCAATCAGGTAAGTGGGTCTGCATTTTAGGTATCCCCATGAAAGTACATTTTAATAGAGAAATGCAAGGGTTCTCCTTAATGTTTCTCTGGGAGCTATGAGGTTGTTATTTATTCTGAAATAAGACTTTCTACCTACCATTTCTGTTTCTCCCCTCTTGCATTTATTAAACACTTGCTGTATGCTGTGAAAGTACTAGTTACTGGGGACATAAAATATTAAGAGAAACTCCCAAATTAGAATGCTTTTCCAAAATATTAAAACTGATTTATTGTGTATTGTTTAGGTACAGCAAATAAACTACCTATCTATAGGCTGGCCATAGCAGCCATCTGGGAACAACTAGTGTTGCTTATAGCATTTTAATGGCAGATTGATGCCATATTATGAGTGAAGGACAAAGCAGTTTTACTGTCTGTTTAAATTTACATACAAAATTTTGACTATTTCTCAAAATACCTTTCTACAAGAAACAAGCTGGAGGATAACTTTACTCTGTCCTTAAAAACTTCTGAATTTTCTGAACATTGCCTAGAAAAAATCTATTTAGAGTTTAGAAATTCTTTATATTAATATGGTAAAGTATACTGTAACTAAGATTAAATTACTGAAATAGTTTTTACACCTAGAACTTCTTTTCTGAAACACATTTTAGTAGCAGCTAATGTTTTCTTTCCTGCTATATTGTTTCTTTATCTTTAATCAAAGGACCATTCGGTTTGCTATAGTGACTGCTTTTTCTACCATGAAAAAGAAAATCAGAGTTTGCACTATGACTTCAGCAACCTCAGCAGCGTGGGCTCGTTAATGAATGGCCCCAGCTTCACCTCCAAAGGAACAAAATACTTCCATTTCTTCAATATCAGTTTATGTGGGCATGAGGTGAGTTCTGGCTGTCAAGGTGAGATGGAGCTATATTTCAGCTCCGATTGAATTGATATTTTCTGTGTTAATGAACCAACAAATTCTCTATGGATATTAACAACCAAGTGTCAGAAACTGAGCTTTTATTGCTTAGATCCTCTATTGCCTTGTGGAATATTGGCAGATTTCTCCACCAGGGCCAACCTTGTCTGGTTCTCAGTGCATCGAATCACTTATGCAGTCAGTTGAAACGTGAAGCTTGGACCTGTGGTGTAAGTGCTTTGAGGACATTTTGTTTTCATAAAAGTGGGTCAGGGTTGTCAATCTTACCTCTTTTTAAGCTGGAAGTTATCATTTGAGAAAGTTTTACTGTTGTTTGTGTTGTCAATTTTGTGCTTTAAAAAGAAAAAGACTTCCAAGAGGGAGTTTGTCCAAAATAAAAAGGAGACATACAGGGCCAAAAATCAGTTGATAAAGTAGGCTTAAATCATACAAATTTATTTTCTGTGAGAATAAGTAGAATCTTAATTGATACTTGCAATGGGGTGAGGTTACAGGACCTTAACGTCCAATATTTTAATGGACATACAAGGTTAGGGTTGGGAAATATGAATAGGTATATGCTTATAAAGTAGAAACAGAGTAAGGCATTTCCTCCTTGTCACTTCCCATATTAACTCCTGTACTTCCAATTGTCTTCGTTATGAGATACTGTGCAAAGCTTTGCACAAGGAAACAAAAGAGATCTGATGATCACAGAGTTTTTCAAACAAAAAGGTCTGTACATTTTTACACTGTATGACAGTTGTCCTGTTCTGATTTTACCTGGGGTGATCCAAGACACTCATTATATTACTCAGTTCAATCAATAAATATAAATTAAATACCTGTTCGTGCCAGATACTGTGGGAAGCAGTGAATAAGATTAATTCCATTATCTGTCATATTTCTATCACAATCTTGTCTTATGTTAACACTACCTCTCCCTCTGGCTTCTTTCTCTTTCTTTCCTTTTTATTGTTTCTTTCCTTTTAGTTTTTACTATTTTGCTTTTTCTTTCCTCAGTACCTTTTCTCTGCTCTTTTTCATTATTTCTTCTTGGCTTCAACATTTTAAGCCTATTAAAAAAAAATGTTGTGGTGAGAAGCCCTATTGTTATGAGAAGCCTCGTAGTAGGAGAAAAAATTAATAGGTTAGGCCTGCTAGCTGCATTAAGAAAGAGAAATTTTTGAGGGATCCAAGATGGCCGATTAGGAGCACCTCAGGATTGCAGCTCCCAGTGAAAGTGTGGAAGGTGAGTGGACGCCGCATTTCCAGATGGATTTTTATTGCCCACAGACCAGGAGATTCCCAGGCAGAGGAGCCCCATGGGTTGCCAGTGTGGCTGCTTTGGCCCGCGCAGCTGTTTTGCCGGCACGGCGCTTCTCGGTACCAAATACATGGATCTGGGCGCCGTTTTAGCCGGAGATTGGAGCTCCTGGCAGACAGAGTCGCCCATTCAACTGATTAAAAAGGGGACTGAAACGGAGCTAGGCCAGGAGATTCCTGGGCAAAAAAGTGCCATGAATCTCAGTGCAGCCGTTTCAGCCAGCAGAGTGGGTCACCGCACGGGAAATCACACAGATCCCGGTGCCTTTTCAACAGATGACTGGAACACCTGGTAGACAGAGTTGACCGTTCAAATAAAAAAAAAAAAAAAAAGGGCTCTGAGGCAGGGAGCCAGGTGATCAGGCTCGGCTGGTCCCACCCCCACAAAAAAACAGCAACCGGAAATGCTCTGGATTGAGAGTTTCACAGCAAGGACAGCTGAACCCAGGACGGTCCAGTTCTGTAGGGGGAGGGGCATCCGCCATTACTGAGGCACTCCACCACTATGGAGGTAGTTTGCCATTGCTGAGGCAGCCCGCCATTACAGAGAGAGTCTGCCATTATAAAGGTGGGCCACCATTGCCGAGGCAGTTCTAACTACACTCGTATAAACAGGACTGCAGGGAAGTTCACATGGCAGCTGGGCAGAGCCCACAGCAGCTCAGCAAAGCCTCTGCAGGCAGATAGTGACTAGGCTGCCTCCTCGCTGGGCAGGGCAGCCCTGAAAAAAGGCAGCAGCACAACAGAAACTCATAAATAAAGCCCTAACTCCCCGAGATAGAGCACCTGAGAAAAAAAAAATTAAAGAAGGGGTTTATGAGTTCTGCTGCAGCAGACTTAAACATACCTGCTCAGCAGCTCTGAGTGAACAACAGAGCTCACAGCTCAGCACTTGAGCTCCTATAAAGGGCAGACTGTCTCGTCAAGCAGCTTACTGGCCCACGTATATCCAAGGAGTCACCTCATAAAGGAGAGCTCAGACTGACATCTGGTGGGTATCCTTTTGGGACAAAGATAGCAGAAGATGAAACTGGCAGCAACCCTTACTGTTCTGCAGCCGCTGCAGGTGATCCCCCAGGCAAGCAGGGCCTGGAGTGGACCTCAGCAGTCCTACAACAGAGAGGCGAGACTGTTAGAAGGAAAACTAAGAAACAGAAAGAAATAACTTCATCATCAACAAACTGGACGTCCACTCAGAGACCCAATCTGAAAGTCGACAACTACAAAGATGACAGGTGGATAAATCCACAAAGATGGGAAGAAACCAGCACAAAAAGGATGACAACACCTGAAACCAGAATGCCTCTCCTTCTGCAAGAGATCACAATTCCTCACCAGCAAGGGAACAAGGCTGGATGGAGAATGAGTGTGATGAATTGACAGAGTCAGGCTTCAGAAGGTGGGTAATAAGAAACTTCTGTGAGCTAAAAGAACATGTTCTAACCCAATGCAAAGAAACTAAGAACGTTGAAAAAAGATTTGATGAAATGCTAATGAGAATAAACAACTTAGAGAGGAATATAAGTGAATTGATGGAGCTAAAAAACACAACACGAGAACTTCTCGAAACATACACAAGTTTCAACAGCCGAATTGACCAAGCAGAAGAAAGGATATCAGAGGTCGAAGATCAACTCCATGAAATAAAATGAGAAGGCCAGATTAGAGAGAAAAGGGTAAAAAGGAATGAACAAAGTCTCCAAGAAATATTGGACTATATGAAAAGACCTAATCTACGTTTGATAGGTGTACCTGAATGTGATGGAGAGAATGAATCCAAGCTGGAAAATACTCTTTAGGATATTACCCAGGAAAACTTCCCCAACCTAGCAGGGCAGGCCAATATTCAAGTCCAGGAAATACAGAGAACACCACAAAGATATTCCTCAAGAAGAGCAACCCCAAGGCACGTAATCGTCAGATTCACCAAGGTTGAAATGAAGGAGAAAATGCTAAGGGCAGCCAGAGAGAAAGGTTGGGTTACCTACAAAGGGAAACCCATCAGACTCACAGCAGATCTCTCAGCATAAACCCTACAAGCCAGAAGAGAGTGGGGGCCAATATTCAACATCCTTAAAGAAAAGAACTTTCAACCCAGAATTTCATATCTAGCCAAACTAAGCTTCATAAGTGAAAGAAAAATGAAATCCTTTGCGAACAAGCAAGTACTCAGAGATTTCATCACCACCAGGCCTGCTTTACAAGAGCTCCTGAAAGAGGCACTAAACATAGAAAGGAACAACCAGTACCAGCCATTCCAAAAACATACCAAATGGTAAAGAGCATCAACACAATGAAGAAACTGCATAAACTTACAGGCAAAATAGCCAGCTAGCATCAAAATGGCAGGATCAAATTCACACATAACAATATTAACCCTAAATGTAAATCGGATAAATGCCCCAAGCAAAAGACACAGACTGGCAAATTGGATAAAAAGCCAAAACCCATCAGTGTGCTGTATCCAGGAAACCCATCTCACATGCAAAGTTACACAAAGGCTCAAAATAAAGGGATGGAGGAAGATTTACCAAGCAAATAGAGAGCAAAAAAAAAAGCAGGAGTTGCAATTCTCATCTCTGATAAACTAGACTTTAAACCAACAAAGATCAAAAGCGACAAAGAAGGACATTACATAATGGTAAAAGGATCAATGCAACAAGAAGAGCTAACGATCCTAAATATATACGCACCCAATACAGGAGCACCCAGATACATAAGGCAAGTTCTTAATGACTTACAAAGAGATTTAGACTCCCACACAATAATAGTGGGAGACTTGAACACCCCATTGTCAATATTAGATCAATGAGACAGAAAATTAACAAGGATATCCAGGACTTGAACTCAGACCTGGACCAAGCAAACCTAATAGACATTTACAGAACTCTCCACCCCAAATCCACAGAATATACATTCTTCTCAGCACCATATCACACCAACTCTAAAACTGACCACATAATTGGAAGTAAATCACTCCTCAGCAAATGCAAAAGAACGGAAATCATATCAAACAGTCTCTCAGACTACAGTGCAATCAAGTTAGAACTCAGAATTCAGAAACTAACTCAGAACCGCACAGCTTCATGGAAACTGAACAACTGGCTCTTGAATGTTGACTGGATAAACAATGAAATGAAGGCAGAAATAAAGATGTTCTTCAAAACCACGAGAACAAAGACACAACATACCAGAATCTCTGGGACACATTTAAAGCAGTCTCTAGAGGAAAATATTTAGCAATAAATGCCCACATGAGAAGCAAGGAGAGATCTAAAATCGACACCCTATTGTCAAAATTGAAAGAGCTCGAGGAGCAAGATCAAAAAAACTCAAAACCTAGCAGAAGACAAGAAATAACTAAGATAAAAGCAGAACTGAAGGAGATAGAGACACAAAAAACCCTTCAAAAAATCAATAAATCCAGGAGCTGGTTTTTTGAAAAGATCAACAAAATAGACAGACCACTAGCCAGATTAATAAAAAAGAAAAGAGAGAATAATCAAATAGATGCAATAAAAAACAATAAAGGGGATATCACCACAGATTCCACAGAAATTCAAACCATCAACAGAAATTATAACAAACAACTCTATGCACATAAACTAGTAAACCTGGAAGAAATGGATAAATTCCTGGACACATGCATCCTCCCAGGCCTAAACCAGGAAGAAGCCGAAACCCTGAATAGACCAATAACAAGGTCTGAAGTTGAGGCAGCAATTAAGAGCCTACCACCCAAAAAAGCCCAGGTCCTGATGGGTTCACAACCGAATTCTACCAGTCATACAAATAGGAGCTGGTACCATTCCTTCTGAAACTATTCCAAACAATCTGAAAAGAGGGAATACTTCCCAAATCATTTTATGAGACCAACATCATCCTGATACCAAAACCCGGCAGAGACTCAGCAAGAAAAAAACTTTAGGCCAGTATCCATGATGAACATAGATGCAAAAATCTTCAATAAAATACTGGCAAACTGATTGCAACAGCACATCAAAAAGCTTATCCACCATGATCAAGTAGGCTTCATCCCGGGGATGCAAGGCTGGTTCAACATATGCAAGTCTATAAATGTAATTCACCACATAAACAGAACCAGAGACAAAAACCACATGATTATCTCAATTGATGCAGAGAAGGCCTTTGACGAAATTCAACAGCCCTTTATACTAAAAACCCTCAATAAACTAGGTATTGACGGAACATATCTGAAAATAATAAAAGCTATTTATGACAAACCAACAGCCAATATCATACTGAATGGGCAAAAACTGGAAGCATTCCCTTCGAAATCTGGCACTAGACAAGGATGTCCTCTCTCACCACTCCTGTTCAATATAGTATTGGAAGTTCTAGCCAGAGCAATCAGGCAAGTAAAAGAAATAAAGGGTATTCAAATAGGAAAGGAGGAAGTCAAATGGTCTCTATTTGCAGACAACATGATTGTGTATCTAGAAGACCCTATCATCTCAGCCCCAAATCTCCTGAAACTGATAAGCAACTTCAGCAAAGTCTTGGGATGGAAAATCAATGTGCAAAAATCACAAGCATTCCTATACACTAATAACAGACTTAAAGAGAGTCAAATCAAGAATGAACTGCCATTCACAATTGCTACAAAGAGAATAAAATACCTAGGAATACAACTAACAAGGAACGTAAAGGACCTCTTCAAGGAGAACTGCAAACCACTGCTCAAGGAAATAAGAGAGGACACAAACAGATGGAGAAACATTCCATGTTCATGGTTAGGAAGAATCAATATCATGAAAATGGCCATACTGCCCAAAGTAATTTACAGATTCAACGCTATCCCCATCAAGCTACCAATGACCTTCTTCACAGAACTGGAAAAAACCACCTTAAACTTCATATGGAACCAAAAGAGAGCCTGCATAGCCGAGTCAATTCTAAGCAAAAAGAACAAAGCAGGAGGCATCACACTACCAGACTTCAAACTATACTATATGACTACAGTAATCAAAACAGCATGGTACTGGTACCAAAACGGAGATATAGAGCAGTGGAACAGGACAGAGGCCTCAGAGGCAACACCACACATCTACAACCATCTGATCTTTGACAAACCTGACAAAAACAAGCAATGGGGGAAATGAGTCCCTGTTTAATAAATGGTGTTGGGAAAACTGGCTAGCCATGTGCAGAAAGCAGAAACTGGAACCTTTCCTGACACCTTACACTAAAATTAACTCCAGATGGATTAAAGACTTAAACATAAGACCTTACACCATAAAAACTCTAGAAGAAAATCTAGGCAAAACCATTCAGGACATAGGCATAGGCAAGGACTTCGTGACCAAAACACCAAAAGCATTGGCAACAAAAGCCAAAATAGACAAATGGGACCTAATCAAACTCCACAGCTTCTGCGCAGCAAAAGAAACAATCATTAGAGTGAATCGGCAACCAACAGAAGGGGAAAAAATTTTTGCAGTCTACCCATCTGACAAAGGGCTGATACCCAGAATCTACAAAGAACTAAAACAGATTTACAAGAAAAAAAACAAGCCCATTCAAAAGTGGGTGAAGGATATGAACAGACACTTTACAAAAGAAGACATACATGAGGCCAACAAACATATGAAAAAATGCTCATCATCACTGGCCATTAGAGAAATGCAAATCAAAACTACATTGAGATACCATCTCACGCCAGTTAGAGTGGCGATCATTAAAAAATCTGGAGACAACAGATGCTGGAGAGGATGTGGAGAAATAGGAACACTTTTACTCTGTTGGTGGGAGTGTAAATTAGTTCAACCATTGTGGAAGACAGTGTGGCGATCCTCAAGGACCCAGAAATAGAAATTCCATTTGACCCAGCAATCCCATTACTGGGTATATATCCAAAGGATTATAAGTCCTTCTACTATAAGGACACATGCACACGAATGTTCGTTGCAGCACAGTTTACAATAGCAAAGACCTGGAACCAACCCAAATGCCCATTGATGATAGACTGGACAGGGAAAATGTGGCACATATACACCATGGAATACTATGCAGCCATCGAAAACGATGAGTTAATGTCCTTTGTAGGGACATGGATGAACCTGGAAACCATCATTCTTAGCAAACTGACACAAGAACAGAAAATCAAACACTGCATGTTCTCACTCATAGGTGGGTGTTGAACAATGAGAACACATGGACACAGGGAGGAGAACACCACACACTGGGGTCTGTCGGGGGGAAATAGGGGAGGGACAGCAGGGGCTGGGGAGTTGGGAAGAGATAGCATGGGGAGAAATGCCAGATATAGGTGATGGCGAGGAAGGCAGCAAATCACACTGCCATGTGTGTACCTATGCAACAATCTTGCATGTCCTTCACATGTACCCCAAAACCTAAAATACAATAAAAACGAAAGAGAAATTTTTATACTTTTCTTTTTACACATCTGTGTATACTCTACATCTATAATACCAATGAAATAGTTTTCCTATTTTATTTTTACATTTACTTTGTAGAAATTATGGAGCAATCTATAGTTCTTTGCAGTGGGACTATAGTATATTTAAACATATTTAAACACTTCCCATTTTTATAAGTTATATCTTCCAATTGTCTAAATTATTGAAGAAGCAAATCTCTGTATTCCCTTTAACTTGTTACATAGTTGAACAGATACACATCATTGAATCTAAGAGTAGGTCAATAAAGACATTTGTAGTGACCAGCTATTTAGAATTCAGGTGTTATTCTAGAATTTTGCTGAGTAAGACTTTTGTGCTTTCTCTTAACCCTTCACATTACCTTTCTGCTACACATAGGCTCATAAAGGAAAAGGAAGACCAACTCTTTTTCTCTGACATTAAAGCTTTCATCAGCAGTTTGCTTGTCTTTTGCATGCATTGTTATTCTATGAATGGAACATTTCATAGATGACTTTTATTTTCTTAGTTCGATGACTTTCCTTTAGCACAAATGATGCTTGTAGTGGGAAGAGCAGTATAGTCTTGAATTACTGTATTTGTTATAACTGCAGTGACTCTGAACACTGGTCAAATATTGAACTTCCCTTGAGAGCTTTCAAAAAGTACCAGTGCATAGGCCTCACAGCAGATCAATTAAATCAGAATCCCTGCAGTGAGGAGAGAGCCACTGCTCCTCTAGGGTCACTAGCTAGCTGGGATTAAGTTTAGAGACTGACGTCCAATAAAACTTTTCTTTCATGACTTTATTTTCCCAGGGGAAGAAGATGGCTCTCTGTACCAACAATATAACAGACTTTACAGTGAAAGAAATAGTGGCAGGGTCAGATGATTACACAAATTTGGTAGGAGCATTTGTATGCCAGTCAACAATTATTCCTTCCGAAAGTAAGGGTTTCCGGGCAGCCTTATCATCACAATCCATCATTCTGGCAGATACATTCTTAGGTAAGCTTCCTTTGGTTCATATATGCATGCATACATTTATTCTTAAATTATGATACGGATAACTTGTCATTGTATTGGTGTTTGCTATAGATGATTAAGGCTCCCACAGATAATTTTAAATTACCTGTTAACATTATTGTAAGATGGTTATAAAACTCCTACCTTTGGGGACTATTGATTAGTCTCTGAGATGCTTCTGCATTTATGTATTCATTCATGTATAAGTATGACATTTTCTGAGTGTCTATGCCTGTCATCAGACTTTCTGGAAGTTTAAGAGCCAAACCAATTTTAAAAACCAAAATAAAAATGGTAAACAAACAGAATCTACACATAAATCATAATATGTGCCACCAGTTTCCATCACCTTTTCTCACAGCAGAAGTAAGAAGGTGACAAACAGCAAAGGGGAGGGTGCTGAGTTTCATTCCTTGTATTCCCTTTTTGTCTCTGTAGTCCTGGCAGCTATAGGAAAGTTTCAAGAAGAATCTACCTCCCTAATGAATAATTTTTAGGGATCAAATTCATTATGATCTTTACAGTAGGGGTTAGGAATTGGTGATTTTAACTAGCTTCATAGGTGATTTGGATGTGTGGCCAGATTTGAGAACATTGCTGTAGCATAGACTCCAGAGGAATTTAGTGTTGACTTTCAGCACCAAGGTCAGTTACTGGGTGTGGGGGTTGCTCAGTGTGGGAACTCTGAAGCAAAGTTTGCTCTTACTGCTTGTGTTTCGGCTCTGTTATCATTTTGGTTACAAGAGACGGGGAGAAAAAACCTTAGTTTTCTGCTTATTAGATTAAGCAAATTTCAGAGTTATTTTCTAGAAATTATTAGGGCACAAATTGTTTTGCTCTGTCAAATATGTCTGTATCGAACAGGAGTAAAAAGCTCTATTAGCAAAGTAGCCCAACTCATTCAATAAAATTCACTGGAGAATGAAAATTTTAATAGAGTTTTGAGATGTTAGAGAACTAAAAGGAACTTCATAGGTCATCTGAATTACTGCTTGCAATAGATTCAGGCAACAAGACTCAGGGCAGTGAAAAGACTTAAGCAAAACTACAAAGCTAGGGAGTAGAGTCTTTTCTGTTTCATTCTGGAGACTGGAAAGTTTCTTGTTTTTACAATGAATGCATAATTTAATACAGTATTTCTGTAAATACTGTAAAATGACAGTCATTAAATTGAAGCTATTTTCTACTCAAATCTACAGAGATCAAATAAAACTAATTTTCCGTATTGCTTAATAGTTTCTTTTTAAATCTCATCTAGGAGTTACAGTTGAAACCACATTGCAAAATATTGATATAAAAGAAGATATGTTCCCAGTTCCACCAAGCCAAATACCAGATGTGCATTTCTTTTATAAGTAAGTGAAGATGCTGTTTCCCCTGACTGTTTTAATCAAAAGAAACTTATATATATGGAACATCTATATTAATATATTTATAATTGTGTGTGTATAATCATATACCAGATGTGAATTCTTATGGCAGAGGAGATCGATTATGTCACCCAAGAGTTCCTAGAATATAGCTTATACTTAATAATTAGTAACTGGTTCTTAAAGACGGTAAAAAGTAGGAAACATGGAATACTTTGAAAGCCTCATATAGTTTCTGTGTGTGTGTGTGTGTGTGTGTGTGTGTGTGTGTGTGTGTGTATTCATTTAAATTAGACAATAAAGAGACTCTACTTCATTGTCTAGGAATAATTATTTATAATTCACATATTAAAGTATCAGCCTAAGTAGATATGGCCCTTGTTCCCTTAAAAATATTTTAGATTATAATTTTTATTAAAATTATAATATCTTTACTAAATACTTTGATGATAACATATCACTTTACCTGGGAAAGTAGTCAACTTTTCATAGGCAATGGAAGAATTTGTATTAAAATTGAAAATTAGTGAACTTTAATATAATTTTCATTTGGTCATAGAGCCTGAGAGCAATTATTCACATATTTTTGTCTTTGTAATCTGAATTATATCTGTTTTTAAAAATGTTATTTGCCTTACAATAGGTCTTCTACAGCGACAACATCTTGTATTAATGGCCGATCAACTGCTGTGAAAATGAGGTGTAATCCTACTAAATCTGGAGCAGGAGTGATTTCAGTCCCCAGGTATCCTTTTTCTATATGATTTGTGTTTACTATGAGGAAGAAAAACTCTCCAGAATGTTACTATTTTAAAACATATTCTTTATGAACATAAAGCAGAAATAAAACAGAAGAATCTGTAGGTTTATTGTTTTGGGATATGCTGAATATCTATTAAGAGGAATAGGTCCTTGTACAATCTAAATACTTCCTAGCCTCTTATATGACATATTCGTGTCCTGTTTGCCTTGAGTGTCTAATTCTCTTGAAAGTTATTTAAGCAATTTACAATTAATTATACTGCTAGTATCCCTGTATTGATTTTATTGGTTAGCCTGAATTTCCTTGAGAGCTGGATTAGTAACTTTCTTGATTATGTACTGGATAAACAGTTAACTAGCTGGGTGATCAAGATTAAGTAATCTAACCTCTGAATCATAGCTTTTTTCTCTAGGAGGGGATGGGGGCCACAATAGATAATTTGTATGATCGATTTCTAGCTCTTCAGTTTATTGATTAATGGTGGCAGAATCACCAAGGTAAGTCTGACTTACGGAATACATAATGTAGTTCATTTAACACAGGTTAGCATTAAGGGTTATTGCAACCCTCTACAGTCAAGATCTGAACAATACAATTCGCTTTGGATGGGAACACAAGAAGAAAACAATTTCATAGACTCAGAATTGTCAAACATAATACAGACTGCTTTAATGGCGTGAGTGACACTTGAATGTCTCCTGGTTTTCATTTTTCAGCACTTAGATTTTTTTTTGTTTTTAAAAGTATTATTATTTTTTAATTTTTTGTAGACATGGGAATCTCCCTACATTGCCCAGGCTGGTCTCAAACTCCTGCCCTCAAGCGATTCTCTCTTCTCAGCCTCCCAAACTGTTGGGATTACAGTGTGAGCCAATGCACCCAAACAGATTCTTTATTTCTAATGTTTGTAGAGTCAGGATGCCTTTGGGTCATAGTTTGATCTGCAGACTTTTTCTCTATCAAACTAGCAAAAGCATATATTTTTTAAAATGATTTAGTTAATTTTGTTTTGGATAGTTTCACAGTAACCTTGGGAGATTTTAACCTGTCCTGCCTTTGTCACATCAGGATTGGAAATCAGTGGTCTAAGCATTGCTTCAACTACTTGTGTATCCTAAAAATAGTTATAGAGGTAACAGTATTTTGGGTTTATTTGTGTGCATAAAGGCACATTGACCTTTACTTTTCACCAACTGCATGTTTCCACTTCTCACAGATCTATGAATCAGTTATTCTTTTCACCTGCTGATGGTGAGAGAAGGATATGATGAGAGTAGTTACCTAATAATAATAAAAGCATCCTGTGGTGGAGGATCCCCTCTGCCAGCCTCCAAGCTGGAACCAAGGCAGAAAACCACCCTCCAAGAAAAGATGTGGTCAGAGATTCTAGCAATAAAAGCATGTGTCTTTCATCATTCTCTAATATTCCGCCATACAGCTCTGAGTTCAGGTGCTTATTCCCTTTTTGTGAACTAACACTTAACTTCTAGTCTCTAGGAGTCTACTGGAATTGCTTCCAAAGCCTCCTCTAGGTCTCTAACTCAAGTAGATTATGTTACTGAAGACTAGGTCTGTTCTTTAGGAAACACATCACTCTAACTCTCCTCAGGTGTGTTCTGACGCTTTAATTGTAATAAGGAAAATAGTCTCCTGGAGTTAAGTGATGCCATGTAGAAACTGAATTTTTCCTTGTGAGGAGAGGAAAACTTGTTTTTACTTTGACCTTCAGGAACATGCCACTTAGGAAAGTAAACTATCTTTGCCAGAGTTTATCAAGATCACCTGCAGCAGAATACCTTGGGGTATCTATTTTAAAAATTAATTTCTGGGAAAATGTAGAATCTCTAAATGCTGAGCACAGGAACATTTTTAAAAAACACCAGGCAATTCTGATGCCTATTGAAATTTGAGAACCAGATTTTGTCTTAACTTACATTTTGGAAATTTGAGTTGTTTTTTTTCTGACAGAGATTCTCACAGTGTATTCCGAATTTTAGCTTCATGAAAAGCTGATTTAAAATGTGACAGTCTAAAGGGCGTAGTCGTTTGTCCCTGTTTGATAAATCTTCATTTAGAGTGGTGATGTGCACTGAAGTGTGCTGACCACTGCTGTAGGGAGCTGCTTGAACCCTGCGGTCTGAAGTGCTGACCTTTAGTTCTTTCTTGAATCAATTTCCCAACAGGGCACAAGGGGGAGCTCGGAGATCAGAACACGAGAAACAGCGGCTTTCCTGGAATTTTTTTTTTTTTTTTTTTTTTAGCTGTAGGGCTGAATAAAGATTTCCTACTAACAGGAAAAAAGAAAAAAAAAAGTCAATAGAACCCAGTTTCTCAGACTACTTTTTAGGAGGACTTCTTTTCTTTTCTTTCTTTTCTTTCCCCTCTTCCACCCTCTTCCTTCCTTCCTTCCTTCCTTCCTTCCTTCCTTCCTTCCTTCCTTCCTTCCTTCCTTCCTTCCCTCCCTCCCTCCCTCCCTCCCTCCTCCCTTCCTTCCCTCCCTCCCTCCTTCCTTCCTTTGTTTTAAGATTTCCAAGGTGGAGGGAGGGAGGTGCTAACCAGACACTTGCCGTAAGAGGCCTCATATGCTGACCAAAAAGTATCAGGAGACTTTGGTACTGAAGAATGAGATTTAGGTAGTGCAGAAAGAATGCCACCTTCAGGGATTCTCATTTCTTGGCCAGGAATCTTGACAAACCAGTCAAAAGTTCACTTTAGCAGTAGCAGTGTTGGTTGGGGTTTTATATCTTGGTGTCCTGGGAAAATGTCGGAAGATCCCCAGACCTGGGAGAGTGAGAAGGTCTTAATAAAAAGTGAAATGGGCAGGAGAAAGGGGGAAGTACATGTTCTTTGTGTGTCACCTAAGAAATTAGAAGGAGCAGCAAATTATCTGGGCTGCCTACTCATCTGCAGCTGGAAACACCAACCTGTCTGTTTGGTCTGGCAAATGTAGTTGGTTTTTAATTCCATAATGTGTCCGGAGGGTATGAGACATTTTAGATAAAAACAGTACAGAGTTTGTGACAGATGTATTCTGACAACTGGAATGAACTTTTGAAATTTTCTACTGTAATTTGCACCTTGAGCAGAGAATAAACTGCTAGCACAATAGGCTGCTGATGTTCCTAAGTATTAATAGATGCCCTTAAGTAGATGGCCCTCTAGCCTTTGCCTAAAATGCTTCCCAAACCTCTAATCATTATCTTAGGTAGGTAGAGGAACTGAAGGCTCTCCTTTTATTGGGAAGAATTTAGACATAAGCACTGTATCCAAAGGGTTTTTTTCCAAAAACATGAGAAATTTCTGTTAGTGAAAAGGGTATAAAAAGGCCTTATTAAAAAGCAGACAAATGGAAGCATTGTTACTCTGATAATAGAGGTGCCACGTCATCTACAGGATCTTGAGTCACACACATTGACTTTGCAGAGCAGGAAACACTGATGCCCCAGGTTGTATAGCTGTAGTGTGGCATAGTCAAGATGGAATAATTTCCTGTGTTGTTTTTTTGTGCCGTAATGCTTTCATCTTGCCATTTTTCATCCAGTTCCCCATGGGCAGAGATTTGCAAGAAACACACTAAGTTAGAGGCAAATATCACACTTACTCCAGAGGATAGCTCAACTAATTTACAAGTTATTGGTGCCTTCTTTTAAATGAGTCATCTTTCCTCAAACAGGGTCTTTATTGATGCCATGAGTTAGAGGAAAATCATTTTTTTTTCTCTGTCAACTTCAGACTATATTTAACTGCTTGAGTAGTTTATAAATCAGCTGAAAATTGTTTTGCCAAAACCTCCTTCAAAATCCAAATTCATCTTCATTATCAGTATAGCCTCTGGGAATTTTGAATCTCACAAAATGGATGCTTCATAGTTCTGTCCTGTTATATTCAAGGGTCAAACACACCAGGGATTTATTTCACAGATTCCAATTTAGAGTCTCTCTATCAAAGTCATTGGATCTATTGGATGCTAATGTAGTATTTTCTTTGGTCTTTAGGGAAGAACTGTTAAGAACTGAAAATAGATATTTTGATTTTAAGAGACACGGAAGGATGATTGGTTAGATAAGTTCCCTTGTTTTCTTTTTCCCTAGAAAAAGACAAGTAATAGATACCTAAGTCTGTGCAAGTTAAATTAAAAGGGCAATTGAACTCAAAGATCAAAATGAAATATGTTTCTTGAATATTAAAAAGTAAAAAGGCATATAGAAGCATTATGAGCATAAGTGAAAACGGCTAAAAGCCATTATGATAAAAAAATGAAAAAACTCAACACAGAATTGCTAAAATCATGTATTTCAGACACTAATAAGTAATCTTAAGACATGATATAAAAACATCACAAACCATTCATACAATTTTCAGATCAATTTTGAGATAAGGGTAATTATTTTATTTCCTGAAAGAAGTTACAGAATCTGAAGATAAAACTAGGGAGTGTCAGTTAATTTAGTTTGTCTCGGTTTTGATCTGAGGCTGGCTTTTGGTAGTTAACTCAGGATGGAGTCTTTAGAAAGGGAAGTTTTGGCAGAGAGAATTTTGTAAACCTGGATCCAAGTACTGTGCATAAAAAATCTTATGTTTATACTCAGTCTGTTTTGGTTTTCTTGTAGAAACAACCGGGTTTTTGTCTCACGGCCAGGAAAGATTAGGCTTGCAGACACTTTGAAGGGTGAGCGATTATGGAATTTATTGGGAAACAGGAAAAGACTTGGCAAAGTGAAAGGGGTTCCTGTTAACAAGCCCCCATCTCACAGATTGAATCCCAGGTTGCCACCCAGGAACGGGAGGGGGCCAGGCTCCTCCCCCTGCAAAGGGCGCAAACTTACCGAAGCCCCACTCCATTCTTCCAGTGCGCAGGCTAATTGGAGGTTCTGTGGGGAACCCTTTTTACTTGGCTATCTCAGTCTAAATGTTTGTGTCTCCCCAAATGCATATGCTGAAATGCCATTAATACGGAGGTAATAGTATTAGAAGATGGTGTGTTGGGAGGTTATCAGCTCATGATGGCTCTCTCCACATGAATGAGATTACTACAGGCTGGGCACAGTGGCTCATGCCTGTAATTCCAGCACTTTGGGAGGCAGAGGTGGGCGGATCACCTGAGGTTGGGAGTTCAAGACCAGCCTGACCAACATGAGGAAACACTGTCTCTACTGAAAATACAAAAGTAGCTGGACGTGGTGGCGCATGCCTGTAAATCTAGGTACTCGGGAGGCTGAGGCAGGAGAATCGCCTTGAACCCGGAAGGCAGAGGTTGCTGTGAGGTGATATGGCGCCATTGCACTCCAGCCTGGGCAACAAGAGCGAAATCCCGTCTAAAAAAAAAAAAAAAAAAAGAGAGAGACTCCAGAGAGCTAGCTAGCCTCTTTCACCACATGAGGATGCAGCAAAAAAGCACTATCTATGAAGCAGAGAGCAAGCCCTCACCTGAATCTGCTGACATTGTGATCCTGGACATATCAGCCTGTAACTCTAAGAAGTATATAGAAACTGTCCAATTTAATGTATTTTGTTATAGTCGCCTGAATAGACTAAGACACATTCACAAACAACTTAAAATCTCTAGCTTCAGGGCAAACAAAATTTTGGAGCAAGATGCAGTGGTATGTTTTGGGCCCCATACAAGAGTGGACAAGCCATCCTCAGCAGAGAAAGTCTGAGTCTCCTGAGATGTCAAAGCTGAGAGAAATCAGTGGCCGCAGGTTAGAGACAGCGCTGATGCCAATGTAAATACTGCAAGGTTGGGAGCTCGCTCAAAAGCCCCATGTGAAAGAAGCTACCAACTCAGCCGAGACATTTTTTGTTTTGTTTTATTTTTATTTATAGTTTGTCCAGGAACTCCCTTACAGTTAGCTGTCTCAGTAGCATAGTTTTCTGCTCTATGACTATATCAGAATTTCTTTAACCAGTCCATATTTGGTTACGTCTCTAATCATTGACCACATTAGTAACATCTCTGTCATGACATCTTTGCATGTATGTCTAATTTTCTCTTCAGGATGAATTATTAGACATAGAATCTCTTTGTCAAATGTTATGTATTTTTGAAGGTTCTTTGTTTTTAGTTTTTTAAAAAAATGTATTTATTATACTTTAAATTCTGGGGTGCATGTGCAGACTGTGCAGGTTCGTTACATAGGTATACATATGCCATGGTGGTGATTTGCTGCATCCATCACCCCGTCATCTATATTAGGTATTTCTCCTAATGCTATCCCTCCCCCAATCTCTCCACCCGCTGCTATTCCTCCCCTAGCTCTCCACCCCGCAAGTCCTGGTGTGTGATGTTCCCCTCCCTGTGTCTGCGTGTTCTCATTGTTCAACATCCACTTATGAGTGAGAACATGCGGTATTTGGTTTTCTGTTCTTGAGCTGACACATTTTCTAGGCACACAAAACTGTGGCCTTTCCCCTCAATCTCCTCAGACAAAATCCAGAGAGATCAGAAACATATTGACAATGTAGGTAAATGTGTTTTAACCGTTGTATTTTGGTAAAACAAATTTATACTGAATTATAAACTATGCAAACAGTTAATAATAGGTTCACTATTAAGTTGTATCAGTTCATAAGAAAAGATTTTTTTCCGTGAATTTATAATACAAACCAAGTAGATCCTACTTTAGGAAAGATTTATTTAAAAGAAGACACTAATAGCTCATCTCTCACTCCAGTTATCCTTCAGGGAATGTATCCCATTTTAGAATCCAAGACCTATCTTCCTAAAAAAGGTTAATTTGAATTCTTACATATTGCCAGGGTCATCCAGATTCATAAGGCAATCCCAGAAGTAAAGTAAGGAAACTGGGAAGTCTCTTTCTTATTTACCAGTAACACCAAGGTCCACCTGGTTGTTCTTTGAATCAGTCTTTGTCTACCCAGAATTCATAGCACATCCAGTAATCTTGTAGAATCCTAGCCTTGCCTGCCCCAGCTATCCATGATAGTGTACTGTCTCTCTAGACATTTATTCACTGGTTCCTATGGTGATTGTATAAACCAAAAGTTATAAAAGAAACACAAGTTTTGGCACCTCTCTATTCCAGCTTTAACAAGCTGGGGGAGGTGGCTGGAGATGATGTTTGGGCAAGAAATCAAAAGGAAAGTATTTTAAGTACTTGGCAATACAACATTTATCCATTTTACCGTTTGTTTTTCTGTTTTCATAGTAGAAGAAAATATTTTTTGTTTTTCTGTTGTACTTTTTTTCTATTTTCTTACTAAAAATAAGTTCTATTGAAATTGTTATTGCTTCATACATCCCTGTTTCACACAAAGGACTGATTTAAATTATGACATTTAGGTTTATAACAAAGAATTAAATTTGGATGTTCCACAATTTAAATGATTCATCAGGTTAAAGGAATCAAATAATTCGCTCTAAGGTAAACTACTTTGAGTTAAACTAAGGGTAGCTTTAAAATTGAAGTCTACCAAGGAAAGGCACCGTAGTGTTTTGACACCTAACAGCAGCTTTGCAAATTGCATCAATGTCATGATTTTGTTGTGGTTGCAGTTTCTGTGGCTCTAGCGGTTCTTCAGAAAGTGATATGCATTGCTAATAGTCTTTTACATTTTTGCGGTGCTTTAAACTTTGCAAAATTGTTCTGTCATTTTATCCATTATAACTACCCTGTGAAGGCAGTGTAGCAGATATTTATCCATTGTAACTACCCTGTGAAGGCAGTATAGCAGACATTTGATTTTGACAAATTACAAAAATGAGGGAGGGGAAAGGAGGAGTTGAGTCATTTGTGGGAAAACACAGTCATTTGAGAGTCCAGCTAGAATTGTAACGCAGGTCTTTTCTTTAGAAGTTTTTGCAGCTGTGATTAGTCGTCGTCTTCATTTACTGAGTTCTTTTTTCTCAGATTTACCAGACTTACTCCTCTGTTTTCCCAAGGTCAACAGTTTGGTTTTTTTCCCCTACTCAAAACTTCACTATGTTGGAAAAATAAAGTATAGAATATTTTGGGAAGGAAGATTTGAACTGGAGAGCACATTTGCTATTTTTACTAAATGGTCAGGAAATTGTATTCTTAAATAATTTTTCTCATTGGTTACCCAATTTTTAAAAAAGAAAAATTTTGAGTTGCTTTTTACTAATCTAGAAGGTGGAAAGTATGGATATTTTTTGTGGCATGGTTTTCATCGATTGTACTTACCTTTAAAAAAAAAACACCTCTCTTTGTTTCAGTCAGAATATATTCATTACTCTTTTCTACAAACAGAGAAATTAAGTCAGATAAAAGTTAATCCATTTTCCCCAAAAGTCACTATTTGCCATTGTTCTTAGCCCTGACATATGGCCCGGGGCCTCAGTTACAGCATGTTATAAACAACATTGATTTTATTTGCATCCCACCACCTCTGCTTAGTCTACAGACACTTTGGAAAGATAGGCATGTAAAAAAGCAGTAGATTTTTAGACATGTAGTTTTTTTAGTGTTCAAATCTTAGAGTGTCTTAGAATATATTTAGTCAACTAACAGTATGAGATTTCCCTTTGATATTAGACTGAAAATTATAGTTTTGGACCATTATCACTGGACAGGTATTTGAAGTTAAAACTTAAAAAAGAGTGTTTTTTAAAAAAATTTTCCTTATTAGTTTGTGGCTATCCTTTTGCTATGAAAGGTTTCAGGACACTTGTCCTCAGCACGAGCTAAGGTCTGAAGGAAGTTTTCAGGACAAAGCCTATAGTTATGTGGCCTGACTTAAGGAAGCTGACAGTGGTAGACAAGTTTAAATTCCCCTGGTTTTAATAAATTCGAGAACAAAATAGCAGTTTTTACTAGAATCTGTCCGAATAGGTTCTGGCTTCAATCACTAAAGATTCTGTACACCATAACAGGCATTATGTTTTCAGCCATGCTGTGTTTACCTGTCCCCAAAATGAAAGAGGCAAGTTGATGTAATGGGCTCACCCACTAGAAAGAAGAGTTTCAAAAAGTCTCCAGAGCCTCCCTAGTGGTTAGTTCTTTGTGATCCTGTTCCTGTGTCTAAGCCCCATCCACATCCATCATCTGCAGAGTAATGAAGGTTATCATTAGGCCAAGGAAACCCAAGATTGCAACGTTATTTTCTTCACTTAGCTGTGTGTTGACCTGATGGTGGTTGGTTTGTTTTTCACTTCAGACAATTTTGTGATGATGTCTTTCTCCTACCTCTAAAGACCAGGGTCCTGTGCAGCATTCTGTTCCCTAAAGCATCTCACCTAAGTACATTAACTTAACAGAAGTTACAACATCTATAACATATGAGGCCTTTCATTATCTAGTTCCTGTCTGTGTGCCCAGCACTCACTCATTGCCTTGCTCTTGAAGCTCCAGCAACAATGACCCACATGTAATTGCCTGCCAATTCGTCATATCCATTCATTCCTCGGCAGGAATTCCTTTGCTTTCTTCCTTTCTGTTTTGGCTAACTCTTACCAAATATTCTAGACTCAGCTTAGAAATCATTTCTACCAAGAAGCATTTCCAGAGGCTTTTTGTTTTTTGTTTTTGGTCTTTGTCTGTATCTCTCTCTTAAATTAAAAAAGAAGCTTTATAGAAATATGATTTCCCTACCACACAATCCAGCCACTTAAAGCATATAATTCAGTGGTGTTTAGAATATTCAGGGATATGGGCAACCACCACCACAGTCAGTTTTAGAAGATTTTCAACACCCTCAGACAGAAACCTCATATCCTGTAGCTCTCAGTCCCCCTATGCCCTATTCCACTTCCCAGCCCTAAGCAACTACTAATTTACTTTCCATCGCTATAGATTTCCCTATTCTGGAGTTTCATATGAATAGCATCATATAATTTGTGGAATTTTGAGACTGGTTTCTTGCACTTAGCGTAATATTTTCAAGGTTCTTCCAAGTTGTGGCATACATGACTGCATTTATTTTATGGCTGAATAATATTCCTTTGTATGGGTATACTGCATTTTGTTTATGCATTCATCTGTTGATAAACATTTGAGTGGTTTTCACCCTTTGGTTATTATGTAAAATGCTGCTGTAAACATTCATGTACCAGTTTTTGTGTGGAGATATGTTTTCAGTTCTCTTGGGTTTATACCTAGGACTGAACTTGCTGGAATAAATAGTAACTCTATACTATTTGGTTGAGGAACTGCTAAACTGTCGAAAGCAGGTGCACAATTACATTCCTGTCAGCTGTGCATAAGGACACCAATTTATCCACATCCTCACAACGCTTGTGATTCTTTTTGATTCCAGCCATCCTACTAGGTACAAACTGTTATCTCATAGTGGTTTGCGTCTTTCGATTTTTTCCACTTTTGTTTCCTCAGCATCCACACAGTACTCCCCAGCATGTGATAGGTATTCTGCTGTTGATTGGAGTGGATTGAATGGGTTAAAAAAGCTGTCATTTATGTGGTTTTGGTTTTGTTTATGATTTTAGCAAGTGCCCAGCAGGTACTTGTGATGGGGTGTACATTCTATTTCCTGTGGGAGAGTGCTGAAGCTTGCCCCCTGTGCACGGAGCATGACTTCCATGAGATTGAGGGCGCCTGCAAGAGAGGATTTCAGGTAAGGGACAAACTCTTGAGGCAGAGCTTTGGCATTATAGTTGGTTAGTCTGGCATCACATTATAGAAACTCAGGTCCAGAAGTATGGCAAAAGCTAGTTAATGTGACATTAGCAGTCATTTAAGACCAAGTTTGGTAGCTGAACTTTCAGATGCTGGAGTAGCAGCAGATGTGCACTGGGATTGAGGAAAATGAATTATGATAAAAGGAGTCACAGGCTTTGAATATTTACCTAGATGATATGAGAATGATATCGTTAAACCAAGATGTGATTTGTATAATACCAGTATAGGTATAATTAAGATGGTGATAATATAACTGACTCACCATAAGAAGCATGCCTAAAACATAAAGCACATACATATAAAATCAAGATCCTACTCTATAGCTTCTGTGCTTTCATACTTAAATATTGTTTGTTTCCGTTTTATATTTAATGTATTATGAAAAATTTCCCTTCTAATTAAGTATATTTTTGAAACATTTTTATTTATCAATACATTTTTAATATTATCTGGGATTTAATAATTATTTTGTTAGACATTTGAGAGAAAATTGGAAACAATCGTTTTGTAAATAACTGTAGCAAACATCTTTGAAGAAAATTTGATTTTGTTAGTGTATTATTAGAAAGAGATTAAATGAATCCAAAAAGAATGGACATTTTTAAGGCTTGATACATATTACTAAATTACTTTCATTCTATCAGTTTTCACTTTCACTTCATTTTCACTTTCACCAGCAGTGTTTGAGAGAGACTGGTTTACTGCACTAGCTTTGAGTAGTATTATATGAAAAAAAAACTGAAATTGCTTCAAGACCACTTGTTTACCACCACTCCATGCCCAAATTCTATTAATATAGTAGGAAAGAAGCACAGAGGAAAATAAATCAGCAGCACTAATCCTGGAAACCTGAAGGGAGAGTGGGTGCCAGAGAATCGGAGAGGGGAAGCATTTCTGCCCAGGAAAGTCTAGAAGAGTTTGCAGTTAGCAGGATGAAGGGCAGGAGTGCAACAGGAAATGAAACCAGGATGCCTGCACCCAATCCCATACATTCCAAGTATTTGGCAGCAGTTGTGTTCACCTCGCCTCTAGGAAAAAGCTATAGAGAACTATTCTCTAAGTTGGTGTTTTTCAAACTTGAATGGCAGTGAATCTATATTAAGAATTATATTGTACATCAAACCCGGTACCCACACACAAATCAGACACACAGAAATATGCCTAAAAATGAGATAAGGTTTTAAGGAACAAGATTTATTTTATATTTTATGATAAAATACAAGCATAGCATTAATGTAAAGTATATTCGTATTAACAATTTAATGTATAATATAAAAAATAAGCAGTAACACTAAAACAAAAATGAGGAAATGTGTTATTTAATTTGTCAAATGTGGAGTAAGATGGCTTCTTCCAGTTCAGAGCACCCAGGGTCAGTGCTGCTCACTCAGCTAGCACACTGCTGAGACAGTTTCTTTTTAGTATTTTTAAGTAGGTCAAGGATAAAAATTCCAGAATTACAAAAATGGTTTCTTGTTAATCCTCTTAATAATGTTGATGCTTTTTCTACTTCACAATAGAAATTCTTCTTTACCTTTACTCTAAAATTATGAAAAACTGCTTATCTTATAATTGTTTTTTAGAGTAAATGAAAAACGAAGCTGCATTCCCTTTGGCTACCGAGTTTAGCTCAAGGATTTTTGAATAGCTAAATGATCTTTTATTCAAACATTCTCTAATATTTCTCTCCTGAAATGTAACAAATGATGAGAAGGTTAAGACAGTGAAGTTGCACAAATTCTCTAATTTTATTTCATTCAAGCTGTCTTCCTTGGTAAGGTCACTTCAACATATTATAAGATTGTGGAGAATAGATAGTTGCTGGGTATTCTTTGGTATTTGTTTTTGCCTTTAAAATCATACTTTTTGGATAACTTTGAAGTGCCTGACATATTGAAATTTATAATATCCCCTTATAGTTACAAATTTAATTTGAGAAATACTAGAAGCAGTTAAATATATCCTTCTGTTATACTTAAATATCAGTTTTGGAAATATTTGTCCAATGAGCTTAAGCTTCAGTTACAAAACTCTGAATGTCATTCCTGAGTTCATAGACCTTACTTAGTGTATTCCATTGCAACTATAAAAAACGAGTATGATACAGAAGTGGGATTAGTCGCGTCTGATAACTGAATAAAATATTTTAAAAAGTCAACTCCATGAACTTCATATACAAATGACAACTATTGTTTATTTTTTATTGTCAGTGAACATGTGTGGATTTCTTTGGATACTGAAGCGTCATGATAGATGAAAAATAGTTATTGCAAAATATTGCAATGTGTATATTTAAATTTTTAGCCATCCCACTGCGTTTCAGTCCTATTTCCTACACCATCTTTACAATTTTTTACTTTATATTTATTGTGCGCTTTTCTAATTCTTTAAGTATATCTAATACAGACACATATGAAGTTAAATTTATACAAGCCCTCCACATACATCTGATATAAACAAAAAGAGGTGCACAACTTCTGATAAAAGTGCTCTTATCAAATTGGATCTGCAAAAACTATACCAGGTTCTAAGTGTGTATTAAGCATTGCTTCTATGTGTCATGCAGTACTAAAGATTTGAAGAGATACTGTGTTATTACTAAGGGGACTGTTTTAAAATTTATCTTTATATTTATCTTACCCTGATCACAAAATATTTCCACGTACTGGACTGCAGTGTCAGCCATTTTCTGCTTTTCAATGATATGTGGCTGAATGAAGGAATAAGGCTTTTTAATTAATAGTTATAGAATTACTAAGAAAATTTGCCAATAGCTTGATTTTTTTTTTCCATGTCAGTATTTGCGGAGCTTATTGAAAAGTTAAGCATTCTGGGTTTGCAAGTATCTTTTCAATTTTGAAGTTTTAAGATTTTCTTATAAGACTGTCATCAGACAGTAGAGCTTGCTATTTTCACTGGGTATCGCACATTTGATAAAACCACATCAAAGCTGGTCCAGTCTTTTTTCTTGTGAGAATACACTTCAAGTAAAGTCAACATTTGCTGACGAATTTACATTTCTCTCTCGTATTGTCATTATTGACAGTTAGAGATGCATCAGATGAATTTGAACATGCCTCAACATTTCCCACATTACCTTTTTTTATAAAAAGTAATGTGACCTACTTAAAAATTAATTTACTTGCACTAAGCTTAGGAAAAACGTTACAATTATAATGTACTAACAAAAAAATCCTATCACTAATATCCTTTCTAAAAAACATGCTGAAAGTTCCTATCCAAAACTTGATTCAAACTTTTCCTCAAAGTGAATAAGAGTCTCCTCCCCTTTCACTTCATTACTGCAAAAATGTTTATCCATTTAAATCATAAAAATAAACATTATGGTGTTATTCTTCTGTTAAAGTGTTGAAAAAGTGACCATCGTACAGCAGAAAGTTTAATGAGACACGTTTAAAGATTAGTGCCCTGTGTTATTTAATGTCGGTGGATAGAATCACCATGCAAATTGCTACTGGTTACTGTATATGTTGAAATATATGAGGAACCATTCACTGTACTCTGAATTTCTGTTTTGATCTGCCTATTTGATCTATCTATTTTTAAAAATTGCTGGTTGAGACCCAGTATATTAATATTTTATTATTCACAATTAGTTGTAACTTGCAGTTTGAAAAACATTGCCCTTAAGGAATTGCCATCTATTTTAGGAGAATGAGAGTACCTGGTGTGAGTAGTGACAACCCAGAATAATGCCCTCCTTATTTTGGGATGGGTGTAGACCGTGTGTCCGCCCACCCCAGTTACCCAGCTGTGTTACACCTATATGCCCTGGGTCTAGCATCTGCTTTTCCACTCAGAGGACAGGCTTATTGGGAAATGGGCTTACATGATGGGTGGATGCAACCCATTTCTTATATTAAGCAACCTAAGCTTTCATTCAAAAACATGACTAAGATGTTTAAGAGCATCAAAAAGTTTTTTAAAAATAGCCCAAAAGGTATGTCCAGATGGAGCCATTTTTATTCAACCTCCTCAGCATGTACTGTACTGCACCCTTCTGAGGTGGTGATCCATCAGTCCATGTCTTTATTTGGTTTTTGCATTTTCATTCATTATTTCCTTATTCACTCTCCTGTCTTTTTCCTGTATTTCTGGAGCTTCTATTAAATGAATGCTGAATAATCCTCTATGCCTACCGTAAGTAAAGGGTTAGCAAAACCTTTTCTTCTTCTATGTGAGAAATTGACCTGTGACAAATCTGACTTTCACAGTTGAGTCTGAATCTCATTTCTAATGTCTTCTATGGTTTTATTTTTATTTATTTGTTTAAAGGAAACCTTATATGTGTGGAATGAACCTAAATGGTGCATTAAAGGAATTTCTTTGCCTGAGAAAAAGTTGGCAACCTGTGAAACGGTTGACTTTTGGCTGAAGGTGGGAGCTGGTGTGGAAGCTTTTGCTGCTGTTTTGCTGGTAGCTCTGACCTGCTACTTCTGGAAAAAGAATCAAAAGTAAGTACCCTCACTGGGATGATCACAAGAAAGCTAGGGGGCCTGTTTTGTTGTGAAAATTCTAGACTTAATCATTATATCCAATAAATAGATTCTCCCAGAGACACAAGAATTTTCTTCTTGTGAAGAAATAATAGGAAAGGCCTTGAGAAAACAAGCAGAGGAAACGATTGTTATTCTGACAGTAGAAAGATCATAGAACATTAGAATTCATTGAATTAGAGCCATTTATTAGAAAACAAGGAAATCTAGAGGCTTCGTGTTACTCGGGTAGATGATAGCAGAGCTGAGATTTGAAAGGCAGATTTTCTCTTAGTGTCTGCCTTTTTAAAAAATGACATAAGGCTGTCTTCTTTGCCTTTTCTTTTAAAATTTTTTTTGTGGGAAGACATTTGCAAAAAAAAAAAAAAATTACAGACTAAGTGTATAGGCAAATATCCCATTTATTTACTCTAAGTCTTCAAGAATCTGGAATTGAATATTGTGCGTAACTCCTGAATGTATATTGGTCTGTTATAGGACTTGAATCTTGCAGAATGATTTACAGCCCAGTGGGACTATGGAACTTGTGTATTGTAATATCTAGGGACACTTGCAATATCTGGGGTGATAGTATAAAGGAATACATAATGTAGAGAGTTGATAAAGGCCAAATTACTTTCCTGTTTGATATTCTCATCTTTATGAACTAAATACTAGAAAACGTTACAGTGAATTGGCTTCCAAATATTCATGTTAAGAAAATGCATTCATACCTCAAAGTTTCCCCCCACCCCAATTTTTTCATTATCAGACTATTCAGTCAATGTAGAATGGTCTAGTTAACTCTATTGAACTGGTTTCTGGCATCCTGGGGAATATTTCTTTATAAATGGTAGATACATGACAACACATATTGCTGTGGCTATAGGCAGGGAAATTTGTTGGTGGACCAATTATACTCCAAGCCAATTTAATGAGCTGGTATGTGACCACCTAAAATAAGTATTTATTTATATTAACATAAATGGATATTTATTTGTTTATTTATTTTACCACTATTTAGACTGGAATACAAATATTCCAAGTTAGTAATGACAACTAACTCAAAAGAGTGTGAACTCCCAGCTGCAGACAGTTGTGCTATCATGGAAGGAGAAGATAACGAAGAAGAAGTTGTGTATTCCAATAAACAGTCACTACTAGGAAAACTCAAATCGTTGGCAACAAAGGTGAGAGTAGAATTTTAATCTGGTGTTATTGGGCATCTAAAGTAGGGGACATATTAACCTAAAAATAGCATTCACACAAGCTGTTGTTTTGCATGTTTATATCTCAGTGGGTATTTATCCAACAGAAATACTCTTAGAAGCACATGGTGTAGATACAATAATATTCAGGGCAGCATTGTCTTTGTTGGTCGTCAGACATCATCAATAAGGAGTTAGATATTTTCATATAACAAAGTAATAGAATACTATGTAACTCTTCAGTTGTTAAAGACTGAGCTCTCTTATGTGTACTGATAAATCACTAAGTCCAAGATAGAGTGAAAACAAATGGACTATCATATTTATATTGAATATACATTAATGTTTGTATTTGCATAGCAAACTATTAACAATAGCTGCCTTTTGGGAATAGTGAACTAATGAGAGTGTTTAGTCTTTGAAAGCAATACATTTTGGTGATACTGGAATTTTAACAAAGAAAATATACTCTTTTATAACTTAAAAATGGGGGTTAATAAAAGATACTATGTTCATTCATACTGTTTCTTTTTTATTTTATGACAAGATTGTTTTACATAGAGCAAACAAAAGTTATATAAATTATTGAGGTATATAAGGTAACGTATTGTTGGCTTTGGATTTTGGAATGACTACCATATCCAAATATAACATGAAACCCTAAATTTTTTGTAAAGACATTTTATTGGACATTTTTCACCATTAACTTAAAAGAGGAGAAATTATCAGCTTACTACTTACTCAAGACTGAAAATAGAATGAAATAGAAGAGAGAAAATGACTTTCAAATGATTTACAACAGGATAGACAAGAGACAAAAATTTATGTTTATAAAGAGTATTTAGTAAGCATTTCCTTTTATTCTCCTAATTTAGGTGCATAAATGTAAAGAATTATTTAAGAATAAAATGACTAAACCATCTTTCTCTTCTACTGATGGTTAATCTTTTATTAATCTAAAGATATAAGGAGCATACTATTGCCGTAAAATAACAAAAATGTAGTGATTATTAAGAATGGAGATCTTTACCCCATTTGCAAGCTAACAAGTGAGTTTGCTACAGTCTCATGGACACTTTAGAAGATTTGAAACTCCTGTCAGAGACAAAGGACAGTTTTGTATTCACAGAGTAGTGCAGTGCTAGCAGAGTAATAACCTTTATACCAGCTCTCAAAGCCACATGAACTCCCAAAGCTGCGTTCCCACAGGGCTATTTGCAGAGGAAATGATATCACTTGGTTGCATTACAGGAAAGGGACTCCTAAGCCTTAGGAACCTGGATGGTCATAATGCACATTAAACATACCCATCATTTGCCCCAAAGGAAACTATTTTCTTTATCATTCTGGACAGATAGCATACCTGTTGCTCAGGAAGATGACAATATATCTTTAAATTCCAGGGCAGTTTTCTATACAAAGATTATTAAAAAGATAGTCTAGAACAAAGGATAATCTGTTTCTCACTTTTAAGATGTGCAGAAGTGAAAGAGAACCATGAAGCATTGTCTTCAACAACATCCAAACCTTATTTTTATACCATGCTGGTTTCTGGTAAATTTTCCCTTTAATTTGCCGCTCTGTGTACCATTCTGATTAATATGACTGACTGAGGCTGGGATTAAGTTTGGTCAATTTGCTTTATACGGTATTTAAATAAAGCTACTACCGGTAGGATACCAAGCAGAGGTCCTCACCAAGATGAGGCCAATCTGTATTGTTAACCTCAACCCTACCCCTAGGGTCCTAGACTCAACTAGCCGAACATATGCTATTAACCAATAGGATTTACCTTAGAAAGCTAGGTGGCTTTCTTGGGTAGACCTTTTCACTGGCACTCAGATATTTCCTCCATAAGATTCTAATAAAAAGGGGGCAAGGAAATTTTCAAAAACTTACAGAGTCCCAGTATACAGAAATCCTCCCTTATTTGCAGTTTCCCTTTTCATGGTTTTACTTTTTGTGGTTTTACTTAACCATAGTCAACTGTGGTCTGAAAACATTACATGGAAAATTCCAGAAATATAAGTTTTAAATTGTGTGCTGGGCTGAGTAGTATGACAAAATCTACTACTGTACTGCTTTGTCCCACTCTGGAAGTAAGTCATCCCTTTGTCTAGCATATCTGTGCTGTATACATTACTTGCTTGTTAGTTACTTAGTAGTCATCTTGATTATCAGATTGAAAAAAGTATCATACAGGTTGATACTATACTTGGTTTCAGGGATCCACTGGGGAGTTAGAAATATCCCCTGGGAATAGGTGGAGGAGTACTGTGTCTCCCATTCTTGTCTACACGGGCCATTATACACTTGTGGGCAGTAAACTCAATCAAGTGGTTACTATCCTTTTGATCTAGGATCTTGGCAATCCAACAAGACAATCCAGATACATTAATCCAGGTATTACAGGATATATTAGATATATTAGTGATTGCACAGACTTTGTCTTAGTTCTCAAGGAGAAAGTATAGAGTAATTATATTGTGAAGAACAATGTATGGACAGCAATGTTGGCCTGAATGCCTTCAATGGCTGAGGTTCTGTCACTGATTACTTCAAACTAAGGTCAGAGGTAAATTTTGTACCACCTTTTCTAACATCTCTAACACTAGAGATATTTCCCTAAACAGTTGAAGATCTCTTATGACTACTCCTAAGGTGCAAGCTACCATGTTTTTAGTGAGGAAGCAAGTTAATGTCTGACTTCTACACAAGAAGTGTAGTCCTGGAGGTACACATGGTGCCTCTGGAAAGAAAATATTATTCACAGTTGTTGGGTACACTAAGTGGGACCTACATCGGTCAGGCAGCACGGGTTGACAGTGCTTGTAAGTGGCTTCTTTGCTGGCTAGTAAACCTTAGGGTTTCTAATTCACCTCATATAATGATGTCTCCTTTTTGTCTTTGGGGAAACTGCTTGAGGGAAGTCAGCTCAACTTTTCCTGTTTGTCCACACTGCAAACTAGTGGCTGTTGCTCATCTCATGAAATGACTAAATAATGGCTATGGGGATGAGATGTTGGTGTTGTCTGGGGCAGGGGCTGAGGCCGTTTTCTGCTTTTTTGGATAAATTTCTTGGTTACTTTAAGGGGAATGGCAAATGAGTTGTGATGAGAGCATGTGGTGGGTATGGCAGACCCAGCAGTGAGCTAAATTAAAGGCCCTTGAGATGATTTGAGAGAACCATGTCAGAAATTTTCTTAATAGGAAGGTGACACGGTGGCCCTGAAAATCAAATGATCCTTAATGTCCCTTATTTATTCATACTTCTCAGAGTGTAAGCCATCTCCTCCATTATCAGACTGTGGTGGTGTCTCTTTCTAGTGCTAAAAAAACAGATTGTCCCAATTTAGTAACTATAATTTTGCCTTATTTCTACCAATATCTATCTGCCACATTTTCATGTGAGCATACTTGCCACTGGGCCCAGACCAACTGCATTTTTTAATATATGCCATTTGTGTTTGTCAAGTGAGGCTTCTCCAGCCTTTTCCACGTTGTTGAGCCACCATAAATAGGACTGTCAAGCTTAGAGTTACAAGATCTGCATGGGAATGACATTAATTTTGACTATATCAGTGACCAACGCGCCTCCCGCCGGCCCCCCCCCTTTCCCCCGCTGCCCCCCCCCGGCCTCCTATAGATGGGGAATTACAAGCATATAACACCAAGTTCTATTGTATATTCAGATGCAGAAGCAACAACAACACTATGTTGAATGGGCACATAGAAACCCCTCCAAAGGTCACATTATTTTCCTTTTTCTACTCTAAGCCTTGCTCAAACCCCAATATTTTGTATGCTCCTTTTCTCCCACCAGAACAGGTATGATGGTGACTTGAGCGCCTGCAACCAACAGAGTGATAAATGTTTAAGAAACCCTCTCCAAGTTTTCCTAGTAGATTCAGATTGGGTGTGTATCGTCCAGTCCCTCTTGGTAATAGGAAAACTTTGATCTCCCCTTCTAATTATCTTTCTCTTTAAAGCAGCTGAATTTGGGGGTAGATTGAGAGGGAGGCATTAAGATTAAAGAGAAAGAGAATCTTTGACAGCAGACAAGATATTTGCATCCACTTTTATTTTTGAGTGGCATATCAGCCGTTAATGATCCAACCATACTTCCAATATTTTTGGTCTCCCCAAAGTCCTGTGCTGAACAGCAAGGTTCTCTTTACTGACATCATTTATTTGAGCTTTGGGGACCCCTTAACTTAGAGGCCACAGTCATACTGCTTTCTCTCTGAAGCTGCAGGTTTTATGTCATTTTGTTGATTTGGACTTGACTTGCGTATTGGAGACATGTTTAAAGAGTACATCTTAATCCAGAGTATTTCTTGCTACTGTTAATAATGTTTAAGTTAATTCCTGGTTTTAACATAAAAGTAGGGAAAATTTCCAAGTAGACCTGAACATACTGATTTATCTAGAGTCCCTTGAGTCAGTTTCTCATTCTCTAGTGAACTTCTTCCATGCTGTAAACCCAGTCTGGGACAATAAGAGTCCAAATATGAGTCAAAGCTTCAGTAAGTTCCCCTATGGGAATTAGTCTCAGGGAAGGCTCTCTGTATTGTAGTCAGGACCCACTTCAAAATCTCTGAGACCTTTTACTGTCATCTATGAATGGATCTGAAATTGGCATAATAGATTGCAAGAGGTGTTGAGCCCCCAAATGGCCCAGCTTCTTGTCATTCTTTTTTTTTTTTCTTTTTTTTGAGATGGAGTCTTGATCTGTCACCAGGCTGGAGTGCAGTGGCATGATCTCAGCCCACTGCAACCTTTGCCTCCCGGGTTCAAGCGATTCCCCTTCTCAGCCTCCCGAGTAGCTGGGACTACAGGTGTGTGCCACCACACCCAGCTAACTTTTGTATTTTTAGTAGAGACAGGGTTTCACCGTGTTGTCCAGATTGGTCTCAATCTTCTGACCTTGTGATCCACCTGCCTCGGCCTCCCAGAGTGCTGGGATTACAGGCATGTACCACCACGCCCAGCCTGCTTGTCATTCTTAATTACTTACTTAATGGTCATTGAGTCCTGCCAAACCATCTTTAAAGTGAGTCAGTCAAAATTTTCATATTCTCTCAAGTTTCTTCCCTTGAATGATTTCCATTTTTCCCTTTTAGTACTCCTTGTAGATGCATGCTTCTGTAATCTTTGTCTTAAAGAGGATGAAACCTCCTTTGCCTACTAGGATAAATTTTAGTTGTATGGTCATACAGGGAGGATTGGTTCCAGGGCCCCTGAGTATACCAAAATTCAAGCATACTTAAATCCTGCAGTTTGCTCTGCAGTATCTGCCCATATAAAAGTCAGTTCTCTATTTAGGTGGCTTTTCCCTCCCACAAATACTTGTATTCCTGATCCATGTTCAGTTTTTAAAAATCTGCCTGTAAGTGGAGGTTGCAGTAAGCCAAGTTTGTGCCACTGCACTCCAGCCTGGGTGGCAGAGCAAGATTCTGTCTCAAAAAAAAAAAAAAAAAAAAAAAAAAATCTGCCTTTAAGTAGGCCTGTGCAGTTCAAACTTGTGATGTTCAAAGGTCAACTGTGGTCTTACCATGGGGCATACCTAAGGCTAATTGCCTGGTTAATGAGGAAACCTTTCAGCATAGAGGATAGGATAAGTAAAGCATTCAGGGCACTGTTGAGACAGCTGAACTGTGATTTTTTTTAACCCACTTTCCAATCAGTACTCAACCAGCAGTCACTTCCCCCAATTACAGTATAAAAGAATTTTCTTCCCTGAGAAGATTCAGTGTAGTGCATTTTATTTTAAATAGCAATTTTAGTTAGCATAATGATTTTTTACTTTAAAAATGAAATTTTGAAATAGTACAGAAAAGTTGAAAGAATCATACAGTGGTATAGTCATATATCTACCGCCCAAATTTTATTATATTCGTATTATTACATATGTGTCCCTCCATACTTCCATCAATCCATATTCTTTTTTGTTGTTAGGTTTCAAAGTAAATTGCAGACTTCAATATGCTTATCTCTGGGTTGCCCCATGTTGGGCACCACTGTCAGAATCACTACCTGCAGGGGTCTATCCTCCAGATCTTGGTTCAGTGATGGATGAATAAAGTACACTGACACACAGATATTATGCTTTGTCAATTCAGCTGAGGGGCCGTGGTAACTTACAGACTCCCTGGAGAGTGCTGTAAAAAGATAGCAGCCACTGGCCCTCCCCAGCCAGTGAGACTCACATTTATTTAGTAAAGTTTAATTGATAAAGACTTGAGTCAATACCATTAAAGGCACAGGTTCTGATGTCCAAAGCAAACACAATTAGTGGGTAATATCTCTGGTCAACCTCCCCCTCGAGAGGGCCATCCAGCTCAAAGTTTAGTTTTAAGACCACATGAGTAAACAAGCTATTCAGATAAACTCCCCTACATACCCTAGCTATTTGTTTTTCTTATCTTTTTTTAAAATTACATTTTAGGTTTTGAGGTGCATGTGAAGAACATGCAAGATTGTTGCATAGGTACACACATGGCAGTGTGATTTGCTGCCTTCCTTCCCATCACTTATATCTGGCATTTCTTACCATGCTATCTCTCCTCAACTCCCCACCCCCCGCTGTCCCTCCCCTATTTCTCCCTGAAAGACCCCAGTGTGTGATGCTCCCCCTCCCTGTGTCCATGTGTTCTCATTGTTCAACACCCACCTATGAGTGAGAACATGTGGTGTTTGATTTTCTGTTCTTGTGTCAGTTTGCTGAGAATGATGGTTTCCAGGTTCTTCCACATCCCTACAAAGGACAGTAACTCATCGTTTTTTTATGGCTGCATAGTATTCCATGGTGTATATGTGCCACATTTTCCCCTGTCCAGTCTATCATCAGTGGGCATTTGAGTTGGTTCCAAGTCTTTGCTATTGTAAACAGTGCTGCAGTGAACACTTGTGTGCATGTGTCCTTATAGTAGAATGATTTATAATCCTTTGGATATATACCCAGTAATGGGATTGCTGGGTCAAATGGAATTTCTATTTCTAGGTCCTTGAGGAATCGCCACACTGTTTTCCACAATGGTTGAACTAATTTACACTCCCACCAACAGTGTAAAAGTGTTCCTATTTCTCCACATCGTCTCCAGCATCTGTTGTCTCCAGATTTTTTAATGATCGCCATTCTAACTGGCGTGAGATGGTATCTCAATGTAGTTTTGATTTGCATTTCTTTAATGACCAGTGATGATGAGCATTTTTTCATATGTTTGTTGGCCTTATATCTGTCTTCTTTTGTAAAGTGTCTGTTCATATCCTTCACCCACTTTTGAATGGGCTTGTTTGTTTTTTCTTGTAAATCTGTTTTAGTTCTTTGTAGATTCTGGATATTAGCCCTTTGTCAGATGGTTAGATTGCAAAAATTTTTTCCCATTCTGTTGGTTGCTGATTCACTCTAATGACTGTTTCTTTTGCTTTGCAGAAGCTCTGGAGTTTGATTAGGTCCCATTTGTCTGTTTTGGCTTTTGTTGCCAGTGGTTTTGGTGTTTTGGTCATGAAGTCCTTGCCTATGCCTATGTCCTGAATGGTTTTGCCTAGATTTTCTTCTAGGGTTTTTATGGTGTTAGGTCTTATGTTTAAGTCTTTAATCCATCTGGAGTTAATTTTAGTGTAAGGTGTCAGGAAGGGGTCCAGTTTCTGCTTTCTGCACATGACTAGCCAGTTTTCCCAACACCATTTATTAAACAGGGACTCCATTCCCCATTGCTTGTTTTTGTCAGGTTTGTCAAAGATCAGATGGTTGTAGATGTGTGGTGTTGCCTCTGAGGCCTCTGTTCTGTTCCATTGGTCTTTATCTCTGTTTTGGTACCAGTACCATGCTGTTTTGATTACTGTAGCCTTGTAGTAGAGTTTGAAGTCCAGTAGTGTGATGCCTCCAGCTTTGTTCTTTTTGCTTAGAATTGGCTTGACTATGTGGGCTCTCTTTTGGTTCCATATGAAGTTTAAGGTGGTTTTTTCCAGTTCTGTGAAGAAGGTCATTGCTTTTCTTATTAACTAAATGTAAAGGGGATTTAGGCTGCCTTCAGCTGAAACTTCTACTGAAACTATGGAAAAAGCCTTAGATCTTCCCCAAAGGGTTTGAGACTCTATTCTATAACTTTCTCTATTGTTTTTCCCTGAATATTTTTGCCACCACCCTGAGTGAATTCCCACTCACTTCAACCCAGAACACTTCAGGAAACATATTGTTGATGATAATTCAATACTTGAAATTTGTTTTAAGTGAAATTCACACATTACAAGTATACAATTTAATGAATTTTGAGAAATGAATATACATATATAACCCCAAATTCCTATCCAGATATAGAACACTAGTACCCCTGAGAGTAACATGTCTTTTTGCATGCAATCCCTCTCTCCCCAAAGAAACTACTGTAATGATCTTTTAAACCATAGATCAATGTTATCTGTTATAGAACTTCACATAACTGTAATCACAGAATATACGTATTATTTTGTGTAGTTTTTATTTTACTCAGAAAGATACTTTTGAGATTCATTCAAGTTGTGTTAACCGAAGTAGATTCCTTTTTATTCTAGAGTAGTATTCTATTGTGTAGATATACCAAAATTTGTTTATCCAGTCTGTTGATTGATACCTATGCTATTTCCAGTATTTGACTATGAATAAAGCTGCTATAAATGTCATTGCACATATCTTACTGTGTCTATTTTTAAGAATTTTGTTACACATGATTTCATAGAGCAGAAAATGTTTATGTTCATTAATGTAGTGTTTGCTTTATCTTAGGTGTCCTCATTCATGTTCTAAAGGCCATACGTTACTTGATATTTCCCTAGCACTGAACTGCATGTATAGATTTATTTTTCTTGACTTTTCTCTGCAATTAAAACTAAATCAATTTTTTATTGTTTCTTTTATTTATTTCACTACCATTTATGGGACATTGTAAGACACTTTGCCAAGTCTGGGGGTTATGTCAGTATGTCAAGAGCAAGAGTAGGGTCTCTTGGTGCTTTGTGGAGAAGGGAGTGCAGTAGTGTAGGTAGTGACCCTACTGCACTATCTTATTCATCTCTTCATTCTGTCTCCTATTACATTTATTTTAAAGGTGAGGGAAACCGTCTGGAGAAAGTTGGTTTTCCATTAGTTTCTTGGATTTAGACCTGTAAAAGACCATCTGGTTTGATATCCTTATCTAATACATGAGTAAACTGAGACCTAGAAAGGTTTACTTATTTGTCAAAGGGGGCTAGATAGGAATTAGAAGCCATGTCTCCTGAGTTCCAATCCAGTGTTTTTCCTTCTCTAATGTGGTAATTCAATAGATTTTTATAAAAGAGTTTATACCCATTGATTAACAACATACCAAGTAGTAGAACTTGGGTTATATCTTGGGAATTAAACAATGAATGAGATATAGAATTCCTGCCATCAGAAAGTCCCAGTCAGTTAGTGGCACTACCTGCCTAACTGTGCACACATGCATATGTGTATATATTCTACCATATCAGCAATAGGAGCACAATCCATGCAAAGGCAAAAGACATGGTTATTAAAACCCTATGATCTTAACATGATTTTATAAAGGGTTTTCAGTATTTTACTTTAAATATTACCTTAAGGATAACCAGCAGGTCTCTGCCTTCCCTCCATACAAAACCCTGTTGAATCAAATCTCAATCAAAGGCTGTAGAAATCTCATGTTTTCTTTTTAATTTATGGATGATACCCAAGAGCTCTTTCCTTTAATAGCCTATGAGCTCCTTGAGGGAAGACGTTTTGCTGAACTAATTTTTGTATCCCTAAAGTCTAGTCCTGTTCCTGCAGCAGAGGCAGTGCTTAATAAATATTAGAATTGTCAGTAGTTATTCTAAAACATTGTTAAGGCTGTTAATCATAAGACTTCGGTCAAGTTCTACCAGTGCCAGTCAGCAGGAGCACTGAGGAGATCTACAGTTCACTCTTCCAGGGATTTGTCAGTTCATTAGAGGCAGGGAAAAAGTGATATGTTCTTGTGTATGCTATGACCTTTTTGTATAATCCTGTTCCTGTAGCCCTAAAGCTCTTGGATTTATCCATCCAAATGAGAGCAAACACAAAAGCAAACTTACCCTTCCTGACAGCTACTCAATGTTGACTTCCTATTATCTTCTCATGTCACTATTGTACTTTAGACATACATCTATTTGCATATGAGACTGGTTGGCCTCCTATTTCATTTATTTTAAAAAAAAATCAGAGTTCTCTTCATCTTTATTTTCTTCATTGGCATAGTCTCCACCCCATTCCAGCAACCTTCAGAAAGCTTTCTCTAACAATTAAAAGTTTGGACGAAGCCTGGGCAACAAGGCAAACATTATCTCTACAAAGAAATATAAAAATTAGGTAGCTGGGCCTGGTGGCTCACACCTGTAATCCCAGCACTTTGAGAGGCTGAGGTGGGCATATCATGAGGTCAGGAGTTCGAGATCAGCCTGGCCAACATACTGAAACCCCATTTCTACTAAAAATACAAAAAATTAGTTGGGCGTGGTGGTGGGTGGCTGTAATCCCAGCTACTCTGGAGGCTGAAGCGGGAGAATCACTTGATCCTGGGAGGCAGAGGTTGCAGTGAGCCAAGATCACGCCATTGCACTCCAGCCTGGGCAACAGTATGAGATTCCATCTCAAAAAAAAAAAAAAAAAAAAAAAAAAAATGGCATGGTGGCTTTTGCCTGTGGTCCTAGCTACTCGGGAGGCTGAGGTGGGAGGATTGCTTGAGCTTGGGAGGAAAAGTTTGCAGTGAGCTGAGATTGTACCACTGCACTCCAGCTTGGGCAACAGAGAGAGACCCTGTCTCAAAAAGAAAATAAAAGATTGAATGAAATCTCACCTCCTCTTTCTTTTTTCTTCATTAAAGAAACTAATTTAATAGTTTACATTTTGAATCTTTTATATAATACCAGCACAGACATAATTGAGTGAAAATTTTGACCTATTATCAAAGATGACTTGTTTAATATCTTTAGTAGGCATTCTACCCAAAAGATTTTCCTAAAACGTATTAGTGAACTTAACTGATTTAATGTCTCATTGACATTCTCCTTACTTATTTCTGCTGTCCTTTTATTATTATTATTCAACCTATATTATCTTGAAAATATTTAGTTTGTCAGTTCTCTTTTGCCCACAATTAGCATGGCTAGGTCATTGATTTCAGCGCTCAGGTCAGGTATGCCCTTAGGAAGGGTCTCGGTGGTTTCTTTGCAGGGATCACAGCTATGTCTTTTGGTATCTATTGCAATCAGGGGTTTGCTTCTATTTTGGATTTGTCTGTCTTATCTCTTGGACATCAAAAGTGCCCTTCAGGGTAGGCATGCTACTTGTTTTATATCTACTACCCAACTTTAACTGTAAAATCCTAATCATAAGTGGCAGCTAGATAGATTAAAATGATTTCTGGAACTTTCCTTCTGGGACGTGTAAGATCCTAAAATCTTATGAGAATTTCAGTGAGTTGATTTTGTCTTTAATATTTTTTCTTAGGAAAAAGAAGACCATTTTGAATCTGTTCAACTGAAAACCTCAAGATCCCCAAATATATGAAGAGACAGTGCTGTAGCATTGAGACTAATGAACAAAGAAACCTGCTTTAGTTTTACAGGATCATATTTTAGGGTCTGTCCTCATACCTGTCACATTGGTGATCTCACAGAGGAGGGCCATGCCGCTGAAAAGGGAAGGAGATTGAAACATTTGATTGCCTTATCACATGTCAAGTACTTTGTCAAAAAAAAAAAAAAAAAAAAAAAAGGAAAGCAAATGATTTGGGTCTCAACTGAAGATGAAGCTCAACTCAGGAAGAGATTTATCTGTATATACACATAACTGAAAACAAGTTTAAGCAGCCCACCAATGCACTGCTGATGCATGCCATATAATTAATGGGTAACTTTTGTTTATAATGTCTACATAACAAGTGTGATTTGGAAGGCAGATGTAAACATATACATTATGATCCCATTTATGTTTTTTCTTTGTTGATATTTTGGGGAAAATTAAAAATTTTTTAAGGTATATTTTTTCCATTATTTATTTTCCTGACCTAAAAATAGCTTTTCTACTAAAAATGGTGAGGAATGAAGACAATAAATTTTTCATTTTTCCATAGGGTATCTTCTCTTGATTTAAATTTCAGGAAGAGTTAGCATGTGTTTGAGTTATCTAAATTTATAATTGCCTTTGAAATTCCATCCTTGTTGGAACTGGTAAGAAGGGCTCGACTGAAGGTTTGAAGGAATCTATAAAACAAAAAAGAAAGAAAGGTAACAAGAAGCCCCAATTCTCCATTAATGAAAACTAGCTGATAGTATCGTAGAAGTCAAATGACTTAAAACAATTTATGTAGTGCTCAAAGTATAATTAAAGTAAAAGGGAAAGCTTGTCAGTCAAATCACTGGCAAAATCATAAGAAAGTGAGATGGTTTGTCTATAAGTACAGATGACTATATGAAATACTGGGGTAATTTCATGGTCTCCAGAAAATGTCACTGGGACTTTTGCTCTATGTCAAGCACCCGTGTTTATATGGTTATTTTTCTGCTACAAGACTTTGAGGATGATGACTTTCTTAGAAACTTAAAAAAAAAAATAAGCCAATAAGACAGGAATTCAATTTTGAAAAATTACATATAATTGTATTCATAATAAGAATGTGGTTGTACCATAAGCAGTTATGGAAGAATTGTTCTTATTCAAAATTGATCCAGATAATTGTGATATTTTCTATGGTGGACTACTAGTATTAGCACGACTTGGATATTATTTGTTGAAGGAAGTATGAATGAAGTTGGATTTGACCAATTTTGTGTAAACCTTAATTGATTTAAAACTGGGAAAGAGGGAGGCTTCCTGGCCATTGCTGATCTAAGGTGCTTTTGTTTGTTTCCAATAAACAGTAATCTTTATAGATCTTAATTCAGATTTTAAAAAAGAGTCATGATTGGCTGAGAGTGGCAGGGCATATATGCAGGGAAATGATTTGCTCCAAGCATTTCAATGAAGTATGATTTGTAACTTTTGTGTCTGAAGGTGGTGTCTTTATTTTTGTGGAAAATGAGAGAAAAATGAATAATTTTGTTTATTTGGCTTATTGGTAAAACACTAGGTCATTCTGTTATTGAATGAATGTTTTGTGTTTATCTCTGCTGTTGCACATACGAGAATAGGTGAGATTGTCATTATTTTATTTTTTGCTGTGGAATTCAGGGAGGGTGTCACTTTGCATAAACCTTTTTTTGCACTTAATTTCTTGAATTTTCTTATAAAGAATAAATTATATTGGCATTCCTCATTTTTATCCCACCAACAGAGTGCTGATGAGCATTTCCCCATTTTGATCAAAATTTAAGCAGAAGAATGAAAATACATTTGAAGTGAACCCTTAAAGAGAAACCCTGGCAAAGCTGTATAGACTGGACAGAGTGAGAAAACTTACGCAGTCACCTGTCACCTTTCTCCTCATCTTCCACTGCGTTTAATATGTATGTTCCAAGCCATAGAGATAATTGGGATTTACTCTCAGGTAGCTTCTTTCTTCTCCTGTCATTGGACTAAAATCTCTGACATGTCAAAAATGCCTTAAATTTTAATGAACTCTCTGAAAATGCAGTTGATATTGAAGAACTTATTTTATTTCTAATTTTAGATATTAAATAGGTTTTGTCAGCCCAGTCCCATCTTTGGGAAGGAGCTGACTTTTTCCTTTGGATTCCAGTGGTTTGTCATTTTATTTCAAGCACTGAAGAAATATGACAGAAAGAATATTATGGTGAAAATATTCAGACCAATCCTGGCTATAAAATCCACTTTAGTTTTATGTCTGGCCTTTGCAAAGCTCAGTGAAATGTTGAAAGGCATAAACAAACTAATCATGTTTCTGTGACTTTTAATTGACATTTCTTGTCCCTTTTCCCCCCTAAGTCGTAGAAGAAGTTATTTGTTATTTTTCTAAAAGGCACAGTTTTGAAACCTTAATTACTTCATTAAGTCGGCTGTTGCCTATAACATCTCTTAGCACTCGGTCAAAATGTATTTAAATCAATTTTCCACTGGATGAGAACATGTCTTCTGTGGATAAATTATATTATGTCATTTAACAACATTCAGCATTTTGATATGTGTTCACTGAATTTTAAAAAACCTGAATTTCATTATTGTTGACTTTCCCCCCTCTTTAGTTACTAGCAATCACATCCATTCTAGGATTAAAAAGATTTCATAGTATTTTTGTGTAGACGTCTGTCCTTATTTTTTTCCCCAAAGAAAAAAGGTGGTTTAAATTGATGGTGTGGAAGAATTGCTTGGGTCCAGTCCTTTAGCATCTGGGTTCTCCAGGTCCCCCAGGTGAGTCATGATCGACTGCTGCTTCAAGACCCATCTGGCCAACTCTCATTTGAAGTCTGTCAATAGAGCTACTTCCTGTGGCACATGGTCATTTCTAATGGGAGGCTCATCTCTAAAGAGAGAAATGTGTACGTCATTTCTCTCTTTTTCATAGAAATAGGTTTCCTGTGGGTTGGTGTGGGAAGATGACTTCATTGGCCATGTTTAAAGTGAATGTACTACTCATATTTATCTTCGTACACTAAGAGTATGTAGAGTTTATCTTCAGAGAAACTAAAACTCCCTCATATCTATTTTGTAGTAATGATGAATTTGATCCCAGGTTGACAGGCCCAACTCCTAAACTAAGTTTGCCACAAAGAAAATGTCCTTACAGGAGTCAACTTTTTAAAAATCTTAACACCTGACTCATTCCTTGGAAGCTAAAATGGAATTCACCTTCAGAGTAACTGGCTACAGATAATCCTCTTGCCGGATTTTATTTATTTTGATTTAACATTTTTATATGAGTTCCTTTTAGAATCATAAATGAAAGAAATAAAACTGTAAGATGGGAATGAATAATTGAAAAGAGAATTATAATTACGGTTACTATTATAATTGATACTAATTGCTATTATGATTACACTTGTCTAGATCAGAGCCCAGCAAACTTTTTTTGTGAAGGGTCAGATAGTACATATTTTTGGCTTTTTAGGGCATGTGGGCTCTATTGCATTTACTCAACTCTGCCATTGCAGTATGAAAGCAACCACAGACAAAATGTAAACAGATGGGCATAGCAACATTCCAATAAAACTTTATTTATGGACACTGAAATTTGAGTTTCATTTAAATTTCATGTGTCATGAAATCTTTTGATGTGTTTCTATTTAAAAATGTAAAAGCCTTCTTAGCACACAGGCTTTACAAAAACAGGTGATGGGCTAGGATTTGGCCTAAGAGTTTTGGTTTGCTGACCCCTGGTTTAGATCACTGTAATCTACCGCAGACTATGCAGAAGAATCTGTTTGTACACAGGTTCTTTTCCCTTTAGAAGCTTACCACCTAAAAAGTTTGTCAAGTCTCCAGAGTTGTTCAAGAAGAAAATAACCCATCATGCGTGCTTGATGATTTGATCACTTACCCAATACAAAGCCATATACTCTCCTGTGTTCCCCTTGTAGTCCTGGGACTCCATTATGGATATTGGTTGGCAAAGGATAAAACTAAAGGCAGTGAGTTGGTTAAAAGTAAATTAGCAAGATTGATTTAAAGACTTTTCTCATTGGGGTTTAGATAACATTCATTGCTAAGGTAACTGAATTTGGAGATACTCAGTCTTAAATACAGATTCATTTAAAGTAACCATATGGAAATAGAAATGTTGATGCATAAAAGTAGATTCAGCATAGGTTTTCCAGCCCCAGCACTGGAGAGAGTCCCTTGGTCTGTTTGCATTCGTTTAGACAGGGCACACCTCAATCTGTACACATTTGCCAACAATCCTATTTTAAGACTTATTAAGCTGAAAAAGACACTTAGGATTCCTTTAGCGATTTGGGTGCTTCAAGAAACAGATCAATTTCCTTAAACAAATGGTCCCAGTTAGACTTTTAATTTGCTGACATTTTCTTCGTCTTACTAATTATGTGTGTTGATATGGGTAAATTTGGCTTAGAGGGACAATATTTTCTTTATCTTAAAAGAGTGATTTCAGATTTCCTTTGGTTGCTTTTCAAATAAAAGAATTAAAACAGTGGGAATTATGCACATGTTAACCTATCATAGAACAGGAGTGAGAATTGCTTTGTTCATAGACCTTGCCTTTGTAGAGCTGTGGTTATAATGCATGCTGATGTTCTGTCTTCCTGATACCTCACTTTTGTTGGCTTTTCCATGCTCACAGCCCTTGACTAAAGAGCTCTGGAGCCCAAAGCTATCATGATGTGTGGGTGCATAAAGCAGGGACTGCTGAGAGAAGGTCTAGAATTAAAGACTGTGAAGGTACACTGGCTAAATTACCTTTCTCAGCCCCTCTCTTAATCTCTCCCTCTGTGTGGTCTACAAGTCAGCTGGCATCACAGTTTAAAAATAGAGAATATTTTATTTTACTATGACAAACCTGAGCAGGCTGGAAAATCTAATATTTAAACTGGAGAAGACATGGAACACCTCAGAAGCTGTAAACACTCAAAAAACCATAGATAAGCATGTAGTAAGGTTTTGATTTTTTTTTTAAGTTTCTCGTTAACTTACAAGTAAAAATTGTATGTATTTATGGTTACAATGTGATGTTTTTATACATGTATACATTGTGGAATGATCACATCAGGCTGATTAGTTTATCCATCCCTCAAATATTTATCATTTTTGGTGGTGAGGATCTTTAAAATCTCTTTTACCTATTTTGAAATATAAAATACATTATTATTAACTATACTGTAATCACTACACTGTGCAATAGAACACCAGAACTTCTCCTGTGTAACTGAAACTTTCTACTTGTTGACCAATTTCTCTCCTTTTTGGTACATCCCCCACTCTAGCCTGTGGTGACCACCATTCTACTTTCTGCCTCTAGAAGTTGGACTATTTTAGATTTCATATATAAGTGAAATCATATGGTATTTGTCTCTTTTTGCTTGCCTTATGTCACTTAACATAATGTTGTAGGTATATCCATCTTGTCACAAATGATAGAATTTTCTATTTTTTATAACAGGCTGAATAGTATTTCATGTGTGTTTGTGGGGTGTATCACATTTTAAAAATCAGTTTATCCATTGATGGGCACTTAGGTTGTTTACATATTGTGGCTATTGTGAATAGTGCTGCAATAAACATGGGAGTGCAAGTATCTCTTTGACATAATGATTTCATTTCCTTTGGGTATACATGCAGTAGTGGGACTGCTGGATCATATGGGAATTCTAATTTTCATTTTTTGAGGAACCTCCATACTGTTTTCCAAAATAACTATACTAATTTACAATACTACCAAAGTTCCCCTTTTTCCACATGCTCACCAACATTTATCTTTCATCTTTGGTGTGAGGTGATATTTCATTGTGATTTTAATTTGCATTTCTCTTATAATTTGAGATATTGAGTATATTGGCTATTTGTATGTCTTCTTTTGAGAAATGTCTATTCATTTCTCAATGAATAAGAGAAATGATAAGAGCCTAATTTCATTTTTTGCATGTGGATATCCAGTTTTCCTTACACCATTAATTGAAGAGACTACCCTTTCTTCATGGTGTGTTCTTGGTACTTTTGTTGAAAATTAAAAGACTGGAGGTGTGTGAGTTTATTTCTATTAATAGTCTGTCTATATTAATCCATTGGTTGATATGCCTGTTTTTATGCCAGTACCATGCCATTTTGATTACTATAGCTTTGTGCTATACTTTAAATTTGTATAGAGTGATTACTCCAATTTTGTTCTTTTTGGTCAAGATTGCTTTGAATATTCAGTCTTTTGTCATTTCATACAAATTTTAGAAATTTTTCTATATCTGTGAAGAATGACATTGGAATTTTAATGGGGATTGCATTGAATCTGTAAATCACTTTGGGTAGTATGAACATTTTAACAATATTCTTACAATCCATGAACACAGAATTAGTTTCCATTTATTTGTGCTATTCTCAATTTTTTTCATCAATGTCCTATAGTTTTCAGTATGCACATCTTTTATTTTTTAGCTAAATTCACTCCTAAGTATTTCACGTTTTTCATGCTATTGTAAATGAAATTATTTTCTTAATTTCTTTTTAGGTACTTCATTGTTAGTATATAGAAACACTACTGATTTTTGTAAGTTGATTTTTGTATGCTGCAACTTCACTGAATTCATGTATCAGTTCTAACAGTTTTTTGTTTGATTCTTTAGGATTTTCTATATGTAAGATCATTTATCTACAAATAGAGATACTTTCACTCCATACCTTCCTATTTAGTTGCCTTTTCTTTCTTTTGCATAATTGCTCTGACTAGCATTTTCCAGTACTATGTTGAACAGAAGTGGTGAGAGTGGGTGTTTTTGTCTTTTTCCTGATCACAAAGAAAAAGCCTTTTACTTTTTCATGGTTGAGTATGATGTTAGCTGTGAGCTTGTCATATATGGCTTTTATTGTATTGAGGAACATTTTTTAAATCTCTAATTTTTTTTCAGCATCTGTTGAGATGATTATTTGGTTTTTGTCCTTTATTCTGTTAATATAGTAAATCACATTTATTGAGTTGCCTACTTTAAGCCATTCTTGCATTCCAGGGATAAATTCTACTTATCATAATGAATTATCTTTCTAATATATTGTCAAATATGGTTTGCTAGTATTTTGTTGAATATTTTTGCATCTATGTTATTCAGTGATATTGTCCTGGAGTTTTCTTTTCTTGTAATATCCTTCTCCAGCTTTAGTATCAGGATAATGCTGGCTTTATAGTAGAGACTTTGGAAATATTCCCCTCCTGTTCAGTTTTCATGGAAGAGTTTGAGAAGGAACTCAAACTTAATTCCTAAAATTTAATTCTTTAAATGTTTGGTAGAAATCAGTTGTGAAACCATCTGGTTCTTGACTTTTCTTTGATGATAGATTTTAAATTACTGGTTCAATCTCTTTATTCATTATTGATCTATTTGCATTTCAAATTTCTTTGTGATATAGTCTTAGAAGGTTATATGTTTCTAGGAATTTATTCATTTATTCTAGATTGTTCAATTTGTTCTTGTCCAATTGTTCATAGTATGTTTTAAGATTTTTTTGTGTCGGGGTCACCACCTGCAGGGGTCTATCCTGCAGACCTTGACTTAATGACAGATAAATAAATTCACTCATAGATAGAATACAGTGAATGAGAAGGCTGAGGTGTCGCTATTCACAGACACTCGGAGGAGAGTACTATAAAGAGAGGGAAGGTGCTGGCCCCAACATGCTGGCCTCGCTGGCCTTTATTCAGCACACATTAAATGACAAAGGCTTTGAGTTAACGCCACTAGAGTGTAAAGATTAAAGGACAAGTTCTGAGGCCTAAAACAAACACCATTATTGGGTAATATCCTTGGTCACCCTCCCCCCGAGAGAGCCATCTGGAATGATCAAAGCCTAGTTTATAGGACTACGTGAGTAAACAAGTTATTCAGATAAACTCCAGCTATTTCCCACATTCCCCAGCTATTTCCCACATTCCCCAGCTATTTGCTTTTCTTATCAACTAAAGGTAAATGGAATAAGGCTGCCTTCAGCTGAAACTTCTACTGAAACTATATGAACTTCTCAGCCTTCCAAGAAGATTTGAGACTATTAAATAACTTTCTCTACTATTTTTCCCTTAATATTTTTGCCACCACTCTGACTGAACTCCCCACACCTTTATATTCTGTGTTATCAGTTTAAGATTTCCTTTTTCATTTCTGATTTTATTTATTTGAGTCATATCTATTTTTTCTTAGTTAGCCTAAGTAAGGGTTTCTCAATTTTGTTTATCGTTCCTAAATCTTTTCTATTGTTTTTCTAGGCTCTATTTCATTTATTTCTCTGCTGATCTTTGTTATTTTCTTCCTTCTGCTACTTTTGGGCTTAGGTTTTTGTTTTGTTTTGTTTTTAAGTTCCTTGAAGTGTAACATGGGTTGAGATCTTTTTTTCTTTTTTGATGTAGATGTTCATTGTTATAAACTTCACCCTTAGAACTGCTTTTGCTGCATCCCTTAAGTTTGCTTCCATTTTTGTTTGTCTTAAAATATATTTTTATTTCTTTATTATTATTTTTGAGATAGAGTCTCACTCTGTCACCCAGGCTGGAGTGTAGTGGTGCAATCTCAGCCCACTACAACCGCTGCCCCCTGGGCTCAAGCAGTCCTCCCACCTCAGCCACCCAAGTAGCTGGGACCACAGATGCACACCACCACATCAGCTGTTTTTGTATTTTTGGTAGACATGGCATTTCAACACATTGCCCACGGTGGTCTTGAACTCCTGAGTTCAAGTGATCCACCTGCTTTGGCCTCCCAAAGTGCTAGTATTATAGGCATGGACCACTGTCATGGGCCTCAAGGTATTTTTAAATTTCCCCTTTAAGTGCTTCTTTGACCCAGTAGTTGCTCAGGAGTATGTTGTTTAATTTCCACATATTTGTTACATTTCTGTGATTCTTCCTGTTATTGATTGTTAATTCCATACTATTGTGGTCAAAAAGATACTTGATATGATTTCAATCTTCTTAAACTTGTCAAGGCACATTTTGTGGCCTAATATATGATCTAGCCTAGAATATGTTTCATAAGGTAAGTGTTCCATGTGCACTTAGTAAGAACATATATTCTGTTCCTGTTGGATGAAATGTCCTGTATGTGCATCTTTAGTCCACTTGCTCTGAAGCATAGTTCAAGTCCAATGTTTTCTTTTCTTTTAGGATTATCTGTTTGATGTTGAAAGTGTGGTATTGACATCTCCTACTGTTATTGTGTTATAATCTGTGTCTCTCTTTAGATCTCTTAATGTTTGTTTATATATCTCTCTCAATGTTTATATATAGATCTTATATATATATATATATATATATATATATAAAAGCAAACATTAAGAGATCTATAAATAATGTTTATGTATATATACACATTATAAATGTGTATATATATGTATACAGAGAGCAAACATTAAGAGATCTATATATATACATTATATATATACATATATAATGTATATATATAATGTATATATATAGATCTCTTAATGTGTATATAATGTATATATAGATCTCTTAATGTTTGCTGCTCTCTCTCTCTCTCTCCATATATATATTTAGGTGCTCTGATGTTTGGTGCATATATAATTGTTATATCCTCTTGATGAATTTACCCTTTTATCACTATATAATGACCTTTTTGTCTCTTTTCCATTTTGTCGGAAATAAGTATAGCTACCACTGCTCTCTTTTGTTTCCATTTATTTGGAATATCTTTTTCATTCCTTCATTTTTAATTTATGAGTATTATTTTAAGGTGAAGTGAGTCTCTTGTGGGCAGCATATATTTGGGTCTTATTTTGTTTTTAATCCATTCGGCTACTCTATGCCTTTTTTATTGGAGAATTTAATCTATTTCCATTTAAAGTAATTACTGATAGATAATGACTTACTAGTACCATTTTATTAATTGTTTTGTAGGTTCTTTGTTCTTTTCATCCTCTATTACTTTATTCCTTTGTGATTTGAGGACTTTTACAATGGTATGCTTTGGATCATTTTTTAAAAATCTTCAAACTGATAACTTTATTTTTATTTTACTTTAAATTTTAGGGTGCATGTACAGAACATACAGGTTTGTTACATAGGCATACACATACCATGGTGGATTTTTTCTTTTTTTTTTTTTGCTTTATGTATCTATTAGAGACTTTTGCTTTGTGGTTACCCTGAGGATTTTATAAAACATCTTATAATGGGCTATTTTAAGCTGATAGCATATAAATTTCATTGTATACACTTTTACTTCCCCTTCTACCAACTTTTATGCTTTTACTATCATAATTTGCATTTAAAAAAATAGTTTATATATTTAACAAATTATTGTGGCATTACTTTTAATAGTTTTGCTTTTAATCTTTATGCTAGAGATATAATTGTTTACCCACCATTATTACAGTATTAGAGGATTTTAAATTTTACAAGAGTACTTATCATTACCAATGAGTTTTATACTTTTATATTTTTTTCACATTACTAATTAACATTCTCTTCCTTCACCTGGGAGAACTCCTGTTAGCATTTCTTGTAAGGCAGTTCTAATGGTCAGAAACTCTTAGCTTTTGTTTGTCTTAGAAAGTGTTTATCACCCTGTCATTTTTGAAAGATAAGATTGCTGAGTAGTGTATCTTTTTTGGTTAAACATTTTTTTCAGCATTTTGAATATCATTCTACTCCCTTCTGATCTGCAAGATTTCTACTAAAAAAAAAAAAAATGTCCTGATAATCTGAAAGAGGTTCCCTTGTATGTAACAATTTACTTTTCCTTTGGTACTTTCAGCACTCTATTTTTGTCTTTAACTTTTATTTTATTTTTAATTTTTGTGGGTATATAACAGATACATATATTTATGGGGTATATGAGATGTTTTGATATGGGCATGCAATGTGAAATAAGCACATCATGGAGAATGGGGTATCCATTGCCTCAAGCATTTATCCTTTGAGTTACAAGTAATCCAATTATACTTTTTAAGTTATTTTAAAATATACTGTGTTTAACCTTTGATTATAATATGTCTCAGTGTGGATTTCTTTGGCTTAGTTTTATCTGATATCCTTTGGGCTTACTGGATCTATATTTCTATTTGTTTTCCCAGGCTTGGGAAGTTTTCTTCCATTATTTCTTTGAATATGTTTTCTTTCCCTTTCTCTGGCTCTTCTCCTTTGGCTGCACCAAATAATCTGCATGTTCTTACGCTTGATGGTGTCTACATAAATTTCTTAACCTATCCTCACTCATTTTAATTTTTTTTTGTTGTTGTTCCTCAGATTGTGTAAGTTCTTGCTGATTCTTTCTTCTGCTTGATCTATTCTACTATTGAATCCCTCTATTGAATTTTTCAATTCAGCTGTAGTTCTCCTCAGTTCTTCTGATTTCTGTTTGGTACATTTTAATATTTTCTGTCTGTTTGTTGACATTCTCAGTTTGTTCTTGAATTAGCTTCATGCTCATCAATGAGCATCTTTATGACTATTATTTTGAATTATCTGTTGGGTAAATGACATATCTCCACTTTACTTGGGTCAGTTTCAGATATATCTTGTTGTTTTATTTAGGAGATATTTCCCTTTGCTTTGTTTTCCTCCACCCTTACGTTGGTATCTATACATGAGATAAAACAACTACCTCTCCAAGTCTTGTCAGATCGGCTTCTTGTAGGATAAGTACCTCACCAGTCCATCTAGCCAGAGATATTGTTACCTCTCAAATCTATGTGCTTTTTCAGACTGCTATCTCTGTTTTTGGTGGCCCCTGGAGCTTAGGATGTGTCATATCCTGTCAGTACCCTGAGGCAAGTAAGTTAGAATGCGGACTCCCTAGATGTAGCTGGAAAGGTTGGGGTGTTGAATATATGTTTCAGTTCTTTCTATCTTCACTGTGAGGCTGGGCATGGATATTTATCTCCCACTCTTTCTACGGTAAGCCAGGGAGAGGATCTGTGGGAAACGCTTGAACTCATAGTCAGGCTGCACTCTCTGATTCTGGAGAGATAGTTGCTGAAAGACGGCCCATTATATATTGACCACTTTCTTTTCTGTGGTCTAGGGCCACTCATAAATGCAAAACCTCATTGACTCCTAGAGCTCCTAGAACAGGATCATTAAGGAGACAGTCACTTTAGTGGGACATAGAAGTTGTGGCACTTGGTGCATGGCCAAACTCCTTTCAAGTAGAATGAGTAGACCTGGATTTATTATTGGGTGAGCTAGAGGAAAAGCATATGAAGTTTCAAGCTCTGGCTCTGGTTGTTGCTGAGGGTTTTTTTTCCCCCTGTTAACTCCCCAGTGCAAGTCCATTAGAAACCAGGTCATTAAGTAGCCACTGGCACTATGTGCCATAAGCCCTTTCTGAAAAGAAAATGGGAGCTGTATGTTCTTACCCTTTTCTGCATTGCTCCAAGGGGATGTAGCCCCTGGAAGTATTTGCATGCTCACTGAAAAACACCTCTTTATTCTGTGATCTATGGACACTTGCATATGCCTAGTCCATAGCTAAGAGGTTTAGAATGGAGTTCTTTGGGTGGTAGCTGTAAAAGCTGGGGCAGTCAGTGAGAGGCATAAACCCCTTCCAGGAAGAAACAAAGAGCTGCATGTTTCTAGCCCCTTCTCTGCACTGCTTCTTGGGAATGAAGCCCTGTAAGTGCTTAAACATGTATATAAAATTGCCAGTTTTTTCTTTTTTCTGGATAGACTCACATATACTTAGTCCCCTCTGCTCTCAGAGTTGTAGCATGTTTAGGACACAGTACTTTGGGTAGAAGCTATAAAAGTGGGACACTCAATGCATGGACAAGCTCCTTCCAGAAAAAATTAATAGAACTGGAGTTATCACTGTGGTAAACTTGGAGAGAAGGCTCCAGAAGAGCCAATCTGCTTTTCAGGCTGCTGGTGGGTTAATATTTATCTGCCTTCTTAACTCCCTGATACAAGTTAGTTGGAAGCCAGGCTGCCAAGTAGCCACTGGAAAAGTATGCAATAAACTCCTTTGGGGGGAGAAACAGGTGGGTGGGTTTAAGCCCCTTCTCTGCACTGCTCCTGTGGGACCAAGGCTCTGGAAATGCTTATACACTTGTATAAAACACTGCCTTTTTCCTGTGGTCCACAGAGACACATGTGCCAGTCCCCCTCTGCTCCCTGAGCTAGAAGGTTTAGGATGCAGTCCCTTGAGTGAAAGCTGTAAAAGTTGTGGTGCTCAGTGTGTGAACAAATTCCTTCCAGGATAGATTAATAGACCTGGAGTTACTGTTGGTGTGAACTGGGAAGACTCAAGAAATGCTGATCTGTTTCTCAGACTGCCAGTGAGCTATTGGTTTCTTTAACTCCCTGATGCAAGTTAGTTAGAAGTCAGGCTGCCAAGTAGACACTGGGAGATTGTGTCCTTTCTAGGGAGACAAAGAGCTACATTTTTAAAGCCCCTTTTCTGCACCTCTCCTAGGGCATGAAGCCATTGGAAGCGCTTGCTTGCTTACATAACACGGATGCTTTTTCACTGTGGTCTAGAGAGACTCTTATGTCTCGCCCCTTCTGCTCCCAGAATTGGTGAATTAAGTGTCAACCAAGGGAAACCTTAGAGTTAGGGTGTTACATGTGAGGTCCAGACCCTCCTCTCCACAGGGAAAATCTGGGTGTTGGGGATTCCATTCAAGATTTTATGGCACAGTGCCTTGGGGAGAGTCTGTGTCTGAGTGTGCTTCAGCTTTTCCTACTCATGTGGTGTGGGTGTTCTCTCAATTGCCTGGTGGGTAGGAGTCTCTCAACTGGTATCTAACTTTCTCTCAGAGGGAACTGATCTGTGAATAGATGTTTTTTTTTTTTTGGTGCATTCGTGGGTAGAGGGAGAGGCAGGAGCTTCCTATTTTGCCATATTGCTGATGACACCTTGATTTTTTTTTAATGAGTGGGATATGTAATTTTGCTTGGGTTTCTTAAATTCAGGAAGTTTTTTGCAAAGATGAACTGGCTCAACCAGTTTTATATTATGAAATGATGAAACGTTACTGGAGCAAAAAATCAACAAAAAACCTATTTGCTTGGAATAGCTTACGTAAAAGATTTTATAGCTGCTATTTTTCATACATATGTTGAATATTTTAAAAAATAGTATTTCCAAAGATCACATGTTAGATTATGCACTTCCTATTGGAAACAAAGCTTGTGGCAAGAAAAAGAAAATGACAAGAGCTGTTGGTTAATGCATGAAATTATATTTTCAGGGCATGAAATATAGTGGGCATAGATCAAAACCCAGCCCTCTCAAAAACAGTTTTCTGAAGATTCATACACAAGCCTAATTGTCTTGTTTGAAAAGATACATAATTACTTTGATTGTTTGAGGCATCAGCCATGTCTCTGTATAACCCATCCGATATTGCCTTCTTCAGACTGTCATATTCCATCAGAGGACTGAGTTTATTTTCTCTCTCATCCGCCTTGCCTCAGCCTTTATCCTGAGCAGACGCTCATTCTTAACACACTTATCTAGCACTCCTGCCAGTTTCAGTCACAGCAGAATTCATTTTTGTCATTTAGTGCTGTTGAATCTGTTACCCAATCTAAGCTCCCCTCCCCAAAATTCCAAGTTCTTATTTGAATATGGGAATTAGACACTGGTCAACACCATTGTCTTCGAGCATCTGGTGAGTTTTGGATTGATCGATTAGGCTGTTGATTCAAATGCATCCAGAAGAAAGAGAAGAATTTCTAACATCTGACTCCTTTATTTCCTTCAAGGCCAGTCCTATTGGCCTTTTGTGTACCTGTTACTTATTTTCAGATGTTTTAAAATAGTATCATTATGTTTGATTATTCAGGCATTGGCTGTTTAGCCTGTGGGTGCTTCATATCCTGAGTTTGTCTTTTTTGGGTTACAAAAGTCTTCTCATTATAATATTTTCTAGTCTTTAAGCTTCTTAGAGGTAGGCACTACAACTTATTTCTTTTTTTCTGTTGGGGGGGTGAAAGTGGCCCCCAAATGGATATGTCCACATTTTAATCCCTGGAACTTCAGAATGTTTATTTGAAAAAAGGGCCTTTGCAGATATAATTAAGGATCCCGAGATGAACTCATCTTATAGTATCTACTTAGATTGGCCCTAAATCAAATGACTAGTGTCCTTGTAAGAGAGATGGAGGGCAAAACTGACACAGAGAACAAGGTGATTTGAAGCTGGGGGCAGAGATTGGAGTGAGGTGGCTACAAGCCAAGGAAACTGGCAACCACCAGAAACTAGAAGAGGCGTGGAACAAATTCTCCCATAGAGCCTCAGAGAGAGTGTGGCCCTGCTGACACTTTCCTTTCAGACTTCTAGCCTCCATACCTGTGAGAAAATAAATTTCTATTGTTTTAAGACACCTGGTTTGTGCGAATGTCTTACACCAGCCACAGGAAACTAAAGCACTCCCTACCCATGGCACCTGGAACAAGATCTGGCACAAAGGTTCTCAGCAAATTTTCCTGCATTCATAAATGATTTGTGACTAAAAAGACTGATAGAAATAGGACAGTATTTAATAAGAACAAGCCAGTTTTAGCTTATCCATGCTTTCTGTTCACTCCCTTATTTAGATTAGTAAATATTCAAGTTTAGTGACAAGCCTATGTGCCTGAGCATGGCTACTAGGCCTTTGAAAAAGCATTGGAAATAAGATATCCAGGACTTTCATTGCCTCATTCAGCTGTGAATGGTGAGAGTGGTTTTCTAATGGAATGATAAAATGCTCTGCCAATCCTTTCATAGGAATTAAGGTTGTTTTTGGAAATGAGAACCATCAAATCTTTTCTGGCAGCCACAATCTCTATATTCTGAACATAGGAACACTCTAGTTGTCTCATGTCTCTATCTGGGCGATTCTGGGCTGCCCTACAGATGTGAGTTTAGAAAACCAGTATGTGTATTATCACTGAAATGGCCTTAGATATATATGGTGTTGCTACCAGTCAATTTCTGATCATTGACTGAAAGAAGTCTGAACCTGCTCACAACTCTTCAGCAGGGTAACAACTTGAGTTTGAAGTATGTATAGATGTGAACAGAAGCACAGTTAGACAGTTTCTTCCAATATTAAAAGAAATGATTTGAAGTCATATTCAAATTACCTTGAGTTATTTAAAAAGAACAAACCATTAGCCACCATGCTGGAAAACCTTGAAGGTTTTATTCTCAATATCTTTACATTAATACAGATGCTTTTTATTTTGTGCTGAGAAAATCAGTCTGTTACACAGAATGTAACTTTAATATACAACATAGAAACTCATCCTAAATTAGTTACAACAAGGACCTACAAAAAACTTCATAGGAAAAAAAGTTACGTAATATTGCCACCGTATTTTTTTTTTTTTTAGTAGACTGACCTTGTCAGACCCTGTCACCAATGCTCAGCTCTGTAAACATGGTTATTTCCATGTTCTGGGGGAATTGTTAATAATAGGGACACTAGAATCAGCCTAGAAAGTCATAGCACATCACTATATACAGTCCTCAAAAATAATTTATCATACTGTGTCTAAAAAAAGGTACTAGGGTTGTTCCTTTGCTCTGTTTCCATATTCTGGAGCTGCACATGAGCACTTTTGTCTAACAGTCTAAAAACACAACAACTGAACTTCAATTCACAATCACAGAGATGAGGTGGTGGAGTCGAGGACTTCCCCGCCCATTGCACACCGTTGGGACATACGTGCTTGCGGAGGCTGGAAAACAAAATGGGACAGAAAAGTCAAAGTTAGTCAAATGGGACACAAAGGTAATACCATGAAGGATACAATGGGCTTTGGGGACTCAGGGGGAAAGGGTAGGAAGGAGGTGAGGGATAAAAGACTATAAATTGGGATTCAGTGTATACTACCCAGGTGATGGGTGCACCAAAATCTTACATATCACTGCTAAAGAACTTACTCATGTAAACAAATACTACCTGTTCTCCAAAAACCCATGAAAATAAAAAAATGTGAAAAAAATAAAAACTCATTTTAACTTGGCTTTGGAAAATGCTAAGTCGTTAAAATGCTAGTGTAGGTCAATTTTTAAATATGTTCTGCTCAAAATTAGTTTGCAACCAGGAACATACCACCACTAATGCTACACCTTTTGATGGGAGAATTTATAAGTATAATCATTGTTGAAGGAAGTCACTTGTGATTTGAAAATTAGCTTTGGCGATCTATAAACCGGTTAAGATACAATGTACAAAATCAAAAGCTCACTGCAGTTTTTTTTTATAGGTTACTAAATTATTTACTCTTTTCAGCACCTTAATTAGTTTTGTTCTCTTTATACAGGGATGACTCTCATATTGTCCCTGAGTCATCTGTGAACTCCATTCCCTTAGAGAATGGTTTGATATATTTTAATTGTTCAAATGGATAACAGTAAAAACACTAGTAAGGGCTGGGGTGCTAAAAGCTTCAATTTCATGGCAGTTCTCATCAAAGATACTCCAAAGGGATGGTGCCATTGTTAATGATAATAGTGACAACATTGTCATGGTGTGCATATAATATGGATATGTATATTCCTTCTTTTCATGGCACTCAGATTTCCTAGATACAACTCTTAGCTGTTAACTTTTGGTCAAGTTTTATTTCATGAGAAATCTAGGTACAGATAAGTTGTATATATTGCACCTTTAATGCTTTTTCTTTTCACTGAATGAGAACAAAAGCAAGGAGCCCCATTCTTTATGGAATGAAACCATGTAGCCAAGAAAATAGGTTAAAGAGATGGCATTCATTCCATTATATTTATGGTCTCTCTCATACAACCCTTTAGCCTGTCTATTTGTACATATTCTCACCAGTAGGAGCTGATCCTCTGGGATACTTGATCACAGTCCAAATCAAATTGACCAGCCATCTGTCCCATTCTTCAAGAGCATATCTTAAAGTTAACATGCAGATAAACTGGCTTCATGCTTAAATTTTCATACTTGATAGTGGACATATTATTGGCTCATACGTTTGCATTTTACCTGTGCAACATTCCTATTAATTTTCTTAAACAGGAGCAACTATTTAGGAAATTTGAGATTACATGGCATTCAGTGGGCAAGTATTCACTATACTTGTGGCACTGAAGTCTGTCGGCAGGTCCACTATGAGGGAATCTACAGCCCCTGAGTTTTGCATTGATTACTTGGCTAGGTATGTAAGAAAATCTATGAAGTCAAGTTTGTGTGGCTACCTCAAGTTACGCTGGAGTCATACGACATGGTAACTCTCTTGGAGATATTTTTTCATCTTATTGTTAGGATCACGTTCAATTTTCTTTACAATATGAGCCCATTAAAAGCTATAGTATCTCCGAAGGCAGGTATGGTGTAATCTGCATTTCCCGAAACTGCTACAATGAAGAATTGTATGTGCCAGGTAAATACTTGAGGGAAAGTGGTCATAATCATAATTCAAAATGTGAGGGCTTTATTATTTGTAAATACTTTAATTAGATAAATTGTTTCCATATATTGTATCTAATTCCAGCTTCATCAAAGCTAGATGAGGTAAGAGAAAGGGCAAGGCAAAGTGAGATTCATAATGGGTTACTGGAAACCTAGGAAAGCACTCTAGGCCATTCAATATGTGCTTTTCGCAGCCCCTTGTATGCAACTGCCTACCTGATGTCTTCATGTGGATGTTTAAAAGCTACTTCAAAATTAAAGGCTAAAGCTGAACTCTTGGTTCCCTAACCTGTCCTCATTTAGCTTTCCTCTCCTCAGTGAATGCTTTTGTCATCTGGCCAATTGCCCAAACCAAAAATCTAAAATTTATATTTCATTCCTTTTTGTATCAACTCTTCCCCATGTCAAACCTATCATCAGTTTGAGTCAACTCTAGATGTACATCTAACTAGTTCTCTTTGCATCTATCACCCTGGGGCAACCTACCATGATCTTCCTCCTGACCATTGCAAGAGCTGCACCACTGCCCTGTCTGTTTTCACTCTTGCTTTTTTGCAATATATTTAAAATACTCTCACAGCAGTGAGAGTATTTTAAAATATAAGTCACCTATATATGCCCTTCCAGTGGTTTCCCTGTGTGCTCTTTTTACTCTGGCTTATAAATCCTGCCGTGATTTGGACCATGCCTCTCTTTTTGTGTTTACCTCATTTCAAATTTTCTTTCCTACTTTTTGCTTTTGTTCTCAAACATGGCAAATCTGTTTCTCAATTGCGTGCCTTTGCTGTAGCCTCTGCCTCTGCTAGGAATGTTCTTCCCTCTGATCAGCTAGTGTCTGGCTCCTTGTCATCCACATCTGAAATGTTACCTCGAAAAGGCAGTCATCAGGCCACCTAATTTAAAATAATAGCCAAACAGTTACTATCTGTCACACCGCCCAGTTTTGAAACAGCCTAGCCCAGTTGTTGCTGCCTGAGTTTTTTCTTGCTTATTATGATTTTTGGTGTAGCATCCTATAGCCTTGAGTAGAAAATATGCAGGGGCCTTACTTATCTGTTTCATTATTTTATCTCTAATGCTAGTCATGGAATAGACCATCTATAAATATTTCTTGAATGACCATATAAATGTTTGCATTTCAAAGAATCAGGAAACCAGTGGAAGTTTCAAGAAAGAAATAATCTTTTAAACTAGAGAGGTGACCAGCAAACGTGAGGCCTAGGGACAGCCTTATTTACAAACAGGTGGGCTTTTGCTTTTCAAGCCATATTGTGACAATGAGCATCAGCTACCCTTGCCAAGAGAACTGACTCAGGTTGTGAGCTCCCCATACAGGCGTGCTGCCTTTGACATTTTAAGTAATCTCTTTATCTTTTCCAGGATCAAGCTTTATTATTTCTATGCAGGCTAAAAATGAAATTTTTAGTGATTGAAGAGGAATAATGTGTTACAGGGATAAGTCTAGGAGAACGGAGGCCTGGGATTCAAATATCCCCTCTTAAGTTTGTATCTGAAACCACTCTGATGTTCCCTGTCCTCTTATGGAACTTGATGTAATGCTATTCTTTGGAGTGCACTCTTATAGTCAGATTGCCCATTGCATCCTAATTTCTTAAAAATTGGGTGTATCTTGCCTAGGTGTGAAGGACAGAGTCTGCAAAAGATAACTTCATGGAAAATTCTCCAGATCTAGTATAAAATAGTCATCTACTATGTGCCCCATGGACATCATTATGGAAGTTAATAGAACAACTTTGTTTCATCTGCCTGCTGCATAGGGGCATTCGAAGGAGCAACCTACGTCAGGACTCTTTGAGAGGAAGATAATACAAATTCAATGTCTTCTAATAAGAAATAGCAACAGCCAAAAATACCCACAAGACTCTTTTGCAACTACTTTTCCCCCTAAATACCTTTTTAATGTGTCAAAGGAGCTCTAACTTGTATTTTTCTGCTTCTCTTTTATTATTTCATCTGTAGCTTCGGCTTTTTATTATGCAAAAAAATTCTCATTTTTGCACGTGCTGTTGAATATAGTAGGGGAAATTATTGTTTTATGAGCTTACTATCTCAATTACTTTGCTTTTCATAAATATTTTATGTATGCCTCACATATTAGCCCATCTGTTATTCACCAAGGTAGTAAACTGTGTAGAAGGGCAAAGTACTGTCATTTATGTGTGTATGTTTGTGATGAACTTTTTCTATTATTCTGATGAAATCCTCATGAGTTTTTAATGGTGTAAGTTTAGCCCATTTTCTTAAGTGCGGTTAAGCAAATTTCTATAATCATCCTTTCTACCAGACATACAGCCTTATTTTTGGCTTTCCTGGGACTTAGGGTAAGTAGCAACTATTGGTACTCTAGGATAAGGTGTGCTTTTTGCCATTCAAAGTGAAAATTTAAGGTAACTGAAAAGGACCTTGTAGCTTCCACTATTGATCACAAAAGGGTAATTCACAGCCATCAAAAGGTATATTTAGCTTCACAAACTGGTGAAACATGGTCAGTGTAACCAAGTGGCAGCTTTGTCTTGCTCTGTGAAATCCACTTCTCTTCTACTAGTAATGCATGGGCTAGCCAGGCTTTGGGAAAAATTATTGCATTTTTAGGTAATTGGACCCTCGATCAATGCTAAATATATTTATTTAATAGATCTTTATGGATGCCAAGTCTCTTAGTCAATTTAGTGGCTGAGACTGGTTACTGAGAATCAGCGTTACTTAACAGTGTTACTTTGTATCAGTCTCGGAAAAAAAAAATAAACATTTCGACAAGACAGACATTCCAATTTGCTCCATCTGTTCCATTTCCTTGCTTTTGATGACCTCACATAATTTTTCCCAGGAAGTCTGTTTGTTTAAATATTTTACTGTTATGGTGATGGAATCCAGTTTCCATTAGCTGTTTGTTGCCTTGTGTCCTGCTTTGTCATTGAATCTGTTTTCTTACTCATCATCTTAATTTTACTTGTGCTTGGGTCCCTTGGTCCATTTCAGGAGAATCGTATCTGTTGATTGATTAATATATGTTATCTGGGCAGATTAGGACACTACTACTACCCATTGGTTTGGTATTCTTGCTATGTCAGAGATTTCACAGCAGAAGGCAAAGAATTCATTATTAAGAAATATAGACTGGGCCTGGTGCAGTGGGTCAGGCATGTAATCTCTGCACCTTGAGAGGATCTCTTGAGGCCAGTCAGGAGTTTGAGACCAGCCTGGGCAATGTAGCAAGACCCTGTCTCTAAAGAAATTTAGCTGGGCGAGATGGCATGTGCTTCAGGTGCTGAAGTGGGAGGATCACTTGAGCCAAGGAGTTTGAGGCTTCAGTGAGCTAGGATCGAGTCACTGCACTCCAGCCTAGGTGACAGAATGAGACCCTGTCTGTCAAAAAGGGTCTCTTCCAAACAAACAAACAAACAAAAAACAACAACAAAAAAGAAAAGATATAGACTGAATTCTCAGTGACTGCTTCCTCTTTATGTCCCAAGTAATGGTTTTAAACTGTTAACAGGTAGATTTAAGATCATCATATTCATTATGTCATAGGATAAAAATCTGCAGATCCAGGATTTAGTTTCCAGTTGGGGAGGTATAATTGTATAAAAGCAATGACTTCCTCATTCAGTGATTCTTTTCTTGTGAGACAAGATTTATGGAAAAAGAAGATATGGCATATACCTTTTTATGACTCATAATATAACTTCATTAGCTTACCAACAAAAATAGCACTGGGTCTTAGTCCATTTTCTGTCTCTATGACAGAATATCACAGACTAGGTAATTTATAAAGAATAGACATTTATTTAGCTCATGGTTCTGAAGGCTGGAAAGTCCAAGAGCATGGCACTGGGCATCTGGTGAGGGCTTTCCTGCTGCCTCATGGCATGGTGAGAGGCATCACATGATGACATAGAGTAAGCGTCTAGTTCAGGTCTCTCTTCCTCTCCTGTGAAAGCCATCAGTTCCATCATGGGGGCCCCACCCTGGTCACCTTATTTAATCTTAGTTACCTACAAAAGATACCACCTCCAATCAACATATATGAATTTGGAAATTAAGTTTCCAACACATGAAATTTGAGGTCACATTCAAACCATCAGTTTTCAACTAAATACTTCCCTCCATTGTTGCCACATCATATTGCTTTAAAATATCATGTTCTTTTACTCTCTTTTCCTCCCCCTCAAAAAGTACAAAAAAGGATGCCCAATAAATAATTGGTAAATGAGAAACCTCAATTTTTATGTTTTTCTACCAATTCTGCATTCTTTTCACTATCTCTTAGTTGCTCAACATCAGTGATTTATCCTCTTTTCTATCAAAATATGTTTTCAGACAAGGACCAGAAACTTACTCATCTTGAGGCTCAGAAAACTAATGTGAGTTGCATGTGCTACTATGCCTAGGGACAAAAGTCTAAAACCAAAAGTGTTAAACTCAAATAAAATTAGTTTTAGTCTTCCTTTCTAGTGGAACTAATCCTGTTAGCGTCACCTTTAAATTATGTACAGTATCAGAACACTTTATTAGCTTCTACTGCTATCACTCACTCTGTTCTAAACCACCACCATTTGGACTACGCCTCCTAAATTATCTCTCTGACTGTTCCCTCTTTTATATTTTGACCACACAGCCAAAACTCATGCTTTTAAAGTCAGATCAAACCACAACTTTGATGAAACCCTTCTAGTGCTTTCTCATTTCTTTTGATAGAAGAATGAATATCCTTACAATGACTTCCAAAGTCCTACATGACCTACTTCCTCTCTGTCTCTCCTCTCACTTCCACCTTTATTCATCTTCCTGTAGCCACATTCAAACCTAATTTGCTTGGCCAGGTGACTACATAGTATCATTAGGGGACTCTCAGCCATATTATGCTGTGTTTTTTTTTTTTTTTTTTTTGGAGTTTCGTTATAGAAAAGAAGCTTGGGCATTATGTGATATACTTTTCTTTTATAAAGAGCCTCTTTGATGTTCTCCCAACTTTGGCCTTTGCATTTGTTGTTCCCTTTGTCTGGCATGTCTTTCCATCAGATATTGGCATGGCTCACTTCCTTTACTTCCTTCATGTCTCTATTCAAATGTCATTTTATCAGAGAGGCCTTCCTGACAACTCTATTAAAAATAGTAACTTTACATTTCCAGTGTGTCTTATTTGTTTATTCTCCATTAGTTTCTCCATATCCTTTATAAACAGCTGATATGTGCTATTGGTTTATCTGTCTGTGCTCCTCCTCTGGCCTGGTTACAATGCAAATATGATGAGTATACAATTTTTCTGTTTGTTAATCGCTACATCCTAGAGCTGTGTCTAAGACCAAAAGCTTCTTCAATGAATGAGTGAATTGAAGATGGGTCAGATCAGATTGGTTATTTACTTGGTAATATGGTTTTATTCTGTGTCCCCACCCAAGTCTCACCTTGAATTGTAATCCCCAGGTATTGGGGGAGGAACCTGGTGGGAGGTGATTGGGTCATGGGGTGGTTTCACCCATGTTGTTCTCATTACAGTGAGTTCTCATGAGATCTGATGGATTTATAAGTGTTTGGAAAGTTCCTCCTTTGCTTGCTTCTCTTCCCTGCCACCTTGTGAAAAAGGTGCCTGCTTTGCCTTCCACCATGATTGTAAGTTTCCTGAGGCTTCCTTAGCCAGGAAGAACTGTGAGTCAATAAAATCTCTTTTCGTTATAAGTTATGCACTCTCAGGCAGTTATTTATAGCAGCGTGAGAATGAACTAACATATTTGATAAGGGAGATCTCTCCAAAAGCCTATAAAATTACACCAGGTAGATCAGACATATCCCACATATATATTTTCTCATATAGGTAGGGATTTTTATGCTATATAGGCACACAAATCTATCCATTTAGGGATGCTGTCCAGAGAATTTCCCTTAAAGTAAAAAAAGAAATAGGGAAGGGAAATTGATGTTAGACTCTTTGCTTGTTTTAAAGAACTTAGCACCTAAAAACAATGCATGTGCAATGGTTTATTATATACATTCCTTTCTAAAGTTAGCATATCTACATAGTTTTAAGCATAGTACCATGTTGCCAAAGAAATTTTATAAATTTGGAGTTACCTGGAAATGCACATGGCTATAGGTATTGCTCATAAAATATTCAGCTCTCTGGTTTAGGAATGCTGAGTTTGCATTCTGTTCATATGTACAGGACAGAATGTGGAACTATACAATGTAATTTAATTCAAGGAGGTGATCATTGCTTTTTAAAAACTACATAATGGGAGAAATTATGTCTTTGATATAAACAGTTAGTCACCACTAGCAATATTATTTTATTTGTCTTCATCAAATCACATTTTCTGAGAAGCTTTGTGGGTAGCTCCTCTAGAAGATCGCACCTTCTCTGTGTGCAGCCTGGTCCTGTGGACTACTAGGGTCTTAGATGGACATGATTTATGCTGTTGAACTCCTTGGCATGGGGCTTTTGAGAGGAATACAAGTCTGTACCCATGCTGATAGAACAAGATGCCATCAGATATAGAGCTGAAAAGTAAGATTTTAACTTAAAAAAATGGAATTTGCAGATGCTAAGCTTCTCATTGTCAGAATAGTCTATGAGCTGAATTTTGTAACTGAGCTAAGGCAGCAAATCCAGGGAGGCCAGAGGAACCATATAGCAGCTTTTGAGAATTTCACGTATGACTTGAGTTACCAAATTCCTTAAAGTATCTGGTAGACAGGGCCCTAGTTTTCTAATCTAGAAATGTGGTTATTAGAATAAATGGTCCAAAGTGGCCCTTTCAGCTCTGGTATTTGTAGTCACTGTTATTAAAGAGGGTGGGCTATACCTGCTTGAGGAAAACCTAGCGACATATTAGAGATAAGGAGAAAATGATTTAAGGGATGGAAAAAAGCAGTTGTGAGACAAACGCAATGACAGTGTTAAATAGAAGAAAGGAGAGGTACTAAACATCAATTCTCTAATACATGTAGAGTTACCTATTATAGCTGGAGACTCTATTCTTTCATTCACAATGACAACGGGAGTGAAAGGGAATGGAATGAGATTCTCAGGAATGCTGTGGACTTTCTTTTTTGAACCTTTATTTTACGTTTGGCAGTATATGTGAAGGTGTGATACATAGATAAAAGCATGTCACAGGGGTTTGTTATACAGATTTTAAGTGATGAAATAAGCCCAGTACCACCCAATAGTTATCTTTTCTGTGAATTTTCCTTTTTTTTTTTTTTTTTTTTTTTTTTGGTGGGGAGCAGATTTTGCTCTGTTGCCCAGGCTGCAGTGCAGTGGTGTGATCTCGGCTCCTGCAACTTCCGCCTCCTGTGTTCAAGCGATTCTCCTGTCTCAGCCTCATGAGTAGCTGGGATTACAGGTATGTGCCACCACGCCTCGCTGATTTTTGTATTTTTATTTTTTTTAGTAGAAATGAGGTTTCACCATATTGGCCAGGCTAGTCTTGAACTGCTGACCTAAGATGATTCACCTGCCTCGGCCTTCCGAAGTGCTGGGATTACAGGTGTGAGCCACCTGATTACAGGCTGAGCCACCACACCCAGCCTCTTTTCTATGGACTTTCTAAAGGGAAAAATAGATGAACATTTATCTCGTTTGGATGCTTTGGGTATATTCTACATGGAAGCAGCTGGCTTGACTTGCTAACTATTCTAGTTCTTCCTGCACTGCCCATTAAAGATTTATGTGTATGATATACTTGTGGCAAGAAAGACCATCAATTCTGTCTGTATTACCAAACACCTTGCTAATTTTCCTGGCCAGGCTAGTACATAGTGTCATGTGGGACTCCCTGAACTTAGAGTTCAGGCATACAATACTGTTTTTTGGGAGCTGCACTATAGAGAAGAAGCTGGGGCATTACGTGTTATGCTTTTATTTTATAAAGGCATATTCAGACTTCATCGATGGCTTGCTCCTGCTAACTAGGCCATTACCTCCTGCTAACTGAGCCAAAGTCTGGTCTTTACGTGCTTGCTTTCTGTGGCTGTAGCTGTGTGGAAAATGCTGCAGTGACTCTAGAAAACTGTTCACTTAACCTTTTTATGCTACTACTTTCTTTTTATAATGCAAAAAAACTTTGCGATAATAAATAATTCTATTAATTGAACAGTTCACGCATTGCCACCTAAACAAGTGACTTTCTGAATAAGGTTTTGGCAGAGAAAATCAATCTCCATATGCTTACAGCTCCTTGGGGACCAAAATCATCATTAGGTGGTGGTAGTTTCTTGGCTGATCTTCATGATAATGACATACATACATCTGAACGATTACCATAAGCAAGAGACACGTATCCTTATAGGACCAAGTCTAGGTACATAAGAGCTCTGAAGACCATAAGCACACATCATTTTTCATCTCTCTCTCCCCAGTCTATGCTGATACAAAATCATATTAGTGCCAATATCCTGACCTGCATGACTGCTATGGGGTTTTATGCCATGTAACTTCATATGTACTTCCGGCTGTCTCTTAAAATATTATGCAGTTCTACTTACATTCCCAACATATGTTCTTGATTGCCTGTCCTTAGGAACCAGCTCTGGGAAACCCTTCTTCTTCTAGAGCAGAAGAGAATAAAAATGACCCCTTTTTCATCCAGATACAAAGGATGTTTGCTTATGTGTGTGGGTGTGGGAGTAGAATTAAAAGTATGAGTTTAGGATTTCAAGGTCTCTGAGTTGTACTGTCATTAGAAGGAGCATGCCCACTTTTAGTAAATGTTTTCTGAGTGTCCAGGTTCTTCTATGCTGGAAATGCCTTCCCTGAAAGTTCCAAAGGGAGCCTTGGAAATCACTGCATGAGGATGTGGCCGTTGGCATTATGAAGCAAAGGGTAGAAAATCAGAATCCAACTCCCTCTCTGAAACCCTGCTTCCTCTTCGATGGTTTAGAGAACCTCCCAGCACTGACTGCACTGATATCAGTGGATGAAGTAGATAAGGATGGGTTGGGTAGAGGTCCTCAAAATATTTTCCTTGGACCACTTCTATTGAAACAGCTGGGGTATCTGTTATAAACCAGATTTTTGGCCTTTGCTCCAGACCACATGAATTAGAATATCTATGGGTGGGACCACAGCATCTCCATTTCAAAGAAGTTATTTTTCATATACAAATATCTGAGAACCATTGATCCATGGGTATTATTAATGGAGAAAAATTAAGGTTTCATTTATTTTTATTATTCTTCTACTGTATATAGTTAATCAGGCACAACTTTAATTGTACTCTTTTGCACATAGCAATGTGTAAAACATTTCAGTTTTCCAAGATGTTTTTAACCACGTTCATTCTTTCATGGCTGCTTCTGAGTTTGGTCATGCTTTTCCAGTTTTTTAGAGCAATTGCTCAGCTTTAAAAATTGCTTTCTGCTATCAACTACCATGGCTGCCATCAGGAGACTCTTCTAGGCTCCAAAGTAATGTGATATTTCTCCTACTCTCTTGCCAGAGAATTAACTTAGAATTGATATGGCTGTCCTTTCCAGTTGGGGTGACTTCTTGTTATCATACAGGATTATGTCAAGTCACTGTAATTCTTGGTAAGATGCAGTACTGGATTAATTTGGGATTTGGAAAATGTGGCATAATTAAAATGGTGACAGATTCTTTGAGAGGTGGGGTCCATGCACCTCCCCTTGAATCTGAGCTTTGATAAATAAGCATGGTACCAGTTATGCTGTACCAGTTTCCTGGCCAAGCCAGTTTCTATATCCTTTTTTATGGAACATGCTCTTTAGGAGCCAGCATGGATAGGCTTCCTGCCAAGATGCCAGGAATGAGTGAAACGATCATGGATCTTCCAGATCAGCTCAGTCTCTGCTTAAAATCATGAAAGAACCTCAGCCTCATGAAGCAGATGAACCAAGCCCTATCTGAATTCCTGACTGGTAAATTGTGAGAGATAATAATAAAAAGAGGTATTGTTTTAAGACTTTAAGTTATGGAGAAGTTTGTTATGCAGGAATAAAGTGGAGGAAATGAGATAACCCTATTTCCATATTAGCTTACTCTCATCTCTACATTGGGTTTTGTTTTTACCTCTGAAGAGAAAGTGAAAAACCAGCGGCAATATGGGTAACAATTACCCAACGAAATAAAGTTATAACATTCTCACTGGAAGAACATAAATTGTGTACAACCCAAGTAAAACACATGCTTTATCTAATGAGCTCAGAGCAGTTTAAGGAATGTTTTTGATTTGTAAAGCAACATATTTCCTAGTATTTAAGAGGGAAATGAATATAAATTGAACTGACTATATAATAGAGGAAACAGACACTAAGATATTAAATGAATTGCTTCAATTCTTAGCAAAGTGGGTTAGTAACATGTTCATGCACAGAACTAAATTCTGTGTAGACCACTGGCCTTTCAACATCTTTGATTGTGATTCATAGAAATAAATACATTTTACCTGGACCTGGTATATGTATACATATATCTCCTCATGACTTACCTTTCATGCCTTACCTTTATTACTAAGATTTTCTATTATTTTATTTCAAAAGATACTGGCCAAAGATACTAAATTTCATGACCCAATAATGGCTTACAATCTACAGTATGAAAACCACTGTCCTAGACACCAAGATTCATGGGGCCAGGGATTCTGTCCTATTCATTACTGTGTACACAGTGCTTAGAAATTTTTGGTGTGTAGTAGATACTCAAAAATTTAATGAATACATTTCTTGATATTAAATATTTCCAATTTATGAAAATGGGAAGGATTTTAATTGAAAGTCAGGAAATCCAGGGTCAACTCTTGACTCTTGAATCATTGTACATCCTTGAGGAGTAACTCCAATTCTCAATTTTCTTACCTATAAAATAGAACTTGTGATATTCGGTACTCATGAGGGCAAAATAAATTCATGAATATACAACTACCTTGAATAAAAGATGTAAAAATGCAAATAACAGGTGAATGTATTTGTTACTTATGCACTTTAAAATGCCAGAAGATGTTATATAAAATCTTCATTTTGTTACATGATAACACTTCACTGATTTTGATTAATTAGGGAAATATTGCTGAAACAATGAGGTCTGAATTTAGACTTTTTAAAAAAAAGTTTATTTAAAATTTTATTGAGTAACAAAACATTCTAAAAATGTTCAAATACCTGTCTTGAAATACTATTTGGGTTACTATCAGATTAGCATACTGAGTAATAGTTTAACAGGTCTGCTGTTGTTGCAGTACATTGTTTTTATGTAAATGGATATTTCTGAATTTCTAACAAGAGACTTGGTTGGAGAAAGTGCCCTTGTTATCCCTTCTATAATTTATTGATTTCCAGCATCTGTATTAGAAAATTCTGCCATTTCTAAATTACTGAGGTCTGGATATATGCGATTTTGAATAATGTCTGCAGAAGACTTATGGACTCTGCTAAATTGTTCTAATAACAACCAAAAGTTCTGAGCTAGCAATAGGACAATTTTGCTGGGATAACCTTTTTTTTAATTCTCCCTGAAAACCCTGCCAAAGACCTAGCATTATAAGAACTTTTCCAGCTTGCTCTCTGGGAGAGGCTACATAACACAGTAGTTAAGTGCACTGGCTTTGAAATCACTGGAACTGACTCTAAATTCTGGTTCTGCCATTTTTAAAGTGTGTGACCCTGGGTGAGTTTCTTTACCTTAAAAGGTTGGAGCATTGATTAAGACAGCACACACATGCACACATGTGTGTAAAGTATTTAGCACTGTTCCCAGCATATGAAAAACACTCAACAAATGAAAGTTCCTGTTACCTGTTGTTGTTATTTGTATTTGTTATTGACAATTCTCTCTGGTCTGGATTAGGTAGCTGTTAAGATTAGTCTGCTAAAGAAGAGCTTTGTTTGCTCAAGGAGTAAATGTATTTCTCTAAGATCCAAGGAAAACAATCTCATAGGCTTTGCCATGCCCTGAAGCTCAACTTTTGTGACACCTTGGAGTTCAGCTAGAAAGACAGGAACATGCAGCCTATCCCTGAACACGTGCTCTCAGTCTGTCAGTCTTCCCTCTGTTTCCTGGGGAAGGGCTGCCCTGTTAAAGTCTGTACTTTGGTGGAGAAATTGGGGCACTAATGTGATTGCTCACCCTGTGATGCTGAGCTATTTTGAAGTATCCTTTGTAATCAACTCAAGGCAAAATTGTGAAGCAGTCATTTGTCTCTGTCACTTTCTGTCCTCCCTCCCCCTCTCATGGCTCCAGTTCTTTTCTTTCCCCTCATCCCATGTCAGTGAATTGCTTCTACTTCATGCCACAAGTTAGCTGAAAATGGCTTAAAAGGTTGTCCCCCTTCAGGTACATTTGTGCTTTAGAGAACTCTAAAGAATTAAATCAATGATTCTCTAAGGATAGTGTTTCAGACATTTGCAGGCCAGTAGCAGAGAGAATTTGGGACTGGGAACTATCCTAGTATCCTCAGTTCACACTGCCTTCTCAGCTGCGAAAACATTGTGTTATTGAAGTAGGAGGAAGGTCTATTCCAGTATTTTCCAAGGTGTGTTCCACAGGATGTTAGTTTTACTGTGATAAAATACTTTTAAAAGTATTTTAACTTTGTTAATTCTTAACAAAGTTAAAGATGTTTTCTTGCTGTAGAAACATGTATAACATATGCGTGTTAAAGGAAATGATGTTAACTTTCAAGGAGGTATTAAGAATGTAGCATTTTTCATTGTTTTTTATTATCTTCCCCTTTTATTTTTTCATGAAGCCCATTTGGCATCTGTGTCACGTGGAATATACTTTATAAAACACTAATCTAGTCCAGTCCCCTAGTAAAATCAGGCAGAAAGCAATAGAGTGACTTGTTCAAAGTTCTCTATTAAATTGATTACAGAACAGGACTAGAGACCAGGTTATCTAACTCCACAACATGGTCAAACCCCTAATCGCAGCTATGGATTTAATGTCTTTCTTCCCTGCTAGACTGTATGTACTGCCCAAACAGAAACTTTGACCTGTTTGCTCCTTACTGTATCCCCAGCACCTAGCACAGTACCTGACACATAGTGTTTAAATCCATACTTAGAAAGATCGACTTGAGATTGTTCATGGGGACATACATGTGTTGCCTGTTCTTGGCAGACTGATTCTGACTACAATGCTACGTGTGAAGGAGTTAGTGCTGAGTTCCATACTTACACTGAGAATATGTGGTCCCAGTTCCACTGACACTGAACCTGTTGAGGTGCAGTCTGTGTGTAACAACGTTCTTCTGGGGTTGGAACAGGACGATGTGAACCTTGGGTGCAAACAAACAGCCCAAGACCACAAAGCCACTCAGGCTGACAGAGATGCACATGGTTGTTGTCTGCACCTACAAGAGAAGGTTGGCTAGTAAGTGTCTGGCTGTACATTCAGTCAAATGGCCAACTAAAGAGAGTGCTGAAACAAGATCAAAATGAAAATCCAAAATAATCGATAGCTTTGTTCTTATTATAGCCAAATACAGTATTTTTTTTGGATCTTCTATGTTTGGGGTAGTCTTAGAAATATTGCTTAGGATTTATAAGCAAACACCATTTGCGTGGGGCACTTCTGAATGCTTGCCAAGACTTCACATGGATTTTCTTGTTTGTTTTCTTTATATTTTTATAAAGATATTTCTGCAAAACCACAGAAGTTGGAATCTTAAATAGTAAAACATATTCAATGATGAGGTGGCCAGATTGCTGATGATTTCAGTCTATGAACTTGGCTTGTTTAAGGTTCACTATATTATTAAAAAACCTTTTTTTTTTTTACATTGTTCTGTCTCTCTTCCTTGCTGGAAGCTCTGCCTGTCGCTACTGATTTCCCTGTTCTTCATTGGGCAACTCTATTGGCTTTCTTCTGTGGTACCTTTGCTTTTGCTTAGTTTTTTGGCATCTCTCTGGAATTTTGATTCCTTAGGTACTCACTGTTCAATCTTCATGTTCTCTAGGCTTCCATACACCCATTCTCTGCAGATAATTTTGACTTCTCCCTCTTTGTATCACCTCAAAGTTCTCCAGAACCAGGGTTTATCATGTCTTCTCATTCTCATTCTGGAGTAACTTTAGATTTTTTTTTCCCTAGGCACATGCTGTTACAAAGTAGCATAATTTCAAGTGCCCTAAATGACTTTAGGCATCTATAAAACATTTCTGTAACGTGTCTGACTTTCCTGTCTAATTAAGGAAAGCTGAAGACTGAACACATAACTGGAGAAGCCGTATAATTTTAGAAGGCTTCCTTTTGTTTTTGTTTTTTGTAAAAATTTCAGGCTACTCTGTGGCATAATTCTTTAGACCTTTGTTTACTTTAAACGCCGAAAGCATAATCCATCCTCATCATTTTAAGGTTCTTGACTCCCTTAACTAGTCCAGTGCTGTCCAACTTGGGGCCCTCAATTGCAGGTTCCTTTCTTGTCAAATTCTCAGAAAACAGGCTGCTATCTGATTCTATGATGCAAAAACCTTCATAAATCTCAGATAATTTGTTTTCTACATATATGGGAAATATGATAGAATTGTCCTCTTTCTGTCTCAGTTCCTGACTCTGACTCTGAAGCCAGGAGGGAGAGACAAATCCAGATGTGCGAAATTTCCAGGGAACCTTTTCTGAAAGCATGTCTATAACTCTTGAATCTACTCATACACTTTAAGACATTACAAGAATTGGTGAGGAGAGGCATTTGGGAGGAGGGGATCTTGGGAAAAGCTGTACTGTGATTTTTGTCTCCTCAATGAAAGCCTAGCAAGGAGTGCTTCAATGTGGCCACTTACAAAAATCAGGTGTTTCTGCAGGAAGAGGATGCCCTGGATTGGGGCCTGATTTCTGCCTTGGAAATCTAGAAGGTGGGGAAAAGGCTAGTTGCTCTAGTGACATTGCACAGAACTTGCTACGGTCTTGAGGTAGTCCTTTGTTCTGAGAATTTATTAAAGAAAAGGTTATGTGAATGGTATGGATGGACAAGATGGGCCACACAAGAGCCATCATGCATGGTCTTGGGCCTATGTAGAGTTGCCTGGAGGCCTTCACAAAAAGAGGCTGGGGGTGGGATAGCTGGATGCCCTGGGAATGAGCATGGAGCCACCAGAGACAAATCATAATAGAGAACTGCCAGCCAACTCACTCAAGGTCCTGCAGGGAAAAAAGGCCACAGGGTAACTTTTGAAGATCACATGAAAAATGAAAACAACCTCTAGTCATCTCCCCAGGCATCTGAAGGATGTATCTTTAACCAAATGTGGACTTAGAGATCATAAAGTCATCTAGCCAAGGTCATGAATGTTTTTTCTCATTGTGCTATTCAGAGCACCAGAATGGAGCCTCACATGCGGTGAACATTTGGTATTTGAGTATGTCCACAGGAATTTCCATCCCAGGGTGAGGGATGATTACCCTTACTAAATACTGAAGAGATAATGGAAGAAGCACTAAAGTTGCATTTTTACCATAGTTTGTGCACCATGTTTATTCAGTATACCTGCTATAAATTTGAAACACCTTTTATTTATTGTAAATCTCAAATATCAATCTCACAGTTTCAGTTATCCAGTTCCCTCAGTAAGTCACACTATTCAAAGTCTGTTTTATCTGTAATTCTTTGTTGACTGTATACTACCAGTTCATGATGGTGTTTTCATCTTTGTCGAACTTGCAGCAATGCTTGACACAGTTAATCACTTCCTCCCTTTTGGCTTTCTGGACACATCTTTCCCTCAGTGGTTGTTCTTTGTCTTAGTTATCTATTCTACCTTAACTTTAAGTGCTGGAGTTCCCCAGAGCTCAGGTTTGGACTCTCTTTCTTCACCATCCCATTGAGTTTCATGGCTTAATATTGATGATGTCCACACACTTATTACTGGTTTTGACCTATATACTTTGAGCTTCTAGAATTAAATATCCAACTGCCACCATGACATATTCTTTTGGTAATGAAATAGGCATAGCATAATAATGTAATCAAAATTTGATCCCTTTCCCCAAGTATCCCTGTTTGAGTAAGTCACACCAAACGCCACCCAGTACGAAAGCCAGAGACCATCCTTGATTTTACCATTGGCCTCACACTCACACATCCAGTCTAACAGCAGATTCTGTTGGAAAATTATTCTGCATGAACCTGTCATGTTATTTTGTGAGCAAGGCTCTGACTGCCTTTGTTCCAGAATGTCTTTCAACGATTTTGTGTAGCAAAGAGCTTTAGAAGATAGAGACAGCCTACCTCTAGAACAAAGGGCAGCATACTATTCATTATAAAAGATTCAGGTTCCCTAGTCTCAGAGTTCCTCTCCTGTGATGCAACCCACTGACGGTACAGGGGTCACCTGGACTACTTTGTGTAGCCCTGTGAGAAGTGGCACTCAGGAAACCTGTGCAAACGCTGACACTCTGGCTCCTGCTATTGCTGTGAGTCAAAAAGTCCTTTAGGTTAGCATTGGTACAACTGTGATAGGCTAACTTGTTACCTTGTAAGTACGGTAAAATATCACAGTCTCTGACAGTTTTGGCAATGAGGATGGAATGCCAACAGATACATGGTTTTTTCAGAAAGAAATTAGGATAGCCTCAATGGTTGATAAACAGGGGAAAAAAAAGTCAGGTGTTTCTGCAGGAAGAGAGGGAAGTTGGTGGGAATCAGTAGCAAACATGTTGACTAAATTGTATGGTTAACCAGGAATAAATAGTGTTCCACTTTATTGCCTGCTAAGGAGGAGGATTTGGGGATGTGGTTGAAGGTTGAGTAACAGGAAGTAGGTTCGAACACAGCTGCTAGAGCTGATGTCCTGGCTGTTGTTAACTCTTCTCTGGAGGGTAGAGTGGGGTGAATTTCCTCCCCAGTTGGATTCAGGTCCACCTGATTCTAATAACTAGTACTAACATTGTCCTGGGTAGGCAGAAAATTCCACTCTCTATGTAGGTACAGTGCAGAGACGTGTACCTACACTGAGCATAGAGAGAGAGAGACTTTGCAGAGAAGGTAGAAGCCAGATGAATCATTCGAACTTTTACTGGTTTCCTTGGGAGGTTGTGGCATCAGGGCACATATGCTGGTTAAGGAAGAATGGCAACAGCTGTGCCATTGAAGGATTCATCCCGGCTGTAGTCCCTTATTCCAAACTTAGATCTATTCCAAGATGACAGTCAAAAAGATTCAGAGTTTTTTTGGCTTGTTTGTTTGTTTTGTTTTTCAGTGGAACTTAGCTGTCTGGGAAACTATAGCTGAGGCACTGACTTGTATTTGGGTGCATACTCACCTGGATTGGTCTGCAATGCTGACAAAAAATGAGCAAGGGATGCAAAAACATCTAGACAAATTCCTGCCGTCAGCGACAGCCCTTATGTTAAAACAAGGCAAGACCCTAAAAGATATTATCATGATGAGAGCGCAAATGCCCTGTTAATTTCGCATCAAAAATAAGCAAGTCACACTTGCTGTGTGAGTCAAGGCAAATTAATTAAGTGCACAAGCCACAAGTTCCAGCCAAAAAGCTATAGGCTCTGGCTTCTTAGTCAGTGGGTCACCAATGTTGAAGCACATGGTGACAGTAATGATGATCTTATTTCATAATTTAGTGTTTTGAGTGCACAAAAATATTGGACCTTCAATATGGTTGAGCCATAGGTAGCTGCTGAGTGCTTAAACTGAAGATAAATGTGTCTTCTCTATTGGCAAGGAGTTGCTCTCTCACTGTGCTGCCCTACTCCCTCCTCTCTCTCAATCCAAATTTTACCTGTTTTAAGGAAAATATTACTTAAGGCTAGATTAAAATTTCCCCTTCCTGAAGGGTGAGTGAAGTTCATACACACCAGACTAAGTATGCTGAGGAACGTCAGAGAGGGGGAGGAACTCAATGTTTTATGCCTTGTTTGTGATAGATTAGACATGTCAATTACCATCCTACCTATCATGGGAAAGGCAGAGGTGGTGCTAGTGTGAAGCAAGTAAGGCACTAGCCTCAGATACAAATTTAAGGAGGCATCCAAAATGCATTAATCAAGACAATAATGCAATGTTTTAAAAAATAAGAAATAATGCTAAAGCCCATGATAAACACGATGTCAACATTGTAAATAAGAATAGGATCAATAACAGCACCATGCTTTGGTATATTTAATCCTAAAGCAAAAAGAAAACAAGTAATACTGATCTTTTGAGTACTGCTTATACAGGTGTCCTAGCCTGCTCTACATTGCCTTGTAGAAATCAGGACTTGGCTGGGTGTGGTATCTCACATCAGTAATCCCAGAACTTTAGGAGGCCAAGGTGGGCAGATCACCTGAGGTCAGGAGTTTGAGACCAGCCTGGCCAAAATGGTGAAACCCTGTCTCTACTAAAAATACAAAAATTAGCCTGGCATGGTGGCGGGCACCTGTAATTCCAGCTATTTGGGACGCTGAGGCAGGAGAATCGCTTGTACCCAGGAAGCAGAGGTTGCAGTGAGCCAACATCATGCCATTGCCCTCCAGCCTGGGTGACAAGAGCAAAACTCTGTCTAAAAGAGAAAGAAAAGAAATCAGAACTCAAGGAACCTATACAAGTGCTGATACTCTGGCTACTGCTATGGCCATGAATAATAAAATTATTTGTTTCTGAATCAAGAGTCTTGTGTCTTCTGGCATGAGCATCCTGAAACTGTGGCAGGCTAACCTGGTAGTTTGAAAGCAGGGTAAAAACCTTTCACAGTCATTGACAGGTTCTACCTCTACTTCTAATAATCTCTGTTGTTAATATCCTACTGTAGGATGATTCTGACCCCAGTACCCACCTCAACTTCCTAACCAGTCTCCCCATTTATGCCTTTGTCTTTTTGTCATGTAGTAATAGAGTCTTTATAGCAGCTTGTTTTTTTTCCCCCTAAAATTTGAGATCATAAACTCCCCTGCTTAAAAATCTTTCAGTGATTTTCCTTTCCACATAGAATGAACTCTAAACTCTTTGCTATGGCTTATAAATTCCTACACGATTTAACTCTCCTGCCTATTTCTCATATCAAATCACTCTTCCATTTAGTCATTAAACTGTAGTCATATGCTTTTCTTTTCTAACATACTTTTGTTTAAGAGTGTTTGAACTTGCTGTTTCTTCTGCATAGCACGTGGAATTCCAATGTCTGGCTGCTTCCCTTCAGTGGAATATTTTCTTCAGTGGAATATTATGAAATAGGTACTGGCAAAGTAGGGATGACAAACTTTTTTTTAAAAGAATTTGAGATATAATATATATTTTCAAATCTTCAAAATAGTCAACATGGGAAAATAGGAATTTCTTTGTAAGTATTTTAACCTTGTCAAAATTCTGGAGTCAATTCTCAAATATCTGCCTACTGTAGGTAAATTGTTTCATCTACTCCAACCCCCAAAAGAACCTAGAGTCTTGACGATCTAAGTATTGTCTTTAGTCTGGTAGCATCTCCATTTCCTGGGAGCTTGCTGATATCTAGATTCTTAGTCCCCATCCTTTCTTACTGAATCACAATCTTTAGTTCAACAAGATCCTCAGGTGATTTGCATGCACATTAAAATTTGAAATAAACTGCAGTAACCTGCCTTTCAAGGCAATTTAAAAAAAAATCCCATTACAGCATTCACTACTGAATGAGCCTGCATTTTCATTCATTCATTATTTACCCTCCACCTCCATCTTCCACTCATTCCCCCACTAGGCTGTAAGTTACAAAAGAGAAGATACGTCCTCAAATATTTTTTGGAAGACATGAACAAAACACTCAGTAATTACTATAAATGAATTCCTTGATGGATAACTTTCCACTCAAACATGGCCCCATTTTTATTTACACAATTTAAGCTATGTATTGGATGCCAATGACTCAGTGTTTGATTCTTAAACCACCTGAGAAGGGTTAGTTGTGATCTAGCAGGAGATGACTTGGATAATTTCTTAAAGATCCTTTGAATTTTTTATTCTTACTGAATTTCTTGTTTGCTCTGTATTGAATTCCTATAATAGCTTCAATTAGTCCTCCTTGATCTAGACTCTACTCTTTCAAATCCAACCTTCAGAGTAAGGATATGTCTGTGGTACCCTATGAAGGGCATGGATTTGAATCAGAAAAACTACTGTTTCTTAACTGTGCCACCTGGGAAGTTAATTATCCTCTGTTTGCTCCTCTCTCTGATGGATAGCAAAATTTGCTTCCAAATTTCATCAAAAAGAGGATAAGGATAAGTGAACTCATGTATTTAAAGCATCTAGCAGAGCAAGCTGATCAGGAAGCTTTCTTTCCCTCTTCCCTTTCATGTCACTTTTTTGCCCAAGCAAATAATCAAAACAAAACAAACTCAAGACCTCAAAGCCCTTAAACATCTAAATGAACCACCCCCTCCTCCCCCCACCCAACCCATTTTCCACCTAAGACTGATAGTGGCTTCCTTCTTGCTGTTTCATTCCTGTCTTGTCTGAGGAATATTTCCTATATTCTCTAGCTACCTTAGTTGCATTTGCCCACCAAAGTTACTGGGTAAAAATTCCGTCTTCAAGAAGTAATCCTGGAAAGATCACGTTCTTATTCATACAACTCTTATGGAGCCCACAGGTATTTAGAATTTATTTCTTCAATTAATTATAAACTATTCTGTGTTTATAATTCTTGAATTCTTTCTTGTTTAATATCTTTCTTCCAGCTGAGATATAAACTTTGTGAAGACTGGAATCATGCTTTATGTTTATTTATAACTCACAACGGGTGGCAAAGTATTGAGTTGTAAACCTTGTTGATTGTTTGATGTTCAAAATTTCTTCAGCTGCTCTAAAATTATTGCTGCTGATTCTGTCTGAACCACATGATTTTCCTCTGGGAAATTTTAAATCTCAGTCTTGTTCTGGAATTTCTAGAGCAAGGGTCCCAAGTTCAAATTCTTATAGGGTCTATGAAAGTTCGTAAGTGAGAGGGGCCAGGTGTGAGAATTCAGAGATCAGTGGGAGACAGGGGCAACAGAAGCAAGAGTGCTGCCTTCAGGGTGAGCACTACTCAGATCCAGCTAATTGCTGAATGTAGGAATTTGGGCTCACATTTTTACTTTGTTAAGAGATATCAAGAATCTGGATATTTATGTAAAGTTTCTCAAATTTCTAACTCTGACAAATATTTCAAAACAGTACAGGCCCAACTAGATAAATTGGTGAGACAAGAAGAACATGTGATTCATTAGGGCAGTGGTTTTCAATCCTGGCTGCAAATCAGAGTTACCTAGTAAGCTTTGAAAAATCCTGATGTCCAAGCCACAGGCCAGGCCAATTAAATGAGAATCTCTGGGGCTGTGTCCCAGGTATCAATATTTTTTTAATGCTACCCAGTTGATTCAATATGCGCTAAATTTGCAAACCACTACGTTGGAGGCTTCAGTCTACCTTTCTCATTTCTTTTGTAAACTTAGGATTGGCATTATTTGTGAGGCCTCAGATGATCTTAGTGTCACTGGATACCTTAATTATCAAGGACCTTAAAAAACTCTGTTCCACAACCTCTATGCCATTGGCCTAATGACGTCTATGTGGCGAAAGCTCTGGTGTCTTCGGCTAACTCCATTCAATCAGTTGTTCCACTCTGTTGCTATCATGTAAAGAAAAAAGTCATATTTTTTTCTGTGTAGAAGTAAATGCTAATTCACTGAATGAAATTAAATTTTTATAATGTTATTTATATTTATTCTCAATAGTATTTTTCTGCTCTGTCATTTTTTTAAGCCAGCTCTTTTGAGAATGAATAGTTTCAAATCATATGTCCAGGACAAAACAATTAGTATTGTAACTATTTTCACAGTCCCAATACTAAAAATCATGTCTGCTAAAAGTGGCTTCCTACAAGCTTAAAAACAAATATCTGCAGGTCTATGGGACTAGACATATCCATAAAGACAACAGATAGAGATGGGGCATTACAATACATTAACTATGGTTCTCCATATTAATCTCCAAATTCTAACATTCCAACTCCCTTGTGGTTCATATGCTCTGCTCTTTGACTTTGCCAATCCAGCTCTGATGTTTTCTCTTCTTAAAGATTTTCCAAAATTTTTATAGGTAGTCTTGCCCCACGACATTGAACTTATGTTCTTCATCTTTATTGTTCATCTCTTATGTAGCCCACAGGTTTCAGTCACATGGGTATGAATAATTTAAAGTGACTAGATACAATATTCTTCACCAGCATCTTGATCCCATGCTTTAAAGGATTTGTCTTTCTTTTTTTAACGAAGCATTTATCTATTTTAATTGACAAATAACAATTGTGTACATTTATGTACAACATAATGTTTTAAAATATGTATACATTGTGGAATGGCTAAATAGAGCTAATTAACATATGCATTACTTCACGTACTTACCATTTTTTTACGGTAAGAGCTCTTAAAATCGACTCTCAGTGATTTTCAAGAATACAATGTAGTCACCATGTTATACAACAGACCTCTTGAATTATTCTTCCTATCTAACTGAAATTTTGTATCCACTCCGTCTTCATTTGGGGCTGCAATTTCCTAGATTTTGGCAATGTAGGAATTGCTGGTAAACAGCAGATTTGAGGATTTTTACAACCGATGAATGCATTTCATTTGGTTTGTGAAATCATTGTGTAGCAAGGAAACCATTATGCTTCTGGAAAACTTTATGACAATTTAAGAAATATAGAGAATAAAAAACAAATGCTTGAAGAGAGAAACATTCCTATACTCACTCACTGTAAGATACTAAAATCAGAATTATAGACGGAAACACAACTGATGTGGCATTTTAACAATTCGAACAATTATGGTGGAATGATGAAGTTTCTTTCAAAAGAGATGTGATAATTATAAGGGATCCCAGAAATTTAAACTGTATATTACTAAGACTCAATTAACATTAATTAGGTTACTTGGATATGTGTAGTAAAATTTTTAACTAGTTAAAGGAAAATATATGTGTATATAAAACTAAGGCTATAGAAAAGACATAGCAAATTAACATGTATTTTAATTTGTTTTAGAGAAGTAATGACGTGTGAGTGAAATTTTCTATCTTTAGACTTCTCCTGGCTTAATGTTGCAAGTGTATTTTAATTTACAGATTGATTCTTGGTAGCCAAGTCTTCCTGTATCTAATTTGAAGTATTCTCAAATAGATTCACAATTAGATTCTTAGTAGTTTAAGTCTTATTCTATTATCAGTCACTTTTTAAGTTTAACTTTACGTGTGTGTGTTACATTTTATCTCCTACTAGATTATAAATTCCTTGAATGACCATATCATTTATATTTCTCTTCCCCTCTGTGCCTAGCACAGTGTTCTGCATGTGGTAGGTACTAATTAAATGCTCTCTACATACATAATTAATTTTAGCATATAGTATACAGGTTCATAATGGCTTGAAATTACCCAACTCACTGTTGAGATGAAATAAAAGGAGTCTATTTTAAGTACCACGCAAGAAACACTGGCAGAAGAAATAACAAGAAAGATAAGAAACAAAGACTTACTCTGTAGTCACTTGATGTCACATAAAATATAGGAAGGAAGGCCAACCAGATGATGCACGTGGTGTACATGGTAAAACCTATGAACTTAGCTTCGTTGAAATTTTCTGGGCACTTCCGCGTTTTGAAGGCGTACACAGTGCATAAGATCACCAGGATCACATCGTAGGTAAGAGAGATCAACATGCTGGAATCTTTGACATTGCATTTTAGGATGACTGTTTCCCGCTTCTCTGCAAGGGTATACCTCCTGGTGCCTGGGGGCTCCAGGATGAGCCACACAGACACCATCACAATTTGCACCAGGATCAGACCCAGACAGATGAAAACCTGAGAACTGGGGCTGATAAATTTTGGCCTCTGAGCGCCATTCTTGACCCCATCGAAGATGCGGGCAATGCAGTTTGTCTTGGTCAGCAGGGCTGAGTAACAGATAGCGAAGGAACTCCCCAGCCCAAGTCGGCGCAATGCACAGATGACTGATGATGGCTTGGCAATGAAGAAGAATGTCATGCAGTATGACAGGCCAACCCCAAACAATAAGATGTAGCAGAGTTCTCGGCCTGATGCTTTGACCAAGGGTGTGTTGTTGTGCTTGATAAAAACAGTTACAACCATGCAAGTACACATAAAACCCAGACAGGCAATGGTGACTGGGCCAATGGCCCAGGCATCTTCCCACCTGATGTAGTCCTCAGGAAGGTCATAACATCCAGTTAGGTCTGCGGTGGGCCACTGCCCAGGCCCACAATCCATACAGGTAAACTCATCAGCCAGGTATTCGTAGGCCTCACAGGGGATGCAAATCCAGCAGCAGACATCCCCTGGTTGCATGTTCTTCATTTCATTGGGGGCACAGGGGTCGCTGCACTGGGAAGTGGGGACTGAGTTCCGGGACCAGTGGATAGAGTCGACATCTAGCGATAAGGTTTCCGCCCAGTGACCAACTTTCAAGTAGGAATACTTTCCACCTACATACTGGAAATTGAACACGTTGTATCGCCCCATTCCATCTCCAAAAGTGTCAAACTTGACTATGCTATCTGCATCTTTATTTGGGTTGAATGGAGCTGTGATATATAAAGCGAAAGAAAAGAAAGAACACTTGTTTAGGTGTCTTATGTGTGATTAGTCAATTACTTTATGTCATACACTGAAATAACAGGAAATGGAGATTCCAAGGCTGAAATAATTTGTCAGTTAACATTGAAAGTTACACTCAAAAGCTACTAGAGTGCTCATGCATTCATAAATTAATTCACTTACCATTACTGGATGTCAAAGGGTGCCAAGTACCAGTGATAACCATGAATACAAACCAATGCTTATTATGCAACAGGGGGGACTTACAACATGTAGTCATATGTTATGTGGTGGGCTTGTATTCTCTTCTTGAAAGAATTCATGATAAGAATTGGGCAAAACATTGTGTCTCATTCTTATGTGTTTATTTACGTATAGCCAATAAAATGTTTCCCTTCTTAAATATTTTCATTAAAATAGAAAACAGGGAAGAATTTTTCTCCTTCAAAATAAAGAACATTTTCATTATAGATACATGATATTATTATTTTCAATAGTTCAGATGATTCAGAAAGAAAAAATTAAAACTACTCATAATTCTTCAACCCTAATAGTTTAATATTTTGGATATTAAATTTAATATTAATATTCTGACTACATATATGCATATGTCTATACACAGCATGCTCATATTCATACAAATAGATACAACCTGGCTGTATGTAGAATCTAGGTAAATAGATTTTGAAATTTCGTAAGTGAATACAGGGTCAGTAGCACTCGGTCAAATGGGCCGTCCTTAACCCTGTCTCTTTCTTACAGTTCTCTGCAAGTCCCTAAGAGCAGAAGCTCTCTGAGCACACATGCTTCCTCTCTTCCAGCTGCTGCTCATCATATCTGTCTTGCCAACATACGCCATCCCTCTGATCACGCATTTCTATGCCACATGCTCTGTTCTACTACTGTGTGCTGCTATTTCACTGCCAGTCTTTACTCTTTCCTTAGAATTAGAACACAAAGGTTGCTGATACCTATGCGATGCACAGAAAACTCTATTAGTCCTGGTAGGCTTGCCTGTGTCGATAAATAGACCCCAAACTGTTTATTTCTCCCCTCACGCAGTAGTCTAAGATTTTGGTTGGTGGGTGTCTCTCCATCATATGGTGATTCAGAAACCCAGGGTCCTTCCATCTTGAAGCTGTGCCACTGTCTAGGCCCTCCTCTTCATCAGCACCCACCCAACAGAAAGAGAAAGAGAGTATGAACAAGGTATGGCACATATTTCCATTCATACTTCATTGATTAGGAATTAGTCACAGGGGCACACAACCTTAAAAGAGGCTGTAACATGTAGTTCAGCTAATGTGCTCAGCTGCTTTCATACTATGAAAAGAGAGATTGGGATTTAGAGGACACTGCAGTGTTTGACCCTGTGGGTATTAGCTGTCTTCGTTGCCTTCCCCTGTGAGCTTTATTCCACCTTCTCTGAGGCTCATGCTGCTCTAGCTTATAGGGAAACACTGTCCAGGAAACACTGGTTAGGGGAAACTGGGTCCAGTTATTCTGTGGGGGCAAAAGAATCCTTCAATGAATCACTTGGGCTCTTGGTAAAAGAGGACTTTATATTTTACAAATAGCCCTCTCCTGTCTAAAGGGTATAGGTGCCCCTAGAGGGATGAGTTGGGTAGTTTATAATAAAACCTCATACTAGATACGAGTTCTGTTAGAATTATAATATGCTAAATTTATTACTCACTTATTGATATTTATTTCTTTTTAGTGTTCTTGTTATCTCACCCTGCAATTTGACTTTACAAACCTTCACCTCCTTTCTGCCACATTTCACAAACCCGTCACATATATCTGTTCATGTCTGTACTCCAGTTGTGAATTGGTTTCAATTTCATTGTAAGACAGGGTGATGTAGTAGTTGAGTGTATAGTTTTGAGGTTAGATGGACTTTGTGTGATTTTCATTTCTGCCTTTTAATAATTGCATGTCCTTCAACAAGTTAATGTTTCTGTCTCTGTTTCCTAATTTGCAAATTGGGAATAAGAGTGCTTTTGAAGATTTGATGAGATAAACCGTATAACATGTTAGGCACAATGGCTGGTACACAGTAAGCACTTAACATATATGTTAGTGATGATGATGATGATAATAAAAATAAAAGAACTTCATGAAAAGGAGAGCTGCTCATAAAAGTGACACATACTGAGGGACACAGAGGGTAAAGATGAGAGGAGGGAGATGTTATTCAATTCTATCTACTGCTTTATCCAAACCTCACTTCTGACCCAGTCAAGACCCTGCTCCTCCATCCTTTTCCCCCACACTTGCATTAGTAGGCGTGATTATACTTAGCTATTGTTTTGTAATGTATATTTTTAATTAGTGAAATATTGGGAATTAAAATTGATTTCTTTAATAAATTATCTTTGTTTTCAATAGCTATATACTATTATACATAAGTACCAAGCTATTTAAATATTCCTATAGTTTTAACATTTAGGTTGTTTCTCAGGTTTTCCCTATATAAACCTTATCATCTAGTTATTTACTTAGAGTAAATTCATAGAAGAAAAACTGTTGGGTCATGGTGTAGGTTCTTTAAAAATTTAGCTACAGAGTGCCAGGTTGCCAAGGCAAGGTGCTTTTTTTGTTGTTTGTTTGCTGTTTTGTTTTTGTTTTTTTTTACCAATTAACACTCCCATGAACATGGTATAGGAATACCCATTATCCACAATCTTACTAACCTTGCGTATTTTTATCTTTTTAATAGTTGACAAACTGACAGGAAAAACTATGATCTTATTTTAATCAATATTTATTTATTTGACTTTTAGAGAGGCTGGTTATATTTTAATATTTTTTAAAATTATGTGTATTTATTTTGTGAATTTCTGGTTCATGTACTTTTTACTTGCTTCCTTTTGGGGCATTTACATATTTCTTAAATTCATATGTAGGCTGGGCACAGTGGCTCACACCTGTTATCCCAGCATTTTGGAAGGCTGAGGTGGGTGGATTGCTTGAGCTCAGGACTTCAGGGCCAGCCTGGGCAATGTGATAAAACCCCATCTGTACCTAAAATACAAATAATTGGTGGGCTTTAGTGGCACATGCCTGTGGTCCCAGCTACTTGGGAGGTTGAGGTGGGAGGATTGCTTAAGCCTGGGAGGCAGAGGTTGCAGTGAGACAAGATTGTGTCACTATACTCCAACCTGGGTCACAGAGTGAGATCCCATCTCAAAAAAAAAAAAAAAAAGTAAGAGCTGTGTATGGATTGAACATATTAGCTGCTTGTCGTACATGTATATATATGTTGGAAAGATTCTTCTAACTTTGTGCTTTTTCCCAGATTGCTAAAATCTTAGGTAACTGAGTCTATAAATCTCCTTCTTACAATTTCTGGTTTACCTATCAGCCCAAAAAAACCCTTCCTACTCCAAGATTATTAAAATATTTATCTAAACTTTTTATTTTACTTTTATGGTTTTCTTTTTTATATTCAAAAATTTATTTCACTTCAAATTTAGTGTCAAGCATGAGTTAGGATTTTAATTCATTTTTTTTTCAAATGGCTAACCATTTAAATATTAAATAATAAAATAGAGTATACCTTTTAAAATGTATATTACCATATAATAATTTATACTGTAAGTGAAAATTATAAGATACTGTTAATCATTTCCACTGATTTATAATATTTGTCATATATTAAATCCCCTGATACTCAAATATTTATACTATTTGTTGCTTTTCTTGGTCTCTTTCCACAGTGGTATGGTCTTTTCACAGCTACCACAGCATTATTCTAAATTTTAGTATTGGTTAGGACAATAGAAGATGAAACATTACTATATTTTCAGGTATAGTAATCAACATCAGAATTCTTATGTCACATAAAACTAAATTTGTTTATTCTAGGATTAGAAAAAGTTCATTAAGAATTTTAGGAACTCCTTTCGTATATTACAAATAAGAAAAATACTGAATATTTTAACTCGTTTTATAGCACACTTGAGAACCATTCTTTCTGTGTTATGAATTTCATGGTTCTCAAGTATGCACCCAACCTCCACCAATGTTCAGTTGATGTTATTACATAATTTCTGGAAAACATTTCTAAAAAAATGTTTATATCTTTAAATATTTCACTGTTCTCATAGCAATTTTTGAATACAAAATTCTTAAAATTAGTATATTTAACAAACAGTAAAACTGATAGAGACTAAAACAACCAGAAATTAAAAAAAAAAAAATTGGAGAAAGTAGAGCAATGCAGGGTATAAAAGTCAAAGTCTTCAAAACATTAATAGGCTCAAGAGAGATAAGTGAAGATATTGCATCCATGAGATAGGCAGAAGATATCCTTGAAAATGAATATTCAGAGAACAATAATGATCTTTTAGAAGTGAAATAGCAGAAATAGAAATTTAATACAAAGACTGAAAGATAAATTTGAGAAAAATCACAAAGTTTGACCAAAATGCTGTAATGGCAAGGAGAACATACAATGGGAAAAGAATTACTTTGTGGAATTTCAACATGTGACCAGCAAGAGCTCCAGAAAGAGAAAATAGAGGGTGAACATTATTGAAAGGCAAAGTGAACACCAGTGGAGAGTAGACTTGGCTTGGGGAGGGGGTGAAGCAAGAAACTTTTCTCATTTCTTATAAGTGTGTTGTATTTATGTAAAAACTACGTATGTGTGTTATTCTGATAAAAAAGAAATTATAAAGTTAAAATAGTATAAGGATAGTTATGCAAGGTCAGGCAGAATAGGTTTAAAGTAAATAAATTATGAAAGCAATGCAGCTGCAAATATTGGAAGAAGTGCTTGAAAAGTGGGTGGTAAATAAACAAATGCTACTTTTGGTGGAATTTTGTTCTTTAATACATTTACATTTTACTAACTTTGTTTTGTTAAATGTGTAAAATATGTAACAAAATGCTGTCTAGTTTCTAAATCCTTCAAATACATAAAACAAAATGCATACATTACAAATTCTAAACAAAAAATCCATTGTCAGAGAAATGCCCTGCTCCTTAGCTTGTAATAAAGATCCTTAGGTTGCTGTTTCTTTACTAGATTGAGAAAGAATGCAATAAGAACCAAGAAGAAAAAGGTGAATGTCTGTCAAATATTTCACATGTGAGAAAAAGTCCTGTTCTCAAACAATTATTCCAAAAGCAATGGCAATGTTGACCTGGGTAGTGAGGAGGAAAGTAAGCAAAGCAAGCTCTTAGGTGCTGCTGGAGTGGCTTCAAGTGGTCGAGAGCTTGAAGCCCTAGTGTATTGATTCTGCTGCCTTCCTGGTGCATTTAGAGTTGCCTCTAAGTCAAATGACTCACTACAAAATAGAGCCCAGTGAACCGAAACCATGATTCTCCAGCAATCAGTCGTATAGTTCGTTAGAGTGAAGAAACTCCAGGGAATTTGCTATTTCTCTAGTTAAGTCTCACCATGGGAGTAAGATCACTCGAATGGAAAAATACATCGCTTTACCTTTCATTGGTGTTGCAACAGCATGAAAGAACCCAAACTAGTAAGGGAAGAAAAAGAACAACTAGGAAGATGGAAGAATTTTTAAAAAAGACTTACAACCTTCTCCAAAATCTAGTTTCAAGCTCTTCATCACTCGGGTGCTTCAAAATCAGGTCTTCACTTTTGGAAGGAGTCAGATGTGGCCTTGGGTCAGGGAAATGGTTTCTCAGGTTAACTCGTTATCCAGTTAGTTCTGACCCCAGTTTCAAATGGATTTATTTGAAAGCTTGAATATTAAGGTGGCCAGTCCTCCTAGGAATCATTTGATAGAGAGGAGGCAAGTCTATACGTTAAAGATATTGTAGGTCAATGGCAGGAGAAAATTAAATTCGGTCTTTATATTTTTCTTCTCAGACAGAAATCCAGTTAAGCTAAGAGAATAGTGTGGCTCTTAGGCTTTCAGGTAAAGGGAATATTACCTCCGTTGTCTTGGGTTCACATTCATAAACACTGATGAAGATTGCAAAAGCTACTAGCAGTGGTCAGGAGCAGTGGCTGATGATTCCAGCACTGTGGGAGGCTGAGGAGGGCGGATCACCTGAGGTCAGGAGTTGGAGACCAGCCAGGCCATCATGGTGAAACCCCCATCTCTACTAAAAATACAAAAGGTTTGCTGGGTGTGGTGGCAGACGCCTGTAGTCCCAACTACTCAGGAGGCTGAGGCAGGAGAATTGCTTGAACCCAGGAGGCAGAGGTTACAGTGAATGAGATCGCACCATTGCACTCCAGCCTGGGCAACAAGAGCGAAACTCCGTCTCAAAAACAAAAAACAAAAGCTACTAGCAGCAACATGGCTCCAATTTTATAACTGGGGTCTCACGAATGTTTGTGTGAACTAATCTGATGAATCAGAATTAAGATATAGGTGAAAGACGGGAAATGGCAGCTTCCTGGAAAGACTGTTAGAAGTCAAGAGGTAAAGAAACCAAAATCCTTTGGTTAGAGCAAACAAAATCTTTTACAAACGTCATGCAGCAAGAAGATAGGAAAGAGTAAGAATGAATCCCTGGCTGTCAGTAATTAGTTTACTTACTGATTAGGAACAAAATCACTGAAGCATTTCTCACAGTCATCAACTGAATTTAACAGCTGGGACAAAGAACCACTTACATATCTTCAGTGCTCAGTCTTATGTGTAGAAAACGCTCAGTAAATACCTAACATGCCACAGTGAAAGTGAATGTTTGAGAAAAGATACTGAAATAGCAGTTTTTTACCGTGCTCTGACTTTTGAAAAGGACTCTCTTCAGTTCCACCTGAAATGTTAGCATAGCTAGTGCTTCATTATAGATTTTGCTGGTTTTCCTATCTAGATTCTACATATTATTGTTGAAATCCTCAATTCTCCAGGCAACTCAGAAAGGAGCAATCTACTCTCAGACTAAGAATGAAGAATGGGTAGGTAGGGCATAGGGAAAATAGAAATGAGTGGAAATTAGGGAGATTCCAATCCTCCTACCTCCAATTCAGGGGACAGGGCTTGCTCGCTTTTTTTTGGGCTGGAAGTTCATAGTGGTCATTGAATCTTTGCTTAGGGACCGTCTTTAATGTGAACTAAAGATACTATCACATCTTTTCCTACCTTCTTTTTCCCAGCTCTTGCCCTTTTCATTACACAGTGTACTGCTTTTCTCTCATCTGCTCTAATGAGTGTTTAGATTTTTAAAACTTTTCATTGAATTTTAATGCATACTGTAAAAGTATTTTTAAAAAGTGAGTTATCATGAAGTGAATACACACATGTAACATTGTGACTGTTAAGAAACAGAGCATTACCTGTTCCCCCTGTTCCTGTCCCTATCATTCTACCCTTCCTCATCCCCAAAGGCAAGCCCATCTTACCTTCTATGACCATTGTATTAGTTTGTTAGGCCTGCCATAACAAAGTACCACAAACCGGGTGGCTGGAAATGACAGAGGTTTATTGTCTCATTTAATGTCTGGCTGAAATCAAGGTGTCAGCAAGGTTGGTTTCTTCTGAGGGCTGTGAGGGGAGAATCTCTCCCATGCCTCTCTCTTAGCTTCTGATGGGGTACCAGCAATCTTCCGTATTCCTTGGCTTGTTAATGCATTACTCTGATCTTCCTGGTGTGGTTCAGGCAGTGCTCTCCCTGTGTCTCTCTGTTTACATTTTCCCTTTTTGTAAGAACACCAGCCATAGTGGAATGGGGCCCACCCTAATACCTTATTTTAACTTGGTCCTGTATAAGCACTATTTCCAGATAAAGTCACATTGTGAGATACTAGGGTTATGACTTCAAAATACCTGTTTTTGGGGAACACAGTTCAACCCATAACAACCACAGACTATTTTGCCTGATATTGAATTTTATATTAATGTAAGTAAAATATGCATTATTTTGTATCTAACATCTTTTGCTCAAAATTAAGTTTTGTGAAATTCATTCTGTTATGTAGTGATGAGGAATTCTAGTTGGTTTATTTTCATTGATGCATAGTTATCATATGATGTGCCACAATGTATCCATTCTTTTGTTGATGGGCATTAAAAAATTTTTTTTCTTTCAATTTTTAGCTTATATAAACAGTGTTCTATTTTTAGCTGGGTTATCCTAGAAGCAAACTCCAAGATTAAATTTGAGTTCAGATTTGGGAATTATAGGGCAATGGAGAAATAAGACAAACAGGAATGAATCCAATACAGGATGTGTCAATGACCAAGTTACTGCTGAGGGCAAGTGGGTCTCAGCCTCATTGGGGCCCTGTGGGAGACAGTGGAATGGGAATTGGGGCATAAACCCCAGCTTACTCATCAGCTCGGATGGGACAACACTCGTTTGCCATTGGTTTACGGTAGAGTGGTAACTTCATAGTATTTTTGGTCTGTTCTCTATAGGTAGAGACTGTCTGACCACACAAAGCTCTCTGGCAGAGAGTCATAGATACTTCTCTTAAAAAGCTATGGGCATGTATGAGAATAGTGAGTGGTAAGAAGATATGTGTGAGGCACTGACAGCATTTGCTACATGCTATCATTAAGACTCTTTTGTATATATTTTGTATATAACTTTTTGAGTATACATATACAGGCATAGCTCATTTTATTGTACTTTGCTTTATTGTGCCCTCACAGATAATATGTTTTGTTGTTGTTGTCGTCATTGTTTTTACCAATTGCAAGTTTGTAGCAACACTGCATCGAGCAAGTCCATCAGTACCATTTTTCCAACAGCATGTGCTCACTTTATGTGTCTGTGTCACTTTCTGGTAACTTCTCTTGCAATGTTTCAACTTTTTCATTATTATTTTATCTGTAATGGTGATCTGTGATCAGTGATATTTGATGCTATTATTATAAATGTTTTCAGGTGCCACAAACTATACCCAGATCAAATGGTCAACTTAATAAATGTTGTGATTGCTGATTCCGATTGCTTCACTGACTGGCCATTCCCCTATCTCTCTCCCCTCACCTCAGTCCTCCTATTCCCTGAGACACAACGATATTTACCCTAGGCCTGTTAATGATCTTACGATGCCCTGTAGGTGTTCAAGTGAAAGAATCGCTTAAAGTCAAAAGCTAGGAAGGATTAAGCTTAGTCAGGAAGGCATGTTGAAAGCTGAGATAGGCTGAAAACTAGCCTTCTTGTACCAGTTAGCAAGTTGTGAATGCAAAAGAAAAGTTCTTGAAGGAAATTAGAAGTGCAACTCCAGCAGACAAGCAAATGGTAAGAAAGTGAGAGTCTTATTGCTGATATGGAGAAAGTTTTACTTGTCTGGATAGAAGATCAAATCAGACACAATGTTCCCTTAAACCAAAGCCTAATCCAGTGCAAGGTCCTAATTATCTTCAATTATTTGAAGTCTGAGAGAGGTGAGGGAACTGCAGAAGAAAAGCCTGAAGCTAGCAGAGGATGGTTCATGAGACTTTGAGGGGCTCAAGACTTCAGTGGAGGAAGTCACAGCACATGAGGTGGAAATAGCAAGAGAACTAGAATTAGAGGTGGAGCCTGAAGATGTGACTGAATTGCTGCAAACAAATTCATGGTCAAAATAAAACAGATGAGGGGTTACATTTTATGGATGAGCAAAGAAAGTGATTTCATGAGATAGAATCCACACCTGGTGAAGAAGCTGTGAACCTTGTTGAAATGACAAGAGAGGATTTAGAATAATATATGAACTTAGTTGATAAAGCATTGGCAGGGTTTGAGAGAACTGACTTCAATTTTGAAAGTTCTATTGTGGGTAAAATGCTATCAAACAGTGTCACACACTACAGAGAAATCTTTTGCAAAAGGAAGATTCAATTATTGTGGCAAACTTCATTGTTTTCTTATTGTCAGAAACTGCCACCCTAATCAGTCAGCAGCCATCAACATTGAGGCAAGACTGTCCATCAGCAAAAGAGTATGACTTGCTAAAGGCTGAGATGAGTATTAGCATTTTTTAGCAATAAAGTATTGGTAATTAAGGCATATACATTGTTTTTAAATACATAATGCTACTGTACACTTAAACTACACTATAGTATAAATATAACATTTATAAGCACTGGAAACCAAAAAAATTATATAACTTGGTTTATTGTGAATTTCGCTTTATTGCAAGGACCTAGAACCAAACGTAAAGTGTTTCTGAAATATGCTTATATATATATGTGCAAAAGGGTGTATATGTGTATATAGTGTGCATTTGTATATAGTAGTACAATTGTATGTGAGTTTCAGTTGCTTCATATGCTTAATGTTGATGTCATTTAATTTTAGATATTTGGGTGGAAATGTACTGGTATCTCATTGTGATTTTTTTGGTAGTTAATTTGCATTTCCCAATGCCTAATAATATTGAGAACATTTTCATAAGTCAATCAAATATCTAGAAATACTCTTTTACAAAGTACCTTTTCCAGTCCACTTTTATTGGATTTTCTCTCTTTTAAAAATTTGAGGCCAGGCACGGTGGCACATGCCTATAATCCCAGCACTTTGGGAGGCTGAGACAGGTAGATTGCCTGAGGTAAGGAGTTCGAGAACAGACTGGTCAACATGGTGAAACCCCATCTGTACTAAAAATACAGAAATTAGCCGGGTGTGGTGGTGGGCACCTGTAATCCCAGCTACTCAGAAGGCTGGGGCAGGAGAATTGCTTGAACTTGGGAGGCGGAGGTTGCAGTGAGCCAAGATCATGCCATTGCACTCCAGCCTGGGCAACAGGAGTGAAACTCCGTCTCAAAAAAAAAATTGTTTTGTAGGAGTTTTTATATATTCCAGATATGAGCACTTTTCAGATATATGTGTTGTGAATATTTATTCTGTGACTTACCTTTTCACCTGCTTCTTAGTTTTGTCTAATAAGCATAAATTCTAAAATTTAATGCTCAATACAGTTTTAATGTTTAATGCCCCGAAATTCTTAATTTTAATGTTCATTTCCAATTTATGAATTATTTACTTCATGGTTAATGCTTTTAGCATTCTATTTAAGAAGCCTTTACCTATTCCAAGATTATAAATACATAATTCTAAAATGTGAGGATTTGAGGTACTGAAAAACATTTCAGAAGAATATTGTATCTTTAAGGTATCAGCTCTCCTTTTGTGCTGACATAGTGTGCTGTTTGTTTGACCTTAAGGAAATTGACTATAATATATTGGAAAAATAATCACTGTGTGCCCATCTCTTTGCTACTCCTAAGCCTCTCCAGAACAGGGATAATGTCTCACTCAACTTTGTACTCTCTCATTATCTGAGGAACACTGGACACATACTAGGCATTTACTAATTGTTTCCTAAACAATTAGACTCTTTAGAATAATCTCAGGAACTTAAAAATCATGCTAATGCCTGAGTCATAATACAGGCCAATTAAATGTGGATCTTAAGGGCCTTGACACTTGAACATATTATTTATTTTATTTTATTTTTTTATTGCATTTTAGGTTTTGGGGTACATGTGAAGAACATGCAAGATTGTTGCATAGGTACACACATGGCAGTGTGATTTGCTGCCTTCCCTCCCCGTCACCTATATCTGGCATTTCTCCCCATGCTATCTCTCCCAAACTCCCTACCCCCTGCTGTCCCTCCCTATTTCCCCCTGGCTGGACACTTGAATATATTATTATATAGTCAAGGGGGTGGGGGGATTGTGGCCTCTAGCAAGTGAAGCCAGGGCTGCTGCTGAACATCCCACAATACACAAGACACACCCTTAGAACAAATACAAAATGTCAATAGTGCTGAAGTTGAGAAACCCTGGTCCAGGGTAATAAATATTTGTATTTCTAGATATATTTTGAAAAGCTAAATCCTTCATGTAAATAGACAATATCTATGCCTAATAAATTCTTATGGTGTTACCATATTGAAGTTACTATTACCTAGTCTTCTTTTCTCACTATAGTCATTTCCAGCTTATACAATTCCTTCAATATGTGGAGTCCTCTCCTCTCCCCATTCATCAGCAGTTTCATTTAAGTGTCACTCCTCCCACCTCACCCAACAGTCACCACAGGCCCATTACACAGTTTTACCATCTCCTTTCTCCCCTTTTAAGAAACCAGCCACCCGTTGCACATCTCCATCTCTTCAATCACCTCTTAGGAAAGAAGCAAATTCTTGTCTGCAGCAGGAGCGAGATATATACTCTTCAGAGCTAACTTACAGCAAGAATATCTGTTATCAGGGAGTACTAAGTGGGGTCTGTATGCAAATTTTCTTCCTTTTAATTTTTATCCCCAGCACAAACCTGAGCACCAAGACTACTATGTATGTGACTTTGTAACAGTCTCCAAAAGTTCTCAATTTCGTGAAGAGAAATTGTGAATTTTGAAGACCAATTTAATCTGTTCTCAGATTTTTTAATGTGACTATGTCATATAGTATAGCATCGATTTTAACATGTTTTAAAAAGGGAAAAAAGGCTTTCCCCAAACAAAGTTGCCTAGAAATGCATATCCATGACTTTTAAAAAGGCATAAGCATCCCATTGTTCTGTCCTTAAATCACTTCTCCACCTGCTGTGCTAAAGATCTAAGTGCTGCACAAGAGTGAAATGTGATATGGGCAGGAGGTGTGAAAATGTCTGGGAAAATCCCATTCAGAGATGCTCTCAGAAGTCAACCGTGCAAACTATAAAAAAGTATTTGAAAATTGGTAGCAGAGCTAATACTCTGAAGAATGCAATCACAGTATCAAGGATACTTAAAATGAGCTTCCCATTTTTAAGCAGACAATAGACTTCTTTATATAAAGAAGCAGAACAGCAACATTTTATTCAGCCTTCAAGGATGAACTTTCCAAAGACAAGCACAGCAGCTTAGCATGTAGTAACTGAAATTTCTATGGGTAAACAAATTAATTTCCATTTTCTTATTTTATGAATGTACGAACATGCATTTGACTTTCTGTGTAGTATCACGTAAAGAGAATACAACGCAAAATAAATGACTTCTCCTGCCAGCCTGCTGGTCTGTTGCTAAGTTGTCATGTGTTTCCTAAGCCATTGTAGTGTAGCTTAGTCTTCTTCACAGAAAAGGCTGCGTTATTGAACCGGAAGACTTCAAGCGACCTTGTCAAATCTTTAAGCGTATCCACACATCGTTAAGAAATTCCAAAGCTACATCATCCTGAAAGGGTTTCTATTCCCCTGGAAATTATTAAGGTGACAAAATGAAATTTAAAAAGTTATGATTTAAAAAATGTTCTCCTCTTTTTCTCCCTTTTAACCTAAGGGCTAATTCGCTTAGAATAAACCAAACACCACATGTTGTCACTTATAAGTGGGAGCTAAACATTGGGTACACATGGACACAAAGAGGGAACAAGAGACACCAGGGTCTACTAGAAGGTGGAGGGTCGGAGGAGAGTGAAGATGAAATTAAAAAAAAAAATGAATAAAAATTTTCTCCTCTCTGCACCATAATTTCTATTTTGAACTAATCTGAAAATAATGTCGTTAAGGTTATTATAAGCTGGTTATTTTGTCCCTTTTTAGAAAATATCCCTGGAAATTGATCAACCCCAGAAATCATTTTAACTCATATGAGTCTCACTTTCACTCTTCGTCCAACTGTGCTCAATTAATAAGGTAGATAAAATTAACTTGGTTATAGTACCCTAATATAATACCTTATGGATATATATGTACACACACACACACACACACACACACACACACATAATTTTCTTGCATAAATTTCCACATATATGATATTTTTATGGAAAAACCAGGAGATAGGGCACTGTTAACATCCAAAACTTCACCCACAGTCATCCTTGAAATAGATGGAGAAAGTTAGTGGTGCATGTGAGAATTATGGTATTCACATATCCAACTAGGTGTGTGATTATGAAGTAGACACAGTTATCCTTAGGGCTCTTCCACTTTCTTTTTTTTCTTAGCCTACTTTCTTGTTCCTGATACCTATTTCTCTCTTGTAGCCCCAAGCAAATCCAATTCTCGTCAGAGTTCATAGTGTATATGTTATCCCTTTCAGGAACAGTCATATTAAAAGATATCACAGTCAAAGGAAAATATCAAATGTCACCACAAATAAACTATTGGTGATAGGATCTGATATCTCAGTGCAGAAAGAATTTTGGATAGGAGCTTTGTCTCGCTTTCCTGAAATGATACCTTTTGAAGAAACAGGAATACTTTTGTTCTTAGATCAAGTTTTAGCCTCAGTCCCAGGAAAAGAGAACTTTTGCTCCCTAACTTCCGTCTTTTCCCCACCATCTTATTTTTCTTCCCCCTCAGAGGAGAAGCAGCAGGTCTGACTGGTGAATCTAACAGTCACTGAGCCTTCCTTCCTAATGGGCAGAATCATAGCTATTAAAAGATAGGGCCATCTGTGAGCAGGAGTTCTACCTTCAGTGGCCGACTGACAGAGGAACTAACTTCCCAAAACTGGCCTTGGACATCTTCATGCCCTCCTTTGCAATTCCAGTCTCCAGGCTATACAGATGGAGTGGGTCTTGCCAGCAGCTCTGCCCCTGCTCCAGGCTTTCTCTCCCACCAGCAACAGGTGGGGAAGGAAGACCTGCCATTCACTCCTTATACTTAAGGACACAGGGGTAAGTAGGCTTGAAATCTGCTCTAAGGTTGCAGCCACTTAGACACAGCTTGCGGGAAACCAAAGCTTTCTTGGCTCCTGGCTTATGCTAGGGATCTAACTGTCATATCAGAAAAGTCTTTTTAAGGAGGGGTGGTGGGAAAGGTCAGGCACTAGTTCAATTGTTAACAAGAATTAAAATTTGTTTCCTCTTGATCCTTGCATGTTTAGAACCCAGGAAAAGAAAAGGAAAAAGTAGAATCTGGCCACTAAATCCTATTCCACAGCCCCCCACCACTTCTCACCCTGCCCCCTCACCAAAAAAAAAGGTCACACAGCTAACCACTGGATTTCTGTTAGTTCTAGCTAATAACATATCTTTTTAGAAAAGGGCAGAGAGCATTAAGCTGTGGGGGGTGAAATCCAATCATTTAAAAAGTGATTTAGTGGCAGCATTCAAATTTCACGTTTGTTTGCTTTTAAATTGGAGTTGTAGGGCATATGTACCAAAATTTGGAAGAAAAAGAAAAGCAGGGGTAATGGAAAACAGAGAAGAGGAAAAAAAAAAAAGAAAGAGACAAATCTGTGAGGCTGGGAGTGGGGATGGTGGATGCTGGCTTGTCTTTGCCTCTCAACTATTGATTGCTGCTATTATCCCAATTTGGGTTCTTATTATAAAACATATATAACATGAATAGCACCTCGAATATGTCCAGCATATTGGCAGGGCTGTGTAATAGGAAGCCATTATTATTTCTATGGACTGTTGTGATAGCCGTGCAGCTGATTTTCCGTACCCAGTCTGTCCCCTTTTCTGATTCACAGTTCTCTAAAAATGTCTAAGGTACCACAGCTACCACCATCCCATCACTTCATTGCATGAAGGCCTCAGCGGCTCTCCTGTTGCATTTAGTGAGGTTAGCTGGTATTTCTATTCTTAGGGTAAAAATAAATGTTCTAAGAAAAGACAAAAGTTACGCAATCTAACAAGCTGGATTAACAAAGCTAAACAGTGACCTCATTACAAATAGGGGCTAGTTCTCAGGCTATCTACTTTGTGAGTCAGCTTTGAGCATCATCCAGAGATTGATACGGTATGTAGCTTTCCCCAATTTTTGGACTATCAAATTTTATTGTAATTGATTTACTTTTAAAAAACATATCTAACATGTTCTATATTGGTATATCAGGGAACTATACTTACATAATAAAGTATCACAAAGTATGAAATTCACAGTCTCACACAATCTGGTCCACTTCACCATTCACCATTCATATCTCTCACTCTATTCCTTTGCAGTCCATGATGGAACCTAAGCACCCCCTTTCTCTTTGCTCACGTGCAGTTTTTCCACCTGTGCTTCTTTTCATCTTGTTCTCTGCTTTATATGCCTTTCCTATACCCCTTTCTTCTCTGTACCACCCGTAACATCACTCACATCCTTCAAGGCCAGCAGAAATATTGCTTCTTCTTGCCCTTCTTGTATCTCAGCTGAAATTGCTGTGATCCCATGTTCTTTTTCTTTGGCATTTATTATCTTTCTCTCACATTATAATTTTTTTATGTGTATCTCTTACTATTATTCTCTTCTTATCAGTACATTGTAAGCTCCTTAAAGGCACAAACTGAACTTTATTATCTTTCAAACAGAAATTGTAACCTGGGAGCTATAAGCGAAATTCATCCTGAGAATTGTTTTGTTTATCCTGCCTGTATATTCAAAATATCTGCGTTAGTGTTTTTTAGTAAAATATTGAAAGAAAAAAAATAGATGTTCTCTTCTCTTGAAAGACAGAAAAATCTGATGCCACCGTGCGGTTATTCAACACAGACACAACCGGCTTTGTAGTCAGCCTGGTCCCCACCTGAAGCAGACCAACCTGCTTGATGACTTATTTGAATTTTCACTTCTCTGAACAATATTTTATACAAAGTTGGTTCTCAAAAAACAACAACAACAACAAAAAAACCCCAGATGTTCTAAGCCAGATGTAATTATTTCACAAATATCAAGGAAGAGGGGGAAAAAATCCCACTAGTTAAAAAGAAAATTATGAAGGGAACAACTTTTAAATTTGATTTTCTTATAAAAATGGGGAGAGGGGAAAAATATTAAGAAAGAGTGGTGATAAAGAATGCTGGTAAACAAGTGATGCTTACTAGCATATGCTGGACCATAAATAACCTCCTTTTTGGGGTCTCAGGACCTTTGTGTACACCTTCACCAGAATATGATTCACCTTTCAGGAATTGTTTATTTGCTCTGGGTCCCCCATCTAGACTGCGAGCTCTTTGAAGCCTGGGACTATGATTTTCCCCTGGAGTCTGACTGCCTGTGTTGGAATCTTACCTTTACCACATACTGTCCACTTCAGTTTTTTGCTTCTTATTTACCCATAGGGTTATTGTGAATGTTAAATTAATAGTAATTAGCCCAGTGTCTAACATGTAGAAAGTGATTGATAACTGTTAGCTTGACTGCTAAATCACCTGCCATCTATCAGGTATTCAATAAACGTTCATTGAATAAGTGTTAATAAATTGAGTGAGTGAGTAACTCTGTCCACCACTGTGTAACCACTGTGCTGTTAGTCAGCTGGTTTTCTGAGCTGTGGTTAACGGTGTAGATCTGTTCACAGAATTATATGAGCTATAGCAGTTCTTTATATTGCAGACTTCATTTACCTAAATTAGACTAAAACCACCTACATGTGTGTGACATAATCTTTTTTTTTCTGATTAAAAAAAATCTTTGTTCAGCCTTTTTTCCATGGAGCATATTATCTGCAATATTGTCCTCTTCCAACTTTTGCAAATCACTTGTGAATTAACTGAGCCCCACCCCACCCCCAAATTTTGCTTGACTACCTTTGCTAAAGGGGTGTGTCAAAACATACACACAGGTAAAAAGCTGGAAGTAGTGAAGAAGTGTTGGACTTTGTCTGCAGGACATATTTTTGGCTTATAAATGAGAAAGAAAGAACCTGTGACTTTGCATTTCTCCACCTTGGGGGACATCTCTGCTGGAAGATGGGTGACGTTGAAAGGGAAAGAGCCTGGAAGGCTGGAAGCATTTACTTTGTTCTGGTCTCAAAAAGCTTGAACATGATTTTCTATTACTGTTTTTTCTTTTTTTTCTCTCAGGGAACATAAAAAATTTTTGATAGGGATTTTGTGTTATTAATTTTTAACTCTAGTGCCTAGCACTTAATAAATGTGTGCTGGAGGAATGAATAAAGGACTTAGAAAATAAAAGAATGATTCATATGAGACCAAAGGCAAGGAGGCTCCCTAAATATCAGCTGATATTCTAAGTTAATAAAATTTTTATAAAGATATAATACATTGTGCTATAAATATTATCATAACAGTCTAAAGGGACCTGGTACCTTTGCGGTTAATACTTGAAAGCTTTCATCTGAAAACTGAAAAACATTTGTAAATGAAGTAGATTGTCCACTTATATAAGATACTCAATACATACTACATGCTTGCATTTATTTGAAATACTGAATCTAAGGTACTCAGTTCTATTATATCTCTTTAACAGTAATGACCTAGAGATAACAGTAACATCCTCTCACCTCTCTACCCAAGCACTATGATCCAAGATCCTGAAGGAAGTCACAGGGTGTACCCTGTCTGTTGTAAATCCAAGTATAGGGCTATTCCAACCATGAAAACACACTCAGGTATTTCTAGGCAAAACCATTCGATATTTGGGTTTTGAATACCCAGTCTCCTTTTCCACAGCATTGGGATCCTTTCTATATGCTATGAGTTGAGTTCAGATGCCTTCTCTACATCAAAGACTGCCCACAAAATGCAGTGTGATAATTGGTTACAGAGACCAGAGTAGAAACTTAAATCACCATAAGAGGTCAGAGTATAGGTTCGTTTCGTAAAAGTCCAAACATACCGTCAAAAATGAAAGCTTTGTTCTAGTTAGCGGAATTTAATGTGGTCATCTGGGAACAGATACTTTTTGGAAAGGTAGAAAGGATATATTCAAGGGCAGCAGGGCATCTTTCCCATCTCTAGGTTCACCTAGAATTTGCCAGACAACAACCTTACATTTCCAACTTCTATGCCCGTTTTATTTTGATCTCACAGTACCTTCTGTAAAGTGGAAAGGAAAATTTTGTCTTTTTTCACTGCAGCAAGTGTTTTGCCTTTTAGGACTAGGTCAGATTACTTTGGAAGGAAAAGGAGATGGTTTGTGATTCTGGCATTCACAGGTTAGAACATTGTATATACATCTTGAATCAAATGCCCCTGAGAAATTACACTGCAGAAATTGCACTGCAGAAATTGCAGTTTTGATGTGAGTCCATTCTTTGGTTCTGATCATAGCCATTGTGATGTGCTTGTGCCCCTAGGCCTGCTGGGCAGCGTGGCATCAGCTTCACCTCGGGCTCTCCATCTCTGATTGTTGCTGCTACACTGGTCAGTTTTCAGTACCTCTCTTCAAAGCGTTTCAAATTGTCCTTAAAGCACTTCTTTTGTTGGCTTTAGAATGTATGATTGTCCTTATTGAATGCACTATATGGCAACTCACTTGAAGCACAAGCAATAACAATTTTAGGATAGCAATTGGAATAAATGTAAAGTCCTTTTTTTCAAAGCTTTGCTCGATAATGTGTGATTTGAGAAGGAAGGAATTTGCAAAACTCTGTTGCAGAACCAAGGAGAAAGGTGAAAAACTATTTTTTTCCCATAGATTTACGGCTTCCCACACATGCACAAAGACATACAACAATGACGGTTATTTCTGTCTTTTTTTATTTTCATCCTATGAATTCAGCAAATGGCTTCAAGCACCTCTGGCTGTGATAATTGCAGTGTAAAGGGAAGTACTCTTTCAAGTGAAGTAGTTGGAGCTGTTCAGAGGACTCCGTGGGGATACATTTTATAAGTGGAATCATTTTATGACAAAGATATCTGAGATGGAAGCTAGAGGTTCGTTGTTTGACAACTGGGAAAGACATAAGGCTTCTCTATCTAGTTCTGATCAGAGGTCTGGTCAGGGAGGTTGAACTTTGGTACCCAGAAAAGGAGTTTAAGGTCCACACTGCACATCTGCATGTCCAGGAAATTGACCCATATCGTGTGGCATTATTGGATCAGATATTTCTCCTCCCTTGCTAATTGTTTATATAGTTTCTTGAATTTTGGGATTTTGGGAAATTTTTCTAGGAAGTAACTAAGACTACAGGTATCTGCTGGATATTGAGACATTTGGCATATATGGACTTTTATTTTTTACTTAATAATATCTTTACTGGATACCTTCTCAATTGTTCCTTCTTCTAATCACATAAGGAAGAAGTCATAAACTATAGTTCTGATTATTGCTGCATATGCATCTATTTGAGTACCTACTATGTATCACTGCTTGTGCTTTACACACATCATCTCATTTAACTTAACCCAATAAAATAGGTTCTTACTCATATGGGAAAGCTGAGCATACAAAAGGTGGAGCATGTGACTAGTAAGTGAAAGTCCCAGAACCAAACTCAGGTCTGTGTAACTCCAGCACTTCTGTTCTTAACTGTCGTGTGTTCTATTCTATCCTACTCTGATTCTTAGAACCCCCAGTCTAATTTATGTATTTGTTTCTGATACTTCAATAGGCCCTAAGTGAGTTTGTGTGCCATAGTCATTATCACGTGTTGATTTAGTTGGCTTGAACCATGTTTTATTTATCATCAATATATAGCACAATAATAGGCGCATAATAAGCATATTACCAATTGCTTTGTGAATGAGCAACTAGCAATGACAAGCAGAACTGGTTTTTCAGGCAAAATAGATGAATGCAGTGTGATTTGAGGATTTCTATAAATGGATTGTTGAGAAGGAATTCCTTTTTCTTGTTACCATACAAAGCAGTGATCCAGACAAGAAGGAATGCCCTGGTCTGCAACATGAGATGATGTCTAAGGAGGTGGGCTCAGGGTGTGTTGTGTATATGTGTGCATGTGTGTATGTGTGCATGTGTGTGTGTGTGCATGTGTATATGTGTGCATGTGTGTATGTGTGCATGTGTGTGTGCGTGTAATGCAGGATCTACTGCAGTAGGTTCAAATTCTCTTTCTGCGTCTAGATTTCACCCCGGATAGTTGCTTTTGTGGTATAAGTTGCTTCTGGATAGATGCAGTGGTGTCGTTTTGATAATTTCATTTACCCCTATGTATTCCTTAACAGATTGCAACTTCAGTGAAGGCAGAGCTGAAATCTTTCTAGCTTTAATGTAGGCTAGAAGGTATAGGGCCTTACATGTAGTATGTGCTTAATATTACTGCATAAATAAATGAGTTCCAAAACCCAACAAGATGAAAGCTGAGACTTCACAAGGCTCAGAAAATCTGAGAAATATTTTCTCTTCTTTGCACTGAGCTTCAACCTTAGTTGTACTTTAAATTTTCCATAATAGTTAACATGAAAAGTAATCAAAAGCTAGCCCTAAACAGCTAATTGAATAGCATTCATTAACGAAAAATGATGGACAGTGAAACAGAGTACTTTATATAGGATGGAACTGGGGAAAATGAGCTATATTTTGAGTTAATTTTATATTCATAAATAAGATTGGAATTGTAGCTTGGCTTTCATCCACCTCATTGAAAATGAAAAGGGAGAACTGAGTATTTCCCCCACAGGAAATCTAAACCTGAATACAGCATAGATGATAATGGTGTTTTCGCTTAACTTTCAGTGATGTATCATTTTATAATTTAATAACAATACTAGGGAGGTAACCATTAGAAGGGACACATAAAGCGTTTAGAGTTTCTTGGAGAAAGCTATTTATAATTTTTAAGTTATTGTGATAATTACTGAATAATGAGGAAGCTTAAAGTTATATCTAATCTGTACCTTGACAAGCTTCATTTCCCCTTATTTCTAAATATGGAGAACCTCAGGGTTCTCTTCTGTGCCTTTTTCTCTTTCCTCTCTTCCTCTTTTCCCTGAGTGATCTTAATCTATTTTCTGTCAGTTTAAATATACTGATAATTCCTGCATTTATCTCTAATTCAGAGATGACCTTTCAAATACAGACTCATAAATCTTACTGCTTATTAGGTTGTAAATTCTTGAAGCTAGGAATTGATGTCTGGAGTAACGTTGATGGGCATCAATCTAAATGCCCATCAACAGTAGACTGGATAAAGAAAATGTGGTACATATACATAACAGAAAGCTACACAGTCATAAAAAGGAATGAGATCATATCCTTTGCAGGACTATGGATGGAGCTGGAGGCCATTATCCTAAGAAAACTAATGCCGAAGCAGAAAACCAAATATGCATGTTTTCACTTACAAGTGGGAGCTAAACACTGAGTACATATGAACACAAAGAAGAAAACAACAGATACCTGGGCCTACTTGAGGGTGGACGCTGGGAGGAAGGAAAGGATCAAAAAACTGCCTATTGGGTACTGTGTTTATACCTGGGTGATTAAATAATCTATATGCCAAATCCCTGTGACATGCAATTTATCTATGTAATAAATCTGCACATGTACCCTTGAACCTAAAATAAAGGTTAAAAAAATAAACAAGTACTTGATGGTTAGTAAGCTTCAAGAAATGTTTGTTGAAAGGCAATAATAGCCATTGGATGGGGCACCACTATGTTTTTCTTTGTTTACTCATTTAATTTCCGAATGCTTCTGCCTTAGCTGGAGTGCCTACTCCCCCTAATTCAGAGGTCGCCTTCTCCAGGAAACAATGTATTTCTAGCTAGAAGTGACTTACACCTTCCAGGTACTCATGAAACTTTACCTGACCATTCTTACAGTTCCTAACCATGGATGAATTAATATATGAATAAAAGAATCAAATAATCTCAATGTTGAGCATATTTTCGATGAAAACCACATCTTACTCCTCACTGCCCCAGTCTGGAATCTTTTTACTACACTGAATCATTTCATCTTTTTATGTTTGTTCTTCTATAACATGAGTTGGCAGTAGATATAGACTAAGAGATGACTTCTGTTTCTGACATTTGATTACCTATGAATAAAGAGACATAAAATAAGGAGACAGGATAAAACCTGGTTTACCCAAGAAATACTAATTTGTGCATGTTCTGGTATAATTATCCATAGGGCTCCTTTTCACTCTCATAAGTGGCTGGATTGGACAATAAAGTATATGTTCACTTAATCTATAAGGGTGTAGTAAAACACAGCTGGCGACAAATTTCAAAGTGCTTTATGTACTGAAAAAAAGGAGACTAGTAATATGAAATTGTGCATAATGTAAATAATTTCCCTAGAATTTGTGTTTGCATATGATGGTAGAAACTTGATTACCCTTATTTTCTTTTGTATAAGCTGGGGGAATGGTATTTTATTTCCCTAACAATCTATAGTGTTACATTTGCAAAGGGGACATAGCTCAGAATCAAACATACCAGCTAAAGGTTATCGCTTGCATGGCCTGACAAAATCATCATAGGGGGACATTTGGCATTTGAATATGGTATAGGGGTATCCATAGATGAGCTTTCGTATATATCTAAGCCTTCCTGTTGGTTTTGTCCTCATGAGGCTTCTTAAGCATTTTCCTAATGTAAAGGCTCGCGCCTGTAAGTAGATACGTGTTATGTCCAGCAGATGGTGCATTTGCCTGCAAATTGTTCTTTTCTCCATTCCCCCTCCTTTTCCCCCTAAGAAATTAACCGCCAGGTTTCTGCCAGAACCTGCCATATTCAGGGCGACATACGATGCTGTTAAAATAAAATATAAAGGTTAGAGAAGATCAGTAATAAGTCCTAAATTGAACATAGATTTCAAGAAACTACCTCTAAAAGAGTCTAGAAATTAATAGTCCATAATATGATGAAAAACCCCAGCTGACATCAAAGAAACCTCTTGCCTTCTTTTTAAAGAATTCTGTTTAATGCATAATTCACTGAGCCTATGAAACATTCTGGGAAACTTTTGGATGGATATCAGCCTTTTAATTCAAAATTATGCACTCTGGGAAATGACTGGCACTGAAAGTGGCAAGCCTACTAGGTAATTTACACCAGCAATCAAATTGCAATTATAAAGAGATTAAAACATGACTTTAAAGAGCCTAACTCCACCCTCAGGGCTACTAGCTATTTGGTAAATATAGCAAAGGAGACTGTAATTAAAGAAAATGTGTAATTAAATATTTTGACCCTCTTCAGCTTTGTTAGGATGACACTATAAAATCCCAAGAAAAAGTGAAGAAAGCCTCATTTCAAAAAGTCCTCGGTAGTTAGCTTTATATCTTCAGGAGAGTGTATTTCTTCTGAGATTGTCTAACACATCCTCTACTAGTCTTTTTTTGAGGTTTATATTACCTTTGTTTTTTAGTTCTCACTGTGGGAGCTAAGCTATAAGGATGCGAAGGCATAAGAATGATACAATGGACTTTAGGGACTTAGGAGAAAGAGTGGGAGAGGGCGAGGGATAAAAGATAACAAATATGGTGCAGTGTTTACTGCTCGAGTGATGAGTGCACCAGGTTCTCACAAATCTCTGCTAAAGAACTTACTCATGTAACCAAATAGTACCAGTACCACAATAACTTATGGAAAAATAAAATTAAAAAATAAAGAAGAGCTTAAAGGATTTTCAAATCTATCACTGGGGACTGCATATACAGGAGGTGAGTACATTCAGAGACTGTGACTGCAACAGAGCCATTTAATTGGGGTAGCTAACTTCAAGGCATAGGCCTTAGGAAGAAACAGTGTCTTCTCTGTACCTCTTTTGATCTTGCTTATAGATGATTTATAGTCTACTTTTCTCCGAGGATTTTTAAAAAGCGGTCTACACTCACCTATGAGTGGGTGTTGAACAATGAGAACACATGGACACAGGGAGGGAAACATCACACACTGGGGTCTGTCTGGGAGAAATAGGGGAGGGACAGCACGGGGTGGGGAGTTGGGGAGGGATAGCATGGGGAGAAATGCCAGATATAGGTGATGGGGGAGGAAGGCAGCAAATCACAGTGCCATGTGTGTACCTATGCAACAATCTTGCATGTTCTTCACATGTACCCCAAAACCTAAAATGCAATTAAAAAAAAAGAAGAATTATAAATACACACACATACACACACAAAGCGGTCTAGTCTGGAAAACTGGGGGTTAGGGGACAAGCCTCAGATAGGAAGCTAACCAAATGATGTAGTGGGAAAAATAATCTTAGCCTTTCTCCTGGGTGCCAATTCCTCTATACCCTGTCTCCGTGTGCATCTTTTAGGTTCTTGCTCTTAGCAAGTCTTGTTGAATTAGGGTCCTAGCTGATAAAATGTCACCTCTCTTGGGAGGTCTTAAATTGCCAAGGTATTTTCCTTAAGAGAAGAATAAAATTAACATGATTGTATAGCAGGTGATGATGCCCAAGAGTTCCAACCACCATGACATATTCATACACATCTTACCTAACATCTGCAACATTAATAGGAACCAATGTGTGGCCTGTTAAACAACAGATCTGTGTAGCATTATACATTTTCACTGTAAATTTCCTTCAGTGCTTAACTCATACTTCATTACTATCTTTGATTTCAACCAAGCCAGCATGCTAAAGTGACCTCAGATGATCAGGCTAATGTTAACAATGCTTTGAAAATAAATTTGGTTAAATATTCAACTGCTGTTATCTGTATCCTGGGGTAAATGACTGATTAAGTGACTACAATATATAGGCTTCATTCTAAGGACATTTAACCCTGCTCCTTGTAGGAACTTGACTGGACTCTAAGCAGATTGAGAGATTAAGATATTTTGGATGATGCACAATATATTTCATTTCGAAAGACCCATGAAACTAGAAAAGTGTTTTCAGAGACTCCCAGAAAAGCAATTAATTACTGAGCTAGGCCCTTAGAGACAGGAACTGCTAAAAGGCTGATATGGATCTTTTATCTAGTTAATTAGCTTTACAGGGAGAATTTTGCACATTTAGCAGATGGGTAGAGATTTTATTACTTGAAACACAATACAATTTATTTTTATATTGTACTTTTAAATTAGAAGATAAAAAGAAAAACAATATTGGAACTCTGAAATAACTTTAGAGTTCTGATAATAAAGAGGGCACTGTGACTAAATGTCATTATCTCAATCGTATTATATCTCCAAAGGAAAATAAAAATTTAAGAGTAGTGCCCTTAAATAGGCCAACTCATTCAAGATAAGAAACTTGTGGTGTTACTGAAAAGTTTAGTTGTTCATTATATAGAGCAAACTGGGTCTCTAGATATGAATGAACTGGGCTCTAAAAAGCTATTCATATATCCCTTTGTTCCTAAGTCCTAGGGACTGAGAGGAGTTTGTGCCAACTATCCTATTATTTCCAATAAAAGTATGAAGTGCTAAAATGAGCATATTATATTCTTCCCGAATAGACAAATTTTTCCCCAACAAAAATCTGCTGAGATGGAATTAACTTTGATATTCCTGGCAAATGTTGTGAGGAATTTCTCAGCAGTTATATTCTTCTTTACAACCTCGATGCTCACCTTAATTCTGTTCAGATTCTAACGGGCTTTGAAACCACTGGATCATCAGTGGCTTGGAACAAAAGTCTTAGGAGTAATGTTTTTACTGAGAGTAGATTTTTAAGTTCTTAAAGTTACTCCTAACCTTTTTTTTGGAATTAACACCTAGTTAATGGGCATCAGAGGTAATACTGATTCTGTAGCCACATACTCCAAAGTTTCCCCCCTTTTTCGGTTGCTTTTCTTGTCTCTTAATGCACAAGCACATCTGCACAATTTTATAGGACTGTCCCACACTGAGTCAGGCAATCCCTTCCCTTGCCTTGAGAGTTAACTAGCTCTCCAAAACTTGATGTAGTATATGGAATGCAAAATTTGTCACTTTTCTCAGCACTCAAAATTATTTCACATCTCTTTTCTCTGATAGTCATATGTATTTTCTTACTTGCAGTTTTAACAGTTTCATTACTTTTACCTCTCATAATGGGGTACATAATTTTCATAAAGACATTTCAAACTAACAAACTGCAATGGTTGTGAACACCATGACTATAGACAATTGCTCCTACCCTCATTTGGTTTGGTAGAGCAGTTAGAATTTTTGTTCTTTATCATAGTTTTGCTAAACTTAATAAAAATTACTAAGTGTAAAGTCTGTAAGTAGAGAAACTGCTAGCATATAATTTCTATTATATACATATAATAGCTATATATCAACAGATAATTATAAATCTATTATATAAACTTTCTATTACATGCTTTCACATTTAGCAAATGAGTACAATAGGTTGAGGAAGGGGAAGAGAAGAAAAAGAGGATTATACAGATGATTATCAAGGTTTTCCACATCTCCTGAATTCAATCAAAGTGACTCCACTTTTATCAGATTTAATTATTTCAATTCTTAGTATAATTTGTTTAAGAAATAGTTATGTTACTTTAAAAAATGGAATGCAAACTTTGACTAAGTAATCTCTAATATTCCTTCTAATTTGCCCAAATAATCCATTGAATGAGGAGCTCTTTGGAGGCCTCTTGGTGTATGGGGTCAGATGGATGTGAGGTTACAATAAGGGCACACTTTAGGGTTTGGGGAATATTTGCCCTTGATGGTAGGTAAGATAGTATCACCTAAGTTGCTGCATCTCTATTGATCTATGTTGAGTGGTCCCCCCTAGAGATGATACTTCCTGGTGAGTGAAGACATTGCAGGAAGGAAAAATCACACACCCAGGATGGAGAAACAAAAATGGTCCATGAAGTGATTTAGTTGCTTTTATTGCTTCTTTTAGGGCTGGTCTAAAAATGGCTTAAGGTTCAAAAGTTGATTCTTTATATTAGCAATCTGAAAAAACAATGTGAAAAGATATAAAGCTAAATGTTTTTTCCAGCCCTTCAGCAGAATTTTATTGTTGTCCCTTATCTTCCACTTTTACTCTAATGATGGCTTATGAAGCAATTGGATGGCACCTCATGTGTTGTAAACAAAAATTTATGGTTCACATGAGTTGCTGTCAGTTTCTGCTCTGCCTTCCCTACTTTTTACCTGATGTTTCCCTTATGGAAAAATTCACATGAAAATTGATGTGAAAATTTTCGGAAATTTTATTATGAGCTTCAAACAAACAGGAAAAATGACATTCTGGCCAGTGTCGATTAAAGATGCTCCCCCAGGTCAAGAAACATTCTTGACTAGATGAAATTTTGATGAAGTGGGAGAAATGATCCATGGCTAATTTTGTGAAAAAATATGGGAATTTATTTCACTGGGTATATTTGTATGCAATGTATGTATGTAGACGTGTCTATCACAAATGAGTGTTTTAAATACAACTTTTCAAGAAAAAACAAAATTCTTTTTAAGAAATATTCTTTCATTTGATAGATGAAATAACTGAGTCCCAAATAACTTGAGTGACTTGCTAGTCAACATAACCATTTGGGGAAAACCTCACATCTCCTGAGTCTCTGTCCATTGCATTTTATTTATATTGCAATACTTGGCTGTATGCAAGTTACCTTGAATTGGAGTTACCTCTATGCAAAGACATTAAGCAAAGATTGGCTTCAGGAAAGAAGATAGTTTTAAATTTATAGAGGGAATGTTTTTGGGCAATACATTATATGAAGTGGTTTCCAGTTTGGAGGAACCACATAAGATTACCTTGTTGTTTTCGGTGAAGTGGAACTAAAGTTTAAAACTCATGACGACATAAAATATATCAACATTTTTTTCAGAATAAAAGCAGTAACTATTCATGAATTTCTAGCAGAATGCCATTTTTTTCATTTAATATTATATCCATGTTATTCTTAGAAAGTTTGTGCTTGCTATGTTCCTAAATATTAATGATGACCACAACTGTAGAATGGATATCGATGTTTTCTTTCTTTAGCAATATTGAACCAAAGTTTCTATTTTCTTGACCTTTTGACAAAGAATGAGATTGAGTAAACCATCCTGGGTTAGAATTTATGTGGTTTTCTTTAGGAATAAAGGCAATCTAAGGTCATCACAAACCAAAGAGCAAGAGGTCCCACCTTCAGGTGAAAAGGCAATGGTGCTAATTTTGGGGATTATTAGAGTTTCCTACATTTCATACTTATGCAAATATTCACCCGATTTTAAAATAATTCATCCTTCAATTTCCTGTCGTGAGGTCTTTCTTCCTTGAGCTACTCCTGTTCTTTCCCTAATCTTTAGTTGAAATTTACATTCCCTTCAACTATGTTTAAGAAGCACTGTTTGTTTGGGAATGGTATAAACATAAAATGAGATGCTATATGTGAAAGAATTTTTTTTTAAGTCTAAATTACCAAACAGATGATTTTATTGCCCTAATGGCGCTGTGACAGCTCATAATGCAATCTGCCTCATGTTACCTTTCAAAATACATGCTTGCCTTTCCGAGGAGACTAATACTTGTTGGAGGGTAGTCTCCTCAACAACCTTTTCCTTTGTACCCTTCCCCGTGTCTGACATAAGAATGATGCTCAATAATTGTTGTGAAATGACATAACACGTTCATCAATGAAGCCCACAACGTTTTATGATGGTCCTATCATTAATAATAAAAATTATTACGAGGAGAGAAATAGGCCACCTTGCTATCTCTATTATGAATGTGCAAGAGGCCAGAGCAACCTGAGGATTGCCTGAAGTCACACAATTAGATTAGAGACATTCTGCTGTGTGGAGGGCAGATTTACACAGAGAAGAATATCCTATTATCAGCATGACATTCAGGGCTCGGCAAATATCCCTCAGTGATTCTTTTTAAAACATGATCCACAATTGGGGAAGTCTGGATAGGAAGTATACAGATTTCTCTAGAAACACTTCAGTATTTTGGTAAGTACTTCAATTGAGTTTACTTGAGTTTTGAAAATTACAATTTAAATAAGAAGTAACTTTACCTATGCTTAATTTGTATTGTATAATAGAGAATTGATTCTGGTTTGAGCTGAGTGGTTTGGAGACTTTAAAACATCTTATTTTCTCTAAAAATTTAAATGGTGGAGGAATCCTCAGTCTTTACAGAAGATATGTATTAGAACGTCAACATTGAGAGGTCTCTTTCATTTTCTTTATTATCTTTTCCTGATATATAATCATAATTTTAAAATGTTCCCTATTCCAAATCTGTGATATTGTTCCTGTCACTTCTCAGAGTCTATCAGTGGCTTCCAAGCTCACTCAGAGTGAAGTCCAAAATCCTTACGAGGCTCTCACCACTTCTCTGACCTCATTTCTTGTCTCTTCCATGCTAACACCATTCAACCACACTGGTCTCTTTGCTTCCCCCGTAAACTTATTGAACAGGCTCTCACCTTAGGCCATGTTATTCCTTGCTGTGAAAGCTGTCTCCCATATTTCCTCATGGCTTGTTCACTCATCTCCTGAGGTCTCTGCTTGTATGACCTCTGGGTCAAACTGTCTTTGACTACCTTACGTAAAACATTAACCTTCTACCCCCCTTCACCCCAATTCTAACACACACACACACACACACACACACACACACACACACACACACACACCCCTCTACCTGGGACTCCTTATTCCACTTGGTGTGCTTTATTTTTCTTCATGGTATGGGTCAGCATGTGGCATTCTGTATCTGTACTAGCTTATTTGTGGGGAAAAAGAAAAAACCTGTAGAGGAGAGTGGGGCCATTGCTAGGTTTTATTGCTTAATTTCCAGAGTCTAGAGCTGAGACTTATGTAGAAAAGGTCTGCAATACATATTGAACAACTACACGAATTTTCCCTGATTCTTCAAAGTCAATTTCTAATCCGATTTCCTTTAGGAAATCTCAGTGTGAGTGGAATATATACTACCATCCTCTTTATTTTCTTTTATGCTTTTATTGGAGAGAAGATCTCACTCTGTGGCTCACATGCAGTGGTGGAATCACAGCTAATTGCAGCCTCAACATCCTGGGCTCAAGTAATCTTCCCACCTCAACCTCCCAGGTAGCTGGGACTATAGGTGTGTTCCCACCATGCCCAGTTAACAAACAATAAACAAAAATTGTAGAGATGGGATCTCACTGTATTACCTAGGCTGGTCTTGAACTCCTGGGTTTAAGCAATACTCCAGCTGTAGCTTCTCAAAGCATTGGGATTACAGGGATGAGCCACCATACCCATACCTAACATCCTCTTTAAATGCAGAAGAATATCCTATTATCACCAATAGAAATTGGTTCTATTTTTCCCCAGAAACAGAGACACCTGTCATATGAAAAGCAAGAACAAAAATACCATATCTGGGCCAGGTGCGGTGACTCGTGCCTGTAATCCCAGCACTTTGGGAGGCTGAGGCGGGTGGATCAACTGAGGTCAGGAGCTCAAGACCAGCCTGGCCAACATGGTGAAACCGTGCCTTTACTAAAAATACAAAAAATTATCTGGATGTGGTGGCGGGTGTCTGTGATCCCAGTTGCTCGGGAGGCTGAGGCAGGAGAATCGCTTGGACCCAGGAGGGGAAGGTTGCAGTGAGGCAAGATTGCACCATTGCACTCTAGCCTGGGCAACAAAAGCAAGACTCTGTCTCAAGAAAACAAAAATAAAAATATTGTATTTGAATATTCTATTAATATTTGGTACTCAGCATATTGGTTGTGTTTCTAAAATATCAGCAGACAAATCCTGGATTGTCGATGTGATTTGCCCTAATCCACTGAGCCATACAGTGGCAGATCTAGAATGAGTATGATCTTTGCTGGTTCCGTGTCTCTTACTCTTATTCATGGCAATATTCTCTCAAGACTCTCCAGTGACAATCATAACGGGAGACTGGTTTTGCCACCTGTGCAATTTTTATGCATTATGAGATAGCAATCATTATACTGCCTGCAGCCTTGGAAGTTGAAGGGACATACCACTGTGCAATGATCAAAGAATGTGAATTCTACTCCAGGAAGGGTTCTTTTTCTTTGACCGTAGTTGAGTGACTCCACCTTATTCTCTATGTTCTCACCTATAAAATGGTAAATAATAATATCTGCTTGATCAAGTTCACAGGGTTGTGGTAAGGATTGAATACCTGTGTTCAAAAGCAATTCAAAAATGATAAAGTGTTAAGTGACATACATCTTTACAACTACTACTAAAATTTTAGGATTCTGAACTTTTGACAATATCTTTATTTTAGCTTCATGACTGAGTGAGCTCTTGTGGTGGGCCATCAAACATGAGGGACAAAACAAACAAACAAACAAACAAACAAAAACACCTCTTGCCACACTGGGGGTTGGGATGCGAAAAAGGGCTGAGCCTGCACTCATGGAATCATACTATTTAATTCAATCCTTACTTAGCCAAGTAACTCGGATGACTTAAACTTAAGCTGTAGGTGGCAGCAAAAAGTAGAAGGCTGGGAAGGCAGCCTCTTGTTTTCCTAGTTCTGTTGTCAAATTAACTACTCTAACTTTATTTCTAAATGTGTCTATCAGTATCCTAAATATTCCTACAATATTTTAAATAAAACCATGATATAATATTCCTAAGAAAAGGAAAACAAAGTATACTTTCCTTTTTCTTTTCTACAGTTTAGCCATTGGATTAATTCAGCCTTAAAAGACCCTTGCAACACAAAAAGGCAGAAAAGAAATTTGACAAATTTCTCTACTGAAAAGAAAAGATTCAAACTGAGGAAGGATCCACCACAGGGTAAGTTTCAAGGGTGAACTCAGGTAGGCAAAAGATAAGGAACTCATCTCTGGAAGTTGGCTTTACATTTAGATATGTCTTATTTATATATCTGTTGTGTATTGCTAAAGATTACACATAGTGAATAGAAATGAAGATATAAATGTCTTCTTTATCTAAAGGCTTTCTTTTTGATGACTGAGAAATGATAAATTCTCTTTGTTTTCTACTTTTATTACAATTGAGATAATCACGGTGGAAGGTTTTATTAGACTGTAAGCATTTTAGGGATAGAGAAGATTTTTTTAAGTACCCCAAGAAACTGGTATATTGCTAAAATGTGATTAGTGGTGACTGAATGGCCTATAAACAAAACTTTGTGACAGAAAACGCTGAAGATGCTCTAACTTATGAAGGTATTAATTGCATTTAAAATTTTTAACTTGATTTGTGATATGTGCTATATGAAACAAACAACTGCTATCACCCCTTAAAAACATGAACCCAACAAGAAAAGCTTTTAAACACATGAAACAAACCCACAAAACTACTATGGTCCTGGATGGAAACCTAGAAGGGTTTCAGACTCAGTATTTTTCTCATTTCTTTAATCAATTTACTTTTAATTAAATATATGGAGGATTGTAATTAGAGTGAGAGAATAGCATGATAGGAAAGAGAAATGTAGTCTTCAACAGCATGGAAGACATGATGATCTGTAACCTGATTAGGTTTTTTTTTTTTACATTTACTATTGATTCTCAGAAATAACAGTATGATGTTGCAAATATTGATCCAGTGCAATTTGATGCTCTCAGAGGAAGGAGTGAAGCATGTAGTTGGAGGCCTTGCCTATGAGTCATTCTTTATCAAAGACATCATTATAGCAATTAATGAATTAACAAATACCTTCTTGGGTTATTAAGATTTGGAAACAATATTATTACTGCGGATGCACATGGGTAAGCTGAGCCAAATGACAATGAGACTGCTTTTTTTTTTTTCTAAATACAAACCATTTTTTTTTTTTTTTTGTCTTTACTTTTTAGGAAGCAGGAGTGGAAAATAATGTGTGAGTAGGAAACAGATAGACTTGGGTCTCCAAACCTCCAAAGACACTTAGTTTTGCAAATTGGAGAAAGACATTTAACACTTTTGAGACTCATTTAAAATTATACAATAGAGGGAAATAATATCTACCCACCGGATGGGATTTTTGTAAGAATGAATGAATAAAATATATAAAATGGATATGTCAGTCTAGTGGCAATCAATAAATGTTAGTTTTCTTTTTCTCTTTTTTCCTTTCAGATTAAAATTTAATTGGTTTTAGCTTAAATTCAGGGTGAAAATGATAGACGAAGGATTACAACCAAGGTGATTTTAGACAAGTTTATATATTTTTTATATGGGGGACTAAAATGCACATTTTATATTTAATCTATAAAATCAAATCAACACTTTATGGTTTCAGTTAAATTTTTAATTTCCAAAAGAATTCTGAATTTGTTAATGAAATCTTAATTGTATTATAAAAATTATAACTCTTAGGAAGGCTTTTCTGACCCTCTGCTCTCTGTGATCCTTCTTGTATCTAAATACTGTGCAACTTACAGCTCTCTTAAGAGGCCAGTGATGAACTGCTGTGTATTGGCAAAGTTATCTTCTCTTATTGAACTTGCTAGTTGCTAAGATACTTGATGGCAGAAGAAATGTTTTTACTCTTTTTTTTCTCATCTTTTGTAGTACCTGATACTGATTCATACTGAATACTAAAAATTCTCTGAATAGCTTCATAATTATAGCATTATGTATTTTTTCTATGTACATATATCATCGCCCACAAATCCTCTCCATATTAAAAAATAAGATTCTCTAGCAGCACTAGCTCTAAAACACTCAATTCCCAATTCTGTCTTTGCTTTATCATGAAGAGCAAATTTGTGAGAAGTTTTCTATGGTAGCCAGGTGCGCTGGCTCATGCCTGTAATCCCAACACTTTGGGAGGTCGAAGTGGGCAAATCACAAGGTCAGGAGTTTGAGACCATCCTGGACAACATAGTGAAACCCTGTCTCTACTAAAAAGACAAAAATTACCCTGGCATGGTGGCCCATGCCTGTATTCCTAGTTACTTGGGAGGCTGAGGTAGGAGAATCACTTGAACCAGGGAGGAGGAAGTTGCAGTGAGCCAAGGTCGTGCCACTGCACTCCGGCGTGGGTGAAAGGGCAAGACTCTGTCTCAAAAAAAAAAAAAAAAAAAGTTCGTTATGGTAAAATATGAGACCAGTTGCTAGCCAACTTGTTTACTATAGGGGTAGAAAGCATAATCTTTATTTAAAAGCAAAGTGCAATTTAAATAACTTAGACTGTGTAGATAAGCTTTTTGATGTGCTGTTAGATTCGGTTTGTCAATATTTTATTGAGGATTTTTGCATCAATGTTCATCAGGGATATTGGCCAAAAGTTTCCCTTTTTTTTTTTTTTTTTTGTATCTCTGCCAGGTTTTTGTATCAGGATATGCTGGCCTTATAAAATGAGTTGGGGTGAAGTCCTTCCTTTTCAATTGCTTGGAATAGTTTCAGAAAAAATGATACCAGCTCCTCTTTGTATCTCTCATAGAATTCAGCTGCAAATATGTCTGGTCCTGGGCTTTCTTTAGTTGGTACGCTGTTTATTACTGTCTCAATGTCAGAACTTATTATTAGTCTATTCAGGGATTCAAGTTCTTCCTTGTTCAGCCTTGGGAAAATGTATGTGTCCAGGAATTTATACCTTTCTTCTGTATTTTCTAGTTTATTTTCATAGAGGTGTTTATAGTATTCTCTGATGGTTGTTCGTGTTTCTGTGGGGTCAGTGGCAATATCCCCTTTATTATTTTTTAGTGTGTCTATTTGATTCTTCTTTCTTTTCTTCTTTATTAATCTAGCTAGCAGTCTATCTATTTAATTATTTTTTTTCCAAAAACCAACTCCTGGATTTATTTATTTATTTTTTTTGATGGTGGTTTTTTTTTTTTTTTTAATGTCTCTAGCTCCCTCAGTTCCACTCTGATCTTTGTGGTTATTTGTCTTCTGCTAGCTTTGGAGTTGGTTTGATCTTGGTTCCCTAGTTTTCAGTGTGATGTTAGGTTGTTGATTTGAGATCCTTCTAGCTTTTTGATGTGGGAATTTAGTGCTATACATTTCCTTCTTAAAACTGCTTTAGCTACATCCCAGAGATTCTGGCACATTGTCTCTTTGTTCTCACTGGTTTCAAAGAACTTTTTGTTTTCTGCCTTAATTTCATTATTTACCCAGGAGTCAGTCAGGAGCAGGTTTTTCAATTTCCATGTAGTTGTGTGGTTTTGAGTGAGTTTCTTAATCTTCTGGGAGCAAGCCTGGTTCAACATATATAAATCAAAAAGCATAATTCATCACATAAACAGAACTAAAGACAAAAAACACACGATTATCTCAACAGAAACAGAAAAAGCCTTTGATAAAATTCAATATCCCTTCATGGTAAAAACTCTCAATAAACTAGGTTTTGATGGAATATACCACAAAATATTAAAAGCCATTTATGACAAACCCATAGCCAATATCATACTGATTAGGCAAAAGCTGGAAGCGTCCCCTTTGAAAATTGGCACAAGGTAAGGATACCGTCTTTCTTCCCCTCTTATCCAATATATTATTGGAAGTTCTGGCCAGGGCAATCAGTCAAGAGAAAAGGAATAAAGGGTATTCAGATAGGAAGAGTGGAAGTCAAACTCTCTCTGTTTGCATATGCCATAATCCTTTACCTAGAAAACCTTATGTTCTCAGCCCAAAAGCTTGTTAAGCTGATAAGCAACTTCAGCAAAGTCTCAGGATACAAAATCCGTCTGCAAAAATCACAAGCATTTCTATTCACCAACAATAGATGAGCAGAGAGGTAAATCATGAATGAACTTCCATTCACAATTGCTACTAAGAGAATAAAATACCTAGGAATACAGCTAACAGAGGAAGTGAAGGACCTCTTCAAGGAAAATGTACTAGTCTGCTCTCACTCTGATAATAAAGACATACCCAAGACTAGGTAATTTATAAAGGAAAGAGATTTAATAGACTCAGTTCCACACGGCTGGGGAGTTCCTTATTCACCTCAATCATGGCAGGAGGTGAATGAGGACCAAAGTCACATAAGCATGAGAGCAGGCAAGAGGAGGGGAATTCCTCTTTATAAAACAATCAGATCTTGTGAAACTTGTTTATTATTAGGAGAACAGCATGGGAAAGACCTGCCCCTATGATTCAATTACGTCCCACTGGGTTGAACCCATGACATATGGGAATTATGGGAGATACAATTCAAAATGAGATTTGAGTGAAGACACAACCAAACCATATCATTCTACCCCTGGCCCCTCCCAAATCTCATGTCCTCACATTTCAAAACCAATCATGCCTTCTCAACAGTCCTTCAAAGTCTTAACTCATTTCAGCATTAACCCAAAAGTCTGCAGTCCAAAGTCTCATCTGAGAAAAGGCAAGTCCCTTTGCCTATGAGCCTGTAAAATCAAAACCATGTTAGTTAGTTCCTAGATACATTGAGGGTACAGGCACTGGGTATACACACCCATTTCAAATGGGAAAATAGGCCAAAATGAAGGGGCTACAGGCCCCGTGCATCTCCAAAATCCAGCAAGGCAGTCAAATCTTAAAGCTCCAAAATGGTCTCCTTTGACTCCATGTCTTACATCCAGGTCAAGCTCATGCAAGAAGTGGGTTCCCCTGGTCTTGGGCAGTCCCACCCTCTGGCTTTGTAGGGTACAGCTCCTCTCCTGGCTGCTTTCATGGGCTGGCATTGAGTGTCTCTGGCTTTTCCAGGTGCATGGTGTAAGCTGTAGGTGGCTCTACCATCCTCAGGTCTGGAATGGTGGCCCTCTTTCACAGCTCCACTAGGCAGTGCCTCAGTGAGGATTCTGTGTGGGGGCTTGCATCCCACTTTTCCCTTCTACACTGCCCCAACAGAGGTTCTCCATAAGGGCTCCACCCCTGCAGCATACCTCTCCCTGGACATCTAGGTGTTTCCATACATCCTCTGAAATCCAGGTTGAAGTTCCCAAACCTCAGTTCTTGTCTTTTGTGTACCTGCAGGCCCAACACCATGTTATGTAACCAAGGCTTGGGGCTTGCACCCTCTGAAGCAATGGCCTGAGCTCTACATTGGCCCCTTTTAGCCACAGCTGGGATGCAGGGCACCAAGTCCTAAGACTGCACAAAGCACCGAGGCCCTGGGCCCAGCCCAGAAAACCATTTTTTCCTCTTAGGTGTCCTGGGTTGTGATGGGAGGGTCTGCTGTGAAGGTCTCTGACATGTCCTAGAGACATTGTCCTCATTGTCTTGGCAATTAACGTTTGGCTCCTCGCTACTTATGCAGATTTATGCAGGTGGCTTGAACTTCTCCTCAGAAAATGGATTTTTCTTTTCTATCAGATTGTCAGGCAGCAAATTTTCCAAACTTTTATGCTCTGCTTCTCTTTTAAACATAAGTTCCAATTCCAATACATATTTCTGTGAACATAAAACTGAATGCCTTTAACAGCACCCAAGTCACACCTTGAACATTTTGCTGCTTAGAAATTTTTTCTGCTGGATACCCTAAATCATCTCTCTTGAGTTCAAAGCTCCACAAATCTCTAGGGCAGGGGCAAAATGCTGCCAGTCTGTTTGCTCAAACATAACAAGGGTCACCTTTGCTCCAGTTTCCAACAAGTTCCTCATCTCCATCTGAGACCACCTCAACTTGGATTTCATTGTCCATATCACTATGAGCATTTTGGTCAAAACCATTCAACAAGTCTCTAGGAAGTTCCAAACTTTCCCACATTTTCCTGTCTTCTTCTGAGTCCTCCAAACTGTTCCAACATCTGCCTTTTACCCAGTTCCAAAGTCACTTCCACGTTTTCAGGTATCTTTAAAGTAGCACCCTACTCTACTGATACCAATTTACTGTATTAGTTTATTTTCATGCTGCTAATGAGACATACCGGAGACTGGGTAATTATAAAGAAAAAGATGTTTAATGGACTCATAGTTCCACATGGCTTGAGGAAGCCTTACAATCATGGCAGAAGGCAAAGGAGGAACATAGTCATGTCTTACATGGTGGCAGGCTAGAGATCATTCACAGGGGACCTGCTCTTTTATAAAACCTTCAGATCTCATGACACTTATTAACTATCATGAGAATGGCATGGAAAAGACCTGCCCCCATGATTCAATTACCTCCCATTGAGTCCCTTCCATGATGCATGGAAATTATAGAGCTACAATCTAAGGTGAGATTTGGGTGGGTACACAGCCAAAACAAATTAGAGAACTACAAACCACTGCTCCAAGAAATAAGAGAGAACACAAACAAATGAAAAAGCATTCCATGCTCATGGATAGGAAGAATCAATATTGTGAAAATGGTCACACTGGCCAAAGTAATTTACAGATTCAGTGCTATTCTCATTAAATTACCATGAACATTCTTCACAGAATTAGAAAAAACTACTTTAAAATTCATATGGAACCAAAAAAAGAGCCCGTATAGCCAAGATAGTCCTAATCAAAAAGAACAGAGCTGGCAACATCATGCTACCTGACTTCAAACTATACTACAAGGCTACAGTAACTCAAACAGCACTGTACTGGTACAAAAACAGATACATAGACCAATGGAACAGAATAGAGATTTCAGAAATAAGACCAGACATTAACAATCATTTGATCTTTAACAAACCTGACAAAAATATGCAATGGGGAAAGGATTCCCTACTTAATAAATGGTGCTGGGAAAACTGGCTAGCCATATGCAAAAAATTAAAATGAGATCCCTTCCTTGTACCTTATATAAAAATTAACTCAAGATGGATTAAATACTTTAATGTAAACCCCAAAACTATAAAAACCCTAGAAAAAAAACTAGGCAATAAAATTCAGGACATAGGAACAAGCAAAGATTTCATGATTAAAACATCAAAAGCAATTGCCATGAAAACAAAAATTGACAAATGGGATCTAATTAAACTAAAAAGCTTCTGCACAGCAAAGAAACTATTCTCAAAGTGAACAGACACCCTACAGAATGGGAGAAAATTTTTGCAATCTATTCATCTGACAAAGGGCTAATATCACAGAATCTACAAGGAACTTAAACTTATTAATAAACAGTATTAAAATGTCAAGAAACAGCAGATGCTGGCAAGGCTGTGAAGAAATAGAAATGTTTTTACACTACTGGTGGGAATGTAAATTAGATCAACCATTGTGGAAGACAGTGTGGTGATTCCTGAAAAACCTGAACCAGAAATAGCATTTGACCCAGCAATCTCATTATTGGGTATATACCCAGAGGACTATAAATCATTCTGTCCATTGCAGCACTATTCACAATAGCAAAGACATGGAACCAACCCCACAGGCCCATCAATGATAGACAGGATAAAGAAAATGTGGTACATATACACCATGGAATACTATGCAGCCATAAAATGGAACAAGATCATGTCCTTTGCAGGGACATGGTTGGAACTGGAAGCCATTATCCTCAGCAAACTAACACAGGAACAGAAAACCAAACACCACATGTTCTCACTTACAAGTGGGAGCTGAACAATGAGAACACATGGACACAGGGAGAACAACACCCACTGGGGCCTGTCAGGGATGCGGGGGGAGGGAGAACATCAAGATCAATAGCTAATGCATATGGGGCTTAATATCTCGGTGATGTGTTGATAGGTGCGGCAAATCACCATGGCACACATTTACCTATGCAACAAACCTGTATGTTCTGCACATGTATCCCAGAACTTAAAATTAAATTAAATTAAAAAAAAAAATAAATGGCCAGGCAGGATGACTCATGCCTGTAATCTCTGCAGTTTGGGAGGCCAAGGCAGGTGTATCACAATGTCAGGAGTTTGAGACCAGCCTGGCCAACGTGGTGAAACCCTGTCTCTACTAAGAATACAAAAATTAGCTGGGCATGGTGGCAGGCGTCTGTAATCCCAGCTACTCAGGAGGCTGAGGCAGGAGAATCTATTGAATCCAGGAGGAGGAGGTTGCATTGAGCTGACATCAAGCTACCGCACTCCAGCCTGGGCGACAGAGTGAGACTCTGTCTCAAAAATAAATAAATAAAATAATGAAAATGATAATGATAATAATAATAATAAATAACCTAGACCAATGGCTCTTAAACTACCCTTCTACACTTGGGTTCTATATGAGTCAACCCCACTCTAAAACTAAAAGAGAAATAATCATCTTTTCCAAAGTGTCTGGTTAAAGTAATACATTAAACTGCCTTAATTTAAAAAGATATATTTGAAAAACTTTTGTTACTTTGCTTCTTGTGTGCTAGGAAGAATGAATGGTCAAGTAGTAAGTTAATGTTAATGGCAATCTTAGAACATCTAATCATACTTGGTCCAGCAGCTTTGTATGTATGAATATGATTTTATAGTTGGTAGTTGAGATGTTATGCTGCAAATTTAAATTACGGTCAACTCTGTGCAAGAAAAATTGTTTATTTTTTTTTTAAAGAAAAAACAGAATTAAATCTTTGAATATTCTGGAATGTTATTTCTATAACTTCTGGGGGACTCTGCCACATTAACAAACTCTGATATACTTTAGACAGTGGAATGAATCCTTTGATTATCATAGTTTGGAGTGTAGGTACAGTAGCCCCAGGAACAGTACTAGGGGTTCGGGGGAAGAAACATAAAGACTGATTAGGTAACCTTGCCTGCTGATGTCACGTAAAGTGATAAGGAGTATTGTGGACCCCTGCTAAGTGTTTATGTTAAGAGGCAGGTGAAAATGGTGACCAGTTTTCAAGTTCTTTAGCCATTTTCTCAATGCCTCCTCCTCAGAGCTGATGTATAACATCAACGTCCTTAATTTTTGGGATATATGCTCATTGTTCAGGCATTATGAGAATTTTGCTACATTTCTGTGAAGGCTTACTAAACTCAACTTTAGGATGGACTCCCCATTCTCTCTTGTTCCATTGGATAACAGTATAATCTTTCAAAGTTCTTTAGAGAACATCCCTCTATTTCAGTCTGCGATTGCTACCCTGGTGAGTACAACAATCTGATAGATTTTCTGAACCCACTAAAAATACTTCCTTTCTCTATGTTGGCTTCCTAGTGTCCTGCTGAGAATGAGTAATAGCATAAAGGTATACAGAAGTGGGAAAAACATGTGTTTTTAAACTCAACTATGACAAAGTTTCCAGAGATTAGAAACCTTCAGAAGACTATGTTGTTGTGGGGTAATACAAGATATTCTTGAAAGGAACGTAGATAAAGTAAACTGATTTATTTTAGTTAGTTTTATTTCTTTTAGATCCAATATAAAAATAAAAGGCTTAGAATATTTTTTCCAATCTCCGGATACCTTTGCAAGTGATATTCCTGTAAATATACCACAGTGTCCAAAAAGTCTCAAAACATCAAGGAGATAGTATATTTATTATACTTTTTTCTGACTATCAAGGTGGTACAATCCATTTATTTCATACTTCATTGGGGGTGATCACTTTTTCTGCCTCACAGACAGGATGTTTAAATGACTCATAATAAATTAAGGATTATTAAATAATAATGACAATAATAGCAACTATAATGATAATAGTAAAATAACAAGCAGCAGCAGAAAGGACAGGCCTAAGTGGAAAATTAGGTTTCCTAGAGGCTCCTGTTCTCCACTGCATGACCTTAAAATGGGAATAATTTCTCAAGCCTCCAAGACACCAAAGCACAGACGCATGGTGCATAAACAAATAAGTGACCACATTAGTGGTGCCCTTTGGGGGTTTAAATCTTATTCTTGTGACCCCAGGAAGCTGACCAGAGAGAAAGGGGAAGAAAGAAGTACAGGATATTTATCTTTACATTTTGGAAATGCTTTTGATCAGCAGAGCTGGAACAAGTTTCTGTGCTTTTGTGGGAACTACAAATGTTCCAGGGGAGGAAGCAAGATCAAGAGCAGTTTGCTCTTTCAGGAACTTCAAAGCCCATTCATCTGAAGATGTGGCCATTACCATTTTGGCTTCCTCACTGTGCCTTGGATGGCCCTGTACTTTTCAAGAGGAGAGCCTTGCTGGGTTGGGACCAGCTGAAACATTATTCCTTGGAGTGCAGCGTCCCAGAAAATCTGCCCTTCCTGGCCTGTGCTCTGTGATTATAGTTCCAACCAGGAGCCATCCTTGTTCCTATTGGATGAGTCAGACACAGAGGTGAGTAGGGTGGCAAGGCTGGACTACCCATTTTCTGCCTCTGCTCCTCTTCCACGTGTAGAAAATTGTAAACATAAGAACAAGGCTGGCCTGTCTCCACCAGGTTCTAGGTCTCTGATCTCAGTAGTCTGTCTTTTCACTAGTACAAAAAAAAAAAAAAAAAAAAAAGCAACCAACTAAGCCAACCAAGCAAACAAATAAAAAAGAAAACTGTCTTAGCTTAGCTGTGCATGCTGTTCAGTCCTGTTATGATCACCAGTCCATCAGGAACAGGGAATTGTTCTCTTCACAGGTAAGTGAAGCCTTGGGAGTAAGATTTCTTCAGGGATCCTAGATCTTCTCTGGGCATAAGATACATAATCATTTCCCAATCTGAACCAAAGCAGAACAAAAATCCTAGGGTAACACCCTAATATTGTAGGCCATAATAATCATGCTTTTATTCTTTAGAATTGCTTTTGGTGGTTAAATGCTGGTATAAGCTCCACGAAGCAGGGACTGCATCTGTCTTGTTTAGTGCTGAGTCCTCAGGTCCCAGCATGACATCTAAACGTATCTGTGGAATGAATGACTAAATCAGGACCTGGGCAGTTTACTCTGCCACTTATTCGTTATGTGAACTTGTATGAATTTTCTTTTGTGTCAAGTTCTTAATTTCTCCATTCTCAAACAGTTTAGCCTAGCCCTGAAAATTGCAGAGAGGAATGGCATAAATGTTATTCCTGAGATAATACCTGTGTGACATTGGATGTGTCTTGGGGCACTTCTGGCAGTTACGTTTAGCAAAGGGAAGCTCTTTCCTTTTTCCTTCAATTTGGGTGTACTCCGGTTACCACATCACCCTGACAGTTGAATTCACTTTTATGTGCTTCAGTAAGTGAAGATAATAATGCTGACATCCTGAATTTTCACCTCTGTCAAATGAGAAGTAGGGGCAAGCTCATCATTGAGGAAGGCCTTTTGTAACTCTATGATTTTATTCTATTTGACTTTCTGGAACTGGTCTCAGGATAAAAAGTGAGAGAAAGTACTGTACTATGAACACAATCACAGTGATATCCCATTTCTTTAGATGTTTCATAGACCTCTCTACTTCCTTTTCCTTAACTGTATTGCATAAAGTTTTTCTTTTACATCATAAACTCATGAAATTTTACTCAAAGTAAGTTTGAAAGTTCATATGACACTAAACATAATTCTCATTTAAATATTTACTTTAGGATTCTGGATGACATGACTCTTACACATGGAAACAATTTTATTGACCAATTAAAAATGATTTGAAGCTTTATTCATTTTTAAGTATACTAAGGTTTGGAATCCAAGGCTCAGCTTTCAAAGTTTGGGTGTTTGATGAACCACCTTTGTGTCAACTGAGAAAGTGGACCAGAAGCATTAAAAGTATCTTAAAAAGAAACAAAAAGAAAACATATTATAAACATATTGATTATCTCTCATTCCTTCAGTAGCATTTCATTAATATTTAGAGCACACCAGAAATTGTGGTAGATGTTTCGGATCGAATATATCAATTTCCCAGAGTCCTTGTGCACATACAAAAGCAGCACTGGGTTCAGGTGACGTAAATTTCGGTCCTGGCCTCTAACCAGCTGAATGACCTTGGACAAATCACTTTTAATTCTGAGGACTCATCTATAAAACAGTGATGGGTCTCTTGCAGCTTTAATGATATTTGGTTACATTAATCTCAAAAGAAATGATAGAATATAACTAAAGGAGAGTACGTAGGAAAAAGCAAGCCATGCTAGAAGTCATACACTTTTCTTTCTTGACATTCATTTGTTAATGAACAAAATTTATACATTTAAATTTTTCCAGAGTCATCATATTATCAATCAATTGATTGTTTTTATAATTCCTCATTCCTTCTGTAAACATTTATATAATGCCTGCTCTCTACCAGAAACCATGCTAAGTATTTGAGATCAGATATGAAATATATGTGCTATGCCTTGAAAGAACCCACAATCTAGTAATAAAGATAGAGACATAAGTTTGGGTGTTAAGTGCTATTCACAATCAACAAATATTTACTATGCACCTATTATGCTTGGGATGCATTCGTAAAACAAAACTGATAATGATTTCTGTTTTTGTGGAGCTTGTAGTCTAGTGTGAAGATCAAACAATAAAGAATAAATATGAAAGTAATAGATGATGTAGTATGATGGAAGGGGAAAAATCGTGGGGTAAAAAACAAAAAGTAGAGCAGGTTACAAGGGAAATAGGGGCAACCGTAGTGGGGGTTGAGGGTAATGCATTGGACTGTTAAGAATGGCCAGAGTAGGTCACATTGAGACGATAACATTTAAATGAAGACTTGAAAGAAGTAGGGGACTGGTTAACCACAGAAATATCTGGGATAGGGGCAATATAGGCAGAGAGAACTGGCAGTGGAAAAGCCCTAATGTTGGAAACAAGGGTGACTGGAGTGAAGTGAGAAGAAGGAGAGTGAAAGGTGAGGACAGAAGAGCAGTAAGGATAGATATTGGCAGAGCAGGTGGGGTTGTCCAGGAGATGTTGACTTTCATTATGACTGAAACAAGGGAACTCAAGTGGTTTTGAGTAGAGGAAGGACATTGTCTGACTTAGATTTTAATAGGGCATCCTGGCTATCATGTAGAGAATAGATTATTGGAGCTAGGTTGGAGGTAGGCAAGAATAAATCAATTAGTAGGGTATCACAGAAGTAGAGGCTAGAGATGGTGGTGTGGACCAGGGTGGTAACAGTTGAGATGATGATAAGTGATCAGATTCTGGATCTATTTTGCAGGTAGAGCCAACAGAGATTTTGGTGGATTGGATAAAAAATATGAAGGAAGGCAAAATCCCAGATTGATATGGAAATGAGAAGGGGCATTCATCTCAGTTTGGGACAGTATAGGAATGTCCCAAACTGAGACGAATGCCCCTTCCTATGCTTGGAAAGTATAGGAATGATTCTGAAAGGAATTATCAATTAAATTGAATCTCGAAGAGACACAAGAGTATCTGAAGGTGCCAGATAAGGCAGGTGGGAGTGGGGGAGAGAGTCTTGTAGATGAGAACTAGCATTCACACAAAGTATGCAAACAAAAATAGAGGCATGGTGTGTTCAGGGAACTGCAAATAGTGTTAATGGAAGGAAGAGTGAATGTGGAGCATACAGCTGGAGATGAGCCTAGAGACCTGTGCAGCGGTTAGATCCTATGCCAGGAGAGATTACTGCTTAGAATAATCTTTAGCAAGGCATAGTTCTAAAAATCTGTTTTGCAAAAGGAATATTTAAACTGGGTTAGCTTCAAATAAGATTCATGGTGAGTTGACCAATGCTGTAATTAGCTAGTGGGAACACACCAGAGCACCATGGAGTATTTTAATCCATTTTAAAATTCTCAGGAGGCCTAGTTTTTTAATCCTGTAATGATGAGAGCTGTTAGAGAATTGGCTAAAAGTGTCCCTTGTCAGAAGAATCTGGGAATAAATGTATTGAGTGCATGCAAATGGCCAGAAGACTTTTTCAACCTAATTGAACAGATTGTTCAGTGTCAGCTAAGTGTGTACTATTGTGCCTAGTTTATTGCCACAATATTCAAGTTAGAAAAACAAAGATACTGTTTCAGAACAAAAGTAAAACAAATCTGCTTTTTAATAGCTAGGAAAAAATATTCCATAGTGCATCTCAATCTTAAAGCAGTAATAATGCATACATACTTATAATCTTTTACCTAGCTCTAAGTTAAAAATATACATATATTTAGTCATATACAGGTTACTGTAAACTGAAATCTGCATTCTATTATTATTGTCAGTTTCTTGACTTATTTTTTGCAGGTACTAGTTAGCTAACTTAGCATCTTGGTATCCTCCCTTAGTAATGTGTTTTCTTGTCCAATTCTCACTGCTAAGAATATTTACCTTGTGGCTGGTCTAAATTCCCTCTCTTTTATGCAGTTTAAATTTGTTTTTCACCCTCTTACTCTCTTCAGAGATGGAGAATGACTGGTAATGTCTGACAAATTGAGAAGGCTAAAATAGCATTTTGTGGTCAGGTTTGCACAGCCAAACTGAATGGTAGACTTGAAACGAGTAATTGAGCAAGACAGACAAAAAGAAGATACTTTTGTTTTGTTTTGGTTATCCAAATGATGGCCTTATTTCTTTACTTTTCTTTGCCTTTTAAGACCCAAGAAGTCACTGGAATGAAGGAACATGTTTTGGTTACATAAATCACCTTGCAAAGGTTCTCTGAATTCTAAGAGTTCCTTTTATTTTAGCTGTTGATGAGTGAATATATTTGTATATTTGCATACTAAGAAGTAAGGAATGAACTAGAATAACAAAGTTAATTAATATATGTGGTGAGTAAAGATAAATAATACCCTGAAATGTAGTCTGATGGGAAGTATGTGCTGAATTCTTATTCATCTTTAAGAATTAAGTGCATTGCAGATGCCTTTTATGAATACCTGAGAGTTCATCTACTTTTAGAGTAAAGATAATCTTTTTTTTTACTGACTCCAAGGTCCATTCTCATTTTTAAGAGATGTCAAGAGGAACTGATCTGGAGTTTGGGGATGAATGCTGATTTATTACTCCTTGTCTTTTTTTAAAATTTCTATATGAAATACACTCATGGGAATACAGGGCACAGAAGAAGTTTAATCTTTACCACTTTTAGTAGTCATTCTAATGATAAGAAGTGGTATCCATCAGATGAATAGCAGGAATTACTAAATTAATTGATTTTGACTACTTTTGGCCCTCTCTGGTGAAAGTAAAAAAGATATCCAAAAGGTAGGCTGGTAATCTTTGTGCTTATTTTCAAGGCTGCCTTACAGGTAAGAATTATGGAATAGAAGCCAGTGGTGATGAGGTCTTTTTTTCATTATTACCTGTGATTTCATAGACCACTTGACTTCTGAGTGACCACTTATAAGTGAGATGAGGAGAACTACCATTTGCACCAATGGTAGTATGACTTGAGCATATAAACTTTCAGGTCTTGGAGGATAACTCTATTGAAGCAGACTACACACTGTGCATACTAGAATTATGCCTTAGTGGCATGAGAGGTATTAGTAATTCAGATTGATGAAAGCGTGTTATTATTGTAATGTTTTTGGCATCAAGATCTTTGTGCCCCAAAATATTACTATTTTATGATTTGGGATTAAGCTATAGTACACAAAACCAGTGCTTTAATAAACCAATATCCCATGTACCCTAGTAGAGAATGTAGACCTAAAGATTTTGCATATTTTATGTAGTAATGCATTCAATACAATATTGTAGTTAGAAATATTTAGACTCTATTTAGAAATAAAGAGGCAGCAAAAGCCACTTTGAATACACCTTAATGTGCTCACTACTCTATTCTAATGACTTCCATTAGTCTTCAACCTGCCTATACGCAAGCTCACAGAAAAAGTTTTGTTTCCTAACATAATTTGAGACAATCCCCAACTATTAATGATATATAAATGTTTCTGTATAGTAGAAAAGTAAACTGAATGCCTGGAAATCACCATGGTCTGGGCATCTTTTCTGTTTTGCCCCTAATTACATTCTGGGAAAACAGTGACTTTTTTTTTTTCTTCTCTCACTCTCACCCACTGTGAAAGTTATGAGATTCTTTTGCTGACATCACCCACAAGGAAGGCTTGGAAGTTCATGTTCCCTACAGAGTTTCCAATTCTACTAAAGAAGATTAAATGCCCATATCACACATGCCATAATCCTGCAGCCAACAACAACAAAGAGCTCAAATCTAGCCTGGCCCTAATCTAGGGAGCTACGACAGTGGGCTGTCAGCCCAGCCTGGGCGCCTTTCATTGCCATGTTGTGTACCAGCCAAGATGTTCATTCAGAAATAAATAGAGAACCATCCTAATGCATCCTGCAATATTTCGTTAACAGTTCGAACCCTTTTTATGGCTTTGAAACAATTATTTCTGGGTTGGGCACAGAAGCATTTGATTCCTGTTTGATTTCACCTGTTTGCACCACAGAAGATGTTTAAAGGTTCTTTGCTTACCCGTGAAGTTGATTTTCAGCAAGTAATCCTTGTATAGCTTCTTCCCATCCAGGATCTTCATAGCATCACAAAGCTTGGTAGTGTTGGGACAGAGGGCGCGCTGCATTTTGTGCAGGGCGTGGGCCATGGCATACACCGCGTTCACCACAAACATGATCTTGGACTCTTGCTCGTAGTTGCTGCTGTCGATGGCCAAGTGCTTGTCACAGATGCGCCTGTGGTTCCGCTTGTTCTGGAGGCTGCACTGGAACTTTTGCTCCCAGAAGTCCCGGAACCAGGGGTTGCGGTGATTGTTGTAGGGGTTGAGGCTCTGGAAGTAGCGATCGAACTGGCGCACTGGCTGCGAGGCCAGCTCCAGGGTGATGGCACCGTAGGCCACATGCTCGTTGCCCTTGATGATGCTCTCCTGCGCGCCCCAGCCGTCGCTGGCCACCCAGGTGAAGGAGGCGTTGGCGCGGCTGGCAGCGGCAATGAGCTCCCGCGAGTCATCGCTGCGCATGAAGAGGACCACGACGCGCGCGTTGGGCTTCTGCAGCAGTTCTCGGATCACGCTGTCGTAGGACTTGCGGATGTTGGAGCGGCCCACCTTCTCCGCCGTGGCGATGCAGATGTTGCGCAGGCGGGCTTCCTGTTCGAAGGCCTCGATCCCCGTCTCTCCGTAGTCGCCCTCGGAGGCCACCGTGGACACGTAGGTCCAGTTGAAGAAGCGCAAGATCTCGGCCATGGCTTTGGCCTGGTAGAAGTCGGGGGGCACGGTCCTGGCAAAGTAATCATAGCGTGACTTGTCACTGAGTTTGGCGCTGGTGGACGCGTAGCTGATCTGAGGGATCTGGAAGAGCCGCAGGAGATTTGCCACCTGGAGGAGGGAGAAGAAGGACCTTTGTTAGAAACCCACAGGTAAGTGACTGGACATGAAAATAAATAGTACCATCTATACCTTTTACTGACTCCCTTTTCCCCTCTACTCTAAATCGTTACACTTTTTTGATAGTTCTCGAGATGAATGCCGGTTGCTTCCTTGAATACTCTATTTTGGACGCTAGGGAGCAGGTCTCACACAGGTAGTCTGTGCTGCAGGATGGGCGGAGTAGAGAAATGAAAAGGGTACCACACTCTCTTCTACACTCTGTGCTAGATGCTAGACTAACATAAACCCTGTTCAGTGGCTTTCAAAGTGGTTACTTTAAGTTTCTGGGGTCCTGCTATAGCTCAAGCAATGAGCTATACGGTGAATTGGCCAAACTCAAATTTTAGACAACTTGGCTGCTCTTGTATAGAAAGAGCAAGGGTGTTGTCTAATTCTCACTTCCCCCTCTTTTGCTAAAAACAGCAGTCTCTGAAAGAGTTTAATTTGGGAACTGCATGCCACATGGACAGTCCAAATTAGACATTTATCATCTAGGTTAGGCCAAAAAAGAAAAATATCAATTCTATTTAGTCCACCCAACATTTTAGGCATACAGTTTTCTAAACTCCTGAAAATCTTGACCAACATTTTCTTTACTTTCTTTTTCTTTTTTAAAATATCTTTCTGTGAAAACAAATCATACAAAAATGCTGTTTTTATGTTATTTTTTATTAAAAAATCAAATAAAAAGGTATTAAGAACAGACCATCTACTTCCAAGTATTTAAAGCTAATTCTAAATCAAAGATTTAAATTTTTTATAATTGAGCTATCAATACTGTTTATTGTTTTTATTTATTGTAGAATAAAAAGGAAAATGACATTTGTTTATTAAGGAGCATTTTATGCATAGAGTATTTGCAGAAATATATATTTATAAATATCTAAATAGATTATATGCATATTGAATAATAATGTTTTATAAAGAATTTCCGCTGGCTACTTCACATAGGACAGGTCTTTCTCTATACTGAATTAAGTTAAATTATGTAACATACTAAGTGGATTTTAATCAGAAATGACATTGAATATTACGGTATGCTCTATCTACATTGGCATGAATATTAGTACTTTGAAATTTTTCCTTTTGGAAATTGTGGTTTCACGTTTATATTTGACATGTAGGAAGCACAGCTTGAAATAGGCAGCTGTTAGCAAAGAGCACAAGCAATATAAAACAACTGACATCTGAGCCCCGATTAATCATCATTTCACCTGGCAAGAGAAACTAACAGCCAAGTTCATACACAGCTACACAGCATGTTCTTGGAGATCTGGCCTGCTATTAAAACCAACACTAGATATGGTTCAGAGCTATCACAAATATTACTATATGTTTTCCAATCCTGCTACCTCTCAACCACAAATAAAACAGTTAGAAATCCTGGGCTTAATACACAATATAATGCAAACTTAAAACCCCAAATCCTTCTTGCATTTAGTATTCTTGAATTCGGGAGAATGGAGGTGAATGGGTGGATGAAGCGGTTAAGGATAATATATTATTTATCTCCTTTTTTTTCTCAGGACTCGGAGACTCTGGACAAAATGGCCTGTACTGACTTATTTAGGCATAGGAATATTTCTTCACTCAGCCTGATTGAAATGACAAGTGTCACCGAACAGGTACTGTCATTACTTCTAGAATAAGTGCCTGGCTTCCACTGGATTTATGTATCACTGTGGAAGACTTGGTGATAGGAGCCCTATCTGTGCATAGGCCTGACTTTGTTATGAAGTTTCTGGCTAGCACTGGAGAGACCATCACTTCTTGGTACAATAATTTCCTCATCTTCAAGTTATATTCATCAGGACCTGAACCCCATCAGGGAGACAGAATGAAAGGATCTAAAAATTATCCGGACATTATTTTCTGGCAGCTAGGAATCATAGTGAAGCAATCCTAAACTGCTGAAATTTCTTCTCCCAGAGGGGTAGGAGTAATGAGAAGCTGCTAAAAAAAAAAAAAGTTCTTGTTTTTTTAATGATAGGCTTCATGTCTACCTCTCCAGGATGTATGAGAATAATTTACAATCAAGGCAGGCTGTGCAAGAGAATGAACTAGCCATAGAATAACAGCAATGTGGAAAAGATTCTCTGCATTGGAAAGGAGCACAATGAGCTTTAGCTCTGGGGGAAGGCTGTGGGCTAGATAGCAATTATCGCCATCATTTTAAGAATAATTTTATATTCTGTGTGTGTATGTGTGTGTGTGTTTAATGAGGAGACCACAACTGACTGTAGAGAAAGGAGGCACATTTGGTGAGTTGAAACATGAGAATGGAACACGGTAAGTATTATCTCAATTGTATCACCTATATTGAATAGCATGGGGTGATAATGCAGTTAGACTTATGATATTCAGCGTTACATTAGAAACACATGTAATACAAATGAATCATGGAGTGAAGTGTTGAAGTAATTTTATCACAGTGAGCTGCTCCTTTTAAAATTAGTTTCTTTAGATTATAAGGGTTAAAATGCTTAAAAGTAAACACCATGGAAGGCAGTGGATTATAAGTCTCTTTCCTTTATCTTTCTCATCCACTCCAGCCTTATTTGTACAGAAGAATGTTAGTTTGGTTTACTCATTTAAAAAATATGTTTGTTCTTTTGGAAAACTGGGTACCAATGTACTGGGTATGTACACACACACACACACACACACACACACACACATCTACATACAGACAAACATATTCTTTTCTTTGGTTATTCACAAAAGCCTTTTATGATGGATATTACTATCTCTATTTTAGAAATGCAAAACAGTTCTGCTAGGTGAGGAAACTTGTTCATAGTCATACGGTTAAAATGTATGGGCGAAGTCAAGGTGTAAAACCAGGTGTTTTGACTTCAAGTACTGTGGGTAGCCCCTCACAGTAGAGTCATACCCTCTATTGTGTGACTATAAACCTGAGGCTTCAAACACAGAAAGGCTTCCAGGTGGAAAGCGAAAGAGGAACAGAGGCAATGTTATGATATACACCATAGACTGCCTAGTTGCTGTTAGCAGGAACTTTCTTTTTAACATAAATTTAAAACTAGGGTTGGGGAATATCCAGGTAGTTGTTAACTGGATGCCTGTCTCATTTGCCAAAAGCTGGGTATCCGAAATATTCTTGATTTACTTTACTGGCCATATGGTTTCCCTGAGAAAGCATGAAGAAATAAAGGAACTCCTACACTGGACATCGTTTTTGAATGATAAAAGAAAAGTTGTTTTAGAATGGAGAAGTAATGTAAAATTTTGGAAGAAAGTTACCCAATTATGTTATTATTAGATAGAGTGGAGGAAGGAAAAGCAGGATATAGTTATATACGCTTTGGAAAAAATATTTTAAAAGTAGAGATATGTTTCACATAAACTAAGACTCTAAAATGGAATACAGGAGGACTTGAAAAATAATTCATACAATACAGAATAGTCTCAAGAAGAAAGAGAAGATGGAAACTGTAAAGAATCCACTGGGTGCTAGGCTGTACTTGGGGGGATTTTGGTTTTAGATGAACTAGCAACACGGAATGGGTGCTGTCTGTATGCATGTTGGAGGCATCCCCATATACAACATAAATGATTAACAAGAGCCTGTAAAAATAAGGGACACTAAAGCACAGAATGTGAAAATGCAGCAAAGTGATTTTTGTTGTTGCTATTGTTTTGTTTTAAAATTATGTTTCAGGAGAAGTTGTGGCAGGAAGATATAGAATCATTGGATAGGAAAGTTAGTTCCACATAAATAAAAGAAAGATGCTGCTCCATCTCTCTTGCTTTCTCGTTCTCTCCATTGAGAATGGTTTCTAACATGGAAATGGTAGTACAAATAATATGAAAAGGTTACCACACACAAAAGTAGGAGAGAATACAAAAAAAAAAAAAAAAGCCTGTAATCTTATGAATGGAGTTTGTCCCCATTAATGAATTCTGGCAGAAATTTCAGTTTATATTATGAATTTACTATCAATAATATTCGAAAAACACATAATGGGAGGACTCCCACAGAGTGAAAAGGGAGAAGGAATGACAAATTCAGGATATATAAATCAAGAAGAAATATAAATAAATAAGCATGATGTGCTTTGGTAATCTTCTAGAACAAAGTTGCTAACAGAGAGCATGGAAACACTTAGAACTGAACAAGGAAATTACTAGGAATCAGCATGGGTTTAATAAGAGGGAATTTTACCAGGAGCCATCTTTTCAACATTAGATAAGAAAGAGTTGCAGCCTGGAGGACTATGACTTCAATAAATTATTGGTGACATTACTTGGACTCTTGTGGGAAAGAGAAAGCGATAGGGGTTGGATAATATAGTTAAATATACTCAAAGACAGCAGCTTGGAAGAAAGTCTATATATATAGTGGCTAAATAAAATTAAATTTGTATTAATACCATTGAAAAAAGTATAAATAAGCAGTAAGATCCTTACGTTGTAAAGGTGAAAGAAGCCATGAAGATGATCTAAACCTTTTGTTTTATAGGTAAAGACACAGAAGCTCAAAGGGTAAAGTTACTTTTCAAAATTTAGCAACCAATAGGCAGAAAGGCTAAGATTAGAGCTTAGTCTCTTGATTTTCTCAAAGGACTAGGTTCCTTCTCTGGAAACAAGGTGATATTATATAGGACAAGATGTAAATTGCTGAATTTAAGTTAAAACTACTCAGGTGAAGAAGAAGAAAATACTAGAAAAAATGAAATTACAAATGCAAATTGAATATTGCAGTTCAGCATGTGCCAGAAATCTAAGAGTGGCTAAAGTCAAAGAAGGATTATTAAGTGCTTTATTCTGTTTAGATTCCAATTCAGAATTCCTCAAAAGTGCACAAGGAAGAGCTATTTCAGTTTTCCTATTCTCTAAGTTACTGTTTTCAGACTACCTTTTTTGGGGAAATCTTTTAAAGGTCCCTAGTATTTTCAATAGTCCTAATAGTTTTGTACCAGCTACTGTTCTGATTGTTGTAGATGTATTTTCTCATTTAACCCTCACGGTATTCTTATGATGTAGATACTACCATATCTCATTTTATAGATTGAGGAACTAAGCCAAAGAGTGCAGAGAGAGAGATCTTACTAAAGAACCCGTAAGTGGTAGGAATTCTGGAACCACTCACTATACTCATTTTTGCCATATTTATTTAGTCCATTCTGTAATCCAAGCTTGTAATGGACTCCTCTCATTATAATGATGCAATGATATATTTCAAGTTATAAAGATTGTCTACTTTTGTTCTGAAGCCATAAACTCCTTTATTTAAGGACTATGACCAATCATCCTTGTTATCAAAAGTATACTTTTTCATTTGTCAGTCTGTACTTTGTGGTGACTCCATAAACATTTGTTTACTGACTGACCATTGACGGAGATAACAATGATAGTCTAAGAATCTACTGGGAAATTTCCATGGGGGAGGATAAAAGCCTCAAGCTGTAAATATCAGTGTCAGATTTGGCTTTGTGATTTATGTGAGAAACACAATGACCTTATAGCAGAACTAACTCGTTCCTATGGTCCGAGAGGCTGCATGCAGGAAAGTGATGTTTAGCAGAAGCTCTTTCCATGTGTAGCATGTACTGTCATTTTATTTTCAATGTTCAAATACTATGAAGTACCCATTTTCTTGGTGGTTTGAATTTATCCAGGACTTAGGTGTTACAATGTTTTCATTGTGGACTATCAAGTCGCAGATGTGACTATTTTTGCTCAAGAAGAAATGCTGGACTTGGACAGATACAATTATGTTTGCCAGCAGATGTGATGTTCTAATATTAGTATTTTTGTCTTTTTCCCATTGTAGTAGTTGTAAGCTGGTATAATTTAGAATGGGCTCTACCTGCAGTAGTTGTCCAACAAACCATTGTTAAATGTTGTTAAACATCTGCCACCATTTTCCCAATATTTTTCCTTACAAATAAACTCAACTTCATGATGAATCTCTGACTTACTATGATTTTCCTTCTGTCTATAATGACTTTTACCACTTGTCTGCTCAGCGAATCCATTCAAGGGCTCCTTCTCTAAGAAACCATTCTTAATGCCTGACTTCAGAATGACTTCTGTGCCCATTCGCTGAGCCTCTTTCATTCCTTCTTGCATTTCTCTAATGGTACTAATAAAAATATGTGGTGATTTTTAGATTATTCACTAAGTTCTCCACCGGAGTGAGACGTCTTGTTAATCTCTGATTTCTCAACGCCTTACAGAGTATAGAGGTGCTCCATAATATTTGTTAAATGGATTGATAAGTGAATTGATATTTTGCTGTTCTACCATGTAACATTTTCTAATTATATTGATGGGTTTGTGTGTGTGTGTGTGTGTGTGTGTGTGTGTGCGTGCGCGCACGCATGCATGTGAATGTGCACACATGGGGGAATGCTGGCCACCAGCAGGCAATATGAAGTTATTCTGAAATATGACTGATAAATGATTTAATTGTACAATGTGGATCCTTAACTAATCATATTCATTTTTTTCTTAAAAGGAGGTGACATACAAGACATGGAATTGGTTTAGACCCTCAGGAATCAACTCACACCACTTGCTCACTTATTCTTGCTTTGGGATTGTTTAAAACTTTATTTTTCCCACAATCAATAGACAATTGTGGAGTGATGCTACTGTAGGCCTCCAAGCCATACTCATTCACTGATGGGAATTTTGAGTTAAATAATAATTTATTTGGGAGTTTTATTTCTCCCGACATTTTCTAACAAGCCATAGAGCCTTCTTTTTAGGATCCCAGGTGCCATGCTTTATTTCAGTGATGTGTGTGTGTGTGTGTGTGTGTGTGTGTGTGTGTGTGTGTATCTAAATTTCGAGTTTGTATAAGAATACCAGTCATATTGAATTAGGGACCTACCCTACTTCAGGATGACCTTATCCTAACCTAAGTACATAACAATGACACCATTTTTCAATAAAGTCACATTCTAAGGTACTGGGGGTTGGAACTTCCAATATTATGTTGAATATAAACTTTCAGTCTTTTACCACTCAGTATGACATTAACTGTGCATTTTTAATATGTGGCTTTTATTACACGAATGTAGTTTCCTTCTATTTCTGTGTGTTGATTTATCACATGTTGTGCATTATTTATCATGAAAGGTGCTGTGATCATGGGAGCAAAAAAAATATGAGCTATGAGAAAGACCTCAGGCAGTTTACTATGTTCTTTTCATGTCATAAAAAAAAGAGAATGTGAACTGGAAAATATCAGTCACTTGTGAGCCCCCACATCAGTTCCTTGTTCACTATTTCTATTCAGGATATACATGATGTATCAATTTCAAACAGAGCTTTGTGCCTTCCATGCTGACACAATGCCAAATAATCTTTCTCAACAGAAGACAAAAGGCCTGTGCACATGTAGAATCTGAAAGAAATGTTTCCCACTAAAGTGATTTTTTACCATGAGAATTATTTTCAAAAGTTTCACAGTTATTGGCTTCTGAGTTTGTGCTAATACATGAAAAGAGACAATAATAAATAGTTTTTACGAGGATTTATGCTTAGCTACAAAAATTCCAGATGGCAAAGAGGCATCAAAGGCCCACTTTCAAGAAGAATGTTGTTTACAGAACTGAACTATATACATTTAAAACATAAAGCATTGCTACTCTCCTGGGATCAGGAGACTTGATAATAACCTTCATGGATTTGCCTTTGTATTCTCTGCTAATCACATATCTTTTTGGGGCTGTTTTCTAAGAATAAGTCTATGCCTTTAATTGCTTTGTCACACATGCAGCACCGAATGTGTTGTTTAGTTCTTTTAATTAAATGCTTATATATGTGCCTGGAAGAGAACCATTGAGTTGCTGCGCTTTGAACCATCCGCTACCTCATATCCCAGGTTATTACATAAAACAAGTTCTAGAAGTTGTGATGTTTAGAGACCTCAGTGCCCCTCCTATTTAGCTTATTCAAGTTGCACTATTAGCTGTACAAAATCCCAGATTGGCCTGTATTTTAAACTGGAACTGGAGGTGGTATATAGTTGAGAAAACTGCCCTGAGAAATTCAAGCTGTTCACATCATATGAGTTATCGTATTGTTATTGCTAAAAGGATTAGTAAACCTTTTTGTTTCATTTTGTTTTGTTTTTGGCCACAATACCTGTAGCACATCTGGGAACATTTTGCATGAAAACAATTGATGCCCACGTCCAAGACCAGGAATTAATGTTGGTTTAAGAAATCATATAATGAAGCATAGCAAATACCAGTGTATGCAGTATAAACTGAAGAAGTCAACAGTTCTTATGTGCCATGGGCCCCCCGAAACACTTGGGTCAAAGATCCATATTGGTCATTGCCATTCAAGAGTGTGGCTCAGTCCTGATGATTTCACATGGACATTCCAAACAAAGGACTCCTTAATCATAATGGGAACCTTCAAAACTGGCTTAAAGTCATCCTGTTTTCCATTCCAGGTCTTCCTGGAAATCATTGCACTCAACTCCTGTGGTTTGTAACCAAGATTTTCAGACACTTTCATTTTCTTCATTTGAAACTGAAGGACTTATTAAACAGTAACGTTGTTCATTCTGGCGTTTTCATAGCTCATCATTTAGGCTGAAATGATATGCAGACCACAAAGGATTCCTCGAATCATACCATTTCATGAGACTGGTATTATAAGAGATATCATATTTCTCACCATCACAATGCTGCTCCACATTCAAGTGCCTAGCTTGTGCCCTTACTAACAAGGAACTATCTCAGGAATAACTTTCTTTCCATCCAGATTTAGCAGGTACTTACAAGACAAATGAGAAGGTATTTTGCCCACTGAATTAGTCTGCATTTGCTCTTTGCTTCCCTTTCCCCCCATATATTAGTGTTCAGGAGAAATCACAGAAGTGAAGTGGTTCAGGTTCCAGTTCCTAACAACAGGATCAAAAAGTCTATGTCATATCTGGTGTCAAGCGTGTTTGTGTTTGCCAGCAACACCTGAAAAAGCATGACTTCCTGGGTGACTTGACATCAAAAGTCCTGTTAGAAACACATTCTTTAGTGAGGCAGATATTGATTTTTGACAATGTCTCTTGAAGTTTTAACAGAGCCACAAGTTGAACAAATCTATTATTTTTCTGTGGCCCCTGAAGTCACTTATGAAACAATAAAGAGAAATATAGTCTTATCAATAATAAAAGGCATGCCAATCTTTGTTAGTTGTTAACCAAAGGACAAAAGCTGTTGGGTAGAGCTGAGGGCTATAGCCTAATATTTCTTTAAATGGATATCATTTATTTCTGAGGTGTTGGGGCAATAATTTAGGGCAAAGGTACATTCACCATATTATAGCAAACAGAATTGTGTTATTTATGGTTTTCTTGTTAACTACTGTTTACGTCAACAGAACTGTCAGACACATAGACGCAAACAGCATTGAAGCAAAAGAAGCAAAAGTGCACAGGGTTGGAATCAGACAGGCCAGCATTGGAATCGAAGCTCCTTAGCTGTGTGATCTTTGGCTAGTTATTTTAACTCCTTAAGCTGCAATGTCTGTATCTGTCAGAAGGAAATGATAGTAATCCATGGTTTATGAAGTTATGTGAGGATTAAATGAAAACATATGAAGCACTTAACTCACTGATGAGCACATAGTAAATGCTCAAGAAGCAATAGAGAGGATGATAATGTCTAATTCAGCAGTCACTCATTCAGCAAACTCTGATTGATGCTGATTATACAAGGCCCTATTCTAAAATCTAGTTGATTTTTTTTTTCTGGATGAGCAATGTACCCCTACAGTCCTCCAGGAAATTGTAATTTGATGGGAGACCAAGAAACATGGCTAATAATAAAATTTTAAGATATGCATGTATGCAAAAACACAGGTGAAGAGCAACTAATTATACTCAGATGAGTCATCACAGACCTCCATGTAGAGGTAACATATAGACTTGATGTTGAAAAATATGTGGAAGTTTTCCAGGTAGAGAAAGAAGAAGGAGGTTTTTACATAGAAGAGAGAACACAAATACAGAGATGGGAAAGTGCATATTTGCTTTAATAGTATCAGATAGTTCCCCTATTATCGGGGTACCCAGTGCCTCATAGGGATTAGTAGAAGGTAAAGAAGCTTAGAGGGATTGTGGTGAGACTGCTAAGTATTTTATATGCAATTATAGGTATTTTGAACTTTATACTTTAAGAGATAAAAAGCTATTAAAGTTTTTTATTAAAGAAATGACATGACCAAAGTTATGTTTTAAAAAGGCATAGTGGGTGATATCCAACTTGAAAGGAAAGAGTCAGGGAAAGGCAATAAGATGAGCAAAATACTCATTTTGACCTACGCTGTGGGTTCTTGAAAGCTAGGGGCCATGTCATCTCAATAATGCTGAGTAAGTTGGTAATATAAATATAAATATTGGAGCTTTAAAACAAATGGAGCCTACTTAAAACTATTTGATTCCATTGGTAGTAATTACTCAAATAATTACTCAAGTACTTATGTTTTTGTTTGTTTTCCTCTTTGTGTCATTAGAATTCACCTTGAATCCTTCCTGGAAAAAAAGCAGGTCATAAATAATAATGGTTGTTGGAGAAAGGTCTCTAGAAAACTTGAAGAATATTTAAATTCTTAGAAGCATCTTAGAAAAGATAACACAAAAACTTTCTTTAATGTAAAAACAAGAGCTGAGGGTCAGTTAAATAACCATTGGTAACAGCTGAAATTTTCCGGATGGTACCAAACTGCGTTTATTATTACATTCCTTTACTTTTTAATTTAATTTAATTTAATTTAAATCCAGGTGATACATGTACAGATTTATGTGGGTATATTGTTTGATGTTATATTCCTTTAAATCTTGTATAAATGATATTTCTTAAAACTACTTTGTAAACTTACGTAATATGTAATACTTCATACATATGTATATTTTTGTGTAGATGGAAGTTACTTTTTTATTGAGAAATTCTGAACAAATTTTAGATCATTTGTTCAACCATATCTGTTTTCCATATTGGAAAAGCTTAATTGCCTGGTTTGCATTCTATGAAGCCTCATTTGTGAACCTTATGGCATCTACCCAAATTGGAGGCACAGTGCCTGGGAAAAAACAACTAGTCCCTTGGATAAACACCCTGAAAATTCAACCCTATTAAGTGATGGCAAATCTCTCAAGATGCTTTGCCATTCTGACCACTTGGCAAGGAAATCTGGTCTATGTTTAAAATACAATTTTTAAAGGTGTTGGTTCTATTGAATTCTCTCCCCTGTATTGCAGTTCAGTTTATTGGAATGTGAAGCCAAAGTGTTGGCAAGGATTAAAACTTTGTTACTAGTAACAGAAGAATTTCCACAATATACCAGGTGGTGTTGTCAAAAATAGTGACACGACACTTTCGGTGTTCACAGTCCCACTGATACACCTCCTGAAGTATTGTTTGTTTGGAGTTTAACCGCAGGTGTTTTGGAACACTGTTCTTAAATTCCCAAAGTCCGCTATTTAGAAAGGTAACCTGTGAGTTTTCAACTGCATCTTCCATAGATCCGTAGCAGCTCTTCTATTACATTAAATCAATGAATCTTCATTATTACAAACTGCTAACAGTTACTCTTTCCATATTGAAATACTAAACTTGTACACATCAATCCATGAAAAACGTACATATTTAATGGTAATTTGGAAAGAGAACGGCGTGTCATTAAGGCAAAATATTGTAGGCTTAACCAAAAGTTTCAAGAGTCCTGTTTCAATTGATTTACCTATTAATCTATAAACATAGCATAAAACACTGCTGCTATTTTAGGAATGTCTGTATTCTTGGCTTTTCATTGCATGACCTCCATCATAGACGCCTGACCTGCAATGTAAGCCTGGTTCCCAGCATGAACCATCCTATTGCCCTGTGAACAGTGGTCCTGATGGCAACTTCTTATCTTTCACTAGTTTTCAAATAAACACATGACAGAAGGGGAATTAATTAAGAAACAAATTAACCCCAATGCAAAGAGAAAAAATAATAGCATATCAGATAATTACCTCTGATGAGAAATTTCTACAATGAAGCAATGCTAACAAAAGCATTTTTAATTGCTATTGCCGGTGCCTCCCTCCCTGTGATAAAGTCCTTGAACAGCACTGCCCTTTCTTGGAGGAGGTGAAGCAGGAGCAATGGAGGGAGGTTTTGAAACAATCAGCATTGTGAGATTGCTTTAGAATGAAAAGTCTGGGAAGGAAATAAATAACAAGATTCTGCCTGAGATAAGTTTTGAGTCAGGTTTTTCTGCAGCTTAGACTGTGTGAGGGGGTGGTTGGTGTGGGAGGCAAGCGATCTGGATTCTCATGTTGATTCCGCTACTTGTAAAGTGATAGAAACTTGAACTTGGGACGTGACCTCTGTGAGTCTCAGTTCCTCTTGAAACTGTTCCTTTTGGGCTGGAGATTTTGAAAGTAAAATAAACAGATGAATAAATAAACAAATACCTAAATAAAATATAATGGATAATAATATCTACTAAAACGTTGGCTAAGTATACAAGGCACCATGTTCTTGTTTTTCATGTATTTTCTTATTTAATTCCCACGATAACCCGATGAGAGAGGTACTGCTAATATCCCCATGTTATTGGGTACCCATCTGCATAAAGATGGCAGCAGTTAAACACTGGGAACTACTAGGGGGAGAAGGTAGGGAGGTGTTCAAGGGCTGAAAGGCTATCCACTGGATACCATGTTCACTATCTGGGTGACAGGGTCATTTGTACCACAAACCTCAGCAGCACACAATATACCTATGTAACAAACCTACATATGTGGCCCTCGAATTGAAAATGAAAGTTGAAATCATAAAAAATCTCTCAATGTTAGATATGAGTAAAGAGACAATGAGGGCTTAAGTAAATCCTAGTCAGTCCACACAGAGTTTTAATCACTGTGTTGTAATTTTTTCAAGAAAGGCACACTAAAAATGTACACTTATAAAGTATCCCTGCTATGATCATTGTATTTGCAGTATTAAACTCCCTAAATGCAGCTATCATTTTTACTATTTTAGTGATAGAGACACTGGTGATAGAGCAGTAAATGGATTTCTAATATTGCCCCTGTGCTTTTCTTGAGGATAGGATGATGTTCTCTCTGCCTTTGCATTAGTTACGAGCACAACATCTGGCATAAAAAGGCTCTCTGCATATTCTTCCTGTGGAGAGACTGCATACAGCTATATTAGAGGACAGGCTCTAACATTCGAAATGGCCCTGACTGTCTAGTTGTGTTGAAACTTGGATAGTCTTCTCTGGAATAGTTAGTCTAAGGACAATAGAAATGGAACCCCGAGAGCTGCTGTCAAATCAAGGCATCTGTGGCACATGTGTAAAGAATGGAGGTGAGGAGGATGGGGGCAATTTTGTCCCACATGCTTCTCTTGCAACATTGTCTATCTAACCGGTCTTCCATTGCAGGAAAATACTTATTTCTCATTTATGAGCATCCAGACTGATCTAGAATAGGTGGGTTACGATTGTGACCCTTAATCCAAGATTCCTGTAAAGCTTTTCAGCCTTCTGGAAGTATAGCAGGTTACCATCTTTCAGTTCTTATCAATTGTAAGTAGGTAATCAAGTCTTTCAATTCATTCAAAAAGGCTTACTTTCTACCTGGTTGAGACCTTATTCTAGGCATCAGTAATATAAAGACAAAAAGACATGGTTCTTAAACTCAAGTGGCTTATAGTTTATGGAAAAATAAATATGCAAATTACAAATTATATTTACTCAGTAATGGAGGTGCATGTTTATGAAGTGAGTGCTTAGGAAAGGGTTCTCACAGAGATAGGGTTTGAGGGGAGGACTGGGAAAGTAGGATTTGGCAATGCATACAGACAGCTAAAGGACATTGCATTCTAGGTGGAAGAAACACTATGTTCCTTCATATATGAAAGAGTGCAGATACCATCCTGTAGATTATGACAAAGCAACTTTCCAGGAAGGCGTCAAAGGCAGGCTTTCTGTTTATATATATCTAGAAGTCTTTCTCCTCTTCAATCCAATTCCTTTCTGCTCATTCTGTTCTTCTTTCTGATCTCCCAGTACTTATATTGTTAACTGATACTCAGATTTTACATTTGGGCCTGTTTTATGTATGGTCTTGATATTTCAATTTGATTCTACATCCCTTAGAAGCTCATAAGATGTCTACTATTTAAAAATGTTATTTTACATTCTCTCTATTCCTTGTCAAGGCTACATAATAATGTTCTATACAATAATGTTCTTGCTGTGTCTAACATATACATGCTTAATAAATGCTTATTTTCTGATAAATAATGATTTTATATGAGAACCCTAGTCATAATATATAGATAAATAAGATAATTCATGACTTTCACCAAAATACTAATACAATCAAGTGAAATAACAATTGACTGGAACTTCTGCTTCAAAGTGATCTTAATATGAAAGAGCCCATTATTTAATGTTTCTGCTCCATGTTTTAAATACTTTCTTTGTAATCACTTAAACCCTAATAGTAGAGTATTTTCATGGAGTAACATATAATTATAACATTAAGAAATGCCCTTAAATGCCATATACTTCAAATACCAGTATGTGGCTGCAGTCTCTTCAGTAACTTTGCTTGAATAACTCCAGAAACAGAGGACTCACTTCCTTCAACCCCTCTCCTACCAGGCTATTTCCTTTTTAAGAACTCTTCCTTATGTTGGCTCTAAATATATCTTGATCTAGATCAGTGATTTTCAGTGAGGAAAGAGGATAATTTTGTAACTTGCCAATGTATGGAAACATTTTTAGATGTCAAAGCTTGGGGTGCTGGTGGTATCTCATGGGTAGAGGCCATTGATGCTACCAAACATTTTACTATGTACAGGACAGCCCTATATCTAGCCTAAAACAACAATAGTGCCAAGGTTGAGAAACTCTGCTCTAGAGTCAACACATTTGTCCACAGAGAGAGCCTATCTGTTTCCATTCAGCAGTCTATCAGATATTTGGAGACAGCTAACTGTATGAAGCCTATTGCACTCCCAAGTGCTGCAATTCTTTTTCCTATGCGCCTATAAGAAAACTGGCAATTAATGTGTGACTTTTCCTCAAGACATTTGAATTTAAAGGAGGAATGAATTATTGAAAGACCTCAATGCTTAATACAAATTGACCAGTGGTGGTCCACTTGAGCACTGTGGAGTTGACTGGAGGAGGTATAATAGAGTGATGTCTTTATATGCTCTTCCCTCTACCCCATATAGCTAAAACCTGTGACATTTACTACAAGGGATTTAATTTTGGGAGTTATTCTTCTCAGGGATACAGTGTGAACAATGCATGTCCTGTCATGATAAACTATAACCATCTCCTGAGTCAGAGTGTTCCTGGTATATGGATAGTGCTAGAAATTCTGGAAAGGGGTCTGACTATGCTAGGGATGGCAAAGAGATAGGAAAGTCCTTTCAAGGCTCTCTCTCTGCCCTTTCTATGAGCTTAACTTTTACATGCAAGCTAAGCCAAATCTTCATTTGTTCCTGAAGTCACTTTAACACTCAGGGACAAAACAATAACTAGGTCAACTTATACTTGTTATGTTCTAATTAAAATTTTCTCCATCTGGGCAAGAAAGACTGAAGAAATGATGTGTTTTCTGGAAAGAATGAGAGTCATTTCAAGGAACATTTTTGATTGAACAACTTAGCAGTTGACTACAGTCTATCCGAAAAGCACAAACATCATCATTGTTTTAAAACAAGTACCATGTCGAGAATCGCCTAGCTAAAGGCAACCAACTTGATTCTTTTCTTGAATAAATACTATTTTCCCTGAAGTGGGTGGATTGTAGGCTTATGGAGAAGAGCAGGATACAGTCTTAAAAATGCTTTGAAAGAAACTTATTCACCAGGGAGGGTGAATCGACTCCCACATTTATTTGCTAATATAGAAGGATTTTGATGTTAGCTTTCATTGATTACTGAATTAAGAAATCAATACTGTTGTTGTATAAAAGGGACCACCGCAGACTGGCTTGTTGTACTTAATAAGAGTGTTGGGAAAATAATTATCCAGTTTCTTCATCAGTGGTGATACAGCTTAACCCAGCAAGTCATTAAGAATTCCCCTTCATGCAGTTTTCCTATCAGCAAACACTGCCTATTGTATGAACTAACACAGCAGGGGATAGCTCCTATGCTGCCTTCCAGAAGAATTTCTCTCCTTTAGTGAGAAGAAAAGAAAAGAAGAGGAAGCTGGAGAGAAAGCACCTCCTGAAGCAATTCAGCAGAGAAAGGAATCCAGGCCCTAACGGGAAGGATTGCAATGTCTAAACTGACCCAACCACAAAGGGAAGATGCACTAATGCTGTCATTCTCTAAAATTCTCTCTCAACAGGCAATTTTGTAATGGAAAACCCTGAGCTCTGGTCTGGGACTAGATGTTATAATTAGACAGTAGGAATTTAAAAATTATGTCACAGGTTCATACTCATTTATTCCTTTCATCCTCTTTTTTTTCCCCTGCTCAGTTCAAGAAAAGACAATTTCCAGTACATATGCAGGAAGTCAAAAGTAGTTAAAAATGGATGGCAATGCTACAGGCTGCACACTGTCACCACGGTTACCACACACCAGGTGTACGACCCGAATCAGTCACAGGAGCAGGATCATGTGAGTATGAGAGGTACCCAGAGAAATTCTCTCTCCAAAAATGTTTCTCTCATTAGTGTACAAGATGACCTTAAATTCACCATTAGGAATTTATGGCTTTGGATAACCATTGACTATGTTTTTTTAGAATTCTTATTAAAGGACATAAATGTTTCAAAGGAATAATATACTTTAATTCTTAGCTCTGTAACGGCTGCCTGACACCTCTTATGATTCATGATGCCTAGCTAACGCAAGACCCTATATGGAAGGGTTCCTTAGAAGGGTGCCTGGGGGTTGGTATACAGACTAATTGCTCCAGCTCCTGGCTTGACTTGGTCCAGATGAGTCTGTGGCCTAATCAGAGTCTCAGAGGTCAGGAAACGTGGGAGCATGGAGGAGGGAATGGAGCCCTCTCTCCTGTCCCTTCTTACTCATGTCAAGGTTATTATCCCCTTATACATGACATCTCTCACAATTTTCTGATTGACCTCCTCAGATCCAGCATCTCATTTACACTGTCACCCTGTTAACCTTTCTGCAATGCAACCTTCATTCTTACTCATCCTCAAACCTTTCTAAAGGTCATTTCTTACTTTGTGAGTTACAGGAAGATATTCAGAATTATGGTCACTTATTTCAGAGCACATTGTACCCTTAGCCAGATTTTAAGTTTCTTGAGATCAGGGCTGTGTTCTATATGACTTTAGTGTTCTCTCTAACTCCTGTCACAGTGCAGTGCACACAGTAGGAGCTTCATACACACTGACTTGCTGATTCACCACGTGGGAAACTAGCAATGACTTCATGGGACTGCTTGGCCACTAGAGAAGGCCACAGAATTGGCTTCAGGCACTGGCTTTCCACCGACCTTTCCTATAATTTTAGGGACATAAAGTTATCATTTATTGAATCTGTCAGTTTTTGGTGAGGCATTTCCCACAGATCTTCTTAGTTTATCCTCTCACCAACTTTTTGAGTTAGATGCTATTTTCTTCATTTTACAGCTTAACCAGTAAACGGTGGAGTTGGAATTCAAACCCAGGTTTTTCTGATGCCAAAATCTGTATTCTTTCCATCCTAGCATGATAGTTTTCGGTTTTTTCATTTATAATATGGAGATAAGACCCTTATCAGCATTTGTGACTTTATGGTGATATTGACAGATAAATGAAATAGTAAGGTAGGTCCTTCAATGAGTAAGAAGTGGCTTCTGCTCTTAAGAACTAACTAGTACAGGGTTTTTGTGGCCCACATTTTTTCCTCTGAACTAGTCTGACTTCTTTCAAGCAGTACATAGGTAGTAAAAGAGTACAATTAGATTGTAAAAAGGCCTTTTGCAGGGCACAGTTTCTTAATTATTTTGGATAAATGAGATATTTTCACATCTGCTGTACAGTACCATTTATTGCACTAGGAGAAACTAAGATGAGAAAAAGCACATATATATAAGCCCTTACTAGTGATAATATTGGGTATAATATAAATTTGTGAAATGACTGGCATTCATCTGGTGAAATTATGATTGAAGTGTGACAGACTCTGTGTATATATATATATATATATATGAAATCTGTCATACTTTTTATATATATGTATATATATATGTTTTCTTTTCTCAAATAAAATAGCAATTTTCATCTCTCCTGATCCAAGTATAGAAACAGTGGCAAAATTAACATGATGTTGTTTCATATGTGCAACAACATTTTCTCTCCATCTAGTGAAATCTAAGGATGTTTATATAAAACCAGTTATCCTAATTATAATATGATGGTGTAATCTGAAGAAGGAAATAAATTTGAAATAGCTAATAGAGAACCACACAAAATCGTACCTAGAATTTTATGTATGTACGTGTGTATGTATGTATTTATTACTATTTATAATTTTTTTGAGATGAAGTCTCACTCAGTCACCCCAGGCTAGATGGCAGTGGCCCAATCTTGGCTCACTGCCACCTCCACCCCCTGGGTTCAAGTGGTTCTCCTGCTTCAGCCTCCCAAATAGCTGGGACACAGGTGTGCACCACTATGCCCAGCTAATGTTTTTTATTTTTGGTAGAGACAGGGTTTCACCATGTTGGCCAAGCTGGTCTCAAACTCTTTACCTCGGGTGATTTGCCTGCCTTGGCCTCCCAAAGTGCTGGGATTACAGGTGTGAGCCACTGCCCCCAGCCTATACCTAGAATTTTAAATGCCACAAATGTGAGATAGAGAAAGAAGGTTATTCCAATGCAAATACAGCCAATTTAAGTGGTTCATGACATAAAAAGACAACACGAGTGCAGTATAGTTTCTTTCAATGCTTGGGGCTTTGATTATAGTAATTTGGTGGGAGGCAAAGTGTATAACTCTTAGAATCATGGACTTTTATTACTGTGACATTAGTGCTCTCAGAAAAAATACTAAACTTAAAGTAACATGTAAATATCATGTGGGGTAGTTAAAAGAGCACAGAAGTACAAAAGATCTATCTGAGTTCTAGTTCTTGTGCTACCTACCAGTGGGAGTTTTCATGAAACCCATCTTTCTGGGGATTGGGAAAATGACAAAGTTGAGCTAGATGATCTCTCACTTGTTTACTTCAATAAAATTTGAAACCGTGTAATTAAGGATTGGAAGAGTTTGTATATGAAAGCCAATTATTAGCTTTATATCTAGTTTAAGTTATGTGCTAAATGTTTCCTTTCTTTTAATGGTAGTAATCCTCTGGCTCCTCTGCATACATTTTTAGGTTTATATTCTGAGAAATTATTTATATTTTATCTCTGAACAAAAAAATGCCTTAGTAAAAATAAGTGGGAAAAACATTATACCTCCTTGTGTTTAAGTATATCCGTGGATTCAAATTATTATTTCATCTTACCTTGGCACTCTGTTATGTAACTGCAGCACTTGTCCCATGGGCAGGGCATACTTACCAGCTCCTTCTTTCTGGGCTGAGCCCTGTGAGTTGCTTTGGCTAACGGGATGTTAGCAGGTGTGAAGCAAGCAGAAACTTGAAAGAGTTTTGTGCAACTGAGTTTGCATTCTTTTGCACCTCTGCCATCACTCAGAGAGGAACATTCCTGGGCTTGGTGATTGATTCCAGGAGGAGGATAAGAGACAATCTGGAGCACAGCCACCCTCAGTGAAACCCAGCCTCCATTAGTTCACAGCATCAAATCTTTAGAGTTGTAAACTAATAAATCATATTCTTATTTGAAATACTGAATTTTGGGGAAGTGTTTAAGCCTCCATTAGTTCACAGCATCAGATCTTTAGACTTGTAAACTAATAAATAATATTCTTATTTGAAATACTGAATTTTGGGGAAGTGTTTAATGTTGCAATAACTACCTGATATGCTTCTAAACAATTTTAGTTGGTAGAAAAAATTCTGTGTTCAAACCTATATTATCAAATAACCAGAAAAATTAATAATTGCATTGTTGATATAATCCATCGATGAAGTTATTACAATATTCTCCTTTTGTTCCCCCAAAACATAAAAGTAAAGAGACACAGCCTTTTAGCAATAGGATTAGCCAATCTTACCTGTATGGAAACACTGCTGTAAGAGCCACCAATGACCCCTGCAATGAGCAGTGGGATGTTTTCTTGAATGGCATAGGATCCATCAGGACACATATATTCTGCTTCATCCACTTTTGTTAAAGATGCCCTGACAAACTCCAGTGATTGCTCTAATGCATAGGTATCCCTTGAACATGTATCCAAAATGTGAACACCCAACTTCACTCCTGGTAGCAAGTAATCATCTTTGTTGATTTCATCAATAGCAAACAACATGGCTTCCAGGCGTTGGATCCCCCGATCTTCATTGATTCGCCCACATTCTTCAGTTCCAGTGCCTTTTTCATTAATAGGAAATAGCCCCCCTAAAACAAGGTCACCTTCTATTTTAATCTCTCTCCTTAGAAAGTTATGGTCCCCTAAAGAGAGTAGAAATCCCTTTGAAAACAAAGCTAAGGTAAGAACTTGGAGTCTTGTCAACATCTTCATGAATCCTGTTTCTGTACCTCTGGGAGATATCAATGGTGAAGCCAATGTGTCATGCTAGTCCTCTCTCATTTCCAAACTGGATCTTTGGCCTGTCCTTCAGATAAAGGAGGAACAGACTAATAGAGCCTGTCACCACGTTCCTAAAGAGATAAAAATTATATGAACGAAAATGGTAAAGAAAGCAACAGTGATTACATCGATCATGCCCAATCAGACCTTTAATGGGATGACTCAGAAAACCATTTACTACACACACAGTACACCACTGCTCCAGGCACTCTCCCACAGGTGTTCTCACCCCATCCTTACACAAGCCATGATGTAGTTCCTAGTGGTCCCATCTCACAGAAATGGGCACAGAGGGTCAAAGAGGTGACCTGATGAAGTGTACTTATTGCAGGTTGGGTTTGGACTCCAGTTTTCTTTTCTTTTTAAAGCCAAGTCCAGGACTCTCTCCACTGAGTCATTTACTTTGTTTTTGGTAGGCAGCAACGTGGATATGAGTTTATATTCCTTCTCTTTCAGCTGCATTCATAAACTAACCTTTTTTATGGACTCTTCTCCTTTCCATTTAAAACACAGCAAAACACAATGAGCTCTGTTGCCATTTCTGCGTTTCTACCACTGCATCTCTGTCCTTCCCTTGATAGATGAACTCTCCTGGCCCACCGAGGTTAAGATTCTGCCTCAACTGCTCTAACAAAGGAGTTGTGGAAAAAGCTGCTACTTGTCTACTAGTTTCTATATTGAGTAAACTATAAACTCACTGTAGTCCTCATTTTACTTGACCTTAATTGAAATCTTGACTATTCTTTACCTATTACAACTTCCTAGGTTTCTGTTCTCATGCTTCACCTTGACAACATCTCAAATTCCATTGTTTAACACTTGCCTTCCCCCATCCTCCCACTACCCCTTCCTGGGTCAACTAATCGATTTTCATAGTGTCAGCTAAAACTTAAATGAGCTCCAGTCTTCTCAGGTCAACTGCCTGCTAAACAGCTTTACCCACACTCTCTCAGACACCTCACGGTCTACCTGTGGGTCTTCTCTGTTCCCAGGCTTTCAAGCCAGAAACCTGCACCCTAGAGTCCTCCCCACTTCACCCCCCTGCTACTGTCTTTCAATTAGCCACTAAGCCCTGCAGAATCTAACCACTTAACATCTCCTAAAGCTACTACTTCTTCCTTATTCCCACCTATGCTGAGCTCTTGTAATTTGTAGCAGGACCCTAGCAATAAATTCATAGAGAGCTGCTACCACCCCCCAGAGCACCATTTTGAGCATTAGGAAAAAATACTCACTTTACAAGTACATGATTTCTCAACTTATTGTTGCATAACCTGTACAACTACAGATGATGGGGCAAGTCTGATAGCTGGTGGCTGCCTCCCCTATCCAGAGTGAGGCAACTCCTCATTTGGTCCTCACTTCTTAAGGAGTACAATGAATGCTAGTGTTGGAGTGAACACAGTAGACTCTAGCTTAGGACAGTTCCGTAAATTAAACATCTTTTTACATCCGAGGCTAGAACATATGGATCTACTGGGAATCAGGCAAAGCCTTGCTGTGAGGATCATGTTCTTGACAGTAGTCTGGGATCTTTCTAGGGAGCTTTCCAAAACTTTGGAGCGGAGCACTCTAGTTGCCTGAACACATGAACCCATGTACCTGCTGTTGAATTCTTTAACTCTCAGCTTTCTAGCAATAGAGCAAACACTTGGTCAGCACATTTACACTGCTTGCTTACTTCCATCCCCTTAGATCAGATGAGCTTATTATTTTCAGAGTCAAGTGAGGGATGTGACCACATCGGGCTCCTAGTGCATTTTTCTGACAGGTTGCAGCCACATGACCTTGTGTGTGCAGTTGATCATGCCTGTCTGCTCTCCAACTTTCAAGAATGATTGTGTGTTGGAAGGGTTTTATGAAGGAAGGGCTCTCCTAGCTGTTCCAAGACCCAATCAAGATGCCTAACGCCGTACCACCCATGTGCTTTCAGATAAATTCGCAAATGTTAGCAATTTGAATGATGTCTCATTGAGCAAGACAGTCTAATACACAATCTCAGTTACTATTCAGAGTAGCCTATCTTCTATCAATGTATACCGGCTTTCTTTTGCCCACAGGTTTAAGAATTAACTCATTATAAATCTCTTCTCAGTGCTTTATGATCTTGTCCCTGGCTAGCTCTAAAGCTATTGAACTATGTGCACTCAGTAGACATTCAGGATGTTGATGACCTCTTGCTTTTGTTCATGCTGTTCCCTTTTGCCAAGAATGTCCTTCTCTACTGATTTCTCCAGCAAACACCTACTTATCATTTAAGACTCAGCAGTTACTACCAGGAAAGACCAAGTATTCTGTCCTATCTCCCTTCCTCAATCAAATTGTTGATTTCTGGCTCTATAGTCCTGTTGTAGTTTGTTCAAGAAATATTTGCTATTGCTATTTTGATTTATGTTTGTTTTCTTATGTGCTCATTGGGAATTAATGAAATGGCACAGCATTTAGAATTTTTCAAGTGCCAAGGAAGAAAAGAACTCAACGAAACAAGCAAGACACGAGCTAGTCCAGTGTTTACTTCAACATTTTTGACATTTCTCCCTTTTCATATTAGCAGTGCCCTTTAAAACCCAGATTTCCACTTGCTTTCTGTTCTTTTCACATGCAGCAAATGATGGGCTGTTTTCCTGAGCTACACAGTCGGCTGGGCTGTTTTGTTTGTTTGTTTAGGTGTGAATCTCAGCACTGAGGCAGCAGCCATAGGAATGCTCAGTATTAACTCAGAGCCTCCCTGGGAGATCTGCCACAGGGCACTAGAAAGTCTAATAATAATAATTTTTTTAAAAAGTTGATACTGTAGTAGATTTTTTTTTGTTTCATATCAATTTCTGGTCTCTTTGATCTTTATGTGGAATTCCCTCTGAAGCAAAACTGCCACGGAAGGCAAAAGACACTGATCATTATCGCTAGTGATAAAAATGCAGACATTTCTCTATAAAATAATTGTTTTATGTGCCTGGTAAAAGAAAATAGCTAATTAAAAGAAGGCTATCAACATGGGCTTACCATGTATCTTTGCAAAAGGTATTAACATCTTTCGAATGTAAAGAAAGTTTGGCTACTCAAAGAGTAAAGATTATCTTATAGTCTATAGAAAACTTAATTCTCTGTTGGGAAAGGGCTCTCAGCCAAAAAAGACTTCAAATGAGAAACATTGCATTACACGGAAAGTAATAGTCTCTCATTTCCAAACTGGATCTTTGTCCTGTCCTTCAAATAGGGAAGGAACAGATGAACAGAGCCTGCCACCAAATTCCTAAACAGATGAAAATTATATGAACAAAAATGATAAAGAAAGCAACAGTGTCTATTAGTCTATGTATTTCACAGGTAAGGACTGTGTTTTAGTTCTCTTTGTGTGTCTAGATTCTGACATAGTAGAAGAATTCAATGAATGTTTCTTGAAGGAATATAGACATCCATGACATCTATGTTTGCACATGGCTCTTTACTATTTATGGCATGAGAAACGGGAATTAAATAAGAGAAATGCATTATTTTCCTTTATTACCTACATGGTCACATCTGATGCTTTTCCCTTATTGCACTCTTTGATGATATGGTTAACCAACTGGTAGAAATATCGTAATGACTTTGTATTATGCAAGAAAAATGCTGCCTTTGTATTTGAATATTGCAACTGAGACTGGCATCTAGGAAACCAGAAGAGATGTGGACCTGAACTGACCTACATTTGCTTCTTAAGTTTTTGGTCAGGAGTATACTAAATAAGGAACATGCACATTATTCTATCTCAAAGCTCCAGAGACACATTCACTTATGAAATATTTATTGAACACCTACTATGTGTGCACTAGGCTAGGCTATGAGTTGGATACCCAGGATATATACTTTAGTTGTAAACAAACATCATCCCTGCTGTCAAATAACATTCCAAATGCTTACACATTTTTATATGGAGAGTGATAGAAAAATATACATCTCTGTTTTTACCAACTATTTCCATCATTAGTGAAAATCTTGAAAGTTTGTATACCATAGGTTTCCTTCAACATGATAATCATTAAGTGCTTTACTTAAAAAATGATTTATTCATACTACATGTGTTGTATAAATTTAAAAATTAGATATACAGACCATAAAAATAAGTTGGCTGATGATAATGCCGTGTAAAATATTTTTCCTTTTAGCTCTCTGACAGGGCATATTTAAGTAACATTTAATGTCATCTTTGAGAATTGCAAATCAAAAATCAATTAATGTTTAAATACACTGTCTTTGTATTTTTATTTACTTTATAGCGGAATTTATAATGATTAATACTGTAGGACTATGCATAATTCAGAGATACTTAGCATTATTTAAAATGAAGCCTTAAGAAACTTAAAAAAAAAAGGAACATTGAAAAATAGACAAACATGCTTAATACAATGCCACTGTTTATCTCTGTGTAACAGTTTATCGGATTGTGTGAAAGGGCACCAACCACCTCTTTTCAGGTGCTTTTCATTATAAATCAGCCAACAGCACATTCCTCAGATAAGCAGGCTCCCTACTGCAGCCACATTCATATGCAGCTGGAGAACTGCATCTCTACAGTCAAAGTTCTCCATTCGGGGATGATGAGTGATGTGTCAACTATAAACAAGCATGTGTAGCCCTCTCCGTAGGCAATCTGCTCACCAATGTTTTATTAATCGATGCATTAATAGAATCTCAGAGGTTTGCTGTGAATGTAATCCCTGGAATATGTGAGCTCCAAGCATTTCTATGCTCTGCATATGCTAATATGTATTTTTGTCCTCTCTTTTCTCAGGGACTTGGTGTCGGAAATGAAATGGACTTTCAGTCAATGTGAAAGTAGTTTATCCAGGGAAAGGAAGGGGTCTATCTGGGAGATACAATGCCAGAAATCATACACACTCTTTCCCAGAAATAAATCCTTAAGTTGCTCAAGGGCTTCTGAGAGTGCTCAAATCCTGCACACTCAATCAATCTGGAGCAAAATTTGGGTTAGTCCCAGTATGTGCAGTTTGATTATGATTCTATAATTTTTCAACTGTCGGTATTACAGACAACAAAGGGCATAGCTCTTGCTCTTAGACTGACATTTTCAGTGTGGTAAACAAACAGAGGCTGTATCTATCTTGGCATTTTTAATGGGAGATATGCCATTCCATGACTGTAATTCTTTTACTACTACTAGAGAAAAAGGGCATTTTCCCCGGAAGTCTTAGGAAGCTATCATGAGTAGCTCACCATTTCAAACTCAATCATTTTTAGTAGATCTACCATAAAATTTCTTCTCCTTCCACGTTACTCCACTATAAGATGTTCCTTCATTTGCTAAATTCCCATATACTTTGTGCCATATTTATCATGAGGATCATATTTTGTCTTGTTTTATTTGCAAAATTTGAAAATTATTCTTTTTTTCCCATTAGATTGTAAACTACTATATATCAAGGACCATACTCTAGATATTGCTGCATTTTCCACAGTGCCTCAGACACAGTTGTTGAATGTTGGTTGAATAATAAATTCCAAGTAGCATTTAAGTGTTAGAAAGATTGGTCAGGAGATTGAAAAAAAATTTGGAAATTTCATTCAGAGAATGAAGATTGCTAAAAAAAAAACAACTCATTTTCAAAATAATATTATACTAGGTCAAAATTCAACTTTGGCACTAGACAAATTTGGCCCAAATATCTGTGATCTGACTTTTTGATGTTAAATTGTTTGTTGATTTTTACAGAAAGAAAAGCATAAATTAAAAATGGAAAATTTGAGAGCATTCAGAGAAAAAAAGAAATAGAATACCTGTTATTGGTCTGAGAGGGATTAGGATGGATGGAAAACAAAACATCAAATGACAGGTTAGTTTCCTTCAAAGCATGAAGGACAGGGCAGAATAGAAAAGGCCAGCCTTATGCACTAAGATTTAAAGTTAGGGAGAAGAGTTCTGCTTCCCTTCAAATTTATTGAGTTTAAGGCTGTTTGAAATCCCACAAGGTATGTGAAATTTTAAACAACCAAAACATTAGGTCAAATAGTACAAATTAATTGATAAGACCTTTTTATTTAAACCTGTTTTATTAATAGAGCAGATGAAAACACCCAATAACCTGGATAACTATGTTGAAGAGAGGGACATTGCCAGTTGGCATGCTGAAGCTGAGAAACGGCTGGTGAGGAGGCCAAAAGGAGAAAGCCTCACTTCACTATTTGACCTTGGACCAAAAAAACTAAGTAAGGTAAATTTAAAAATAAAAATCACATCTCCTATTTTCTTTATCTTCTGAATGTGGAAGAACGTGACATTGTGAGGTAGGCAAACAGATAGTGCTAAACCTTGGTGATTGCTGGTAATTTACTTCCCATCAATAGTATTCACTTGCTGGGGTGACTCAATATAGAATATATTTAAGATTTATTTGCTTTACTTCAAAGTAAATCTTTATTTTTCTAAGCATCAAAGTGCATAGTATTTTCTTTCTTTCTTTCTTTTTTTTTTTTTTTTTTTAAGACGGAGTCTTGCTCTTCTCTCCCAGGCTGGAGTGCAATGGCACGATCTCGGCTCACTGCAACCTCTGCCTCCCAGGTTCAAGCAATTCTCCTGCCTCAGCCTCGTGAGTAGCTGGGATTACAGGTGCCTGCCACCACACCTGGCTGATTTTTGTATTTTTAGTAGCAGCAGCATTTTGCCATGTTGTCCAGGCTGGTCTTGAACTCTTGACCTTGTTATCCGCCTGCCTCACCCTCCCAAAGTGCTGGGATTACAGGAGTGAGCTACTGCATCCAGCCAGTGCACAGTTTTTTCATGGTGTGTGTGTGTGTGTGTGTGTGTGTGTGTGTACATGTGCATGTGTGTGTATTGCCATTTCAGCTGCTTTAGCATCCTCAAGTTTCTTACCCTCATTACAAAGCCTCTGAATTGGAGCCTACCTAAATTCCCTGTGATCCACCTTTGTCCTTTTCCTCTTTGAGGCTGCCGAGTCTAATAGAAGTTTCAGGTTTGTCAGCATGAACAGAGTGTAGAAACTGGGTGCGTCAAAAGCTTTCCCTCTAGCTCTGGACAAAATGGTGAAGGGCAGAAATGGAGGAATATAATTTATAGGAGGATATTTTTATTAATTGGCAACATGACACATCAAGGGGCTATTATTAATAATTTCCTAGATGTGTACAGTCCCTTTCTTGTATAATTTCAGAGTATTGTGCATCGTGAATTAACTCTTCTGTTTCCTGGTGAGAATTACATCATCTATTGCTAAATAGAGAGTGAGAGAGGGACTCAGAGAGAAAGAGTAAAGCAAATCACTCAAGATAGTAGTCAGTAATAAATAAGGAATTAGGATTTAGGAAGACTTTACCATTATTGCTCAAACAAGTCTACAAAACAGAAGACATGACACACATCTTTGCCAAAATATCACCTCTATTGCTTGCATATTCCTGGTGACCATTCCTATGACATGGTCACTAGGAGAAGCCAGTTACAGATACTGAACTGTTACTGGATTTACCTTTCTGCTGAAAATAACTAGAAAATTGGAGAAAAAATGTGAAGAAAACTATTATCTTTGAGAGAAAAAAAAAACACATGAGGGAAACCCCATGCTTACCCTATGGATTCCCCAGCATTCTGCACAGGGCACTTTCTGCCATGGAGCGGTGGCAGTCTTTCTGACTTGAGGAGGCAGGGATTCTTGAATAGAATTCTAGGCTGCTAAAGTGGTTGCTGTGTGGAAGGTAGTGAGCTGCATGGACTTGGTGGGCAGATCTGAATGGTCATCCACAGGGTGAGACTCGTTGAGGCCTGGCAGACATATCTGAGAGATATTAGCATTCCAAGCCAGCCAGAGGGCAGAGATCAAACTAGGCACTTTGTGCTTTTTATTAAAACCCTAGAAAGCCTGGCTCTGTTCTATTAGTAAACGCCAAACTCTGGAATTAGGGGCATGCCATAGGACTAAGCATAAAACAGACCTACCTTAATAAAGAAAGAAACTAAGTCTAACAAAAGTAAAATGATCCACCAGTATTTATTTATGTGTCTGTTAGGACAAAACTCAAACTCTTAAAGAAAGATGATGTAATTCAGACTGCCTACAAAAATATGTTCTGTAATAACCAGCATATAAGTGTAAATTGAGAAATATAAGAAAACAGAAAAACAGCACCCAGATTAAAGAGAGAAAGCATTATTTGAAATAAAACCTGAAGTGGTTCACATTTTGGAATCAACAGAAAAGAACTTTGACAATTATAAATATGTTTGAAAACATAACAAAATGAATGAATTGATGGGGAATCTCAGCAGAGGAGGGAAACTATAAAAAATACTATATGGAGATTCCAGAACTCAAAGTACAATATTTAAAATAAAGACTTCATGGCAGGAGGCAACAGATTGGAGAGGCAAAATAATAAACTTGAAAGTGGACCAAAAGAAATTATTCGATCCAATTAGAGAGAAAAAAGAAAATAAATTGAACAAATCTTCAGTGTCCAGTTGGACAATATTTAGCAGTCTAATATATGTAAAATTAATGTCTCAGAAGGAGAGAAGAAAGAATGAAGAAAATACTTGAAGTAATGGCCAATAATTCCCCAAATTTGGTGCTGAACATAAGATTACAAAACCAAGGAACTCAGCAATTTTTAAGCAGGATAAATATAAATACAACCGTATGCAGTTAAATCATAGCCAAATTGATAAAAGTAAAAGTAAAGGAAAATCCTTGAAAACAGTTAGAATAGAGCAGCACATATGTATAGTGTAACAAAAATATTACTGATAGCTGACTTATTATCAGACAAAAAAACAGCCATAACTTAATGAAATGGCATCTTTGAAGTTCTGGGGAAAAATTGGTCAAGCATCACAGAATTCTCTTTCCAGTTAAACTATACTTTAAGAAGGTGAAATAAAGACTTGTTAAGGCAATTAGAACACATTTCATAATTAGTAGACTTACACAATCAGAAATGCTAGAGGAGGGCCAGGCACAGTGGCTCACGTCTGTAATCCTAGCACTTTGAGAGGCCAAGGCGGGTGGATCACCTGAGGTCAGGAGTTTGAGACCAGCCTGATGAACATGGTGAAACCACGTCTCTATTAAAAATACAAAAATTAGCTGGGCTTGGTGATGGGTGCCTGTAATCCCAGCTACGTGGGAGGCTGAGGCAGGAGACTCACTTGAACCCAGGAGGCGGAGGTTGCGATGAGCTGAGCTTGCGCCTGCCGTTGCACTCCAGTCCTAGTGACAAGAGCAAAACTCTGTCTCAAAAAAAAAAAAAAAAAAAAGAAAGAAAGAAAAGAAAAGAAAAGAAATGCTAGAGGAATTACTTCAAAGGAAGAAGAAACAACACCAGATGGAAAATCAAACCTATAAGAAGGAATGAACAGTACCAAAATGGTCAATATGTGGGCTAATACAGAAGAAAATCAGTAAGACTAGACATTAGGTATTATTAGCTTAGTTTCATAAAAGCTATATTTGTCACAAATTTTTAAAAAAGGGAAGAAAAGTTCCACTACCATTTTGTCTATTTTATGGTTTGATTTTACTTCTCTCTGTGTATATATATTTGCCTTCATTCTATATCCTGTTTGCTGGAAATCCCCTTGGGCCTTCTGCAGCCTTCTACTAAAAGAGCCATCCCCGTAATTCAACGGGCCATGGTTCTGAAGGTAGCATTTGAGAGAATATCTTTCTTTAATTTTATTGCTGCAAATAGTCAAGGCTTAAACCCAGCTGGCACGCACTGGTACAGCCATACCAGTTGTTAAAATATTTGAATATTTCCATTCAGCTGGTGAATAGCCAATCCTACCAATCCCTTTGAGCCTTCCTCCACCTTCCTGGCTATTCTGGTCTCTCTCTGGCATATCTCCACCTATCCTCTCCCTTCATCGGCCCCCAAATTTCCTCAAGACCCAACAATTAAAGTATCAGATTCTGGCACAGGAGTGTCTTTAGGTTCCATTTCCAAGGTTATGATTACTGCCCATTTCGATAACTTGATACTAGTTGTTAAGCCTTTTGAATATCATCCCTGAACTGACTTCCTGAATAAGATGTTCAACACTTGGGAAAAGTTTCATATTTAAGCAAAATCCCAATCAGCTAAAACAGACCTGAATTCTCTCCTTTTGGTTTCATAGATTAGCATCCATTTCCTTTTTTTTTTTTTCCTGGACACTACACAGTTTTCCTTTGGGAACCAACACATATGTTTCTAAAGTGAGGTAAATTAATTCTTGGCTTGATGAGTGGCTTGTGACACACCTGATTAACCAGAGTCAACTGTCCCTGGCTACCGCAGTTGGTTAAGGAATGAGCTTGTCACCAAATCGTTGCTGTCAAGCAGATGGTTTAAGAACATTTTTCAGTGCCACCAGGAGAAAAACATCCTTTCTCTGGTAGAGTGGCTTAAAAGAATACATGTAAGCTCTTGTAAGTATGGGAGCTGCTGGTGGCTATCTTACTACCATGAGACAAAGGCCTGTCTCAGAATAAACACAGAGAATTGCAGATTCAAAAAACGGGGGACATAGTGAGACCCATGGTGCTTAATCCAGCTAAAATTTCCCAGTTACATGAGACAATAAATTCCCTTTTCATTTTGCTGAAGTCAGCTTGAAATTGGTTTTATGTAACTTGCCACTAAAAGATTCCTAAATAGCCTCTCTCTGTCTTTCCCATACCCTTTACATTACAGATAATAAAATTCATTGAGCACGTACTATGTGCTAAAACTATGGTTAATGTTCTACATAATTATTTTATTTAGCCCATAACTTTTATCCCATTTATAGCCTTACACAGATGCCTGATGCTGTCTTGAATCTCAGATGGCCACAGGCTTCATGATGGCTCCCTTCGTGCTACTGTATTCATGACAGGTCTTTCCAGAAATGCAATGACTCCAGAGTCATCTTTTCATTTATGCTAGTATCAGAAGTACCATCTTCTCAATTCTCCTACCACAGTCAGGTCATCTGATATATTAAACCATCAGTCTGGCACATTAATGCGAGTTAATTTGTTACCCACTTAGGGATGATTGAATATTTGAATGGTCCCAAACACAGGGTTAAAACAATAAAGAGAGAAACATTTTTAATCATGGAATTTTAGATAACCTTTGTGTACAGATAGTAAAGCATCAGGGCCTAATTGATGTTCTTCAAGTTATAGCTTGTATGAACCCGATACTCAAATAGAAGTCAACTTGTTATATGTCAGATACTATGAGATTTCAGGCTTAGAATAATCCTGATCTCATCAGATAGACAATTAAATACCACTGATAAGTTAAATCTGGCATAATGGAACTCTCCTATAATTTAAGTGACCTTAGAACATATTTTTCCCATTCTGCTTAGCTGGAAAATTTTGTGGACAATCATTGGTATGCTGTAGTTGGCTGGTACGATCTCTCAAAAGCCAATTACACAGATCTCTTCCCAAGTCTGTGTTCAGTGTCACCATGCTGGCGGCTTAAAATTGGCCATGGTGAGAGCATTTACATTACAGAAATCAGCAAACACTAAAAATCCATCCCTCTGTAAGTTCCCAATATTTGATTGTTAAATATTTACCAGCACACCACTGGTGGTAAATCTACCAATGCTCTTATAAAATCCATTCCTAGAAAATCAAATAGAAATAGCCTGGGAAAGCAAAATGGTATAGTGCCTTAGATCAGAGTTTTTCTAACTGCAGATCAAATTTTCACAACCTATTCAAGTGTCATGATCCATATTAGCAAATTGCAATGAGCATTTTAAAAGGAAATGGAAGAGTTTAAAATGTAATAAAAATATCAAAATATGAATAGAAGGCATTTATATAGAAAGGGTGAATATTATTTTCTAAAATATTTTTGGTGTGTATGTATGCGTATATGAATATTTGTTCTGGGTTACAATGTAAAATAATTTCTTATTGGGACACGGTAAAAATTTTTTTTGAAAGGTACTGTGTTAGGGTGTGGGCTCTGTAGTAAAATGTTTGAATTTACTTCATGATGTCAGCACATAGCCACCTCTGTGTCTCATTTTATGTATGTGTAAAATGAAGACAAGAATAATACCAATCTCATGTTTTTTTTAGGATTAAATAAACAAAATACAATATTAGCTCAATAACTTAGGTATTATTAAAATTGTTGGAGTGAGGATAATTTATCAATGACTCTAATGAAATTGGGGGTGTTCTGGACTCTCCACATAATCCCCATCAGCTAGCATTCTGCCTTTCTTCTCATTGAGGTGTAGGTGGTATGTGATCTCACGGAACTGCTGGCTGGGTGGATGATGCAAGGAGGGAACCAAAGTTCCAAGGTGTCCAGTAAATTCTGGATTGTTCAGTGTTTATGGGTGCTAAATACCATAATATGCCAGGAGGCAATGGAAGGCGATCATCCCCTTCTCTGCAGAAGGGCACATGTGCTCATACCCAGTTGATACATTCTGTTTCTTCAGAAAACGGTAGCATCCTTGCTCCCTTGATCCTCTCCTGTTGTACTGAGCTTTATTAGAAGCGGGCTGGGCATCTCTTGTCCTGAGTCAACCTGGACTAGGACATTCACTGACCTCTAATGTCAAAAGAAGAATATTTCCTAAAATTCTTGTGGCCAAGTTGTTTCTGACTTAATTTTCACTATCCAATTACATTAGAGGCCTTAGTTATACAGGATTTGGGTCTTCTATAACAATTATTAGTCTTTAAATTCTATGGCAACTACTGTGCCTGTGACAGTAAGTCTGGGCTGCCTTCTGCCCTCTTGTCCATGTCATCCATGAGTTTCAGGGAATATTGACCCCTACTGTATTGTACACATTCCAGTGTAAGAAACTCCCAACACATAGCTGTAACTTGAGACAGATTTTCAACTGACAAGACTAATATATCTCTGTCTAGCTTTCAACTTTTAAACTGGTTCTGATTTTACCTGTGCTTTAAAAAGACTAAGAATAACATAAAGTCATCACATAATACAGCTTCTAGGTTTCTTTTCCTTTCATTGTGTTATATCCAAATTACGGGCATAAAATTATGGCATGCATATGTTACACAAGGGCTCATTTTCCCAAGTAACAAAGGCAGGGCTAGGCATGAATGAGTGCAGATTGCATGAATCCGTTTATTATAAAAGCCTAAACCAAACCAAAGTTATCTATGGTATTGGAAGGTCAGACAGATTTCACTCTTGTGAATGTGAGAGGTTACTGACTTGTAGGAAGCATGAGAGGGCTTCTTGAGTGCTGGTAAATTTGTGTTTCTTGATCCAGATTTTTGCTTCATGAGTTGTGTTCAGTTTGTGAAAAGTCATCAAGCTGTGCAATTATGATATGCATTTTTCTGTATGTATATTACACTTCAGTGAAAATTATAATTTAAAAAATCGAGGCTGAAGTGAAAAAGAATGGCTAGTGTGGTGGTGTATTTTTTTTTTAAATGACAGTATGTAACAAATTGGTCACAGGAGTATTGACAAGAATTTGCAACTGTGGGCTTACTAACAACACTAACCCTGATGAGAGAATCCTCTAATGCCTGGTGGGAAGCCTTAGTGGAAGATGAGATGCTGTACTTCATTGCAAGTGAGTGACGGGCATGCAGAGGCCTCCTTCTCATTATAATATCAAGCCAGCCACGTTGTTATCCTTTCTGTACACAAGCAGAAAGCATGAGTCTGGGTGTAAATGACAAATACCACCAGGGACACACAGCCTGACATTAGGAACTTGCAACTTCACAGTTTAGGTTGCATGGGAGGAGAAAGGTGAAGAGCGAGTTCCAATCAGAAGATTCTAAGTCAGGCAATTGTTATTTTCATAGTTTGAGTTCTGAAAAATGAGTGAAATTATCCTGTGGTTTTATTATGTTTCAATGTTCAAAAAAATTCTGTTCAACGATTTAAACAAAGCTGCTGGTTGTGTCTATTATGTGCCTGGCCCTGTGACAGGTTCTGAAGATACAAAGAGTAGTAGGACAGCATCTCTGCAAAATACAGTAAATGAGGCTTCTTGGGACTCTGATAACAATTAACAGCTAAACGAAACATAACTCAAATTTATTTTTGCAGCACTGTCCAGTGTGACTCATCTGAAGGGGGCCAAAGACTCCTCCTCCATTGGCATCATTGGTTGCTTCTACCCTGCAGGTTGGGATAGATTACCATTTCCAATTGGTTGGGCAAACTACATGGCAGAGCTTAAGAGCTTCAGATTACTACTGCTCTTTCCAGATGCAGTTAACCTTTGAGTGTGGCTATCTAGCCCACAGTGATACCTGAGGCCACTTCAGAAACCTGGGAATCTGATGACAGCAGAGATCAACTCATTGGTCTAAAATCAAAATATCAATAGGTAGCAGTCATGAGAATGTATTTCCTATATCTGCTTCTATTATTTTCCTTATACCCTATATTTCTAGTTACAGTGGACTCTCATATTTAAAATGTTCACAAATACTGTATTGAAAGTTGGTTTAAATTATCCTCCCTATACCAACCTTTGAGGTATACCTTTTCTCTGTACTCAAGCTTTCCCCAAGTTCTGGTTGCTGTTTTGTTCACAGTAGTTTCAAATTTAGCTTTCTTTTCTCTGTTGCTATTGTTAGATAACATCAATCTTTCATTGATCTTTGTTTCTGATTGCTGCAACCTTCTTCCATTCAGATTTCACATGCCTCTATTTTTCTCTGCTTTAGTCTATTCAAGATATTGCTCTAAACTTGAATTCTTCACCTGTGGTCACTTGAACAGATGCAAATATCTCTTGCCACTCTAAATTTCATCTTAGCAGGACCAGTTTCAATGATTTTATCCATTCACTTCTCTTTTACAGCCCATTTTCTTTAGCACCTAGGAAACACTAAGATAATTCCTCATGCTTTTTCTTTTCATTCCTAACACAGCATATGTTTCCAAGTCTGGAAAAGCCAATTCAGTTAGTTAGCCCACAGAACTAGTAAAGCCTACATCATTTGATTTGTCCAAGTTGCATTATTCTAGAGAAAACTGGTGAGACACATTTGGTCATAGTTTGTATTATACCAGCATGCCATTGGTTATAAAGTAAACTGTAGTACAAGTTACCTGGCAAGCTTTCTGCTAATTAATTATCATAGCTAAACTTGTAAGCTGCAGCAATTCTGTGTAGATTCGCATGATTTTTCTTTTTGAGGGATAATGCATTGCCAGGCATATATCAGGTGTGCAATAAATATTTGTTGACTAAATGAATACATAGTTTCTCCTTTTGTTTATCACTTTATAATAAATCTCAGCTTTCCTTTTCACTAGTGTCTTCATTGTTGAATGGGAAAAGTAACCAATATTTTTTTGAACTTGTATGCAAGTTTCTTTACATATGCTCATTTACTCTTTCCAAGATTTCTGTTATAAATAGATGAGTAAAACTAGCTTAGGGGCAAACTTAAGTGCTACTTGCTCAGGACTCTTCATTCACTGAGTAGTGAAATAGATTTATTTGATTCTCAGTTCTTGACTGGAGATAACTCCTTTTATAACTCCCTTCTGTTAAGAATTGTGTCCTAACATCTCAGAGGACACTGGAAAGCAGTAAAGAAGATGTGACAAACTAGGTACCTCCAGTGGCTTGTTTTTCTGGTGCTTCTCTTTCCTTAAATATATTTATGTTGGCTTAATTTAAATTCCTACATTATTATTGCCTCAAAAATATTTTTTTTCTGAAGTCTATACATGCTCCAGTTTAGTTTCAGGATAACTTTTCTTCTAGGTCATGACACTTGGAAATGATCCTGCCTAGACAGGGGACCTTTGAACATGAATTTGTTTCCACATCTGGCATCCATTAGCCTTCTCATCAAGGCCATGTTTGGTGCTGATTCTATCCACTGTCCAGATGTTTCTTTTACTTGTGGCTTAGCACAAGACATTTACACTTTGCTGTTTAGCATACATATGGGATAATAACCTTGGGGAATTTCAAAATCTCTGAACTGCAATTCCTGAAAAATGTAGCCAAAATTATCTCAGTAGCATAGATGCGGAACTACCCAAGCATCCTTCTCAGCCTACCAACAACCCATTTCACCATGGGAGGGCTGCCACTTTAGAGGACCTGTGGTGGGGCACACAAGATGTCACCCAAAGGATGGTGTTTCACGTGACACCCAGAGGAATGCTGAAGATCAGGAGAAAAGCAGATTTTGTTTAAAAGCTATTTTTATTAGCTAGAAGAACTATGGCAGTAGTAAGAATGAGAAAATAAGCCCTGCTTGTTTGCGTGTGAAACATCACCTTATATTTTACTTTAAATTGTACTAAAAGGAGCCCAAACTTTTTAAAAACATATTACTGATGTTGCCTCAACTTTGCATAAAATATCTTACTGGGATGTTAGCATCTGGGTGTGTTTTGATGATTGTTGGGTATTGATTTAAACAAATTCTTCTTCAACACTTACCCTGGACCACTGTCCTGGAATTTACTATTGTTAACTGCGGAGGCTTAACATATGAACGTCAAGAACAATGACACTATCTTCGACACAGGTGAGCCAAGAGGAGAAGATAAGTACTTCTTTGGGGCATTGAGTTAATTTCATGATCATCAGTGAACAACAGGACAGTAGCCCTATTCTATGAAAAATTTCATAGTGTACTTTTTAATGTACTAGCTCCACTACTTCTTTCTCTAGCCACTCTCCTCTGCCTTGTAACTAAATTTTTGTTTTCATTTTTATCATATGAGTATTTACAGATTATACAATGTTTTAGTAAGAGAGCCTCCAGTATCATTCAGGCTGACCCTTGATCCTCTTAATTTTCTTATGAAGTATTGGAGTCCCTGGGGAAGGAGATTATTCAGTATTTCTATTTTAGGATCTTACTTAAAATTTATTTAAAAGCTGTTGCCCTGGATGAAATCTAGTCTGCATGTGGTGCCTATTTGGGAACATCTGTGGATGTAACATATTGTGCTTGGTTCTTCCAATATATATTTTTCTTCTAGTCAAAGACTTGTTACTTGCTTATGACTTTGAATTCTGCAGACGTTCTCCTTTCATTAGACAATATTCTTACTTCCTGAGGGGGGTGGTTAGTTAAATAAAGAGTTAGGGGTACTGGTGTGGATGAGCCAAAACAAAAAAAGATATATTCCATTGTTTAATAACAGGGATTGATGGCAGTCAGCTGTAGGAAACATTAAGCTGCATGCTGCTGCTCTGAGAGGTGAAAAAGTGAAAGGTTAAAACAAAAGCAAAAAGCAAAATAATAGGTATATCCACAGGCTATCTCCTGCCAGGTGAAGGGGAAAAAAAATGTTTCCCTGTGAAAGGCAACAACTTCAGTCTACTGAGCTTTTGAAAAAAGAAGAAGTTAACCACAGGGAGACAGGAAAAACAATAGTGGAGAGAACTGAACTACAGAATACTAACTGTTCCCTGCACAAACGTTAGCTCTAGGCTGTGCGGTTTAGTGGGGTGTGAAATCACAATTAACAGAGCAAGGGTTCTGTAAGTGAGCCGAAGCCGCTTCAAATTACATCCTGCTATTAGCCGCTTTTAGAAGAGGCACACTGAACAACTCCATGTTTATTGGACTGTAATATGTTCTTGAAGAAATCATTAATAAGAACAACTGATTATAGTTACATTTACTCTGTTGGTATTTCAGATCTTAACTGTTTTGGATGTTTACCAGTGTAAAGATGCAGAAGCAGGAAATGGGTTTAGTCAAATTGGCAACCAGAGCTGATGGTGCCAAGGTATCCCAACCGAGTCTTTATTCATCTGTTTGTGTACTTCTGGTGAAGATTATACCCGGACTCTGTTGAATGTATTTTAGGCTAAAACTCTTTGGTACTTGACTAGATAGACAAATGAGCGGAAGCTCAGAGAAAATATAAAATTTATAAGGAAAACAAAGGCTTTGATTTATGTAGAAGATTAAAGATATTAAATATCACCTTTGCCCATGTAATAGCCTTTTTATAAAATAAAATGAGCTTATAGAAAATGTGGCTTAAGATGTAAAAAATAAATCTCATAAATTTTCTCCTGAAATAATGGCTTTGAAATCCCTTTTACCCTGAAGATATTAGAGAGTCTATTATCATTTCTGTTTTGAAACATGTTAGTGAGGGTTTAGAAACCATAATGAAGAGCACATTTTACAGATAAAACATTGCTTTGTTGAGTATACTGAAACACAGTAAAGCTGATGTGTCAGCTAAGTCTACGCTGCATGGCTCAAGACTTCTCTGCTTCAGTTTTTCTCAGGCTAATTAAATGTAAAATGGGATCATGGACACTTACATGTGGAAGGGAACTTATGAAATGTCTCTTCCAACTCCTCTGAGTGCTTAGAGCAGTGAATGGCCTGTCCGCATCTTTAAGTCACTTGATAACCAGGACCAGAGCCAGGACTAGAGCTAAGTTTATGATTCTCAAATCCTCTTTGAACATGTTGTCCATACTGAAAGGTGTCAATCATCTTTGCTACACATGATCGGCAAAATCAGAGTTGACTTTCAAATCTGAAGCCAGTATAAGGCCCTGGGCTTCTTCATTTTTTATCAGGCCAAAGTGAGGTGATATTTGCCAATCCTATTATTCAAAGAAGCTTATTCCAAATGGGCTCCTGTACTCAAGAATCACTAAAAATACCACTGCATCTCTATCCAATATTTTTTTTTTTTTTGAGCAAAGTGATATATAAGCCCAGTGAAATCAGCTTTCTTGAATTTTGGCATTAGCAATGCATCAGGCTAGGAATTTATGCTATTTTTAAAAGGTGAGACAGAGGTGATGAAGGCCATGGCTGGATTCCAATGAGCTATGCGGCCTTTGAATGTCTCTGAGCTTTAGTTTTTCAATTAGTAGAATAAAGGGGTTGAGCTGAATGATCTCGAAGGTAACCTCTAACTTGTGTATAAATATGTATATTTCATTCAAAGTTCAGTATTGACAAATATATCTGGAATTCTAGCAGTCTATCCACTTAAGTTCAAATATTTCTGGAATATTTGTGTATATATATATATATATATATATTTTCATTCTAAGTTCAGTATTGACAAATAATTCTAGCAGTCTATCCACTCTTGATTCCTCTCAAATCCAGCATAGAATTCCATTGAAGTGATTTTAAATATATACATATATATATGCATATATATATATATTTCATACATGACTGACCCTCTATTAGTCATATATTAAGTTTATTAAGGGATATATTTGGCCTATCCTGCCATTCTTTCTGACTTTTCCACTACCCATCCTCCCTGCCTCCAATTAAGAATAGAACATTAACAAAGTACTCGCAAAATAAAGATTAGAGAGCCAGATGAGGAAAACATTAGAAAAATCTACTTAGGAACTTAATACTATTGAAAGATATTTAATGCTTGATGCCTGCTGGAAAGAAGCTTTGTATCTTTGGCAAAGTTAGAAGACAAGGGAGGAAGAAAGGAGAAACAAAATACTTACGAAGAACCTATTTTGTTCTAAGCATGGGTCCAGACATATCTGTTTAATTTTAATTCTGTTCTCTTCACCATTAACTCATTAAAACAAATGTCAATCAGTACACTTACATGCCAGACACTGAAGGTACAGAGGTGAATGAGACAGATGCAGTCTTTGTCCTCAGTGAGCTCATTTAATCAGGTAGATACTTTTATCTCCAACTTTAGATGAAAGAAATCCCCATGTTATTGTAAAGCTTTAGATTTCTTTTAGAAACTCTGGAGATGTGGCCCTTCTTTTAAAAATTTCTCCTAGCCATGAATGACCGAAGAATTAGGCATGTATACATTTTACTATAACAATAATATAGCATAATCCAAAAGCCCAATTTCTAAGTTTCCTAAGCTCTTGGTGAGCAGCTCTTCAGGAAGGCATTCACATTATGTTGTAATTGTAGGCTTAGTGAGACTATGTGACTTCTCCAAGGTCATAGAGTGAGGTGGCCTTGAGCCCTGAATTCAAGTAGGTGATCAGAGAAAATTTCTAGCTATATTGTTTTCATCTTCCCAATTGTTAAGTAAGATTTCTTTGGTGACCACGCTTCTAGGTTTGGAGAGTGGTATTCTAAACCTGAGCCTTCCTTTTCCAAGGTGGGCCATGCTAAGATAAGAGAGGCTGCTATCACTATCCTTTGGCCAATGTCACATTCTACTCAGCAGCATGGCTGTGAATAATTAGATGAAGCATACCTCCCATTGCCCTCAGGGGTTTCTGGCACATGTGCCAAGTCAAATAGGCTTTATCTCAGTCAAGCATTGCCTGCCCCTATGCTGTGGCCAAATGCCCAGACATTTTGCTGCTGTTTCACAAAGCCAACTGGAGAAGAAAATGACCCACATGCCAGCTCTGGGAGTTATGAGATGGAAGGGAAATTTTCATAAGGTAAAATATGTAAATGTGAAAGTCCAACTTTCTAGTCACTTATCACATTGGGTCATGAAATGCCAAGACAAATAAGGTACCTAGATTTGACCACAGCAAAGGGAACCAGCATGGGCAGTTACTGGCTAGGAGCTGAAGGGCCTGGGCATGAGTAAATAAAGGAAAGCCCATATCTGCTTATGATGGTGCCTTTCTGTGTACTTACAGGAGTGCGTTTCATGTATCTTTTGTAAGGTAGGCATGTCATATTCTGTATGGTAGAGAATCTATCTCAGCACTCGTTTTAGTCACCAAGCTGGACTTCCTGTAAGTTCCTTAACAGTATTTTTGCATCTTCAGCTCCTTATTCACCTGTTCATGCACCAGAATGCTGACACACTGCCTGGCATATAGTAGGAGTTTATTCTTACCTCTGACATGATGGTGCTCACCCACACTAGCCTCACATTGTAGATATGGCAGCAAAAGATTGTAAGCTTCCCCTGACACCCTAGGGAAGACCCATGGCATGTGGCCTGTTGGGAAATCTTTGCTACTCTTGCCTTGAAGCCTCATGCTCCTGTGGGCAGTATTTCCTCCTGGTGGGGCCTTGTCTTGAAAAGTCCATGATTTTCATTATAGAGATCGTAATACAGCCCTCTGCAGTTATTTAAGGGGCCCAGAATAATTGGAAAAGGTAATAATATGACATCAGGCTGCTACTGCTCTTGCCTAGTAGCAGCCTGATGTCTTATTACTGGGCTCCTGCCAAGTAGCAGCCTGATGTCATATTGCTATGTTTCCCAAAATTCTGGGCCCCTTAAAATAATTGCAGAGAGCTGTATCCCAAAAACTCATGAGGGCAAGAGTTTCTGGCATTGCCTGTCTGCTGTGCTTCCTTTCATGTAAAGCTTCCACATTCTCTAATGAGGTGCTTGAGTCAGTCTCTGTCGTAAGTATCCACTCAGAGGGGGAATGTGAGTTATGCTGATGGTCATGCATAAGAGGACCATGTCCAGACCTGGGTGGGGCATACTTCATATGAGGATTCATAAGGAGAAGAGCTGGATTAGAAATGTAGCATTGCCTGTTTGCTTTAGGGTCTTGAACAGCTCTTCATGTCTCCATTTTCTCATCTGTAAGATGATGCTGGTAATACCTACCCCAGAATGTCATTTGTGAACCTAGATGAGATAATGCTTGTGAATGTATTTGTAAATAAGAAAAAAACTTTCAGTGGAATATCTTATTATAATAGTCTCACACAGCTCTCTTCTTGAGGAATTACATATGGAAATGGTTTGAGTCAGACTTGAAGTTAGTGCATTAGTGCATACATGATAGATTTGGAGGAGGGGGCTGAACACGCTTTTCTAGCCCACAGAGATCTTCCTCTCCAGCCATTCAGTAGGTTTTCAATCTTACTCTTCTTTATAACCACAAGCCTCTTGTTGCAATGTAAATTCCTCTGAACAAGTGTAATATCAGAAACTTTTAAAATTTCAATCAATAGAGGACATTCTAGAATCTAGGGGGTATAAAAACATATGTTGTTAATCTCACAATTTTTCCCTGGTTGCAGGGATAGAGTTGGGGTTAGGGTTTCAGATTCAATCTCAGAATAAGGACAATATATGTAGCTGCAAGGGAGAAGAAATACAAAACATGGACCCTTATAGATAAATGTTCTAAAATAGAAAAGGAAGAAGGAAGGGCCATAAAATCTCCATAAATTTTTTCTACTTTATTGAGACTTTCTTTCAGTTCTTCAGAGACTATGTTTTCTTGTGTTGTTTAGGTATATTTCTGTGTGTGGCAGGGAGAGGACATATGGTGATATCAGGGGATATATCTACCTCCTTCCTAATTTCTCCCAAAAGAATTTATTCCAAGCTTGAATTCAGTTTATTCAATTTATTCCAAGCTTGAATGAGAGAGTATTATCTGAATCTTAAGTGTTGGTCCCATTCTCCATACCTGACATTGAAACCTATATATTGAGAGATTACTACGTTGTGTGTATTTTTGCATAAAACATGCTATGTAGTTTTCATCTTCAAAGTGATATGGTCATGTAACATAATATAGTAAAAAGAGTCCTTGCTTCGTAATCAGATAGACTTGGGTTTTAATCATAGCTTTATGAATTATATGATATTTGACTTTGAATAAGTTATTTAACACTTCTGAGCTTCTGTCTCCACATCTGTAATGTGAGCATAATAATTTTAGTCTCCTATTGTTCTCGTGATGCTTAAATAAAATAATGGATTAAAAACTCAGGTAACATATAGTGAATATCTCAAAGTGCTTTCATTGTCCTTGTTTTAAAATTTATAACTATAGAAAAGGTGAAAGGTCACAGAGAAGAATTAGAGCTCAGTGCTGTAGGCCTGTGAAGCACTTTCCCTAAAGTGCTTTGCAAAGATCACCTTTAATCACAATGTACTTCTTATTGGGATATGATTCAATAAGATTTTTTGCTAAGAAAAATCTTTACTTGAAATCATTCAGTGGCTCAATTTCCTACTTAAATATGTCTAAACTCTTCTGCCCAAGTTTCAAGTTCTTTTATAATCTTGTAAACTGTACCTATCCAGCCCAATTTCTTACTATCTCCGCTATCCTACCTCATACATTTCTATTTTATTCCTTGGTATGGCATATTGTATTTTCCAAAAATATTTCTCATGCCACATGATCTTTCAGGACCTTGCCACTCTTTCCTCAAGAGGAGAAGTGGTTGGACATCTTAAATATATATAATTTTAAGTTGTCGAGTATGCCTCAATAAAGCTGTTACAAAAGAGTAGAGTGTATTTTCCCTCCCCTTGAACCTGGACAGGACTTTTGATTTCCTCATGAATGGAAGGAAGTAGAAGTGCCAGCTGAATGTGAACTAGTGACCGCAGGTTGTCAAAAGCAGTGAGGCTTCCTGCTCCTGCTGTTCCTTTCTAAAGATGCTCACCTTTGGAACCAAAATGCCTTGAAGAAACTAAGCATCCACATAGAGAGGCATGTGTGAAAGTTTCAGCCAGCAGCACTAGCTGAGGTTCCATCAGACATCCAGTATCAATCACTAACATGCCAGTGAACAAGCCTTTAGATGTTTCCAGCCTCCAGTCTTGAGCTGCCCCAGGTGATGAGTGGGCTAGAGATGAGTTGTCTCCACCAAGCCCTGCCTGAGTAGCAGATTCATAAGAAAATTAATGTTATCATTTTAAGCCATTAAATTTTAGTGTGGTATGTTACTAAGTAATCAATAACCAGAACAACTGAGAAGTACTACTCTCTGTTTATATAAGTTTTTTAAGGCTAAAAACGATATCTTCTCTGCTCTTTACGTAAATAATATATCAATGCTAGGTACAAAACATATGCAACAAAAATGATCCTTAGCGATCATCTAATCCAGCCATTTACAAACTATTCCAGAGCTAAATTTTTTGAAAATAGATATATTGGGCCCTATTTATTGAGATTCTGATTAACACATCTGGGGTGGTGTCCAGGAATCTACTTAAAAGCCTTCTAATGAGCATTTAGATTTAGAAACATCTGATAAGTTCAATCTTTTAATCTTAAAGATGCAGAGATAGGTCCAGAGGCAGGAATTAACTTGTTTTTGGGTAGCAAAGCACATTAGCAGCACTGAAACTGGAACTCAGCTCTTCAGTAGCTCACACCAGTTTATCTTCTAAAACACCTGTCTTTAGGTAACTCAATATAGTGGACTAGGGATATTAACTTCTTATACCACCTGTTTTTCAAGCTAACTCTATAGCCCGTTTATCTCTGCCCCATGTATGGAAGATTCACCTGAGAGCAATAACTTAAGAAATTAAAGTTGCCATGGGGAGATTGCTGGGGGAGGGTGCTAAGTGAAAGTGCTGTATAAACTGAACGCTTTTTACCAGCAGTTGTGGTTTTCCTGTCCCACTGCCACTGGAATGCTCTGTAAGTAAGCTCCCCCGTATAAACCCTATGTTTTATTCACAGGCTTCAGGTCTCTTCTTCAGCCTCTTGAACCTAGTACCATCCATATTTAAGTTAACAGAGGTCAAACACAGCATCCCAAAACAGGGACTCTTTTTTTTAAAGTTAATAAAATGTCTCCATGCTTTCATAAGGTCTGCCTGGAAATGGCCCAGGAAAACATTTTAGATGGGAAAACATGGTCAGAGAGAGATGACTGTTTTCTGTTTGCCTGACTACCAAGGTCGATCCACGCATACACATGTTTCTTCCTTCATCTGCCTGCAAAGGTTGAATTTGACATGAAGCATACAGGTTGATATGTACCTCTTCAGTGGACATGCTCCACATGTGCTAAAGAATAGACCACCACAGGAAAAAATGGATACGGTAAAAATCATTTCCATTACTCTGGTAGGAACATGATAGATCAACCAAGGCAGAATTTGGATGAAATGAAGTAAGTGAGCTGAAAGTCTTGCAGAGGGCCTCTTTCTGCTTTTATGAGTCTTCAAGTTATCAGATAAATTTTTGAAATGACCCAAGAATTTTTAAGAGGGTCTTGATTTACAGAAATTATCTCTCACCCTGTCTCCACCATAATTTGACTTTTAAATCTTTAATATTTTCTTGAGAATTTCTTATGGATTTTAAAAAATTTAGTTGGTTTTAAGTTTACAAAAATTCTCCTGAAATTAGATTTTGAATTGGCAATGAAGTTAATCTTTTTATTCTGGTCAGGCTTATTTTACATTTTCTTACTGGTAGCCAAACTTGCTCTTTGGAAATGTTTCCTTTGTCAAAAAACAGTTACTTGTATTTTAACTTGACTTGGTTGCCATTTTTTGAATCAAGAGATGATTGCTTTGGGCTTCTTGTTATCTCACTGTTTTCTTCCCAGCCTTGACTTTTCCAGATTTTCCAGATTAGAGAACCCACATTCTCCCCAGAATGCATTACTCTAAGGACTGGATACATTTACTTGTTCCTCCGCAGTTTGGAAGCTGGACCTATGGAATAGTAATCAGATTTTATTAAGTACCTCACTTGCTGTTAATTACTTCACAGATGGGATTTTTTTTTCCATTTAGTAAATATCTCATTTATATTTGGTTTGCTGTTCTTCCTAGTTTATATTTTGTAGCTTTTTCATCTGGTTTGTAAGTTTTCTTAAGTTCAATTATTGCTTTGGGCATTTTGTTGTGGTTTGCCTTTAGTGTTAACTTAAACTTATAATAGCTAATATTTTTGAATGCTCACAATTGTGTCACACACATCTTCTTAACACAAGCACTATTTTCTTTAATCCTTGCAATTTCCCAGTGAGCTAGAGGATATTATTTACATTTTAGAGATGAGGAAACTGAAGGAAAAAATGAGGATCAGTAAGTTGCTGAAGATCACAAAACTCGTAGAAAGGCCTTAATTATTTTACTCTTCAACCTTAGATAGTAAACTTTCTTTTCTGTCTTTTAGATGGACATTTTGCTCTGATTTTACTTCTGTTAATTTTCCAAAAGTTGCCTTCAGGTTGTGGTATTACAATAGTTCTCAAACTTAAGCATGATCAGAATCACCTGGAAGGCTTTTTCCAACTACAAATTGGTGGGCTTCACCCCTAGAGTTTCTAATTAAGGAGATTGGGGGCAGGCTTTATAAATTTGCATTTCCAGCAAGTTCTCTGCTGCAGATGCTGCTGGTCTGGAGCAGTTCTGAGAACACTGATTTACTTCATTCCCTTCAGATAGAGGTAAGGTCTTTCTACGTAGCTAATTCCATTCAAATGTAACAAGTTTATATATATCAGGCACGGAAAGACAACTGATCTTACCCATATGTGGAATCTTAAAAAACTGAATTCACAGAAGCATGAGAGTACAATGGTGGTTGCTGAAGGGAGGGGGACAAAGGTTGGGAAGATGTTGGTCAAAAGCTACAAAATTTCAGTTAGGTAGAAGGAATAAGTTCCCGAGACCTGTTGTAGGCCAGACACGGTGGCTCACACCTGTAATCCCAGCACTTGGGGAGACCGAGGTGCGCAGATCCCCTGAGGTCAGGAGTTTGAGACAAGCCTGACCACCATGGTGAAATCCCGTCTCTACTAAAAATATAAAACTTAGCTGGGCATGGACTGAAAGCTACTTGGGAGGCTGAGGCAGGAGAATTGTTTGAACCCAGGAGGCGGAGGTTGCAGGAAGCCGAGATGGTGCCATTTCACTCCAGCCTGGGTGACTGAGGTTCTGTCTCAAAACAAACAGACAAAAAGGGACCTGGTGTACATCATGGTGATACAGTTAATAACAATGTATTGTATTTTTGAATTGTGAACAAAGTAGATTTTAAGTGTTCTCACAAAAAAACAAGTATGTGAGGTAATGGATATGTTAATCAATTAGCTCTATCTGGTCATTTCACAATGTATACATCAAAACTATATGTTGTGCATGGTAAATACATCATTTTTATCTGCCAATTAAAAATAATTACTTGGGTTTAAAACTTAAATTTCATTTTCATTATGCAAGTATCTCTTTTCATGAAGTCAGTACTAGTTCAAAAAACCTTCCGTTGTATCCCAATATCTACGGTATCAGGAGACTTGATTCAGGATAAAAATGATTTGAGCTTTGACGTTCATAAAGTATGTGAACTTTGGCATGTCATTAACTTGCCTGAGTGTCAGTTTCCGCATTTGTAACATGAGGAAATGGCATCTGCTTCACAGGAAACTTGTGAAGATTAAATAAATTAAGTGAGATAATGTATTAAAGAGTAGAATATGGCTTTTATTTGACTTCCAAGTGCTGTCACTATCTGGCCCTCACAGTTAATTCAGCTTTATATCTCACATCCTCCAAAGGGACTTCCGTCCCTGTCAGATTTTCTTCCTCACAATCCTGTGAATATGCCATTCTGTTCTCCTTGACTTTGCTCAAAAGCATCCATACATTTTACTTGCTGAGCCGTGTATGGATTTGACATCTTGCAGTGTAGCTCCATTTTCTGTTCTTTCTGGGAGCAGAGGAGTTAGCTGAAGTGGGGAAATGACTGTGGATGTATGGTCTATGTGAAATCACTCAATCACTAGTTCCTGAATCACTGTTCTCTGTCCAACCCTATGGTGGGCACGGAGCATCCCAAAGAAATAAATACATGGCCCCTTCCTGCCCATCTCTCCTTGCCATTCAACCAGGGCCAGTAACTGTGCTGCCACACTGCTGCCTACAAAATGTTCCCAGCAAAGTGAAACCTCTAAATACGGGAAACGCTCTCATGTCAAATCTGGCAAAGGAACATCTAAATGGTGAGGAGAATGTGCACAATAGATTTCATATAGATCTAAGTGGCTAAAATCATAATGAGAATATTTATCCTTCTTGTCTGCCACCTTACGGATTGATAGATTGAATGTGTCATGAATTTGCCATTATATTTCATTCCTTTTTTGCTGCTTTACAGCTCATATTTATTTTGTATTACATTCTGCCCCTGCAGAGGCTGTATAAATCCTTATTAATCACTAGCATAGCTGCCCCTTGGTAAATTTCTGGAGATATGTGTCCAAAATAGATGTGTGGAAAATATTTTTATTCTTCTCAGATGTATTTTTTGAAGCTAAACTATGGTAGACTAAAGCTCATATTGAGAAAACAGATATTTAATGTGTTTAATAATAAGTATAGCAAATTGAGTACTTCACTATGTGCCTGGCACTGTTACATTTCACTCATGCTGTTATTTACTGCTTGCAACAAATCTGAAAGGTATGATTATTCGTGTTTTACAAATGCAGTAGTCAGTGTTCAGAGAGATTCAGTCAGTGCCAGACACAGCACAGCACTGGAATATCAGACCTAGGTCTGAGCCTACTTCTGTCACCTCTTGTGTTCTTGGAAGTGAAACGAACTTTAAGCCTCCTTCCTCATTCATAAAATTCACTCTCAAAGTGAATTTGTGAAGGTTAACTATGACAGTTCAGGTGAAGTGTAAACACTGGGTTTTGGCCCTTAGAAAGCACTTATTAAACATTAGCTATCACTAGCAAAAGACAGGATTCAGACCTGGATCTTTATCTCCTATGTCCATCCTCTCAAGCTCAAGGTTCTGCTTATTTCTGTTTTCATGATAAAATATTACCTAGCAGCTGAGTTTGGCCACATATAAAGCGATTATAGCAATTATCATTTTTGAAGTGGAATTGGATGGTTTTTATTCTTTTTGGCCCCTAGGACTTGGTGATATAGGACTTCTGACAAAATGGTAAAAATAATTTAAAAAAAATTTTTTTATGAGCCTATCAGGAGACTCTCATTAGATATGGAGTAAATTTTAAGGAAACACACCTGCAAATTTTAGTTTACAAAAGAGCCCTATGAGTAGAGCTGTGGGAGAGTGTTAGATCTTCATTAAATCTGGTTTCTCCTCTTCTTGAGTGCACGTGGCAAGGTCATAGTTCCTTGGCTCCTTTACAAAGAGATGTGGCCACGTGACTAATTCTACCAGTGGGATATGAGCAGAATATGTGTCATGTAAACCTTCCCCTGGTTTCTTTGCTCTTTTTCTTTCCGGCTGAACTGCTGACAAGCAGAAGGCCTTGGAAACCACATGTGGAAGATGGCAGAGCCATAGATGGAAAGCACCTGGTCTCTGGATTATGCCCAAACAATTGCTATTTTCCCCTTAAAAATACCCAAGTGGAATCTGCTCGGGCAAAATGTAACTTTCTTTTGTGTTGGAACATTATTTCTTCTGAGATTTGCTTGTTACAAACCAATACAGAAATGTTTCATTAAGTTTGGCAGCTATATTAATCACATTGACACTTAATTGAATAAGTACTTCTTGCCTTTTTTATCCCCTTTGAGTTAAGGCCCACCACCTGCAGGAAGAAGGAACCAGCTTCTGGCCCCTGAAGATCACCCTGAATCTTTTCCTCCTTTGCCTACCTGCCTTCCCATGAGGATCTTGACACCTTCCCCAACAATCAGCATATATCCATTAGCTTTTCTCCCCCTACCCCAGCTCTCTCTGGGACTAGATGAATATTTTTTCTGTGTTAGTACATTGCAGACAGAATTTGAAACACAATTCAGCACTTCAAATTTTACTTCTTCAAACACAGTGGAAAAAGTCAGCCGGGAAAACCGAGGGTTAATTCTGGTCCCATTGCATCATGACCATACAGCCTTGAGCAGGCCTACATTTCACTTGAACTCAGTTTCTTGTCTGTAAAATGTGATTAATTCCTGTGCTACTTCTCTCTCAAATTCTTTGAGAATAGACATACAATTTGAGTGTGTTTAAATAATTAGAAAAAGCTCTGCAGGGCATTATAACTTTATTTATATAAAGGAATAATGTGAACATTGAAGTCTTTATAGTAAAATGTAATTACTTAGTCCCATTATGAAAGCCTTCTTTTTGTTTGTGAAAGGCACTGCATTAACATGAATTGGTAGACAGCTTTATTTGATCTTTCATCCACTTGTTGTATGAACTAGTAGCTCCTTGACATGGTTTTATTATTTATAAGTTTAGGATAGTAATACCCACTTTATAGAGCTGTTATGAGAACTAAATGAGTGCTTGTAAATGGAGCACTGAAAAATATGATTAATATATTTGAAAAACTTCCTGCTGGTCAGATCATTCCAGCATTTGTGTTTGAATGCATATTAGCAAATACTTAACAATGGAGATAAGGGAGTAGACAAACTTAATAACGAAGAATTAGAAGTCACAGTCGATTGGAGGTTAGATAAAGCTTCTTAGAAAGTATAATGCCATCAAGTGGGATATTTTTTTGTCTGAATTCAAAAAGTTTCTACTTGGTATTACAAATTCTGTGTTTGCCTAGAAGAACAAGTGTTTTACATAGACCGTTTTCTTGTACTGAGGAGTGTGAAGATTTATAGCAGGTATATCTGCTGTTGATTAAGTGAGGACTGAAAGCTAAAGAAGAGGCAAGGTAACAGCAAAGAAGATCCTGCCATCATTAACCACATCTAGCCGCTCTTTCCCATTTCAGCTATTTTAAGATAGTTTCTTCAAAGGCATGGTCTCTTGTGGATTAAGCTTAACTATCACATTTAAACTTTTATCCAGCTTCATATGCAAATGCAGACTATTCTCCTTGCTCCATTTATTGCCTTCCCTTCAACCATTTTAACAAAATTTGTGAGACCATTACTAATAGTAATAACGATAAGCCTTCACACATTTTAAATTTGAGAAAAAAGCTTTTATAATATTTACATATTATTCTCCACCAAGTGTAATGGAAAAAATTGGGGTGTGTGTATAAAAGGAAGAATTGTGACTGAGCTGCTGTATGTGATGAAAGGGGAAGGAGGAGGAGGCGGCGGTGGCGGCGGCGGTGGCTATGGAAGTAGAAATGAAAATGATAGGCCAGAGAAAGATACAGGAAAATAGGAAGAGTATGGTAAGAAGGTTTCATCAGGTATCTAAAACTAGCAGGGATGGAAATACTTCTGTCTATGTGTATGTTTGTCTGTGACGGACATTTATGTTGTCAGAAACCTTTGTTCTGGATTGAGGCTGCATGCTGAGAGACTTTCTGTGTGACATTTATGGGAATATGAGGTTATTTTTCTTTACAAATAAATATTTGAATTATCCTAACATGTCTGAAGAGGTTAATGGCGTATGACTAATTCTATGTTATTGAAGGGCAGAAATGGGGAAGGGAAATGGGATCCAGAAGTAATCTCCAAATTTCATTTTAACCTATAGTTTCAAATGGCAGAATTGCTAATAAATAGCAGAACTGATGGACTGAGTGGTGCCTAATACATCTCCTAGAAAAGGAACTAATTCAATAATGAATGGCCAAAATCAGTGAGCAATAGAGATAATGGAGGGATCAAAGGGGCTGGAATAATATATATTGTATAATTATTGATTAACTGATTTTCAACCCATTCTTTTTTCAATCTTGGACAGTTAGTAGTAGAGGAAAATACTTTCCCTCTGTCTCCGGACTAAATATGGCTCCTTATATCCTATCAGATACTCTTTGGAGTCACGAATTGGACGTCTTTTTTTCCCCTACTTTCTTTGTCTACTTTCCTAAATAAACAGTCTCAGTAAAACTGGATACTCCCTGTAAGAAAAATGGATGTGCTGTGGTCAAGAATAGACTGAGGAAGACACCTAGTCCAGCAAGACTCAGTGAGTTTGGAGCACAGATACACACTCATTATGTAACCATGCCTTGTGTGGCACATTAGGCGATCACCCATGTGAGCCCATGCTTCACTCAGAGCCACCATTGTCTATAAAGGGTATAACTACCCTGCTAATGGTACAACTGAGACCACCTTCCTGACAACCAAGCAGGCTATTCAACAGGCACAAGCCCTGTAGATAGTTGATCAGGGGTGCCCGTTTGAGTCAGATGTGCATGTTACCACAGGTGGTTTCAGTCATGGCCTTGTGACCGCACATGGAGCGCTTGAGAGTACCAGTAGGCTTTTGGTCCCAAATGTGGAAAGGTGCTGAGCTCCGGTATTCCTTGATAGAGAAACATCTAGCAGCTGTGTATGCCACCCTTCAGGCTTGTGAGAGTGTGACAGGACTGGCTGCAGTAGTTGTGTAGACGACTTACCCCATAGCAGGATGGGTGTGTTCATGGGTCACGACACCCCAGACTGGGACTGCGCAGACAACCACTTTGCCAAAGTAGGGCACCTAGTTAGAGTCGGGGAGTACTCTGAGTATGAGTCTTTTAGCACCATAGTTTCAAGAGGTCCTGGGACCTATAGTCCTAACATAAAATAAGGCCATGGGGCCTGAGGCACCTTTTGATTCTGAGCCTTCACCATTTAAGTAAGGGCATTCCCCCCATTCCTGATGGGGCATGGTACACAGATGGGCCTCATTGAGGTGCTACTGCTACTTGGACCACTGTTGCAGTCCAACCTGTACTGATACCATATGGTCTGAAACCGGGGTGTGGACAAAGTAGTCAATGGACTGAACCCAGAGCAGTGTGAATGGTGATCACCAAGGAGATGACATCTGTGGTAATCTGTATCAATAGCTAGGCAGTTTGTTGAGGCTTACCCTTGTGGTTAATTACCTGGAAGTTACAGAAGTGGCTAGTCACTGACCCATGTGGAGCCAGGCCATGTGTCAAGACCTATAGGAGGACGGCTGACCTTCTCTGACCAGGTATGGGGATAAACAGTAACCTATTGTTGCCCACCCCCAAACCCCTAAAGGGAAGGAAATAAAAACCTGGGTTAATGGATAAAGCAACACTGGGGTAACATCACCGTGGGGCAGTTGCCTGTCATAACGTGGAGTTGTTGCTCCCTGTATTACTGTTGTGGCCTCTGAGTCCAGGGTTCTACCTGTTGGCACATCTCCCCCACTAGAAAAATTACCTCAGCCTAGGGGGTAGGATGTAGGCCTTAGGTGTTGGAACTGTGTGTTAGACCTGTGTGTCCAAGGCCTCTGTCTCCCTTGGCCTATGGGGTAAAGTGTTAGGAAAATGGATGTGCTGTGGTCAAGAATAGGCTAAGGCAGACATTTGGTTCTGCATGACTCAGTGAGTTTGGAGTGCAGGCACACAGCTCCGCTCACTATGTAACCATGCCACTAGAGGCATATTAGATCATCACCTATGTGAGGTATAATTATCCTGCTGATGTTATACATAATGGCTTGGGCTCAGGCTCTTGTCCAGGCTCGCTCATGCTCAGGATCACTTGTGTCCAGAGAGAGAGTAAAGTCATGTTGAAACTGTCGACAATTCCTCAAGTGTTTTTCCAGCTATCCGCCACTCACCCACCAACTCCTCTTGGATCTCAGTTAGAACATGATACTCGCTATTTCCCTGCTGCATCTTTGCTTCATCAGAAATCTTTTTCTCAGTCCTTATAGGTCTTCCTACTCCCTGAAGACTCAAATCAATGCTTACCTTCTCCATGAAGTCCTCTTATATGCCAATATTTGTCCACTCTTACATTTTGGAGTTGGGCCATCCCTTTTGGAGTTACAGGTGTTCCCTATCTTCGTGTCCAGTCCTCCTGGTACTTTCAGGAAAGAATAATGACAAAAGCCTCAAGTCCACCATTTCCTCAGTCTAAGCTCAGCTCTTCTTTCATTGATGGAAATCCAGTAGTCTAGGGAGAGTTTCTAAGTCTCAGCCTTCCGTGTCTCCCCATCACTTCTTCCCCCACGGTGTCTCTGTTTATATGTAACACTTTTCTGCCTCAGTTTTACTGCTTAGAATTTTAGTTTCCTGCTGGGTTTACATTCCCGCACTGTGTTTGGAGTCTGCAGAACTCATCTACATCATGCCAGTCCCTTGGTCTCGCTGTGTGAGATGCTAAGTGTTTTTTTTTTGGCTACCTCATTGCTCTTGTGTGAAATGAATGATCTGCCAGAATTATTTTCCACTTAACTTTAACTGGTACTTAATTTCTAGTCTCCAGCTATCACTTACTCCTCCGTTTGCTACCTGTATGACCATTGGAAAGTTATTAAATCTTTTAAGCCTTACTTTCCTTGTGTGGAAATTGACATAGTGCTAATATCTAGTCTGCAGGACTGTTGTGAAGATGAAATTCGTTAATCTCTGGAACATTGCCTGCCACATAGTAAATGCTCAAAACTATTAGCTGTTATTGTTTTTATTCTTAACACCATTATTACTATGCCATATTGGTTGAACTATAGTCTCCGAACTAAAATCTCTGCTTGAGTTACATCTGAACTTGCTGTATCATTGAACACTAATAACTGCTCTTTAGCTAGGTTCATTTTTCCAGCCCTATTCTAATCTCTCGGTGTCTTTTCCTTTGCTCGACTTTGGATCTGCCTCTTTCTTGTGTGTTCTTGAGTCCTGACAATATAGGCCTTTGATATTTTGTTCTGAAGGCACTTAGTATACATTGGCTTAAAACTTACTCATTTTTTCTATTCTGGTAACTCATATGCTTTTTATGGTCAGAGACCTTGTCATTTACACTCTTGTATCTTCCAATATGTCTTAAAAGTGGAAGGCTTTTAGTACATATATTTTGAATAAAATATATTTTATTCAAATAAAATTGGCTTGCACCCAGAGACAGAGTAAAGTGATGTCAAAACTGTTTACGATTCCTCAAGTGTTTTCCAGCTATCCGCCATTTACCCTTGGATCTCAAGGGGAGTCTCTATGTGGACTACCAAAGATAGTCCATATAGAATATAATTCATATCTTTAAAGTTTAAACCCTCAGTGCTTCAAATCAAAGTAGCTAATAGAAATAAAAGTGTTTATTTCTACTTCTAGAAACATTTAGTGTTTAATTACCAATCCTCAATACCTTAGAAAAATACAGTTAAATTAAGTTCAATAAATATATATTATTTGCTATAAGCTAGCCATTGTAGTAGGCTTTGGTGATAACAAATAAAAACCAGACTCAATCATTAGCCTTTGTCATTTAAGATAAAAAAATTAAGATGTGGGTTCAAATTCTAGATGTGTTTATTCAGTCAGTCATCCAGTCATTTAATAGTTACTTGAATACCAGTATATTCTTCATGGGGCAACTGAAGAATTATTCCTGGAACATGACACAGGGATTCACCAGCAAGATGCTCAAATCTAACGTATATGATGCTGTTACCCATTGCACTGTCACACCTATTTTCTGCACACTCAAAAATCCTAGGGGGTTAGGTATAGCCAACCCAATTAGACCATATTTTCAAATAAGAAAATTAAGAATTAAAGGGATTAAGTGATATGTCCAAGATCATGTGAGAAGGCAAATTTCTATAACACCAAATAATCAGGCAGTATATTAGATGCAACCACGTAAAATTTGCATTTTTATGTGTCAAAACTGGTTGAATATTGTTATTTTCATATGGTTTAATAAAAACAAAGTCTATGCAGTTTCACAGGTACGTGGAAAGCATTGTGGAGGTAAAACTTAATGTAGATATTGGACAACTAATAAAATTTTATTGAAAGAGGGTAATCAAGCAAAAGTGAATGAGGTGTTTGGCAGAAGTTATCCAATTTTATCTGAGGAAACTTTAGATGGGCCATTTTGCTAGTTGGTCAATAATGAAAATGTGGAAATACCAGGTTCGGATTGTAGGAGTCTTAAAGTCTTATGGAAAGCTCGCGTGTTTGTTAGCTCTTGGAGAGACTGTCTAACTTTGGAATAACAACATGGAAGCTCTGAGCTAGCATGGATGTTGATGGAAATGCATACATGTGTGAGCATGCATGTGCAGATGCACCAGGTGAGGCAACATGGAGAAACGCCAGAGTTGGAGAGCTTGTTAGGAATCAGGGTCAGAAGTTCAGGGCCAAGTATAGGTTGGTAGTGGTCCTGGGAGGTGGAGGAAAGGATAATTGAGAGCCACTTCATGTGAAGAATCAAGATAAGCTGGTAATGGATTTTGTGTAGTGATTAGTGAGACAGAAAAATCAAAGATGATTCCTCGGATTCAAACCTGGGTGACTAAAAAAGCAACTAAACAAAGTGGAAAGTTAGGAAGAGGAGCGTGTTTGGGAGAGGGAAGGTCATACGATGAATTCAGTATTAGAATTTGAGCAGCCAATATTCAATTAAAAGAATCTAAAAGGTAGCCGGAAATATGGGTCATAGCTCTGCAGAGGTTAGGAAGGGAGTCAAACTTGTGGTAATGATTGAAATCGTAGCACTAATTGTGCTCATTGAAAAAGGTGGCATTTTTACAGGATGGCAGCCAAGGATAAAAACTTAAGAATGCCTAGATTTGAGGGAAACATACAGAAAACACAGGCAGGCTAGCAGACAGAGCAGGGACATTCCGAAAAGGGTCATGATAGAAGCAGGTTTGTCAAGATGTAGTGATAGCTGATCCTATTAAATTGCCTTGGCAGATTGAGTGAAAATGGGGGCAGAGAAAAGGCTATTTTGTGAGTATTTGGCAAGTAGAAGATTAGAAGTGACCCTCAAAGTTTCCTTTTCCGTGTGTATTAGTTCCAGTGGAAAACATAATGCTAAAGTTTAGAAAATGAATGGTGAAAGAGATAAAGCAAGGAATGTAGGTTAGCATGCAAAACGGCCAGTTTTTAAGATCTGGGAGCCTAAAACTGTTGGAAGAAAGTTGGGCTGACCAATGCTTCTTATTTAATTATTTTGGAAGTTAACTTGGGAATGCATTTCTTTATATATTTGTGAAAGAATCAAGATTTTATCAAATTTGGCAGAGATTTGATTAAGGTTTGTGAAGTTATTAAGAAAGAGATATAGATAGTATGTTCTCTGAAAAGCTACTTTTCCTTATGAACATGCACAAAATAAATGAAGTAACGGGTACGATGCTAGAAAAATGAGCTCCTGAGAAGTCAGCTGCTGGGCCATACCTTTCTAGTGAAGCCCTTTAGCCCTTTACACTTCTTAATAACTTTCCCCTTTCCCCTATGGCTATGGGTTATGCCTGTGTGTGTGTGTGTGTGTGTGTGTGTGTGTGTGTGTGTGTGTGTATGTATGTATGTGATGAGATTTTGATCTTGTCGCCCAGGCTGGAGTACAATGGTGCGATCTTGGCTCACTGCAACCTTTGCCTCCTGTGTTCAAGTGATTCTCCTGCCTCAGCCTTCCAAGTAGCTGAGATTACAGGCATGCACCACCATGCCCGGGTCATTTTTATATTTTCAGTAGAGGTGGGGTTTCACCATTTTGGCCAGGCAAGTCTCAAACTCCTGACCTCAAGTGATCCACCGACCTTGGCCTCCCAAAGTGCTGGAATTATAATCATAAGCCACCACATCCAGCCAAGTTATTCCATTTTTAATAGTAATTTAGATATGCTGGGTTATTGAAATAATGCAATTAATCTTATATGATCAAAGCAATGAGAGAAATATAAGACTTTTTTCTGTGTGGTTTGTAAATTATTACTCTATAGTAACATGAAAATAATTCAGTTTCTGTTAGAAAAGTTTGTATATGTACATTTATAATTTCATACATGTACGTATTAATTTTGTTTAAATTATAACCAATACATCAGCCATAAGTGCCTTGCTCTATTGCTAATGAAAAATGGTAAAGTTAACAATTTAGAAATCTTAGCTTTCCTCCATGTTGGAAAAGAAGGTGTCTGGAACCAGAAACATAAACTAACATTTCGTTCAAAACTATTTTTCTGCTACTAATAGGACAGCGTCACTTCTGTGCTGAATAATATTTAGCCCAATAAAACTCTCTTAAAAAATGGATCTAAAATGAAATCATAGTATTGGCACACGTTATACACCAGGCACTGTTCTAAGAATGTTAGATTAGATATATTAACTATTTTGTCCTTCCAACATCCTCATGCAGTAAACACTGTCATCACTTTACGGATGACAAAGATAAGAAGAGATTACTTTGCTATAGTCAGGAGAGCTGCAATCTGAACAGACAGTCCAGCTTGAGAATCCTTCGCTTAACCCATTGCACCATGCTACATCTAAGGGTCATCAACATTCTTCAACTAAAAAAAAAAATCTGCTCGAAATTATCTCACAACAGGAAGCTAATCATAAGTAATTTAGGGGTGACTGCATCTGGACTCATTCTATAAAGATGGAACCAGAGTGGACAAAAGAGTGTACTTTCTTTGGAAATAAATGTACTGTCAACTGTAAACTCCTTATCTTGGAAGGTACTTTTTTATACTAGGAAAAGATAGCATATCAACAAAAATTTTCCTGGAAATAAAGGAATTAAGTTTCTCTGGACCCTGTGTATCACCACAAACTCTGTAATGATAATTGTGTATCTTCACCACTGCATTTCACCGTGGGGAGGCTTGGACTTCATTGCAGTTACTTTACTGGTTTCATTACCTGCTCATTAGCTCAATGATAATATCTCAACCAATGTAACAGATATGGACATATATGCCCTGCTCTGTGTGTGGCAAATGAAGGACAGTAAACATGGGGAAAGTCACACTTCAGTATTCCAAAGTGGTAGGACAAGCAGAAGCCTGTCGAGAGGACAGAAGATGATGATGTGAAGGGCAGTTACTCAGTAGTTGGGCACTGTGCAGCAGCCAGGACTCTGGAAAACTTCAGATCTGATACCTGATTTGCCTGGTTTAATTCATTGATTTACTCAACAGCCCCATTGCCTGGGGAAGGAAGGGATGAGACTGAGTTGACTATAGTTTCCCAAGTTCTTAAGGCAGTAAAGCTTGTTAAAACTTTCTAGTAGACTAAGAAAATGATGGGCCAAAACTATGAATAGTTCAAATATATCTGACTTTCCTTAATGTTTTTATCTCTATTCCATGGGAAATGCCCCTCTGCCACATATACTCTGTCTTTGATAGTGTGTATTTTACAGGATGGAGAAGGACTGTTAATCCTCCTGCCAGTTATGTTGTCTTAATTCTAAGTTCCTAGAGGCCAGAGGCCAGGTTCCTGTACATGCTATTTTGCAGCATCTGTTGTAAAAGACTAAGTAATGGGGGAGACAGGTGTGGAGCTGGGCCTTGTATTAATGTGATAATAAAAAGCAGAGAGTACATGGAGAGATATTCATAGGAAAAAAATGGTCTTTTTGAGTCAATATAAATTGTCTACAGGATACGGTATACTGTTTAGAGACATTACACTTTATTCTAAATACTCCCCCTCTTGATGTTTTGGTCATGGTTTGGCAAACTTTCTGTAACGGGTCAGATAATAAATATTCTAACTTTTGCAGGCCATATGGTTTCTGTAGCAACTACTCTGACCCAGTAGTATGAAAGCTGCCATTGAAAACACACAAAGGGGTGTAGCTGTGTTCCAGTACAAGTTTGTGTACAAAAGCAGGGGGGTGGGCCAGATTTGATACTAAAGCCAAAGTTTTGGGGACTGCTGGTTTAGTTCATACACATTTACACTCATGCATATGGGGACTGAAAAACTAAGTTCTCACTGAACCTTTTTTCTTAAAATATTTCTTACTTGATCTGACTTCTGATTTGACTTCAGGTTCTCATTTATATATTAAACATCTGCTTGGTCAGTGCTATAATCTGTCAAGCATTGTACTAAACATATAAGGATAAGGAGAAAAAGTAGTTTCTGCCCTCAAGAAATTTACTGGCTAGTGAAGAAGATGAGTAAATGTGATAAATATAAATATTCTGTATTATGGGCCAGAAGAGCTTTATGCTCATCTATAGTAGGCCGACAGAAACAGAGGTTTAGCCACTAGTTCTCTTTCCTGAGAAAGAGATAACTGAAGGGAGGCTTCAAGAACTTTTGGAATCTGGGAGCTAACCAGAGGAAAAAAGTAGATGGAACATATATGAATGGAGCTGGGGTGGGGAAACTGGGAGAGGAGCTATTGCTAGGAAATAGACCACAGTGGACTCTGTATGTCTTTCTAAAGAGCTTACTTTTCTCCTGAGGGATAGGGTCATGTTTAGTTAAAATGACATTTCTTCCATTAAGATCTTCCACAAATTTTCTATGCATCTGTTGTCTCTTTTTGTGCTATATTATCTTTTGCCTTGTGTTATAGTCACCTTGTATTTATCTTCCTCCTATTTTATTTAATTTCCCTGGGAAAGAGAACTGTGTCTTACTCTAATTAGCATTGTCTCCTAATCTATAGATTCAGTCCCTGGCTGAGTCTTGGACCTTGCTTATTACTTGTATTTGATTCCCACTCAGGTCTTTTCTCCCCCTCCCTCTATCCTGGCTGCGACGTCAAATTTGTCCATTTCAATCTTGTTCCTTATTGCCAGTACTGAGACCCCTCCTGATAGATAGCTATGACTCTTGAATGATGGAGATTGACCAGTGCTGTTAAGAATAGTGTTACAAGAGGAAATGACTATATTAATTGGCAATAGATTCTCAGATTAGGTGAACAGTGAATGCAAAGTTAATGGGACTTTGAAGAAGTTGTTAGTGCTTTCGTTTTTAACTATGTGCTTGGAAAGTAACTCATTCGAGGTGAGGAAAAAGAGTGAAAAGTGGCACTTCTGTGGTTATTTTATACATGGTTCTGAGTAATGGAAATAGGCTGTTAAAGTTCCAACTGGGGAAATATGGAGGGAATGGTTAGTGATAGTGAACCAGATTCAGAAAATAATTTGGAGAGAAAAGGAAGTTGTGTGAGAACACAAAGCATTGAACTAAATTCATGAAACAATATTGAGTACTAAGTCTGAACCACATATTACAATATAATTTCAATCTAGAAATGAGGATAATCAGAGTTAGGTCTTCTGCCGTCAGGGAGCTTGGGTGTACTCCCCTTATCCAGAGAGATTAGATTATATTCAACTTCAGGAAGAAGAGCTGTTGTTTGCTTTAAAAAATCTCTAATAGCCATAAGGTCGCACAGCTGAAGATGGCCTCTGCCCACACTTTGGGATGAGGGCCAATGCCTTTGTGAATATACTTAGTCATGATTATAAACTAAGAACTGCTAGAGATGTTCTTGGACTAAGAGCTAGATATAGAAGCAATTAGTAAAAAATCCACAGTGACCTCTGGAGAGCCCAAGACCCAAGATAGCTTTTGCGAGGCAAAGATGGTGACCAATGTCACTACAGCACAACTGTTTGATAGGTGCTGTGATCTGAATGTTTGTGACCCCAAAACTCACAGGTTGAAGCCTAATCCCCAGTGTGGTGGCATTTGGAGGTGGGGCCTTTGGGAGGTAATCAGCCAGGAGGGCAGTGTCTTATGAATGGGATTATTATCCTTCTAAGAAGAGAAAGAAACGAGGTCCTTTTTTCTCCCCTTCCTTTCTTTCCCCTTTCCCCCTCCTTCTGCCATGTGAGAACATAACCAGGAAGATGGTCCTTATAAGGACTTGAATTGACTGGCTACCTTGTTCTGGGACTCCCTAGACTTCAGAACTGTGAGAAATAAATTTCTGTTGTATAAGCTACCCAGTCTATAGTAATTTATTACAGGAGCCCAAATCAACTAAGACAAAGTTTTCAGTCCAAAGAAGGAGAAAATTACTGCTTGCCTACTGTGGGAGACTTTATTTTCCAACAAGGGCTGTCCTACATGTTCTTCTACAATGATACTTGAGCTACTAACTTGTCGATAGTGGGAGTCTGATCCTCCTACTCCTGACTTTAGGAGGGCCTGCTGTAACCAATAGAATGTGGTGATAGTGATGCTATGTGGCCTTTGAGGCTAGGTTATGAAAGATGCAACCTCTGCCTAATATTGTTATATTTCTGCTTGAAGCCTTGAGGTACCACATCAAAAGTCTTGACTACCCTGAAGCTATCATGCCCTTTCCAAACACCTGGCTCAGAGAATCCATGCATACTGTGACACTGACTGTTCAACACCTTTCAGATTGAGCTGATCTTATACAGCAATAGTAACTGGAACACCTACTCTGTGTCAAGCCCTGTGCGTAGGCTTTTATATACATTATTTTGCTGAATCCTCACATCAATCATTAATGATTAATCTTGTTTCTTCAGTTTTCTAGATAAGAAAATAAAAAAGGAGAGACGTTCAGAAATTTATCTGAAATGATAGCCATGAAGATAAAGAATGAAGGTTCAAATCAAGGTCTAGGCAACTCCAATGCATATAACCCCTGGTAATATTAAGAAGTGTTTCCAGGCTAATGATAAGAATTACCTGGTAATGCTAATGTCCAGGATCCACCTTAATTCCACAGAATCACCCTAAATAAAACTTGGGAGATTTTTATTTATTTATTTTTTTTGAGACAGAGTCTCTGTTACCCTCGCTGGAGTGCAGTGGCATGATCTCGGCTCACTGCAACCCTCCGACTCCCGGGTTCAAGTGATTCTTGTGCCTCAGCCACCCAAGTAGCTGGGGCTACAGGTGCGTGCCATCACATCAGGCTAATTACTGCACTTTTTAGTAAGATGGGATTTCACCATATTGGCCAGGCTTGTCTCGAACTTTTGACCTCGTGATCCATTCCACCACATAAACTGAACTATATTCTATAAAAAATAGTAGTCTTTTAGTAAGGCAGCTGTGGAAGACCACACCCAAAGTGTTTGGCAAAGAGTAAGTGATCATTAAGTGAATGCTAAACTGAATAGACTTTGCAAATGATCTAACCCTCCCCGCTCAAGTGCGTGATCAGTGAATCAGCAGCAGAGACATCAGTTAGGATTTGTTAGAAACACAGACTCTCAGGCTCCATCCCAGGCCTATTGAATCAGAATCTGTACTTTAAACAATATTGCCAGGTATTTTAGATTTTCAGTAGATGTGAGGAACACTGATTCAGCTAATTTTGCTACTCATTTAGGACAACTTTGCAGCCACGGGACAGTTGGTCTATTTGCTACTGAATTCCCCAATGTATTACTGAAAAAAATAATGTAAAGAAATCATAGGAAAATGACTCTACAACATGGAAATTGAGTCTTCAATTCAGGCCTTTTGGAAGCTGTAAATGTAGACAGTATGAGCTGAAGCCTTGTGATTACATACTGCACTAATGAAAGTTCAATTCTTCTATTAGTGCCTTGCCTGGAAAGTTATTTCCTAGTTCTTTCCCAGGCACTTCTATTGAGCAATCTCTCAGGAAGAAAGTGGTTTTATAGATGTAGGGTTTGTAAATGGAATCAGCAACCCAACCTACTATTTTCAAGAATGATAAGAGCATTCTATTTAATCTATTTATCTAAACATCTTCTTAGATACAATTGGTTTATACACAGTAGTGTCTGTCTGCTCATGTTATTGGAAAGTATTAACTAAAATGTTAGTGATCCCACTTTTATCTTCTAAGTAATAGCTGCAAAGTCTGTGAAATGGTGACCAAAACACAGGAAGTCTAGAAAAAAAAGGCGTTGTTCCTCAGATTTACCTCATTTATAGTTAATGAGACTGCAGGCTGATCTATAATTGGAAACATGTTATTTGAAATCATTCGTTACCACACGTACTCTTTAACACCAATCTTGTATTGTGCTTCAGCCACGAGGGTTCAACAAGCTACGGCAGCTTAGTTCAATCTACGCCTCCTGATTCATATTAGCATGAGGGCGGAGCTGGGGACGAGGTGAAGGCTGCAACTAGGGGAAGAGAAACACTGAAAGTCCTCAGAGTTTTCTTTGCTTAATTAAATTACACTTTGTAACCAGCTTTGTTAGGTGTTTTGGTCATCATTTCAGGCAACACCATTACACTCCCTCCAAGAACTGCCCTGTGGCCTCAGTCATTGAAAAGTCTCACAACCTACATCATCACAATGAGCTGAAAATATAGTTTAGTTCTTTTTTAAACTCCTTTGGTAAAAAATCATTTCGTGGATGACAATTCGTCTTTGGTAATCGGATCATATGTTTAGCTACATTTTCTTACTATTAATTTAATTCTTTTAAGTTTAACTCAGAGAAAGAAATGAGTATCAGGCCCATTTAAAAATTTTTCTGGCAGTTCAAATTGGGTTCAGCCAGTCACCATTATGTATAATATTTCTCCGTGTACTGGAAGAATACTGTCATTTCCCAGCCTTCTCTAGAGTAGCGAATTCCAATTTCTGTTACTGTTTCTCACAGGTGTCATTTTCCTTCCTTTTAATCATCATTATGTCTATCACCTGAGCTATATTCTGTATTTTTTTATAGATGTAGAACTCAAGGGGAGATGTTATATTTCATAGAGTTCTGCCCCATATGAAGAATAATGGAATGAAATACCTTCTTGGGATTCATTCAGGAAACACAATTTCTATATTAGGCATGAATTCTTATTGTCATTTAAAGAAATAAATTATACCAGGCACAAAATCAAATTCTATGGTATGAATAACATTAATAGTTATATCATTTGGTGCCATTATGGGTACACTAAGAACGGTCAACTCCAGATATATTTGAAATGGGTGAACAGGAAGGTGGCATCAATATATTAAGATCAGAAATTCCAGCCCTCTAATTAGTGAGCTCTATGACCTTAGAACTAGCAGGTTAAGACTACCAAAGGCTGCATGATGAATAAAGGACTGAATAGACAGAATCCTTATATCATACAGAGAAGTCGTTTTCAAATTTGCTAGATGAGTCATTTTAAAAAGATAGTTTTCTGAGAATGACCCGAGATATAATGAATCAAAGTTGCTGGTGGTGGGAAGGGGAAGGGGCTGGGAATCTGTATTTTTTTGAAGCCTTTCTGGGGATTGTTATGACTGAGTGATACTGAGAATCCTGTCCAATCTCGAAGTCTCTTCCAATTTTCAGTTCCTATGTTCTAAAATACCTTTTCTTCCAGGGACTCAGTTTTCCTCAAGAAAGAGCCTTGACCTTCTGAACTTGAAGGTTTCTGCTGATTCTAGTTTCCAGGAGTCCATGTTTCTTCTGGTATCTTCCATGCTTCCCAGTGATGTTCTTTGTTCAAGGTGCCAGTGACCTCACACTGCCTTGTCACAGTCTGTGGCATTTGCCACCTGAATCTGTTCTTCCTACAAAGTGCCTCCCAATGCTGGCTCAGCTTTTTTCACTTTTGCCTCAAAATATACTGGTTCTGGATGTCATCCTCTTGACAAGGTAACAAGTACACTTTAATAGAGCTCTTATGGAGATAACACTAAAACAAAGGTCTAGTGGTGGACATTTAACCCCTTTGGCTCAATGATAGAGAGATTTTGTGATTCCTCTCAGATCTTCTTGTAAAGCACAGTACTGGACTCCAGCCCAAGTACTTACATATTTTTCATGTTTAACTTTAGGATTAAGCCAGTGGCCTAAGATCTGAATTACCAAATTGGAATTCCAGAACAATAATATAATTATCTATTATGAAATAGGCTATTCTTTCCATGGGAAGATGTATGCTGTGGAAGTACTTACTCATTATTTGATGAGATTTCTTTTTTATTTGTGCCAGGGAAGGGTAAAAATTTCCAGGTTTTTAGGGGTCAAATGAATGGTTCCTTGCTTTTTCTCTTACTTGGTATTTCATCCAAGAAGCCATGAGGAAGAAATTAAAAACTCATCAACAAACCAGCATGAGGGCTGGAATGCTAAAAGCTTTCATCTGTTAAATACTATGCTCCTGTGTAACCCCTTTTAAACTCTTCTGCTCAGTAGATTAATTTGTTACCAACTTGGTTCTGAGCAATGAGGATTCTTGAGAGGACAGCTGCCTCTATTGCCAGTGAGCAAGAATGGGATTGCATAAGCAAGGTATGTGTCAGCGGCCCAGGCAGCTGATAGGGTAGAGCATTAGCTTCCCTTGTGGGGCCTGAGGCAAGCAAAGGCTTCATCAAGCTACCTAACTCAGCTTCCTGCCTGCTCCTGCCACCTTGCTTATTTCTTTCACAGCACACAGAGAATTCTCATTCTCTGTTTCTTGTTTTACTGTTGTCTGATTATCTCCACCACAATGTAAACTCTCAGAGGCAGAGTTTGCTCACCTTCCTATCTCTAGCATTTAAAACAGTGCTTGCTCCATTGTTAGGTGCCCAATCAATATTTGTTGAACAAATGAATGAGTGAACACTTTCATACAAATTCTAATGAGTGGATGTATTATTTAAGGCATTGAATATTTGTGATCTGTATTGTGGTAAACTGTGCTAGTTCGTATCTGCTTTGTGGGGTTCTCTTTGTAGGGCTCTCTGGCAGAATGCAAATTGAGAAGGGGATAAGTAGCAAGGGTATAGGGTAGATGAATTCAGCAGGAGGCTCTGAGCTCTGTCAGACATATCTCATGGCATGGCCAAGATATCTAGACTATTGCCTCTCTAACTTTCTCCAATTTCCTGGTATTCTATATTAGTGTATGTAAATGCGTTTTACACTTTCAGTTTCAAGTTCACGCTTATCCACTCCCATGACTTTACTTATCTCTATTCTAGCTTTCATTCATCTTCTGATGTCTAAAGCTATGTTAATCAACTGCTCAATGGCACCCTCATCTTTGTGCCTCACTGGCACCTCAAATACAACATGCCCCACATGGTACACTTGATACTGCTTCCTCCCCATGCACAGTTTTCTCCCAGTAGCCTGTATCTCAGTGTCCTGCCAGATTCTCATTGAAGAAACCCTGGAGTTATTCTAATAACCTCCTTTTTCTTATCCTCACATTCAATTACCAAGGTCTGTCTAATCCATTTTCTGACTTATTTGACTTTATCATCTTTTTATTTTCGTTTCTACCATTTCAATCCAAACCACCATCATCTTCCTTTGGACTATTGTGATAACTAATCTCTTTCCACAGTCCTCCTATCCCAATCTATTATTGGTGGGGATGTTCCTGTGGCCTATGAGATTTTACCAAATCTGGTGCTTGCTGACTTTTCTGATAGTTTATACTGCTTTTATCCTTGCAGTCTACTCCACAGCCACCGTACTCTTGATTGAGTTTTGTGAGCAAAACTCTTTCACACTTCAGAACCTCAGTCATGCTAATGTCATTGGCTTTATGACTAGCTAAGTCCTACTCCTCCTCCTTATGGCAGCTTGAGAGGTTTCATGGAATAGTCCTCTATGATTTCCAAGTTTAGCTAGATTGTCCTGTTAGATGCTCTTTTAGCACTTCATACTTCTCTTTTGCTTCACTCATCATTCTTACAATTGCTTGCTCAGTATTCGTCTTCCTCACTCCTTGACACATAGTCAGTGCTATGTCATACTGAAAGAATAACATCCCCCTTCTCCTTCCTTCCACAATTGATATATGATTTACTCTCAAGTTATAAAATGTTACATTTTTAGGGAACTCTAGACCCAATAAGTCCACCCTAATCCATTCTTTGTGTTTCATTGCATTTTGTATAAATGTCTATCAAAGCATTTATTACATTGCATAATAATTTCTTGTTCACAGGTCTACTTTCCTGGACTACAAGCAGTTTGAGAATAGGTTCACATGTTACTTATACTTTATATGCCTGGCACAGTGTCAGCATTATTAGAGATGATAAAAAATTTTGCTAAATAGATGTATGAAGAAACTTCCCTGAGATGGAGAGGAGAAAAACTGTTTGTTTGTAGACTACTGGTTTCTTGGTTGTCAAGATATTGAAAATATTTAGGGACTTTGATTTTATACTAATAACTAAAGAAGTACCCTCTGTTTCAGGAATTCAGTTTTTTTCTATATATTTGTATTAGCATAAATAAGGAAAGCAGGCATTTTTTCACTGCATCTTTTTTTTTTTTCCAGAATTGCTTAGGTCAGAACCTACTTTGTGTAGATGAGTAGTTTATTCAAATTTTTTCCTTGGTCAAACCAAAGTAGAACAGCTTTGTTTATTAAAAGCATTGTTCAAAGGCCCAGGATATTAAAGTAGTTTTCTTTCCAAATGAATTCAGAAATGTTTTCAATTCTACCTAGTCAGGCAGTCAGTGTCATTCAGAGCTCAAAAGCAGTGGTGACTCAATTTTAATCTCACTTATAAAAAATAGATGGGCCTCACTTTTTCTGCCAAGCAAATGATTCTTATATACCAGAGTAGTTTATAATTGTAAGGTTTTCGTTTGTATTTTTTGGTAATGTTTATTTTAACTTTCTTTATTTAATATACGATGCCAAGGCTTTGAGGAGTTGAGTTGCCTTTGGCTGTCAATGAAGTAATGAACATTATTGCTACTGTCACCCAGGTGTTCTGATTTCTAGTTTATACTCTTTTCTCTACACCATCACTCCCACTATGCAGACTTGCCTTACAGAGGCAGATGGTGACTGTGAGAAAATGTTGGAACAACTGTGCTCAGCATCAATGTCATTGGAAATAACACCGCTATCCTCCCCTAGCCAACCAGCAATTAGCCTCCCGTGTTTGGAAACAAAATGGCTATTTCTAGTAGAAATGATGTCTGAGATTAACCAAGAAAAAGCAGAGTGTCCTTTCAAATCCTCCCTTTCCTCTGTCTCTCACACACACAAACACACACACCATGTATCATTCTTTCTCAGTGGGTCAGATTATAATAAATCCGAAAGCAAACAGTGTCTTCCAGTGTTTATTTAATTGACTAGGTCTTTACATTCAAATCTTAGGTGGTGGCTAGTTAAGATAAATTGTGATGTCGACTTCATGTGTGGATGAGAGTGCTTGCTTTACGGTACCAAGATAAATGCCAGACTGAAATAATATGTTAAGGTCAGCTAGGCTGACGTATGTAAATGGTAACAGATTTACATTTCCATTTTTATAAAACCCTGCTAATAAGACACATTTAAAGCCTAAAACATCACACTCAGCAATGAAGACATTAATTTTGCTGATACAACACTATTCACACTTGTAGGATTTCTGGCAGTTTTAGGAACCCATGAGAATTAAGAGGCCTCTAGCAAATGAACACACATCAATAAAATACCCTAATGAGGCATTTTTTTTAAAGCTGATCCTGCATTTTCTACTTAAAGTCACTGAGAGTGGAGATGGTATACACAGTGTTTCACAATGACTTTTTCATGTTTTCTTCCTGTTCTGAATATTGCCTTTGTGCTTTTGAAATCAATAGTGCTGCAGAGATTTACCTGTTCTTTAATATTTCAAAAGCCCTTTCCGCGATGCCCATCTTTTCACTTAGGGTTTACTAAGCCTTGACAAACCCTTATGTTCCGTGTCTTCAAGTAACACAGAATTTCCCACTTCCGTGGTTTGCCTTTAGAGTGAGGCATTTAAAAATGGCTAACCACATAGTATGATCTGCATCATTTCTAGGGAACTTGATACTATTTTATTGTTTATTATTTTAAACGTATAATAAAAGCTTCAAAATACCTCTGTAATAGTCTCATAAATTTTTATCAGTGATAATGGCAAAGATTCTTCTTTGTAAAGAGAGACGGATGAATAAAAGTGAACAGAAAAATAAGAGGATCAAATGATAGCCACTTGCTGATTATCATTCTGCTTTGTCTGTATCTATCATAGTATAGGTAGTAAATGCCATTATGAATTTAAATAAAAGTCATTGCTCACACATACTTGAATGGAAGTAAGAGGGGAGCAATTTGGTATATTTCACTGTGAGGACATGACATTTAAAAGCAATCAAGTTCATTTCTTTGGCAATGACATCTCTTTTGATCAAAACTAAAATGAATCCTATTTGTTCTACGGAGGGTAACAAGACAACATGGGGAATTAGCACAGTCCAGTGATAGAACCGCACTTAAAAACTGAGTGATGTATTTTGTAATGAGACAAATAGCTAACATTTATTTTGTACTTACTGAATATTTGATCATTCTTTGACTCATTCAATCTTCATTATCTCCTGACACACATATTACTATTATACTCTATTTTACAGATGAGGGAACTGAGGCAGGAAGTATCAAATAATTAGCCCAAGGACATATGGTTGATAAGTAGAAGAGTCAGAGTTTGAACCCAGGTAGTCCAGCTCCAGAGTACTCTGTTCTGGTGTCTACTTGCACTGGAAAAATCAGTCTTTAATCTGTAAATCTGAAATAGTCATTGATCCTTTTAACAGTGCTAAGGATATGAAAGTAAAACAAAATATTTATCCTTCCTGGGATAGTTCAAACTATCCCAACAAGGGAATGTTTTTCTTATAATCTTATAAAAATTGTAAGCCTCAAATTGGGCTTATAATTCTGTAATTAATAAAGAACAAGCAGCAACTATTTTTGCATATAACAACTAGAACAGTGGCCAACTAGATTATTGCACTTGGTGTTTCCCTTCCATGATCTCGTTTGATGCACAGATGCCTGCATATATGCCCACTCCCTCCTGGCATCAGATTCCTTTCATTACCGTGTGGATGCCCTGTGGGTAAGGATATTGGAATATCTTGAGCTCTAGAGTCAGAAAAACCGGGGTGTGAATTCCAAGTTTTTCAATTCCAGATTTTTCATTTACCAGGTGCCTGATTAGGACAAACTTCTTAGCATTTGTCATTCTTAGTTTTCTTATGATAAACCCAAATCAAGGATTGATTTGAGGATTAAGTAGAATAATACATATAATATACTTAGTAACATAAGAACTCAGTAAATGTTCTCTTTCTCTCCTTTTTATCTCTTCTTTCTTGTCTTTTTCCTTTCTCCCTTTTTTTTGTCATACTCTATCACAGAATTAATTTTTTTCTTTGTCATCTTATGATTAAAGAAGGTCAAGTGTGATTACTATAAGCCTTGATCCCCACCTTGACTTTCTCAGGAGTTTTCTGGATGACATTGGGAATATATTTGAGGGTCTCTATCTCTACTTAGCCACCATTCACCTGTCAAATGGTATCTATGTCCTTCATTTACATGCAAAGAAAGTATGTTAACTGTTGATCCAGATCTTTGAAGATATAAAGTACCATGTAGTTGCTTGCTACTATCATTTATTAATCTGTGCTTCAGATGAGTTCTTTCCTAAAGGTGAAATCACCATTGCTTTTATATATTTTCTCTCTTTTCTTATAATTTCCCTAGCTTTCCCATTGTCATACTCTACCTTATCCTTACTATCCAGGCCTTTCATGTTTAAATGCCATTTCAAGATGACATAGAAATTTTCTCTCTGTATTCTAAACTTGTGTGTATTGACCTTTTCGAGTAAGCCAGCATTTGGAATTAGGTTCAAGAGTTATTAGAATTGCTTTTATGAATCATGGCTGAAGGTAGCTTTGGTACAGAAGGTTACCCATGTGAATTTTTAGCTGGAGAGTCCACTATCTAGACCACAAATAATTCATTATATGAATAATTATTAAACGTTTATTTGTGTTAGGTACTGCTTCAGGTTCTGGAGATATATGACCTTGAGATGGGTGTGGAAGGAACTTCCAGCCTGGCAAGGGAGATAGACTTGTAATGACAGTAAAAGGCGTTTACCGAGCATCTACTTATAATGCAAGGCACCTTACTTAAAATGTCTCATTTAGTTCTCACAATAAATATCAAATAAGAAACAGAGGCTCAGGAAGGTTAAGAAATGTGCCTATCGTTTGAGTCAGTAAGTGATAGCATAGGACGCAAACCCAAATATGTCTTATGTGAAAGTCCATCTTTGCACTATTCTCTGCTACTTCATGAGTTAAAAGATTATTTTGACAACCAAGGTAACCAAGAAATTGTGTTTGAGATTTTAACAACAGCCATTTCCCATTTATATTTGACCTTGATTGTGACCTACTCCATTTCCTAATGTGGGTGATTGACAAACATAGAATGACACCTGCCAGAAGGTGGCCTTATGCTTGAGACCTTCTGTTCTAATTAGCTGTTTCTGACCAATGCAATCATAAGGGTCCTGGCAGAGGACACTTATTAAAAGCAATGCTTTTAAATCAAGAAGAAAATGTATAGGAATGAGTCGAGAGGTGAAATTTTTATTCAGGAGTTGTTTTGTGACGATCACATGGCAAATGGTAGTCAGATGTTTAGAATCATTTTAAAGTTGGATCTTGGCTTAAATCAAACTCTTCTTTTTATAATTTTCACCTCTTTAAAGAGAGAATAGTGTCCTGTAATATCATAACCCATTGGCTGGCACAAGGTTGTCACTCAAAACGAATGAATACCTGTAGCAGCAAAAATATTTTTCCCAAATCATAGGTATATATAATATTCATGCTTATCCTATACTGTTTGGGAGTTTGGGGGGCACTTTGGGATTAGCCATGTAGATAATAAGGTTTTATCTTTTTGAATGAATGCAAAGATTTCAAACTTATATCAACATATTTGGTTTAGCAGGCAAATTACTTAGCAGCATAATGTAGTGTTTAAAAAGATGTATTACATTCTGGACTTAGGTTTTATGAGTTTAAGTCCTGGCTCTATTGTTTTATTAACTGGGTTACTTGGGCACGTTACCTTCTCTAAATCTCCTTTTTCATCTTTTATGGTAGGAATAATAGTCATATTTTTCTCATTGTGGATGTATAAGAAAGTACACATACAGTAAAAAGTTAATTGTTACTGCTATTATTGTTACTATGGAGTTTGTTGTTAAAGTAGTGACTAAGGCAAGGTTTCCATAGCACAGGGTTTTAAAAAATTCAGAAAAAGTATATAGTTGTGTCACATATGAATTTGAGTCAGTCATGGTCTCCTGATAGGCAGAGCCATAATGGGATTAAATTTGTAAGTGTATTTTATTAGGGGAAATAGCTGTGTGAGAAAAAGGGAGATAGCTGGAGAAAGCTAGGAGAGCATGAGAATGATGCCAAACACTGGTAGGAAGAGCAGCAGTGAGAGAGAGAAGGAGAGACTATGGGTGGGTGTGCGCTTGACTCTTGTGTGATTGTAAGGAGGCTCAGCATAGCTGTGTGTCAGAGTTGGCTGTTAGGGAAGTTCCCTTGTCTCCTAGGGATGGACCTGACTTAGTATACCTGTCACATTCCTTATGGGCTGGAGGTAGCTCTAAGAGGCAATGCCCAGCACACTTATAGCATAGAGCTCAGGACCCAGTAGTAGACACTATTGGTCAATTATGTTCTTTACATTTGGAAGTCTGTGAGCCCCATTTTTTATTGTTGCCACATACACAGATAGAATAATTCAATATCTGGGTGTTTTCTATGTACCTAGAACTACTTTGTTAAAAGTTGTAAGAAATGTAAAGATAGTTAAGACATACTTCTGCTGCCCCGGCCATGTAACTAAAATAAGAGACAGACTGTATTTTGCACCAAATGAAGTACAGAAAAGGCATCCTACGAGAGCAGAGAAACCAGCTCTAAGTTGGGTTTTGCTTTGGAGGATAGTTGAGGTGGGGGGTAGGGAGTGGCCTGGAGGTTGTGTCAGACTGACACAATAACATGAGCAAAAGTATGATGGGAGAAAATACAGGGCTCTTGTGGGGGAGACTGTTAACACAGGGTATCTGGATATGTGGAGGAAGGTGAAAGTTATATTAGACATAGGTTGAAAGTTGAACATGATTAACAAAGAGGAGCTAAACTGTGGAGCACATTAAATATGAGGCTATAAGGGGCTCAAATAACTCAGTAGCAGAAAACATAATCTGACTTTAAAATGAGCAAAATATCTGAATATATATTTCTCAAAGAAGACATACAAAGGCTAACAGGTATATGAAAAATGCTCAGCATCACTAATCATCAAAGAAATGCAAATTGAAACCACAATGAGATGTCATGTCACTCCAGTTAAAACGGCTTTTATCAAAAGTCAGGGAATAACTAATAGATGCTGATGAGGATATATAAAAAATGGAACCCTTGTACACTGCTAGTGGGAATGTAAATTAGTACAGACGCTATGGAGAATAGTATAGAGTTTCCTCAAAAAAGCTAAATATAGAACTATCATTTGATCTAGCAATTCCACTGACAAGCATATATCCAAAAGGAAAGAAATCAATGTATCAAAGATATCTGCATTTTTATGTTTATTGCAGCACTATTCACAATAGAAAAAAACATGGAATCAACTAAGTGTCCATTAATGGGTGAATGGATAAAGAAAATGTTATATACACAATGAAATGTTAATCAGGCCTATAAAAGAATGAAATTCTGTTATTTGCAACAACATGGATAGAACTGGAGATCATCATGTTAGGTGAAATAAGCCAAACACACAAAGACCAATATCACATGTTCTCGCTCATATGTGGGAGCTAAAAAGTAGATCTCGTGAAGATAGAGAGTAGATTGGTTCCCGGAGGCTTGGAAGAGTAAAGGGGTGGGGCCGTAAAGAGATGTTGATTAATGAATACAAATGTACAGCTTTAAAAAGAAGAAATGAGACCTAGTGTTCTATAGATATGTAGGGTAACTATAGTCTACAATAATCTATTGTACATTTCAAATACCTAAAGGGAATAATTTAAATGTTTTTAGCATAAATTCAAATATTCAAGTTGATGTATATCCCAATTACCCTGATTAGATCTTTGCACATTATTTGAATGAATTAAATTATTTCATGTACCTCCCACAAATATACTTAAAATGCAACTATTAAAGGTTTTTAAATAGAGGAATGATGAAGTGGTGTAACTACATGGGAGTTTTAGACAGAGAACACTATGGTAGCAAACAGAATATACTTAAAAATGCTGCCAAGAGGCAGAAAGAATGGCTTATAAATACAGCTATAGTGGTTCAGATGAAAAGTAATTAGAACCAGTTCTAGGGGAAGAGCAGATGTGAAGAAGAGGTTAAGGGGCATGTCAAAGGTAAAGCAAGCAGAATTTGAGGACTAGACTTTGAAGACAGAAGTTAAGACTATCTCTGAGGTTTTCTCCTGGAAGATCTGAATATTAGGATGCCACTAACTGACAGAGCATAGAAAAGTAGAAACAGGATTTGTAGGAGGACAATTCTGCTCTGACATGTTGAATTTCAGGTATTTTCCCAACATTCATGTAGAATGTCCAGAAGTTTGGAATTGAGTATTTAGAATTCAGGATTAGGTCAGGTTTAAGGTATATGTACCCTAATAGAGGAGATGGAAAATGAGAAGAGGACTGAGGACAGAACCTTGGGGGGATTATATGTGTAATGGGATGTAGGTGGAAAAAAGAGGAATCCAGAAAACCAAAAAGAGCTTTAGAGAGTGCCTGGCTTAGGACAGTGTATGTGTAATTAACTAACTGTAAATTGTGATGATGGTGAATGGTTATTGAGCACCCATTATGCATCGTGTTCCATTCTCTGAAAAGCTAAGCTAGATAAAGACCAATAGAGACCTGTATGTTTGGCAGTTAAAGGATATCATTAATCATGAATAGGGTAATTGTTATGCAGTGATGGGAGTGGAACAGAGACTACAAAGAGAAATTTAAAAGGAAATGATGAAGGAGTTTATTTTAGAAAAGTGTATAAAATGGTAGAAAAGTGCTTAGTGTATTTAACATGCCACCAAATGATATTGCAAAAATATTTTGCAAAAATACTGAGGGAAATATGGCCTCATATCTGTGTATATATTTATGTACATATATGCATACAGTGATCTGTTGCGGCATATTAGGATTTGCTCTGCAAAGTTGTCCATCATTATTAAATGTTCACAAAAGCTGTGATATACATATTTTATAGGTAACTGTTCTATTATAATTTTAAAATTTGAGAAGACAAATCATATTTATTGAGCCCCTACTACATGAAATAAGGTTTTTTATGGTCCCTACTTTATAGATGAGGAAAGTGCACCTCAGAGAGGGTACTTGTCTAAGGCCACACAGGTACTAAATAGTAGAGCCAGGATTACAAGTTAAGTGAGGCAACATGAAGAGTGGTTTAAAGAATGAATAATGGAGGCAGACAGCCTGGTCAGGAGGCCCAGGGGCTTTAACACTTTTCTAATTCTGTGACTTTGGCATGTTACTGACCCTTTCTGTGCCTGAGCTTTCTCATCTGTAAAATGTACATGATAATAATAATATCTGTCTTGTGGTTTATGTTATATTTGCCTAGCACATAATAACACTTTGAAGGCATGTTATTATCTAGTTGTATGGTCCAAACTATAGCCACTGGGCTATATTGTCTTCTACAGAATCTGAGAAAATACACTGTTTACTAGAGCTGAGAATTACAGAGAAAGGAACTTGGTTTTCTTCATTCCACTAGAAATTTAGGATGTTTTAAAAATGATTTTCCCCAAGTTATTGAAAAGAAATATCTCTCTCTTGCTCTCGTTCTGTCTCTCTATCTCTTTCCCTCTCTCTTTTCACACACACGTGCGTGCATGCCCAGATGCACACACACACACACACACACACAGAGTAGCAGCTTACTTTTGGACATAGAGATTCAGAAATGACACAGACTATTTAAATCTTCTATAGTTATTTTATACAAGGATTTTCTTTTTGTTTTTTGTTTTTTAATTTTCCTAGACTATCTGCTTTCCCAGTAAATATAAACGTAACTTGTCCAAATGTTAAATTCCAGCACAACAGTCCCTTTGTATTTGAAGACTTGGGAAAAACATGAAGAGGAATAACCACTTAGAATGGCAGAAGAGAGCATAAGAATGCTAGAGTTGAAATGAAAAAAAATTAGACATTTTAAATTTAAATTCAAAATTAGGGAGTTCATACAAAAGAAATAAGTGGACTGTATTGCTTATATTTTTAATTATATTTGCATTATGAAAAAATGAAAGAGAAGACAATAGAAGTTACAATTTTAGCCTATTCTAATGAACAAGTAGTCTCTTGATTATTGTTGGCTATGGGTACAAAGCCATACTCAAAATTGGCTTTGAGATAGAAGAAAATGCTCAGTTTTAATTTAAGCATAATGTGAAATGCTAGCTCCATTTTTTAATAGCAAGATATGCCACTATATGTGTTCCTCAAATAGGTTATTCCCATTGCTTAACTTTGCATTAGCCCCTAAAAGGACAAATACTGTTTCCTTAAAGTCATCTAAAGATAATTCACACTTCTCGCATGCCTCTATTCTATTCTTATCTCCCTACATCAACCAAGTCTTAGGATAGATATTGATATATTTTTTAGTTATAGACATTTATGATAAGGCTCTGATATATATGCTAATTTTATAGATTTCAGTGTTCTTAGACCTATACAATTTATAGAACTCTGATATCTACTAATATGATATCATCTCAAGGTCTAAAGTAACCTCGCAGGAAAGAAGAAAACTGGGCTCACTGACAGGTGTGAGCTGACAGCAGAGAATCTCAGGCGTCCGTCTTTGGGGATGAGAGGAGAGGTGGTTCCAGTTGCCACCCCCACCCCCCTTAAGGTACCACAAGGGTAGATCTAATGGAAGGGGAATTTCTTACCTCAGATTGAGAGAATGTTGAAATAAAGGAGCCATACAAAACTGACAATCAAGGGGAAGCCTGGTTAGGTACATATGCAAGAGAATAAAATTTACTTGGGTCATTAGAATGAGAGCGCAGAAGCAGCCTCCTACAAGATCGGTGATTAGCTGACTCAGGGGGAAATAAGAAGCAGCGGGGTAGGATGGGTAGGGAGCAAGGTTCTTAGGGGAAAGCCTTGGAGCAGTGTGATGGAGTTGGGTGAATTAGGGGAACTCATTGTGGTTATCGGGACCTTAAGGAATTCAGAGAACTGGAATAGCTCAAAAATTTAGAAATGCAAATACAATTGGGATTAAAAACTCATGGTCTGGAATTGTGGGTTCAGGGCCAAACTCAGCCCTCATTGCTACTTAAATGCACTCATACAGCAGCACATGGGAAATCTAAGCTTGTAATTACTTTGACTATAAATGAAAGAAGAGACCTTGAATATGTGGGTTGTAATTTAGGTGTCAAAGTGAAATCACCTCTATAACTTTTTTCTAAGATAAAAATTAAGATTTGTTTTTTTACTTTGTGTGTATGTGTGTGACAGAGACTTGAGCTACTTAGCTAATTGTGAAGGAACTCTCCTACACCTTGCTTATATGGAGAACTGAATCTTAAATAAAACCTAGTTGCTCAACATTTTAAACTCTAAAGGTATGCTCAGACTAGACTCCGCTCAGACTTGGTTATGTTCTCTGGTCAGGAGGCCTCTCTAATGATGCATAATTAGGAGTTATGTCCTCATTACTTTGAAACTGATTTGCTTCTGGGTGAATTTCTTTAGCTCTATTCTTCCAGTAGTGGACTCAGTAAGCTCTTGCATAGCACCAAGGGGAAATGTGTTTAAATCCAGCTCTGGGGTGGATTAATTGACGTGGCATCCCCTCTGATCATTTGCCAGATGTCTATCCCCCAGCTGGCAAAGCTCTCTGCCTTCTTTTCAGTGGTTGTTGTCAATGCTGAGCTTCCTGCCAGCAGGAGCTGGTCTCTCCTCAATGGAGGGCAACATGCCCTCAATCAGCATTTAGATTCTTGTGTGAAGACATTCATGGATAAAACTCCCTGCTGCTTCTCATCTGCCTTCTGTTTTTGGAATTTCCCAGACATCTCCTGAACTGTTAGCCTTCTATGTGTGGCCATTGTAGGGTCGGAGTGGGGAGTGGGGGTTGGAGAACTGGTGTTGCAAACTGTAGAGACCACTGGGCATGGAGCCTGAATGTTTACAGGCCTTGTTCCCATAGATCTTCAAGTGTCAAGAAGGGGGCTTATGGTGCTTGGCATATGGCCCAGAAGATTGCATGAAAAAGGGCCTATGGGTTGACAGTTTTCCTTTCTTGGAAACCACACAGTGCCATAGTTAAGAGTGTAGGCTCTAAAGCCAGAGAGCTTGGCTTAGAATCCCAGTTTTATCTGTTGTTAGTACCGGAGTTGATTAATTGACATATAGTCTCTCAGTGACATTAGGATAATTATATAACCTTTACGTAATTCACGCTTCTCATTTTTTAAAGTGGGAATCACAACAGTATCTTTTTCATAGGGTTCTTAATGGAAATCAAATGCACTATTTGTAAAGTGCTTGCAAGAGTGCCTGGCATTTGGTAAACATTATATAATTGTTAAATAAACTAGGTTTATGTTTCCCAGGTTTAGTAGAAGGAAAACAAATATTGATTAAGAGAGATGATAAAAGCATTCTGCCTGAGTAAAAAGTAATATCTATAATTAACATTTATTGGCTGCTTACCATGATCTAAATACTATGCCAACCATTTTATGTAATAATAATGAGCCCATTTTTAGCACATGCATCTGCCAGGCACAATTACAAGCCACTTTACCCACTTTACTCTTTTGTTCCCCACATCAGCCCTGACAGGAGTACATATGTGTCTATTATTATCATCATCTTCATTGTTCTCATTAAGCAAGTTGATGTTAGATAACTTGCCCAAGGTCCCAGAGCCAGGAGTAGAACTAAATTTTGAATTTAGGCAGAATGGTCCCAGAGCCTTAACCATAATCCACACTGTCTGCCATGGAAGCCCTCCTTAATTCATCACAGCAATCTTATGAGGAGGTATCATTATTCACTCATTTTATAGAGGACAACACTAAGATTTAGAGAAGTTAAGCAAGTTGTCTAAGTTCATACTGCAAGTAAGGGAAGGATATTTGTGATTCTAACCAATTTGCTAAAAATATAGAATAAAATTAATGTATATAGCACAAAACTGATGTCTGAGTATACCAGTCATGGAAGGGGGAGGACTATAGGACAAAATGTTTATTATCAGGGTTGTACTGGAAAATTCAAGATGTGGAAAGTGTAGATACGCTTAAGAACTTTCCAAACAAGTGTATTTTCATCAAGAAATTAATTCTGTCTTGCTATCGGTCTAATTCAGTCTTCTAGGAAATGTATTTCCTCAAAGAACATTTTAAAAGCAGCAGAGATATGTTCAGTGTTATAATGTTCACTGAAAAATATCTAAGTGCAAAATGGTATGACAACTTCTAGGTAAAAATATTCAGCCATATGGACAAATCCCTGGAAAGAAATACAAAGTAATAAAAAATACTTGCTTTGTTAATATAATAAAATTATGAATTATAAAATGTTTATTTTATATTGCTATTATTTGCTAATTAAAGTACACCTTAAAAAATCAGCCCATTTGTCAATATCGATCTATGGTCAATGTTCCTAGTTCAAGATCATGTGCCTGGCATACTAGTGTAACTTCTCCTCTTTCCCTCATTTAACAACTGTGCACTTGGCCCTTGGCTACCAGATCCATATGCTTCCATGTGAGCCTTGCACTCCTTTGACTCTACATTTCCATTAGTGGCATCTCCTTGATTTGCTGTGTCCTCTATTTTACCACTTGCACATCAGCATACTGCCCACCATAAAGCCTTTCATAAAGTGTGCTTTGGCTAACACCAACTGGAATTGACCCCCAACCCCATTCTGAATGCTTATTATCTGTAGCTGCCATTTGACATATGTGGCCTATTGTGTGTCTGTTCTCTCTGTCCTTTTAGATTGTAAAGTTGAGACCATAGTCTCTGCTGAAGTCAGCGTCTTACATCATATTATAAATTGCAGAGGAAATTCTCAATATAGCTTTGTTGATGGAGATTACAATAAGTTGTAAAAAAAAAAAAAAAAAAAAAAAGGAAGGGCTCTAGTCACCCTACTTTAAACCCTAAGGGATATTTCTAGCACTACACTGTGCCTTGACCTTCTGGGCTAAAGGAATATTCCAAACTATAGGAAAATCAGAATTGAAAATGGTCTAGCATTTCAATAAATTCATTATAAGTTGTGTCTCTTAGTAATTTTCATTTATCCTTATAATTAGAAATGTATATATTATAAAATTTTTGTTCAATGGTCTATGGATTTGTATAAACAAAAGATGAGGTTTATCATCCTAGACAGATTATCTGCAGGTGGGTTAAAGTCTGGTGCAGTATTTCTCATGCTTTGATCCTTTTGTGTTTACTTGCTATTATGAAATTGCTTTCCAACTTTATTTTTTAATAAACTTCACGCATAATCTTGCTTTGTGATCTTTAAACATGATATAAAAATTAATGGTTCAGAGACAAGTTTTTCCAAAGGGGAGAGATGAGATTGATCAGGTGACATTTACGTCCTATAAGCATGGTGATATAAAATTACTAGAGAGCCCAAGAATAAAAATTAGAACTTGACTAAACCTTTTAAATTTATTTTTTCTGTTTTTGTTTGCAGCGTTTCATCCAAAAATGTGCTTCTCAAAATTATGTATGCTAAACAAAGGAAAAGACCCTTGTGCTCTTTTTAATGCCAGATTTTATAGTGTATGCATACAATGGGTCATCATGTTTACCAAAATTTTTAAAAAGCTTCTAGAGCTTTGCTACTTGCTCACAACTCAGCATATAGATGACATAAACCATGCAGCTAGTTCAGCCTCAGCTTCCTTTTTCAACAAATGGTCCTTTTGATTTTCAAATTACTTATTCACTGTGAAGAGTCTGTCTCAAAATTGAGAAATGGAGATGACTCTCTCAGTCATCTCTATATATAGGTTCCAATGAAGGAACCTATATGTTGTTGCCAATCGACTGGCACCTCACTTCTCTGAGATGTAATGAAAGCCATTCTTTGTGTTTCACTTTAATGGGAAAATAAGTGGTCCAAAGATTGAAAAATAAATGACATTGAAAGAAAAAGGCAGGTAATTTAAAAGAAAGAAGGAAGGAAGGAAAAAATGGAGAGCTGTTGGGAATGTCTCACTGGAATAGTTTTATAACATTCATTTATATTTTAGTATTACCTACAAGATTCTACTTGCACATCAAAATATAATCTATATTATACATAAGTTCCCTTATTAAAACTGCCTTTGAGCTTTCAGAAAAACGCTACATCATGGAGGAAAATGATGTATGTGAAATAGATGCCTGTATCAGTATTGCCTAACAATACAGCATTCAACACCATTCTCAAAATTAAAGAAATTAGTTCATAGTTAACGTGGGTTGACTTGTCCTTAGTTTCTAGATTTTTGCACACTTGAGGTTTCTCTAAACCCCAAGGCTTTGAGAATCTAAAGAAAAAGGAACCATATTAATGGATGTTTGATACAGTCTGAACTGAAACAGGAAAGGTAATCTCTAAAGAAATTTCAAAGAAACAGTAGAAAAGAATGTTAATTTCCATGTAAATATATTCAGAAACCTAGGTTTTTCAGTCTTTCAAGGTGTAAGAATTAATTACCAGTTTTGAAGAGCAAAATTTATTCATGGTAAGAACCATAGCAATCAGAATCCTCTAGGTGTAAAATTCATGAAATTAATATTGAGAAGATTAAAGTTGAATAATCATTCTTTCCTTTGGTGTATTGCAAACTTCCAAATGTTTGATGTTGTCCTTTGGTGTATTTGTGAATAGTGTTTAAAGACTGCCGTATATGTTTGGACTTAGAAAGGAAGATACTAAGTACGTTTTGGTTCATAGAAAAAATGCATTAGAAAGGATGATTTCCTTTTGTGGTCCAATGTTATGGTCTGAATCTTTGAAGAATTTTTCAGGTGATAATGGAACAATATTGGTGTTGCTATCATTGATGATTATTAATGTATTATGAATAAATTATAATTAGTTAATCCAAAAATCATCTAATCAAAACTTAAGAATAATTATTCTACTTTTCTTATCTGTACCTATAAAGAAAATGCTTAGTTTAAAAACATGTTTGACTGCCAATGAAGAAATGAGAAAAATGGTACTTTCTATTAATATATAGTGTGAAAATAATTGGTTATACTGTTTAAACGAGGCTACCATGTGAAATATTAACAGGGTTAGGATTAATAGACTAAGGGAATACATTAAAAAACTGCAATCATTCCCTGGGGAAAGTAGAGAGATAATTTAAGACCAACAGAGAAAAAATAATGGGATTAAGCAAATTTATTAATAGAGGCATATCTGAAACTTTAGTAGGCTTTTTGGGGAAGGGGAAGCAGCATTTCATAAAAGTCTCAAAGCATAGTTTAATTTTAAAGGTCGTTGAACATACGTCTGGTGTCTAGGGCAGGTTTATTAGAAAGGACCTTCAAAAGTTATAAACCTATTTTACTATTTCGTCTGCTTCAATTAAAAGGGACTGAGGTGGTGTGTTTCAGTGGAACACACTTAATGGAACACTGAGGTTCTGACTGTGCCATCAACTTTCCATTTCTTTTCTGATGAATCATTCCACTTGGCTGAGCCCTGGTTTAGCCAAAGGTAGATGGGGATGAATGAATGAATACACATTCCTAGAGAACAAAGTGAAAATTTCCCTTCTCATATACTTTTGGCAATTGTAATACAGGATATGAGTATTACATAATCCTCATTTACACATCCATATGGATTTAGGCCCAAGGTCTTACTTAGACACTAACACACTCTTCTGATGTGTTTCAAAGACCTTTGAATGCAGCTACTTCTTCCAGGACACTTCTCTTCTGTCTACTCAGTTTCTCTGCTCTCTTATCTGAGATTGAATTTCAAAGGTGTTCTTTCAAAAAAAATTCTCAGAATATATAGAAATTCAATGAACCTTTCACACTACATTTCATACAGGAAAGGTTCCCCTACGTCTTTGAGATAGTAAAGTATTCAAGAGATCTTAGTGAGTGAGATAGTGTGAAATGGTCCCTAAAAACAAAAACTTTGTCTGTACCTAGAATTTGTGCTTTGAATCAAGTTATATCTGATGATTATAAAATTTAAATTTAGGGCCGGGCGCGGTGGCTCAAGCCTGTAATCCCAGCACTTTGGGAGGCCGAGTTGGGTGGATCATGAGGTCAAGAGATCGAGACCATACTGGCCAACATGGTGAAACCCCATCTCTACTAAAAAATACACAAAACAATTAGCTGGGCATGGTGGCATGTGCCTGTAGTCCCAGCTACCTGGGAGGCTGAGGCAGGAGAATAGCTTGAACCCGGGAGGCGGAGGTTGCAGTGAGCCGAGATCACACCACTGCACTGCAGCCTGGCAACAGAGCAAGACTCTGTCTCAAAAAATAAAAAATAAAAAAAATTAAATAAAAAACATTGACATAAGAAATATTTATATTCTAGAAATGTCTCTTTAAGACATTTATCTGGGGAAAAATAAAAAAACAAAAACATGTTTTGTCTCATATTCAGGGTTTCCAGTGAGAAAAACCACAAGGTAATCATTACTATGTGTCCTCAAAGTATAAAAACAAAACTTCATTTCTAGGATTATTTGTTTAACTGGAGAAAGTTTATACAGCTTGTGGGAGATCATCTCCTAGGACTCAACATGGCTGATTTGTTCTCTTTTATGTTTGTTCTGCCTGTTTTTCCTCCTGAAGAATGACTCTGACGTCTCAATGATGAGCTACTTCTTGACACACAGGCTCACTATTGAACCTGGCATTGTGTTATTCCTCCTAGTCTAAATCAAAAACTGTGTTCAGGTGTTGGAACTGCCAGGTACTCAAATGTTCACCAGGGCTAAAATGCTATGTTAAAAACAACAAAAAGAAAAATGAGGTAAACTTAAGATAGAGATAATTTTGTTTACTCTTGCGTAGTCTTTCATTGGCAGTGTAAAGAAGGTTAAATTTTATAAAGAATAAGGACAAAAAAGAGAATGATAGAATAATAATTGGATCTTTTAGGGATTCTAGAGCTGAACTTAAGCTCATACTTCTGATCTGGATCAGAATCTCATTGAAATATGAGCCATATTCTCTTTTAAGCCCATTTTAGAATCTTAGATTCTTAAAAATATTATAACACTGTGTTTTCCGTGACGTTAAATAGAGCTGGTTGTTGTGGGCATCTAGCAGGGATATACAGCCACATATGAAAGCCTGGCTTAAGAACGTTGTTCACTCTGTCTTCAGAAGATGCAGCAAGGAATGAAGAGATGCAGGCCTAACCAGCCAGGTCGATCAACCCTGTTGAGCCACAGGGCTATGATGTCCCAAATGAGGAGTGAAGTGAAGGATTGAGAGGAATTTGTCTCCTTTTCATTTTCTGTTGTTGTGTGGCCTCACACTTATTTGTACTCAGGTAAGCTTAGTATCTTCTATTTGATAGAATAAGAATTTTAAGAAGGACTTCTTTAGAAGACCTAGGTCTAGTCCTGGCTCTCAGATATTTCCTGGCTTGTGGTCTTGGACAAAGCACTGAATCTCTCTGCTTGTCAGTGTCTTCCTTAGTGTAATGAAGTAGGGATTGACTCTGATATGCTTATCTCACAGTATTGTTGTAAAGGTCCAATGCAACAATTGTATGTACAGGAAATTCTGAATAAATGAGATTGTATCACTTTTATATAAAATGCATAATTCTTTCAAATTCAGGAAAGCCCACTGTTGCATCAGCTTTAGCCTATATACCCTCAAAAAAGCCATTCTTAGAAATTATGTAATATTTACAGATGTATGAATTTTTGTTTCCCATGAGAGTATTCTTTCAGGGTCTGAAACTTGAAGGTCAATAAATAGGTTTGAGTAGTTACAGTTGGATGTCTTTTACCCTCCGAATAAATTAGATTTAATAAAAAGAGCAAGAAGATAATATAGGTGGGCAAATTATGGAGGATTCACAATGAATTACTTCAATTTAGTTTAAAACCAAGGAAATACATGTTGAAAATAAAGGAGAAACAGTTTTAGTAATACCATATAATAAAACCAAACCTAAACTGCCTTAATCTTTAAAGCTACCAGAAGAGATTTCTCAACTTTTTCATTATTGATATCTCTGCCAGTAGGAATTTGTCTTACTTTCTAAAAAGTAATTTAGATTTTTACCTTTAATATTAGGACTCTGTGTTGAGACCCCTAAATTTATTATTTTGAACAACTTCTCAAGTACAGTAAAGTTTCTTTTACTTAATAGATTAGCAAATGTTCATTCTGGTTATTAAAATATTCTAGTTAATAGTTACCATGTATGATATTCAATATATAAAAATGTAATAAAGTGTTCTTCAATTGGACATTGTTTATCTTTTTAAGGTTGTATTTAGTTTCTTATTAGGCTTCAAGTTATTGTTATTTAAAAAACTACTAATCTATGTTTTCCAGTTTAATTCTGGATGACAGAATGCAACTGTGGTTTAAATAGCAGAGCGTTGCTAATTTGGATTATGTTTGGTATTATGAAAATTTTAAACTGTAGAATATTTAAATTTAGACTTTCATTAAAATTACAATGAACTTCAATTGATCTGTTTGAAATAATATGTTTCAAATTAGTAGAAGGTGAGTTAATGGTACTGATGCTATTAACGTGAGTTATGAGTCTATCTCAGAACATTAGTATTTATTTTTTCCAGCCACCAAGTAGAACACATGAAAGCAGAAACAATAATTTGAGTGACTCACCCCATCCACATTGCATTTTTATATAAATGACTGGTATGCTCTGTAAAACATCAGGAATAGGATCCTGATACATGGAACAGTATTTCACTTTCTGGCTTCCTTAATTGTGTTCTGTGTTGACTTATTGGGGCATAACTAAGATAACTGTCTGACTAAGACAACTAAGATAACTGTCTTTCTTCTTGACTAAGTTATTTCAAAACCAAAATAGTGTGGGGCAATTTTTGCTCATGCTGAAGAAGGTAGAAAACACTTTCCAAGACAGGTATAGGGTTGTTAATTAAAATACAGTGCAAATTAGAGTGGAAAAAAAAATAAAGTCATGGTTAGTAGCTGGGGACTGATGTGAGGCTTCTCCGAGAATTCGAAAGTAAGATTGTAGGCTCTCGTTTCACCTCACAATTAAAAATCAGAAATGAAATCTACCATAGTGAATGCTTTAACAGAAACCAAAGGGCTTTCAGAGAGTGTTGGAAACTGCCTTTTGATGAATTTTCTTAATTTTAACTCTCAGTTCTAATTTCATGCTTTTCAAATTGTTTTTTATTATGAATTGGTTTCCTGTTTAGATCCATCTAAAATAAGTAGTTGGGCTAGTGATGGAGATTTAGGTATTCCTGTCTCCAAGACCATTATTTCTTATTGCAAATCAATAAAATGAAATTCTAACTTTTATATATCAGTTTCATGAGCTTGGTTAATGGCAATATCACTGACAGATGAATCTGTTCTCAATGTGGTGGTAATATGTGAGGAATATACCAGCCTCTGGACTGTGGAAAATTCACAAAGTTTAAGAAGAGCATGCTGTGAAGCCTAGTGTGGGTTATACTGTTGCCTACCCTCTTAATAATTCATTAACCAGAGATCTTGTAGAATAGACATTCACTAAGATCTCTCAAAATTCTCAAATTTACGTGAATGCAGGTCAATTTTTCTTACTCCAGAGCAAGGATAATGATAATAACAAGTGTGACCTTTAATTTCCCCTTTACCTCCTGTGAAAAGTTAGTTCTCATCTCATGACGCATAACTGTTTCTCTGTGATGAACTTTAGTGTTGACCAAGTTATTTCCAAAGCATTTTGTTAATTTCTGGATGAACTAAATCTGTACTGAGATCTGTTGGCTTTCTATTTCAGCCTGTGATAGAAGGTATAATTTATATTTATGCTAAAACTTTTTGTGATTGAATAAATAAGGCATGTTCAAAATGTGGAAAACCAAAGAATATTTTAAGAAGAAAATACAAGTTCCCTATAATACAAGGACTTGTAGGTATTCTGTGCTTTTTAGAAAAATCTGCTTACTTCTCATGACCAGAGTTAAGTTTAATTGCTCTTATCAGTATGTTTTGTCCATCAATGGGAAATACAATGATGTTAGGAAAGAAGGTGGTGTTTTAGGAATTGCCATTAAGAATAATAATTGCCAAGTGATTTAACTACCACAATAAACAGTGCAGGAGCCATCCAGAGTCTGCCTCTGGATTGATTTATAACTCATGAGGGGGTGGACAGAGAAAATTTCAGGCCAATAGGTATTGTTTCTAATTTCCTATATAAGCTGGTAGGTGTTAACCTTTGTTATTCAAATAAATTGAGAGATTTTATTATATTAAGATAGCTGACCTGATTTCAGTGAACTTTCTCTTTCTAGTTTCAATCTTTCCTAATTAATAAGCTCAAGGGTTTTCTCTCCTGAAACAGTCTAATGGCTTCTGTCCTTATATTTCCTTTTTTATGGTTAAACTATAATTTTTTATCTCTGGTTTTGTGCATGTAATTTAAGATCTTCAGAGGCTTTTGGAAAATTTATCAGTCATCCCTCTCTGAAGTATAGCCTCAACACGTGTGCAAAACTGAACAATTTCCTAGAAAAGATACATACTCTCAGTGGGGCCATGTTTTTCTAAATCTCAAATTGTCTAAGACACGTGGTTTAATGAGGAAGACAGGATGGAATGTGAAATGGAACTGGCTTATGACACTCAGCTGAGGCAGCTGCTGCTGCTCTTTCCTGGGAAAGTGTTCTTAAGGGCTTTTAGATTCACACGGGTAACTCATTTTGTTCTCTGTCTTAATCAGATATTAACACATCAGCAGACATTCACCACTTTTTCCAGTTTTTAAATAGAAAATTGAACTTGAAAAATGCACATTTGTGCATTGGGGTTCCAAGCATTTAAAATTAAATATATATAAAGCAAGATGTTTTAGACATGGGAGTCTTTATACCAGGTAAAGGGGCTGAGGAAAGGGAGGGACTTTTTTCATAAGTTTTCTCTGAAAGGGTGCTTTGAGGGATCCTTTACTCTTAGACTATTAGCAGTAGATTGTGGTACAGGCACAGCTCTTCTTTGTCCTAAGAATGTCAAGGAATACTTGGTTCAAAGAGGTGAGACCATTGACATCTTGGTAAATCCCCCAGTTCAACTGCTTCTTCCATGTAATTGAAATATTTGCTGCTGTAGAAAATGGGTGGGTAAAAGGATAATTACTGTTAAAATGTCTGTTTCAGTTTAATTCCTTGCCAATGAATAGAAAACATTTTAGCTCAGACTGTTTTTCTATTTAATATCTGTTAGACCAGTCAACTTATTTAAGTCTTCTCAGTTTTAGAGTCTTCATCTGTAAAATGGAGATTAAAAATATTACCCCAAAGAAATTTCAGGATTAATGAGAAGACAGATAATGTAACTAAAAGAGTTCAAGTCAGTGGGTCAGTTCCTTGCCTTTCTGTCTTCAAACATTTCCTACACCAGAGATGGGTTTGCTATCTATTTTAGAAGAGCATTAGAACACCAGGGAGGGAAATATTGCCTCTTAGAGCTGAGTAAATATGTAGCACACTGTAAATAGTCTGTGAAAGTAAGCTTGCAAAGAAATTTCAATTTTTTTAGGAGAATCATTTCAAAATTAGTAATATTTATTACCTCTAGGTTATAAACTTAAAAATTTAGAATAGTTGTTGAATTACATCAACATTTCTGAAAAATTACCTTCATTTTGAAATTCTAAACTTATACTTTTAGGAAAATTGATAATGTGGGGGGGGGGAAAAGCAATAGTTTTAAAAAAAGTCTTCTCTAATTTTTTCATAACTATTTGTTTAAGAACAAAGCCTTTTCCATCCTCTGACAAACCAGGTCTGAACTCCCCCTGACAGGCAAGCCTCTCCAAAAACTGACCTTGCTTTATTATTATAAATATTTTCCATTGTTTCCTAATTTGCTCCTTGGGTCAAGCTGGTCTTTTAATTGATTCTATGTACAAACCATGTATATTTGTATCTTTTTTTTCTTTTTTTTGCTTATTTTTAATTGCATGCTATAAGTTTCCTTACTTCTCTTCCTCTATTCAAGATGTTCTCAACTTCAAAGCCCCCTGTATGTGAGGAGAAAATGAATTTGGGTATGTGGTTTCAGAGATTCTTCTAATTCACTCCCTATTTGTTTCTCTTTTTCCTACTCCCCTTCTCCTTCTCTATGTAGGCAGTTGCTTAATACCTTTATTTATTTATTTTAATACATACCTATAGGTCAAAGCCTTCTTTCTTTAAAAAAGCCTCCTTTTTAAGAAACTATAAGAAACAGCCATCTTTTACCCTCCATATTCCCTGATAGGATAGGAATCTGAGAACAAGGGAGAAAAGATGGGGATAGGGTCAGGAGAGCCAGAATAGCAGAGTGGTTAAGGCAGTGGGCTTTGGCATCAGATAGTTTTGGGTTGGAATCTTGATCTTAGTTGTCTCATCTGTACAGTGGGTTTAACAGAGGTTCCCTCATAGCATAGAGTTGAGGGGAACAGAGGTTCCCTCATAGCATAGAGTTGTCTCATGTGAGACAATGTGGATAAGGCATCTATTTCAGTGTTTGACACACAGAGGGGCTACTACTACTACCAGCATCACCACCACCACCTTACTACCACTATCACCACCATTACCACTATTACTACTACTACCATTACTACAGAAGAACCAAAAGCAAAAAATACTCTTCACTTCTCTAAAACAGAATAGCTTTCAACAGCATAGAATGTAGTGATGGTATGTTAATATGCTATTGCTGCTTTAACAAATTACCACAAATTTAGTGGCATAAGAAACTATTTTATGAAGCTATTCTCTTACAGTTCTGGAGATTTTAAGTCTGAAACAAGTCCAGAGCTAAAACCAGTGTCAGCAGGGCTCTTTTCTGGAGGCTCTAGGGGAAAATCTGTTTAATTTTTCTTCCAGCCTCTGGAGGTTTTTGGGATTCCTTAGCTTATGGCCACATGCCCCCAGCTTTGTTACTGTTGTCACACTGTTTCCACTCCCTCTGACCTTCCTGTGTCTCTCTTATAAGGAACCTTGTAATTGCTAGGAGCCCACCTGGATGATGCAGGATAATCTCCCATCACTCTTTCTTAATCATATCTAAGTCTCTTTGCCAGACAAGGTAACAATTGGAGATTGTGGGGATTAGGAGGTGAACGTCTTTTACCGGGGGCATTATTCAACCTTCCACAGACTGACTGAGCTCTTTGGTGCAAAGGAAACAGGCGTGTTTAGAAAGCAATAGAAGGTGAGGCATTAACTTGCATAAGAGCGAAAAGTGTTTACATAAAGAATTGGTTAGCCAGCTTTGACAGGAAACAAAGTGAACTCTTACTCCAACTGGTTAGTTATTTATCAGTAAAAGCTAAGGTAAACTACCTTTCTACAATACATATTTAGATGAAAAGTTTTATTCATCATGAGTGATTTCATTGCTTCTCTTAGGAGTTTCATTTTGCTTTTGTACAGCTTAAAAAGGCACCATCATTGTCTGAATGACATGTTCCTTAGATCCAGATATTGTGAGTTCTGGGGAAGCGAACCACCCTTTAAAAACACCTAGTCCGCTGAGAACGATGGCCTCCAGGTTCACCCATGTCCCCACAAAGGACACGAACCCATTGTTCCTGATGGCTGCATAATATTCCACAGTGCGTATGCGCCACACCCTCCCTGTCCAGTCCATCATCGATGGACAGGGTCTGTCAGGGGGAAATGGGGGGGGGGGACAGCAGGGGGTGGGAGTTGGGGGAGGGATAGCATGGGGAGAAATGCCAGATATAGGTGATGGGGAGGAAGGCAGCAAATCACACTGCCATGTGTGTACCTATGCAGCAATCTTGCATGTTCTTCACATGTATTCCAAAACCTAAAATGCAATAAATTTAAAAAAAGCCTATTAAGTGTTAGAAAATTATTTATGTTATCTCTTTTAATATTCTTTATAGTTATCTGAGGTAGATATTGTTACTCTCTCTTCTGTTGAGGAAACTAAAGTTTAGAAGCCTTAAATTCACTTACTTTCAGTTTCATAGAAAGTAATTGGGAGTTCATGATTTGAAGGCATGTGGTATTTGATGCCAAACCTCAGCTTTCCCTTCCTTTAATGCCTAGCCTTAATAGAGTGGATGACCACTTTTACCTGTTACAGATGAAGTTGCTAGGTAAATAACAGCAGGACTAGTTTCTAGGCCTCTTTGTCCTATACCCTATATTGGCGTTACCATAAGAAATATATATTTGAAACTGAACATTATAGAAAGATTTTAATTCTCTAGGTCTTACATAACTTTAATTTTCAGAATTGAAGAAAAATCTGCTCAAAAAAACTATCAAATCAGATATTCTTTTCATAATGAACACCTTTCTAAAATCTTATGTCTATTTATAGGAGAAAAGAAATAGATAATTTTCCATGACAACTTCTCTATTTTTAATCTACCACAAGTTCATCGTCTTTTCTTGCCTACAGTTTAATGAACTTCAGTTGGGAAAGAAAGGGATAAATAAATCAGGAAGGTAATTGAAGTACATTTATGGTCTCCTTTATTTTATGTGATTTGTCCAAGAATCAAGTAAATGACTACTTTTAAGGGCTTGATAAGCATTGGTACAAACCACTACTGCAAATGCTCTCTGATTGCAGTAATTAACTTTGCAGTCATGAAAGGGAACCCTTGATCTTCCTTCATTACCCAACACAAGTGCTCTGAAAAGAATTAACATGAAAGTAGCCGGTGAACAACATCATGTGTGAGGAAGCGATGATAACAGTTATTTCTCCTTCAATCCATAGAACACCAGTCATTGTGTTGCTTGTCAAACAATAAGCACTGTCTTGGCATTGGCAATTTTCCTTAGGAAAACTGCAGAACCTGAAAAATGACCTAACTTACATGGCCAAATAAAAAAGTCAAGTCTTAAGTGAAACCAGACGTTTTTAAATAAATATACCATGAATCAGTATTTAATACCTTTTATATAATTTACTAAATGCTTTGTCATTTTTTTTTCCTTAAACTTCTAAGAGAAATCAGAATGAGTTTCAGTTTTGTTTCTCTTTTATTTTTAAGGAGGAGTTTGTACTTCATTTCTGACTGAGTTGTTAGAGATTTTTCCCATTCTTATTTTCAAAAGTGTATGCATCTAAGTAAGATAAATAATTCTGGTGTTAATCCAAACACAATTAATTTCTCTCCTCTGCAGTCCATACTGGGTTAACATTCAGTTATCTTCTACAACTCAGTGTTAATGAAAAATTGTGGAATTAATAGCGTGGAAGTGATTTGTAAACTTAATACATAGTTACCTGTGTGAAACATGAAATTGTAGTAAAAAGGAGATTATCTTTCATTTCCAGTGTATAAGTTGAAAATAGGCACTGCAGTTATTAAATGCTGTGCTCTTCAAGTTCAAAGCTTTGCTGTGGTCAAAGGACTCAGAGGAGATAGTTTTTACATTTTGGTACTGTCAGATCTAACATAGTATTCTGTAAAGAGTAGGTGATCAATAAATACTCATTGCAATGAATTGAGTTTCAATAAAAGTTGCTCTAGCTCTCTTTTGGCCTCTTTCTTTTGAAATAATCTCTCTGCTACCTGTAGGGTCATACCGTGAGATACTCTAGGGGTCATTCTTGGTTACGGTTGTGAGAGATTTCAGGAATTCTAAATTGCAATTGCATGTGAGCCTCAAGAAGGTTCTGATCTAACATCATGCACTGGTTTTTGTTAGTGAGCTCTTATGTTGTTTATTTCATTAACAACATAAGAATGTTGTCTCCATAGAATTTAAGATCCTGTTTTCTTATTTTCCCATGATTTGGCCATTTTTCCTGGCCCTGATGACTTTGGTAGCAACAAGCTTACCCTTTTTCTTTTAATCACCCAGTTTCACTGAGTTCTTCTATTGAATCCTCATCCGTGTGTCTTTGTTTCTGAAATCTTTAGGTGGGCTTACTCATGTTATAGCTTCCTACCTGAGCATCTATCTCCTGCTCCTGCTCTGTCTACGTGTGGTGGTAGGGAGCAGTAAAGATCAGTATTAGTGCATGGGCTTCTGACTCATATCCTAAGGTAGGCCTTGTCACTTACTAATTGTATGAAGCTTCCAGCTCCTGAAGCAGTGGTCTCATTTAAAAGTAAGTCTTATATTACTTACCTCAAAGGGTTTTGATTGGAATTAAATGAGATGACATAGGTAAAGTGCCCGATACAGAGCCTCACATAGAGCAAACTATCAATGAATGACAGTGGTCTGCTCTCCAATTATCCTTATGCCACGTTCACCCTTTATGATATCCATTACCTACCTATTGCCAGACAATCCTCTTTGATGACAGAATTCCACCTATGTGGACCTGCTCATATCACATCATCTGTAAACTGCCTTTTATTTTCTACCATTTCATGATGGATCTGTCCAGTCTCCAGGTCCTAAGCAGATGTGCTCCCTTCCCCTCCTCTCCAAAATAAAATGTTTTTTCATGTCCTGAGTCCCATATCTGATACATGCTTTCCTATGGGTTTTTGGAATTGCTTATTTAATTGTTTTCTTTAATAAAATGAGAAACTATCTTAAGAAGATTACATTTTCATTTTGAAATAATGTTAGTGTTTATGTACTTCAATTATTCAAAAAATATTTCATGTGCCTATTACTTACCAGGCACTGTTAAAAATACAAGAGATAGCCTCAAGAATAAAATAGGCAAAAATTCCTTAATATTCTAATAAAGGAGGTCAATAAAAACAAGTGGACACATAAAGAAATACTACCATGTCATACTATAAGCTCTATGAAGAAAAGTACAAAGTGATGGGATAGAGAGATGTGGCGGGTGCATAGGTAGATAGGTGTGCTTGGAGCAAATAACTGAATGATGTGAAGACATAAGCCATTGCTAAATCTGGTATAATAGCAGTAAGCAGTGAGAAAAGAGTAAAGGGTCTGAAGGAGAACTTTGAATGTTTGATGAACAGCAACATAAATGTGGTAGGATCGTAATCATTGATAAGGATAGTAGACAGAGAGTAAAAGAGATGGTTAAGGGCCAGATTATGTAGACAGACTCTATGATAGAAAATTTTATGTTATTCTAAGGGAAAAAGTTTGAAAACGGAGGATTAGAACCTGACTTAACACTTGTTGAGAAAAATTATTATTTACTTGGAAACAAGCCCAAATCATGGCTATGTGTGTCATCCTTTATTATATTAGAACATTGTCTAATTGGCCCTTCCAAGGATTATTTTATTGTCTAGGGTAAAGTACCTTTGTTTGACATTCACTTTATTTTGATTAGGGCCTAGAGGCTGTGAAATCACATGTTAACTTGTAGATTTTTGTCTGTTAGAAAGGCAAATCATTTCTAACTTGTAAAAAAGGGAGGAAAAATAACTCCAAAGGTTACAGTTTTATTGCCTGTAGGACATTAACCAGTTTGTCTCTTAGCATCTTAGTCCATTTTGTACTGCCATAGCAGAATACTATAGACTGGATAATTTTTAATGAGCAGAAATTTATTTCTCACAATTCTAGAGGCTGGGAAGTCAAAGATCAATGTGCTAGCATCTGACCAGGGTCTTCTTGCTAAGTTGTTTCATGGCAGAATGGTAAAGAGAGGGCAAGAGAGGCAAAAGGAGGCCAAATCTATACTTTCATAAGAAACCCACTCCTGTGATAACAAATCTACTCCCATGATATGGTATTAATCCATTCACAAGAGCCCTTATGGCCTAAACACTTATCATTAGGCCCTGCTCCCCAACACTGTTGCTTTGGGGATTAAGTTTCTAAAACATGTTTTGAGGGACATATTCAACCATGTCACTCAACAAACTTATTTTAATATGCCTTTGCTATATACCCTATTTCTTTCATTATCCTTTGAACTAGATTTATACTCCTTGTGGTTCTCTCATTGATGAGTTAAACATTTTTGACACGTCTTCTGTATTTATGTAAGAGTTATGGTTTTAGCATTTGGGAAATTACATGCTTTGACATGCTAAAAAGCCTCACTTTGGCTGCTGAATGGAGAATGCAATGTGTGAGAGTGGGAGGGGGGAAGTTGCCAAGGTAGAAGCAGGAAGATAAATGAGGAGGATGGTACAGAGATCCAGGTAAAAGCAATGGTCAGGACTGGCCTGGGCAGGTTGTAGTGGTAGAGACTGTGAAAATTATTTAAATTGTATATTTGATTTGGAGGTAGGGATAAGACTTGTTGATAATGACTAGGGAGTGTGAGATTGAATGGCTAGGGAGTGTGAAATTCAGAGAGGAATCTAGGATTTCTGCTTGGGCAACTGGAAAATGGTGGTAGAGGAAAAGCAGAATTTTTGAAGAAAAGTAAAGGTCCGTTTTGGATATATTAATTTTAGACATAATTTATACCTCTCTGGCAAATTTCCTTATGGTAAAGATGTTTATTTTTGCAACAACCAGGGAAATCTTAAATTTAACAAATGTCTATAATTATGAATATGCTCTTTATACATCATGTCTTCTGAAATCCCTAGAATGATTTATCATCTTTTGTGTGTAGTTAACTTCCTCAAGCTTCCCCCTCAAACCTCCTCATTCTTAAATTTAACACTTCTCTCCAAACTTTTAAGTTTAATACGTCCAAAATAAGACTCTTGATTCCCACTCGGTAAAGCTGTCCTCTCTCTTGTTCTCTCACTACTAGCACTCTTAGGCCCAGTATATTGTGCTACTATCTACCCAGATAAACTTATGGGATCATCTTGATTTCTCCCTTGCCCTGAACCCCTTATACACAATTCATCAGTAAGGCAGATTTTCAGCCTCTGTGTTTCACGTATGTCCGCTTTAATTTCATGGTGAAGGCTCACTCCAGGCCAGGTAAGCGTTATCTCTCACCTAATCTCTGATCTTCTCACTTCACCTCTCATGACTTGTAAGTTCACTTTTCATTTAACAACCAACAGAATTCTTAAAATGTAAATCAGATCATGTCTGTTCTCTGCTTAGAACATTTCAACTGCCATCTATTGTACTTATGATAAAATTTTAATCTCCTCAGCCTGGCATCAAGAGCCTACCTTCCTCACCAAATTCATCAGTTCCACTCATTCTTTTGCTTCTACATGCTCCGGTCCCACAGGCCTCTTTTAGTTCTTGGGATCTGTAATTTCTTTCCTAACTCCAGGCCTGATCCCTCTGATTGGAACTCTCCACCCTCTTCTCCCTTAAATATCACCTCCTCAGTGAAGGCTTTTAGGACCCATCCAACGAAAATAGGTTCCTTGCCTACCACTGTTAGTTTATGTCATAGAAATTTTTTATTCTTCTATTTCCATAATCTATTTTCATTTTATTTCTTTTACTAGCAAAGTCTCTCTGGTTCTCCATTTTATTCCCAGCCTTTTGCTCAGTCCTAGAACAGGGAAGACACTTAGGGAATGATTGTTGAAGGAATAGATGATGGATTTGCAAGGTATAGTCCATGATTATATTATTAAAATTATTTATAAGCAAAAATTTACTTACAAGCAAATATATAGGGCATTTTATGAAAATCTAATAGACCAATGATGGACTTCTTAGGCAAAGCCAAGTAAGTTTAAACTTCAAATTTTCTAATTTCTATTGTAATGTTTAGTCCATCAAGACATCCATGTAAAAGAATTCTTATTGCTATTCTTATCCTTCTTTTAATTCAAGAGTTACTTCTTACAGCTAGTCACAGATTCTTTTTGGCCAGTATCTTATATTTTCTTCAAATTCGATTTGTATTTTAGTACATCTGTCCAGAACTTTTTATCTAAATAAGTGTAAAATATTAACATGATGCTACCCCATCAGAATTACTATGTTTTAAAACGTTTAAAGACAAAGTTACATGGCAAGGAAAGGTTTTCTTGAGAATAAAGAGAAATAACTTACTCCTTTTTCCATTACGAACTTATCCTTAGGCTCTTCTTACTATTTATGATTAATTTTCCTGCTATATTTCATTACTTCATTTACCCTTATAATAGGATAACATTTGTCTGAAAATGGGACTAATTGTAGAATAAATGAATTATTTATTTATTGTCCATATCACCCACACTTTAACCTCAGGAACTTAATAGTTTGTGGCAACTTTATAGTGTAGTTAAAATGTATTCTGTCAGGATAAGGATAATAGCAATGACTCAGAATTATTTCCTAAGATTTCATGGTTTTGAATATATAATAAACAGAATTAATCGACCAAGACTATGTCTCACAACACCAGAGCCTTGAAAATAACTTAAAATTTGTATTCCTTAACCCTCTGTGAACATATAAGACTTAGGATCTTCATTTTAATTTGAAAACCCTTAAAACAGATGTATATATATCGTGTATGTGATTATATATATATATATATATATATTGTCTCTATATATCTATATATATATGGAATTCTAGGTTGGTAATATTTTATTTTCTTCCAAGAATCTAAATACATCCGTCCATTTTCTTCTTGTTTTCCTATTTTTCTCTGTTGAAAAATTGGCTGTCAATATTAATTTTTCTTAAACTGAAGATAATATGTACCCTGGCTGCATCCCAGACATTTTTAAAATGCTCTTTGCTTTGTTTTTTTAATAATGTTACCATAATGTGTCTGAGCGTGGTTTTGTTCACCTTTACAGTGCTTAGTGTTTGTACAGCTTTTTGGATCTTATGTACATAAACTTAGACATTTTTCATCGATTTTGAAAATTTCTGGCCAGTATTTTAAAATTATGTTGTAACATTCTATCTTCTCTCTTTCTAGTGCTCTGGTTAAATGTATATCAGAACTTTTCATGGAATCCTGTGTTTCCCTGATTTTTTCCCTAAATTTTCTTTTTCTTTTATAAGGATTAATCACGGCACTTTTTATTGACATGTCTTTAGCTCACTAAATCATCTATTCTGATGTTTCCACTGTTATTAAATCCATCTACTGAATTCTTAATTTCAATTTTTATATTTTCAGTTGTAGGATTTCAGTTTGATGCATTTACGGATTTCAGGTTTCCATTGAATTTCCATTCTTTATCCATTTGACTATATTAATCATAGCTATTTAAAAATACCTGTTTTATAATTTAGTATCTAAAATACCTAGGTGTCTGTTTCTATTTTTTTGTGTTTCTTTTGTTTTCTGATGAACTTGTTCTGTTTTTAGCAAGCCTTGTAAGTTTTGAATCAATGTGGACATTATAGACAAGTTAAATATCAGGTTTTTTTTTTTTTTTGTCAGACAGATATAGCAATAATGGTTTATCTTGATCTCTTTGGTTGGTTGCTTTTAGTCTTCGTTGGGGTTGATTACATCATATTTGTCCTTACTCTTGAGTGAAGCTCTCAAGTCAAAGCTTGAAGTTTTTACCAAGCCTTTGTAATTTGGAGGCGCTCAAATACTAATCTCTGTTTTTCTTTAAAAACATCTCAGAAATATCTTTGCAACCCCCTGCTGATTTTTGTTATTTCTTTTTTGGAGTTTTCCCCTGTGTATCACATAAGAAAACTTTCAGAACCATATTTTTGGGTTCCCTCATTGGGGTTACCTTCTAGGTTGAATTTTGTCCCTTTCCAATTTTCTGGCCGCTCTGAACTCTATTTGTTGCTTCAGTGAAGCATGAGGCATTCATTCTTATTGAGCTCTTTCTCCCATGCTAAACTGGAGAGAGTCTACAGAGAAACACCTACTTAAACTATTTCTCTTCCTTTAGGATCATAGCCCCTTAATTTGCTGCTTGTTTTTATAGTTCTTCAGGGACTTCAATATCAGTTACTAAATTTTGTCTGGGAGTTTAATTGTTTATATGTGAGAGTCTGACATAATCTATCTTGCTTATTATTTATCTGATGATTATTATTTTAAGCTACATATATTAAGCATTCAGTTGCTCAAGGATTTAGTTGTGTTATCTCATTGAATTCCCACAGCAGTCTTTGATATAGTCATCTGTACTTTTCTTTTGAGACAGACTTTTGCTCTGTTGCCCAGGCTGGAGTGCAGTCGTGTGATCTCGGCTCACTGCAGTCTCCACCTGCCGGGTTCAAGCGATTCTCCTGCCTCAGCCTCCTGAGTAGCTGGGAGTACAGGCGAGCACTACCACACCCAGCTAGTTTTTGTATTTTTAGTAGAGACAGGGTTTCACTATGTTGGCCAGGATGGTCTCTATCTCCTGACCTGGTGATCCACCTGCCTTGGGCTCCCAAAGTGCTGGGATTACCACGCCCAGCCCCTATGTGTACTTTTACAGATAAGGAAATTGAGAAAGAGGAATGAACTCATTCAGGTCACACTGGCTGCTTATCCAGATCTGTCTGACACAGAGGTGACATCCTGCTGTTTCAAAAGTGAATGTCCTTTATCTTGAGCAAGAAAGAAAGCCCACTCACACACACAGGTGCCGGAGCTTGTTTCAGGCTCTTACTAAGAACACCAGGGCTTGCTTTTCTGTTTTTTTCTAATCGAAGATGCCTTGTCTACATAGACTTATTTTATTTGTGGTTAGAAACTGATCTATAAGTTTTACTGGTAATATGCTACAGCAGTTAAGAAAAAAACAAAACTTAAGTTCTCAAAGCTTTATTTTAGAATACCTTTAAGGAAACAATGTATGCCATACCAACTGTCTTTGCTGCTTTAATTGGTACTTGAAAACCCTCAGATAATTCAATACATCTTTAACTATTTTCTATTTTATTTTTTGCAGTTCATTAATTGAGGCTGGAAGACATGCTGCAAGTATGAGGAAATGTAGACATTTTAAATAAAGAGAAATTGAACCTAGCAACAATTTTGAATCTATAAGAAAACAAAAGTAGCAGTCTGAATAAACAAATAGGAAATAATTAGTGATAACATGGATAGCATGCTTCCTTTTTCTCAGTTACTGGAAATAATTTACACAATTAATCCTCATACCTTCTCTTTGATAGAGGTCATCTTGTTATCCACATTTAACACATGAGACAACTGAGGCACAGGAAGGGCTAACAAATTGCCTGCGGTCACAAAGCTGGAAAGTGGCAGAGATGAGATTTAAAATCTGGCTGTCAGGCTCTTTATCTAATATTCAGTGAAATCTTAATTAACCTGAATTATTGAAAAATAGGATGTCATTATTCCTTGATTCTGTGATTAGATGAAGCACTGTTAGCATATTTTCAATTTTAACACTAGTTAGAAATTTTGGTAAGTTCACTTTACAATATATTCTTCAGATCCTGCTAAAGAGCAAGAGGGATAATGGAAGACAAATTTTCTTAGAATTTTAAGTTTTGAGGGAAAAGAGGGAAATTAGGGATATGGAAGAATACTGGTTACATAGGTTGTGAAAGTTTCAAGAATTATAAAGAAGTCTGAAAACGGATTAGAAACATAGACTGGTTGCCATCTGATCATTCACTAAATCGTTTATTCTGCAGACATTTATTTACTACATCGTGTATTGAAAAAAATTAATCATCATTGAATATTTACCATGGGCCAAATAATGTACTAGGTAGTTTTATAAACATTATTAAATTTAATGCAATAACCCTCCATGGAATGTATTATTATTCCTATTTTCAGTTGAGGAAACTGTGGCCTAGTGGACATTCATAATTTGTGCATTATGGCAGATAAAGGCTGTGCAAGGGCTGAGAGGGACTTTGAGCTGAAAACTAAGAAAGGCTATAACGTTGCAGTGTGTGGGTCTAAGACTTGGGGAGGGAGTGGCAGTTCCCAGAGGATAAGACACAGTTTCAGACCACAAAGAGCTTTACAATCTTCTAGAGGTATAAAACCCCCAGCAAATATAAATCTAATAGTAAAAAGAATGCATTACATATCTTGATTGAGATATAATAGTTAAAGCTTCAAATGAGGGGGAAATTACTTTCTGCTGTGATAATTAAGAAACTGTTCTGGGAAAGTGGTCATTTATGATCTGCAGAATACCATGTAAACTATACACCATGATCATGTGTCATATAATAGTCACTGCAGTAGCACTTCCGTGCTGGCAATGGAAATGGCTGTTCCCTACTCTTACTTAAACCCTTTATTAAAGGTACCTGGCACTTTCCAGTTCATATTGTGATTAAATATGCATATGCTTTGTCTAAGACCTCCTTCAAGGCAGAGATGAATTCCTTAGTGGGTCCCCCACCATGTCTGGTATGGTGCCTGTGACATCGCAGGGGCTCTTCAAGGTCTGCTCTCCCTTGGTGTCAGTGATATGCTATCCTGGCTACTTTCAATCTCTCTGGACACTCTTGAGGCTCCCTTAGGCAAGAAAGTGAAGTCATCGGGGTTCAATCTCCTGTTACCCGCTTCTCATATAGCACCTGTTAAAGGACTTCATGAACTCTCATAACTTCAGTGATGGTCCACATGCTGATGCCTCCTCAAACAATAGATTCTTCTGAGCTGTGAATTGGTGTGTACAACATACCTCCATCTGTGTGGCACACAGGCACTCTGATGTCAGCATGTCTCAAGCTGAACTTGTTATTTCTCCTTCTCCAGACTTCCAGCTCTTCCTACATGTTCCGTTTCAGTTAATGTTAAGGGCAAGACCATCCAGACACCAAGATCACTTGACTCTTCCTCTTCTACTCTCCTTGCTTATCTACATCTACTCAGTCATGAAGTTTTATGATGGTTGAGGAGATAGTTCTTCAATCTCTTTGCTTCCATAAATTTTCATGGCCATTATTTGAGTTCAAACGATACCATGTCTCATCTAGGTCACCTCAGAGTCTCCTTGACTTCAGGCTTGCTCTCCTATGATCTCATTTTTTTCAAACTGCAGTCCAGAATGATTTATTAATTTCAAATCTGAAAATGCTCTCTCTTTAATATCTTGGCTCTTAATTCTTATTCAGTTAAGCCCCTCATCATGGCAACTATGGACAGTCTCTTTCTTTCCACTTTATCTCTTGCTTGTCTTTGCTTCAGACCAATGTCCTGTCCATATTGAATGTGCTTTTCTGTTCCTTGGCATATTCACTCTTATATGAATATTTTGAAAAAAGAAATCGTGCTTTCTCTCTCTGAACCATACTGACTAGCTTATTCTCTGGCACATTGAAGAGCTTAATAAGTAGTTTCTGAATGAATAGAAAAAATTGCTTGAAAAGTAATTAAAAAGAAGGCTGAGAAAAAATAATTCACTTCTCTTAATGTGAAAATTGAATTTGGTAAGTTTTGGGGCATGCTGCATGACTTTCTACTTCATGGCAATACACCTTTCATTTCTTAATTTTCATCACTGCTCTTCCAGAATTATCCTCAAACAAAAAATAATACAAGTGTAAACCAAAACATAATGTAAAACCAGTGATAATAAATAAGCAGAATTTATCTTAAGTATGTTCTAACATGCATCTAGTGGTTACCAATTTTCTTCTTGGATACATAGACTTGGAATTCTGCAAACTGGATTATTTAGTATTGCAATGGCATTCACATAAAATGCAAGTGCTAATATAGGCATACAATTATGACATGTACTATATTTTCTGTAATTTTTAAAATATCAAATATTGCTCTATTGACATTTTTCATTTTACATAATTATGATCCTTGTGACAGAAAAATTATGCCAATAATCAACTAGGTTGTACTCTGAAAAACTTGTATAAATATGTCTGTCTGTGTATCTGTCTATTTAATCTGTTGGTGTTATTCTCTTTCTGCTTTGCAAATGCACTGTTAAAGGATAAGAATTGTTTAACCTCTCCATGCGATTATTTAAAAACTTCTGGACTTGTTTTTCTTTCAAAAACACTGGAAGCCCAGGTTAGAATTAATCAATGAACTGCTGAAAGAGTGGGGTATAGACTTTAGGCAACGTAACTGATCTGTAAGACTTGCTTTGTCAGTACCTGTGAATCTTCAATTCTAACACAGGGATGTGAATATTACACACCACCCACATATCATAAGAACTTTTTTTCCAGGAATACAACCTAAGTTTATGCTTTTAAATGAGTTATTACTTCTTTGAAATGCAAGATTAGTTCCATGCTTAGTTCGTCTTTGTCAGTATTTCTGTGCTTGTTGAAATCATGAAGATGAAATGTAAGAGTATGAAGAGATCAAGGATGATAGGATTCAAATTGGGAAAACCCATATGTGAAATGTTACCTCAGCATTCAAATGTATACCAGAGACATTATGCTATTTCCTCAGGGATAGTTGTTCCATCGGCTCATGATTGCCAGCTGCTGTTGGCATGAATTCTACACCCTGCCTCACCCCCCAGCCACCAAAGTCTTTGCCAAATTAAAAACATAGCCATTGATGAATAATGTAGACACATTGAAAAAAAGAGCATATTCATTCCTTATTAATACTAGGACACAGTAATGGCTTATTCTTTCTATTTAATTCCATTAATGTGAAATGTTATAGAAAATGGAGAAGAAAATGTGAATGAGATATGGTATCTTTTAATCTTAGAAACTGGTGGCATATTAAAATTAACCTAGTTGGCCCAACCCCATGGGCCAGTGTGGAGATCCCCTTGAGATGCTGAATTGTGGGTTTCATCACTTACGCTGAAAAACTCCATTGATGAAATTGCTGTATCAGTTTTGTTACAGCTCTAATTGTTTGACAACTTTCTTTTTTTCTTATTTCTTTTCCTTGTCTATCATGCTGGGCAGGACTTAAAGCACGAGTTTAAATAAAAGGAGAGATAGACATTCTCATCTTGTGTTTGAAAATATTGTGAGAAAAAAATCATCCTATTGACCTTGTGGGTGTGTTGTTAATCCTGCTATGGAAATGCTGTGATGATTGTGCTGCTTTAAGGTGCAGTTGAACATTGAACCATATTGTGAATTGGTCCAGGAAGTAGGAAGAGAAATTCTAGCTGAAGAGGAGAAAGAACTTAGTTTCTCTTGATTTGGACAGCTAAGGGGAACAGTACATTACATATGGGAAGGCCAGGATTTAGGACTTGTGAGGGGTAAAAAAGAGGTACCTATGAAATTGTGTTTGTCCTTGGTGGCTAAAGTGTAACTAACATTTGAGAGCATGTGAGATGGGAAGGGCTGGGAGCTCTGAGACCAGGTCAGCTATGTGAGCCTCAAACCTTGGGCTTCTTATTTATATAGTTCTTACACTGCCTGGGGTCATTCTTCCTTGCAATCATTTAGTATTTAATAAAATCTTATTGAAAGTTTTAATTTGTCTAAATTATTATATAGGGTACTAAGAACAAAATATTTTATCCAATATTGTACATTAAAGGGAGATGTGTTAAAATGGTAAGAGAAAACCCAACACTTGCATAGTAGAGACAGCTGGCAACTGATAGTAAAGAACTTTGAGAGTAAGGTCAAACTTAGGAAGACAGAGGTAGTCCTGTTAGTCGCCTCACTGTCTGCAAGACAAAATCTTAGAAATTTGAGTTTTATGAAAGTATGCATATTTTCTTAAAGTGTTCTTCACAATTTTCCCATGAGTTTTGTTCTTTAACACGAATTAACACTTTAGGAAATACTGTGACTAAAACCAATAACAAATACATACGTGATGAGAGTCTTAAAATATGTTATTCCAATTTAAGTAGTCCTCTTAAGTATTTTCTTTCAAAATACCAGTGGTCCTTCAGTAATCCTCCTGCTTTGTGGTTCCTGTGTGCTTTACCATGATTGCTCATTTCTAGAACTTCATTTGCAATGTGACGGGCTGAATTTCTCAGCGCCCTCTAGCAAAGCCATGGGGCACTGCAACGACAGTCGGACGGCCCGCTGCTTTCCTTGTTCTGCACTCCTGATTTCAATTAGTGAAGGCCAAGGTTATATTTTGATTTATTTTCCCAGTTGGAATATAGAGAATTTCCTAAAGAATATTGTGATTGTCTTATTTTATGAACAACAAGAAAGAAAACAAAGGTCATGTTGGATATATTTTGATTTCAATGCATGGCTGTGAGTGAACAAACTAGAGATAAATTTGTCTGTACTGGGTATCCTGATCTAGCCACTGAAATGCTTTGATTCCTGTTTTTAGGTAACTAACCTTCCCGGGCAGGTTTTGGGAGCAATGACCTAATAAAGTATGAGTTGTGGGTAAAGAGGACCCAGGGAAAAGACTCCGTTTCTGATGGAGATGATCAAAGGGCTGAGTGAGGGAGCAAGGAAGAATGAGGATAGGAATGGGGTTGGACAGCAGATGCCAATGAAATTACTCCTATTTTCTTCCTGGTCTGAGGTACATAATAAAGAGATTTCTCTTCCTTTTCAAAATATTGGCTGTTTGCTGTGTTTAATTTTATTTGCCCATGTGAGTGTAGTAGGATTAGGCTAAGTGGCTAATTCCCCTTTATCCTCAATTCCTCTGAATAACTCAGTGTGATCACCTAGAACGATTTTAGCTATATTGAACTAACAGATAATGAAAATTAATAGGTCTTTTTACCCCCAAGGGAAATGCTAACAAGGTGGCTTCTTCATCCTCTATTTTTCAAACATTCCTTTTAAAAGTGTAGTTCTTTACATTTAATCAAAATATATTTGTGCATGTATATTTAGTAAGTCTTATCACGTAACAACTTATCAAAATCTTTTATAATCCAAATTCATTTATTTAAATATTTCCTTCTACAGATTCATCACATCTACAGATATGATATGCCTGTCACCTATGCATTCATTATCCTGATTGCTAATAAGATGGTCAGACAAGAGATTACAACTCCATGGCAAATCACTGCAGAGAGAAAGATGAATCAAGGGTTATGTGACATATTAATCAATATGATATGGACCATTTACCTAGCTATTAATCTGTATTTCTAACCTATTATTCACCAATCGACACAGTCCATCTTGCCCACAGTGGTAATAAGATATTTTTCCAAAAGCTATGTGAAATCACAAAAACCTTTGCTTGTCACAAAATTTCAGAATTAGAAAGAAGCTTAAAAACCATGTACCATAGCCTTTTCACCTTGGAAAAAACATTGATCTACTAACTACTTACCTTATCATGAAAGCTGAAATGCCTTAAGCTGCAAATATGGTGACTCAAGAGCTCCATATTACCTTCTAAGGGGTCAAAATTTCCTTAAAACACTATTCTTGAAATAGTGTTGAGAACAGCACATTCTAGTTTACTAACACATCTCTATGTCCTGTTGGAAAAGTGCATATGTATTTGTCCCTGTGAAGATTTTTCTCACCTCTTCTAATTGCTATGATTTTCAGATATCATGTTTGAAATGCCATGATTATTATCTGTAAATTCCTTCCAGACACTGGCATATAAATCCCTTGCGCTTAGAGACATGAACTCATTTAACCTAATTATGTGCTCCCTTTTGATATTCTTAAACACCCTAGAATCACCCTCAGCCATGTATTCTACTTCCAATGTGATGATTTGATTTGACAGAAAAAGAGAGGCAGTGTTAACATGACTTTTTCTACTTGCAGGAATGGGGGTTAGCCCATTCCTTTCTTCTCGTGTTAAACATAATTTTAAAGATCATTTTCATCTTTCTTAGCATTATTCATAATCCTAGTTCTTCTGCAATTCTGACAGTCACAGTTGTGTGCTCCTTTGTCTTTTGTAGGTGACTTCTACTTTTTTTTCTGTTTATAAAAGATATATTTACTAAAGAAAATTTGAAAAGCAGAGATCAGAGTGTAAAAATAAAATAAAAATTCTATCACTTAGAAATAACTATTCATAGTCTAATATACTTCATTTTTATGCAGGTATGTTTTTAAAGTTAGAACCATATTCATATTTCTATCCTGAAGTTTTACTTTATTTTCTATTGTGCATATCCTCTTTATACAAATAGGCTATAAACTTACTGAGGGAGCATGCAATATTTTTATACAACAGAATTTTCATTATTTCAAAATATTTTATTACATCTCAATTTATTTACTAATTTTCTTTTTGGGAAATTTAGGTTCTTCTGATTTTTTTGCTGTTACAAGTAAAATTGTGTTGAATAGTCCTATGCTTCAAATCTCCTTATCAGATGGTTCTCTAACCAGCACCAATAATTTATTTAAATTATTCTTTGTCTTATGATCATTAGCCATATTTTAATCTTAGTTTCTCATTGTTTGTGGGCCATGTCCATTTAAAAAAATGTCTGCTTGCTATTTTTTGAACTTTTAGAAATCTTTGCTACTTTATATTTATCTGGCTAGGTGGGCATATTTATCTTTTCCCAAGCCAACTATCAGTTTCGTAAGTTCTTCCTTCTTAGCCAGACTGAAAATTGAAAATAATAAAGTTTTAGAATTCATAAAGATCTTAATTTTTTTATGATATCTTAATTTTCTTTTATGATACATGATGCTTTTCTGTGGGCTTCTGAAAGAACAAATTAATTGCACAGTGACATGTCTTGTACAGGTTTGGTGACAAAATATGCTTGACCTCAGCAGAAGGTGGGCAAGTCAAAGAGAAATCTGGAAGTAGAAAACATGGTTTGGTCAGATGATGGGAACAGGGTCTCCAGAAGATGATGGTAAGGAAAGTAGTGTGGTTCTGATTAGCTTATTAGACTTAGGCAGGGCATCAACTGGCAACAGGAAATCTAGAGTTCTGGTATTACTTCTTGTAAAAGACATTTTTTAAAAGGTGTCAAGGTGCCAAGTGGATTAGTGGTTAAGCTAGGAATCTTGTAATTAGGGCCTTTAGTGATAAATGGGAATTAAGTGGAAGTCAAGTCATATAAATGAGAAAATGCAGAATGGACTGGTGAAGACAGACTCAGGGAGAATAATGCAGGTAGATGCCTAGGGCTCCAACCAGTTACACCAACACTGGACTTCAGGCTACTGGTGGGTTTGTATTTAATATACATGATGTGCCTCAATTAAGATTGGCTTAAAAACTATATGAGGCTTAGAATGCAGATTTAAGGTCTTGGTACTTACTGTTACAAAGGACTAAACTGGAGAAAGAGTAAGAATAACCAAAATCAAAGCATGACTGTATTAAATCCTCTAATTTGGCCAAAAGAAGTTTCTATAATAGCATATGAAAAGATGGTTAAATACTATTACTTTACCCTACCTCTGTTTAAGGGTCTGTTGGAAAAGCTTTATTCATATACTTCATCTACATATATGGCCTACATTATTGCCCAACTTCCTACAGTATTTCTGCTTCTTTTTCTTTATGCTTACCCTCCCAAATTTTGCTACTCTTCCACCAAATAAATTGGCTGTAGTTACGTTTATGATTTTTAGTGATTATTTGCATCTTCTTAAAAGAGAGGCAAATATTGGGCCCAGTTTAATTTTTTAACATAAATTTTACATATTTTAGTCACTGATTGTACCATTAAAATGAGAATATACTTACGAGATTATATGTCTTGAAACACAATTTATTATGTCTGTTAGATTTATTCTGTCTTTTGTATATTAATTTGAGAATGTATTTTTCACAGTCTCCATATTCTGCTGCTTTTCTACAGAGATTTGGTATTTCCCCTTGTTATTTACTTATTTTTTGTTAGTATATGTATTGGTTTTCATGGTATTCAGTCTTACATATTTATTGAGATATTTTTGTCTTCTTCCGATTTTAATCCAAAATTTTCTTGATCAGATCAGCAACTCTTGTAACAGATATTTTTCTCTAGGTTCTTGTGAGATGTACTTCATCCCTTGCCAGAAGCTACATCAAATACTTTGGTAATCTTTATAGAATTTCTTGGCTTGGAATTATATAAACATATTGATGAAATTCATGCAGCTTCTGCTGAGAGCTTTAGCTTGAGGGAAAAAGAAAAGCCTAAGGCTTAAGAGTATTTTTGTTTTTGTTTTTTCCCTTAACGGGACAATATACTGACGAGTAAAATCATTTCCTTCTTTTGATATTTATTTCCTTATTTATTGTTCTTGCTTAGGTTTCTTACCACCTATCTCTCAAGTCTTTCCCATTGCTGAAAGAATTAACAGAATAAAGATAGTTTTTAAATTATTGAGAACTTAAATCTCATTTTAAAAAGTCTACACTGAATTATTTTTGGTATTTTTATTTCTTGAACATATTTCAGGGAAAAAAATTCTGAGACATTTGAATCTATGGAAAATTTTAAAATACATGCAATGCTTCTTTTAGCAAGAATAATTTTGGTTTCTTCATTTTTACTTTGGATTTAAGACTTTGCCTAGAAAATGGAGAAGGCAAACTTGACTAGAGATCAATCACATCAGGATGCTACTTGAAGTATAATTCTTTAGGATAATGGTTTCAGAGCATTGATTTCAGTAGTTCACCTTCATTCCTAACCCTATTTGCAAGCTCGCCAAGAACATGTTAAGTCCAGATCTGGCTATAGAACTGGGAGCTTTATTCTCTGTGTTAGTGTTACTTTTTAAAGGCAACTGGGAGTTATTAGCTCTGTCTGTACTTGGATTTTGTTTGCTGGTTCTCAGGCTAGGATTACTTGAGTTTTAATTTCTGGCTGTCTTGAAGCTTCCAACTAAAAGAGACACAGAATACTCTGGAAGCAGGGGATGTTTTCCTTAAAGACTTACAGCTAAGCATAGCTTATCACTTCTGACCTGCTATGAAGGATGTCCTGGGTCTATAAATCCTACTTGAAAATGGTGGTATCTCTCCAGAAGGAACTAAAGTGCATCTGGCAACTCTCAGACCACCTTAATTATACTAGTAGTTCTCCAAGAAGCCCTAAACATAAAATATGTCATCAAAATGTAGACAAAATTTGATTTGGGGCACTGTCTATTGTAGCAACTAGTGTTATACTAATTTATATAAGGATATGAAATGAATAATATGTTTCCCTCAGTGAGCTTATAGCCTATTTGTATAAAGAGGATATGCACAATAGAATATAAAGAATATGCACCATAGAAAAGTTATTGTAAAGATATATTAGGAAGCAAGGAAAAGATGAGTCCTTGGCCTAGGGGTAGGAGTCATATTTCTGAGAAATCTTGTTAAGGAAAGGTGATAAATGCGTTGGGATTTAATAGATGAATATAATTTAGCCACTCAGAGAGCAAGAAATTCTATGCAGAAAGTATAGGTCTAGAAAAATCTTGGGGTCAAGAAACAGTAATATATAGTGAATAATTAGCAGTTTAGCATTTTAGAAAATCATATATGAATAAGGAGTGATGAGGACTTAAAGTTGTGAACATACCTAGGGATCAGATTACTGAATCTTGTAAGCTATGTAAAGAAACTTTGACTATAGCTGTGGATAATGGGAGACATCTTTTAGGTGTTCATTAAGTGAGATGACATTCATAGATTTGTAGCTTTAATAGATTTTTCTGAAAGTTGTAAAGGATAGTAGTGCCTGTGGTGATTTTAATCTATTTGAAAGTTCTTCGATACTCCTTCTCTTAGAAGGTAGAGCCTAATTGCCCTCCCCTTGAATGTGGGCTAAACCTAATGACTCATTTTTAGCAAAGTGAATAAAATGAAGTGATGGTGTATAACTTCAGAAACTAGATCACAGAAGTCATGTGGCTTCCTCTTTGTTCTCTTTTTCTTGGATTGCTGGCTCTGGGAGAGACAGTTGCTATGTAAGGGCCCTCAGAAAGACTTGTAGAGAGGCCCATGTGGAGGGAATGGAGGCCATCTACCAACAACCACATGAGGTAAACATCAACCACACGAGGGTGGATCTTTTGGTCCTAGTCAAGCCTCCAAATGACATCAGGGCAAGCCAACAGCTGGACTGCAATTTCTGGAGAGACCTGAGCCAGTATCACACAGCTAAGCTATGCCTGGATTCCTGACCATCAGAAACTATGAGAAAGAATAATAAATGCTTGTTTTAAATGGCTACATTTTGGTGCAATGTGTTAGACAACAGTAGGTAATCAACATACTGGTTTTAGATGGGAACAGGACTTTAGTGCAGGCAGGTAAGTTAGGAGCTTGCTATAGTTGACTGGGTTAGAAGTCGTGAAGGTCTAGTTTAGGGCAGGTATATGTGGGTAGGAGGCAAAAGATATAAAAATAGTAGGAGTCAAAAATTTCCTGGACTTAGAGAATGATTAAATATGGAAGTAGAGGAAGGAATCAGTATTGATTCCCATGTTTCTTGTTTGGGCAACCAGGGGTGAGGGTGGTGCTGACACACTGAGGAGGAACATATTTGGAGACAGAATGGATTCAGTTTGGGACATCCAGTTTGAATTGTTTGAGATGTCCAGGTGAAATATCTTGAATAGATTTATCAATGAAGAGATAGGGATTAAGGACTCATCAGCATAGAGGAGGTAGTTGAAATGATAAACATATATATATATATATTTTTATATAAAATTTAGGGAAAGTATATAGAGTGAGAAAAGCAATTGTCTGAGGAAGCAACTTGGCAGCAGATGGCATAAACAGGATATTCCAGGAAGATATAAAGGAAAACCAGAAGAAGTAGTGAGAGAAACTTGAAAATATAGATAGAAGGCTTGGTTTTGGTCATGAGATAGAACACTGCATTCTCTGATACTGGTGGGAAGAAAAGAATGGGTGTTACCGAGGGGAGGAAAGAATGGGTGTTCTAGTGAGTTTTGAAGTGGATAGACGTTTGGATAATTGAGAGGAATCATTCTTGATAGTTCTAGTTTTCCAGTTGAAGTAATAGGAGGAAAGATGGCTTGCTACACTTACTTCCCCCACAAGTAAGGATGATGCCTGTTGAGTCGAGAGGAAAGGCTTCAGCTATAAGGGGAGAATGAGGGACAAAGTAAGCAAGGACAATAAGAGAATGGATGGATTGTGCTGAGTGTTCAGTCATGCCTTTGATGTAAGTGATACCAATATGGAAATAGGATACATACACTTGGGGAATCTCTCTGTTTCAGATTGTCTGGAGCCCTACACCTGGTAACAATCCCATAGATAACAGCTTATCTATGCAAGACATACTGAAAGACTGTGAGATTTGTTTTACAACCCTTAGTTCATCACCTTTTTTGGGTATAGAGAAGAGTCAATGTTGATCTAAAAGACACTGAATAAGAGGTAGTCATTGGAGAGCATTGTTTTTCTGTGTGTTCACCACTCTCTGCACAACCGTAGAGAGGGCAGGGGATGCTTTTGTGCATTTTTATCTAAGTCAGAGAAAAGCATTTGTGAAAACTATCTGGAAAGCTTGACATGAGTCTTCTAAAGTTTAGGGGACATGGTTAAAAGTTAAGGGTCTGGCTGGAGCTGGCAGAACAATAAGGCAATAGGATGCTTTGGGAGCTAGTTGCATCTATCACTGGGAGGTAAAAGTGTGTTTCCCACATACTGGATGTGTTTCCCCCACAGGGGAGCCAGCCATGGTCTTCTGGAAAAAAAAAAAAATCACTTGAGACGAGGTGACATCTGGAGGAAAGGCACTACTATATCTAGAAAGCTATACATGTCCTTATTGCAAAGAGAGGGAAAGCTAGGCAAGCAGACAATATAAACATGCCCCATAGGTCACCTTTGGATATATATTATGTATAGAAGGAACTGATGGAAGGTCACACCTGTGCCTGTCAAGATAGACTTTTATTGCCCATTTATCTCTTTTCTAATATTCGCTACATTACCCTAATTGTGGAGGGAACAAGGCAGTATCTATGGAATAGGGGAGAAGGCAAACTAGGAAAAGAAAAAAATGCTAGTTTAATCCCTTCTCCACTATAGGCTTCCTCAGAGTCAATAGTCCTGAGCTGGGGGAAAAACAAACAAAAAACAAAACCCAGAAAAACCTTTATATTTGCCTAACTGATTTCACACTAGACTAGACTGGATACTGTTTAGAATGGAGTAGACTTTTTATGACCTAAGATTGATTAATTTATGTGACCTGGCTGAGTTTTTATCCAGGAATAGAAAAAAACAGTGGAAGCAACAATAAAAATAAAACCAGAGATGCGGCAGCAACAGGAAAATTATAGTTTCTTTCTTTTGAGTTGAACCTGTTTAATAAAGAATAATGTAGGCTTTGTTTGTGGTTGGTTGGTTTGTTTCCAGTAGTGCTACATTGACTGAATGTCCAGTGGACCTTTTTAATGTTAAGGTCAGTGAATAGACAAGGAGACTGGGGAATTAAGGGTTCCAGTAGAAGAATGGTTCAGATAATTAAGGATAAAATTTAGATTGAGCAAAGAATCAAATGAAGTGAGGTCAAAGCAGGACTAATTATCTGAGAGTATTGACTCAAGGGTTGGAATGTCCAGTTGATGAGCACTTGACATGGGAACCAGAGGTGAGATAATCAAAAGAACTGGAGGTTGTAGTCAGACCTCTAGATTAAAGCAATTACCAATATTGACACACCCTAAATTTTCTCAAATAACTTTAAATAATTCATTCCACTAGATGTTAATAGACATGTGGTGAGTAAGATAGAGCCTACTCATGAGTTGCTTGTTGGGAATACGTATGCATTTTATTGGAAACAAAATATGGGCACAGAATTTGGTAAATAAAATCATTGAGGGACATTTGATGTGCTTTCACTATGGGCTAGATGCTGTGCTAACTTCAGGGCATAAAAAAGAGAATAGTTCTTTACCCTTGAAGATTGAAAATCTGACAGAAGGGACAAACATCCAAACCGTATTAGAGTCATAGATGGAAATATACATTTACCATACACTGAGGTGAGTGGGTGCTCTTAAAATGGTTGCAGAAATGTGTGGAAGGCCACATCTAAAAAATTGGGGAAAACAAAAAATGTATCTTGGATTAGGTAACATTAGATTTGAGTTATAAAAAATGAGTAGGTTTTAGAATTTCTTTTTGGTCAAGAAATAAAAGGATGGCTGGGCGCAGTGGCTCATGCCTGCAATTCTAGCACTTTGGGAGGCCGAGGCAGGCAGATCACTTGAGGTCAGAAGTTCAAGACCAGCCTGACCAACATGGTGAAACCCTGTATCTACTAAAAATATAAAAATAAGGTGGGTGTAGTGGCAGGCACCTGTATTGCTAGCTGCTCAGAAGGCTGAGGCAAGAGAATCACTTGAACCCAGGAGGCAGAGGTTGTAGTGAGCGGAGATCGTGCCATTGCATTCCAGCCTGGTAGACAGAGCAAGACTGTCTCCAAAAATAAAGTATTTCATATTTCAGTTAGTAGTTTCAACATATTTCATGAAAGCTACGTTTGAAATAAACCTTCAAGGATAAGCAGGATTTTTGAAGGAATTGATGGGAGACAGTATACCTTGTCTTGGATGTAAATATAAACAATATCTAAAGGTCAAGAAAATACAGTGTATCTTCTGAGAATGGAGAGTTGTACAGCTTACAGTTTAGAGAGAATGAGTAAGGAAATTAGAGGATGAGCATGAAAATGTATATTAGAGCCACCCAGTGAGGAGCTAAAAGCCTGAATAATAAATTGACAACTATGAAGGTTTTAAGCAGGGGAAAAACAAAATTAGAGTGGAAGCCAAGAAAGATGGATCTGATTGATGTGTACAACATGATTAGGATGAAAAAGACAAAAGGAAATCAGTCAAGTTAGAGATTCTAGTAATAGAACAGTTAAGAGGAAATGAAGTTCTGAAGCAAGATGGTGAATGTGGGGATTGACAAGAGGAGTGGATTCAAGATGTCATTTGGAAATGGAACCAGTTAGATTTGCTGACTCCAGATGTGCAGGCAGAAATTATTTTGGCTTTCTAAGATCATGTTCCCGGATGTATGAGAAAACGAAAGTCCATTAAAAGACATAAGAAATTTCCTGACAGGTGTTTGGAAATGTGAACTTGGAATTTGGGAAGAAGATTAGAGGTGGAGCACTAAGTTACCTGCTTAGATGTCGATAGATGAAGCTACAGAAGCAGGGAACATTCCTGACTAAGTTTATCATGAGTTCTTTACGCTATTTGAGTTAGGAACTCTTTTGTGAATATAATGAAAGCTGTGCATTTCCTTGCCAGAAAAATGTGCAAACACACAGGCACAAAATTTTGTAGACCTTAGTTTAAAATATCTTGGTATCAAAAGAAAAGAGAGCTGACAAAAGAACATTGTAAAATACTTACATTAAGGAAACAGAATTAGGAAAAGATGACACAGTGATAGAAAACAAACCAGGGTAATGAGGGTGCTTTAGAAGAAGCTTTGAAATATTTAGAGCTATGTTTCAAATGTCTGAGAAGTGAAGAGAAGTTGTTGGATTTGGTGATCACCAGATTTGGAATGTGTTGCTGATCTAGGACTAGGAAAATATTCAGTAGTGTGGTAGGGACAGAAATGAAACTACAGAGAGATAAGGAGTAAATAGATTGTGAGACTAAGTTGAGATACTACATTGAGAGACTAAGTATATTATGTTCTTACGTTAAGTTTAATCATAAAGATAAGAAGAGAGCAGTGATTTGAAGAAAGATTTGGAGCCTTGGGATGATTTTTTGATATTATTAAAATATTGGGCATGTTTTTAGACACAAGAGAACGACTTGGAATGGAGCAAAATATATAAAACAGTTGTTGAGAAATGTCCGTTATTATTTTCACATTCAGTGTTGCTACCAACTATGGCTACACTTTTGGAAAACGAAATAATGCTCATGTCTACAATGAAGACAGGAATGCACAGCTAAGTCTTAAAATGATTTACTCGTGAGACAGAAGAAAACATTAAAAAACAGTACTGTGTGAAGAGTAGACAAATGTGAAGATTTTCTAGTCTTAAATCTGGCTAAAATCTTGTCACGAAAAAAAACATGGTTATGGACATTGCTGAGCAGAGGCACTCTTGATAGCAGAGGCTTTGTGTTTCAGAGTTTTTAATACCTCTTTCCCTAGTTCTTAGTGTGGTGTTTCTCAGTTGGCTGTCTCCTGGAATTATGTGAGAAGATTTGAAAAATACTGATGGCTGGGCCCCAGCCCTAGTAATTCTGATTTTATTGGAGTGGGGTGGGGTGTAGGCATGGAAAGTTTTTAAATGTAATGTTATGTGCGGGCCAATGTAGAGAACCACTCTTTTAGCACATTCACCTTGGGCTTTGATTTGATTACAGGTTCCATCTGGTTATTTTCTGTAGGTTGCTTGAGGAAGACATGGTCACCAGCCAGTCTTGAGTCTTAGAAGACTCCATGGAGAAATACTTACTATCTTGGGATAGCAAGACAGGAACTTTCCCTTTATTTCTCCTTTTGACCATCTTAATCCAGGCTTTTCACCCAGTTATGAGAAAGCAAACCCTAACAGGAGCTTATTCTCTGGACATTTGTAAATTTCATGCTCAAGGGAAATCTAAGGATAAAGCAAGGCTCCCAGAAGATAGACTTCCTCCTGCTTCTAAAATCACCACCTGATGATCAACCAAGCTGCTGGGAAAACAACAGTAGTTTGCTTTTGGTTGAGTAGACAGCCTGTGCATGGCAGGTGGGAATGAGTCTCTTCCTCAGTACAGTTACTCTTCCAGGGTAGTTGAAGTCAGCTACCAATCTATTTTCAGAATATATTTTCAGGGTAAGTATATATTAGGCAGTAACTCACTTCCCTCTTCTCCTCTCCAAGTTTCCCGATCTCTAAAGGAAGGGGTCATTAGAAAGTGTGAGAATTGCCCAAGGATTACATGAAGTTGTGGTAGCTGAAGAGAATGCCTCATTAGCATGTGAGAGAAAAGCCCAAGCAACACCATCAAAGGTTGTTAAATCAATCCAATGGGATGGAGAAAGGGGGTGGTTAGAATTAATTTAAATCACTTTAAAGCCACTGTGAATGAAAGAAGAATTATTTCCTTAGTAGTTATTTAGCCTGCAAGTGAGTGAATGTATGTACATTTTCATGTGAATAGACTTGATTACCTAAATTTGTTCATAAATGATGGCCTAAATAATAATAAAAGAAATATTTTGACATTTCAACTGTTCTTCGGAAACCATAAGAATCCTAAGGAAGCACAGCAGGCTGAGGAGGACATCTGAAACAGTATATTATAACACGCTATGGTTACTAGCATGGTGACAGTTGAAATAATGAAGACACACAAAGACAGAGCAACAACAAGATTAGGCAGACCTGAGTTAAGAATCTAATGAAATCACTTTTAATTTGTATCCAGAAACTGGACAAAAGTTTCCCACCAAACAGGGTCAGACTTGCAGGAGACAGCTGCGGGGATGGAAGCGGGTAGGTAGCAGAGCAGGAGAGAGCTTTGATTAGCTACCCCAAATTTCCCTTCAAGTCAACGGTTTGGCTCCCTCCAGTGTCTGCTTAAAGAGCCTTCTGTTCATTGAGTGGGTGAAAGTGACTAGAAGGCTTGATAGGTAATTGTATTGGCTTGCAACCCAAAAGAAATGCCAGTGGGTGTTACAGGATTTTGTGCCTTTGTGCAGCAGCCAGCATTTCTCAAGAGTACACCATTAGAGGAGCGGAAAAGGTTTTTCAAAATTTCCTGGAGGTTGGGCCCGGGCAGCGGTGACTAATATAAAAGATTGGGGCCAATGCACAAATATGATTGGTAGCCCATTGGTAGAGCATACTCAGTTTTACTCTGCTGTCTATCCCCCACTCCAGGGAATATCTTGAGAGCAAAATAATACAGTGTGAACCTCCACTCCTCCCAAGAGTGGCTGGAATATGATGCTGTGGCTATGTTGAAAACTTAGTCACATAGAGAGAGAATATGAGTAAAAGCTCTGCTTAGTGTTTATTGCAATAGCCTACCTCTACTTGATAAAATCAGAAAAATGCAGAGCTAAAAAACAATCCTAAAGGATAAATTGAGATTCTTACTGTGATCTACACTGGTATTTCTTAACTAAAAGCAAAGCAATCAGTATATAAATATCATATATCTGAAACCACAGGTATTTCCCCTCTCTCTGCTTCAGGGACCTAACTGAATCATCCACTATTCTATGCCTTTAATTCTGTAACAATCTGGGCCAGTCAGGCAACATACTATTTAGGTCAGATGTGCAAGTACTGCGTTGTTAGTTACCTGGTGTATGTAGAACATCAGTCATTTTACAAAATAATTTTCAGGGATTTTGACATTTGCAATAGAGAAGATCCACAAGTCTTTGATTTGATAAGTTGCTTCCTGCTGCCTCCTTCCTGTCAGAGGTACTGAGCTTGAAAATGAGATCAAACTTCCAGAAAGAAATATGCTTTATATAAATGTTCCTACTCATATTATTTCATAGTCGCCTATGACAACCTTAGCGTCAAAGATTTATTCTGGGTAGTTAAGTTATACAACAAAATATCTGATGTAAATTTTGGCAAGAAATTCACTAACTGGATAACTCGCCAGGAACAGGTATCCATATGGGATAAACAGAAGTCATGAGAATAGGTAAGAGCATGCTCAACGGGGGCTGCATCTCTGAATTAGTTTCCTAATTTGCCCAAACAAAATATCATTAAGTTCATCAGCACCTCAATCAAAATATCATTAAGTTCATCAGCACCTCAATCTATCTTTTTAGTAAGATGTGCTTCATAAACAAGCCAATTTTCTCATTAAAAAAATAGCTAGTTTGGCTCTTACAATTCATTAGAAAAAAGGATTCTGAAACTTGAAGAGCTATTTGGAGAATCTGAATAATGAAAACAAATAAACAATAACAAAAAACATCTGGCTTTAAAAGATCAAGTTCTGTTTCATGTAACTTCCAGAGAGGGATATCTACTTTTAAATATAAAATCCTTTACATAACTTCACTCAAGTTTTAGTTGACAAAATACTATAAGCATATTCATGATTTTGCATGTTAGTTCTAAAAGACTGTTTTACCTTTAAGGTTAAGTGTGTTAATCCTGAAAAAGGTGATACTTTGTAAATGAAGTCAAGTTTTTGGCTGTTAAAAAAAAAAAAAAAGCAACATGGTTTCTCGAAGTATCATTCCATTTGCTTCTATGAGTAAGCCATTTTCTGAATTTAATATTGAGAAAAAGGAAGCTAATCAGGGCATTTTCTGTAGTGATATATGATACAACATTCTTTGCCTCTATAAAATGGATTATTCCCAAAATTTTATACTAGATTCTCCTGTTTATTAAGTGAAGTTCAAAACCTCTAAAGGATTATTTGACTTTCATTAGTTCATACTTTTGTTAAAATACATTTCAACTTGCTCCTGTAATTAAGATTAGCATCTTATTTCTAACTCTTGACTCTCAGAAAGTTAAGATTACAATATAATTTAGATAAAAATGATTAGAGGGTAAGAATATTCACAATATGTGAATGACAGAAAATGTGTCTAACAGCCCACATTATTGTGTAGTCCTAAAACTTGTTCTTCCAAAGATTTTGCCTAATATAAGTAAACGTCTGACACTCTGAGTTAACATTTAAAAATATGCTTTAGTTTCATAATCACTGCAGTGCAGAAGTTATTAAAGCTACAGCAGTTCAGCATGAGAGAAGCCAGGAAATTTTCTGCATTATTTGGCTTCCTTATAACACATGATAATTTCTATGAAATTCTTATTTTCTTAATTTCAGATCACACATAGAATCCTCATAAGCAGAAGAAGTATAACATATGGTTTATAGAGAAGACTGTATTACGCCTAGCAGGATCTACAAGGAAAATTCCATAAAAACAAGTAGAAAGCGTTTGATTAATGGATGTATTTTAATTAATATCCACATGGGATTATGAAAGAGTTGAATTAGTAGGATTGATAGCAGGATATTATTACTATTAGAACAAAGAAAAAGAAATTTATGCCAGTGGATATTACCCTAGGTGCAGATTTGGTTTAGCATCGGCAGAATTCAGTTTATATTTAATGAGCACCTATCAAGTGCCAGAGCCTAGTTGGCACTTTTATATTTCATATTACAAATATATTTTTATATTTATATTTTCATGTAAGCAACATTGTGAGGTAGATAGTATATGGAAGGTTGGAGAAATTTAATACTACTTTCAGGATATTTTAGCTAATAAGTGATAGAATTGGGATTCACAGCACGTTCTCCCAGAGCACGTGCGACATTCATCTACTTTACCTTATTTTCTCAAATATATTCAATTTGGTAACAGTTGAATAAAATGGAAAAGAATAGATTTCTTCATGTAGCAGGTAATAGTTTGACTAATAAAAACTCCCTCTAAGCAGACTTTCACAGCTACTACAATCAATAATGATAGCTAGAACAAAATTATTGTATTGCAAGACTAAAATTTATCATAGTTATCCTTCTCAGAGTTGAGGAAAAGAAATAAGATAGCTCATTTTTATAATATTTTAAAAGCAATCTTCTCATTGGTTTTGAATAATGCTGACCAGAACTTCCCAAGGTTAAGGTTGTCACTACCTCGTTAGGCCTAGAAGGTTTAAGAGTGAAATTAATGATATGTATGACTTTGGGTTTCCCAGCACACATGTGTCAAGAGGAGGTGGGTATGTAGTTGAATCTTGCAGTTGTGTTGGTAAATCAGCCTCTCTGGGCTTCTCAGCCAAGTGTAACTATCATCTGCTTGCACCAAAGTTGTGCAAGCTGTACTGGGTAGAGAGAATTCTGTCATCTCTTTTGGATGAGCATAGTGTAGCTTCTGAATGGACTCTTTGTTCCAAAATCCCTAGGACACAATAGATATTCATCAACACTGGCTTGTTTTCCTTAGCGTGTCAAAAACAATTGAGATAAACAATGTCTAGAATCTGATCTTTACTTCTAACACACAAATGATTTTGAGCTTTCCCTAAAAGGAAGGATATATTGATATCATAGTAGGCACTCAAAATAAATGCTTATTATTGAGTGCTCAATTGATTCATTACCTATGTCCTGAACAGTTGTATACACATCAAGATGGTATCTAATATTCCTGACCCATATACCACCAAGTCCTTGCAATTTGTAACTACTAAAATTTTTCTTTAAATTATTCCCCTGTTATCACTTTAATGCCTGCCACCTTTAAGCTACCATCTTCTGTAGACAATACCAAAAAAATCCCATAACTGGTCTACCTGTTCCATTCTGACCCCTCAACCCCATCATTCTCCACTTTCCAGTGAGGGTCTTTAAAAAAAAAAAATTATGGATGCTCTTATTTCTGCTTTAAGTACTCAAATGATTTTCTATTCTTCTTGGATGAGGACAACCCTCAACATAATATAGTGCTGCTCACTGTTCTCAAGGTCCCAGGCACATTGACCTTTCAGTTGCTCATAGGTGCCATTGTCTCTCCTTTCACATTATCTGTGCTCAGTCTACTGAATACAGCTTGATTTCTTTCTCTCTTCACTTAGTTAACTCTACTCATCCTCTAGCTGTCATTTTTCCCATGAAAACCTGATGCCTCTGATATCAGACTCCTTATTTTTATGTTCCCATAACATTATTTCTTAATTTTAGCATGTATCGTAAGTTCAATTTAATATTTCTGCGAGACATGCGATTAATCTGTCTCCCTCAAAGATGATGAGCTCCACGTGGGCAGTCTTAAATGGCTTACCATTGCTCTCAGCCTAAAACCTTTCAAACTTCTTAACAATGTATCTGAAGCCTTCTGATCTGCCCCCAAGACTATGTCTTCAATCTCATCTCCAAGAAACTATAATTCAGTTGAATTTAATATTTATAGATTCTCTTTTGACCCATGTTTTTCTTCAGAATCCATTGGCTTGCCACAGTGAGTGTAAAACTACGTAAATTGGTAGTCACTATTTCTACTTCTTCAAGTCCAGTTTTCTCAGTTACCTCCAAACAGCTTGTCTCCTTACTCCACAGCAACTTCCAATGGCTTACAAGATGCTAAACACACTGATCACATCAATTTTTGCAATCAAGATTCTAAATCCCTGATAACATCAATTTTCTCATCTAACTTGCCCTCTGGCAGCATCAGAACAGTTCACCACTGCCTTGTTCTGGGAACACTTTCTTCTCTTCATTTGCATGATGCCACTTTCTCTTGGCTTGCTCCTTACCTCATTGGCCACTATTTACTGTTTCTTTGGATTGTACCTTCTAGGTGTGTCTATGAGTAGAATTACCTCAGGGCTCAGCCTGAGATTCTCTATTCTCATGTATATCCTAAGAGCTCTAGTGAAATGGTCTCTGCTACTAGATAGTAGTTTTAAATATATTTCGAATTTCTAGTAAAAGGTCATTGAGGATTTGCAAAAAGTTTCATATTAATTTCTAAAGATATATAAATAAATCTAAAGATACATTTCTTTATACTGGCCTCAAATTTGGGGCAGTTTTTTTTTTTTTTTTTTTTTTTTTTAGTGTGCTGTTTAATTCATCAGGGGAAAAAAAACTACAAGGGAAATAAGAAGCTATAGCAAAAAAAAAAAATATATATATATATATATATATATATATCTAAATCTAAATGGAGAAGTTCATTTTAAAAACCCATGCTACATTTGATGGCTCTCATTGGTATTTGGGGTTGGCTACGCTGAGGGAGAAAGGCATAGATACAGAAAAGTAATTACTATTTGAACATGTTTGGAAAAATTACTAAAGAAGTTTGTGTTTTATATGAAGTTAATAGCTTCAGAAATTTCTCTCTAAAAGTTAAGTACTAAGGAGATGTACTACAGGCAATATCATGAAAATATTTGGTTACATGAGAAAAATATTTGAGCCAATGACTGACATAACAAGACTCTCATAAATACACAGACCTTAGATATACATAAAACCAAATATTAAAATAATTTATTATCATTAAAATGTATTAATTTCCTCTTGGTGATACAAAGGCAAACACTATAGAAGGATATTAAAACTTTATCACTGAACTATGGTAATATGCCCTGCTCATTATAATCTAATAAATATTTATTGAGAGTTCATTGTGTCCAAGGCCTTTATTTTTTCATTCTTTCTTCCATATTTTTCTTATTCAACAGTCATTATTTTAAGGCATTATTATAGATTCTAGTGATAAAGAAATGACCAGGACATGGTTTTCTTGCAGTAAGTGTACAGAGGTTAAAAGGATATCATTCTTATTTTCAAGCAGGAGTAATGAAAATATTAAAAGATAATTTGTAATTCCAGTAATGAGGTGTTTTCAAAGAATGTGATTTTTGAACTTAAAAAAAACATGAAATAGGAGAGTTTGTCTTTCCATTTGTAGCAAAATAAAAAGCACAATAAAATTTGGTTAAGACATTTGCAATTATTTTTGGGATATACAGTTTATAAGATAGGAAGTTTGTGTGGTTGCAACTAACATGTTTTCTTAACTATAATACCATTCATTATAAGATTCACCATAAATATGAGTAGCTTTTTGGGAAAAAATATTATTATATAAGATGTGCAAATAAATTGAATTATATCTCAATTACAGAAACATTAAACTGTGAAAGGAAAGTGCCTATTATGCTTTATAGAGGAATTATAATAGATAGTAAATCAATTTACTAGCTAATGGTGGTTTCTAGCCTTGTTTGACTTATTGATTGGTTTCATGTTTTCTGATAAGTCATTTAAAAAACACATCTTGCAATTAATTTCAGAACAATATTGGCAGGAAAATGTTTTTTATTCTGTAAAAATTGAATTGGTCCCATCTACATTTTCCAGTGCCATTTGATTCAGAGTACATTTTTCTTTTTAAAATTATCTAAGAATGCTTTGCTTCCATAATTATACAGCATTTTTCTAACCTCAGGAAAGGAATATTGAAGATGGATTCTCTAAGTCTACAGTCCATTGAGTACTTTGTAAATGTTTAAAAATCCCAAGCACATGATCATTAATAAGTTAAACACTATACCTGGCTTATTTTCTATAAGTTCTGTACAACAGAACCATTAGCTACAGACTGACAGATCCGCAGCACCTACCACAGAGCCCAACATAACAAAAAGTGCTTAGTAAAAGTTTCTGGGAAGAATAGATGTATGTACCAAAATATACTAAGCTAAAGTAAACGAAGACATTTTTACATGTATTAAGATGTTAAGTAACCCCTTCCCAGTGCATTCCCTAAATAATCATCATCGTGTCATACATTGTATGGTATTTTTCTTTAAAAAGCATTAAGCAGGTCTAGTTACTAAGAGAATAGAAAGAGTACTTCGGGGTGATTCTTAGGCCTCTGTCCATGGTATCGGGGGAAACCAAGGAAGTCCATTCTCCTGTAGACTTTATTGACTGATTGCTGCCAGAAATATTAGAGACCATGATGCCATTTATACTCCATTTTCTAATCTTCGAATGCAAAGTTTTAAAATAGTAAAGAAAGATCTTTGAGGACAGGAATTGTTTTTTGTTTGTTGTTGGTTTTCTGCTTGGCATTCTGGACTCCGTGCCTAGCATAGTACTAAACTTGAACTTGCTATGTGTGCTCAGTTAATACCTGTTGGATGAATGAATCAAAAATGGCATTGCTAAGTAAAGGAAACTATTGGAATTAAGATCATGAGGTCGCCCTTTCCTCAGCTGCCTCCACGTTGCTTGGTCCTTCTAAGGAAGTGAAGGCCGCGTTGGGGTGAGGCCCTCACTTTCTCTGGTGACCCAGCAGTGCCAGCCTCACACTGGCTGGCGCCATGGCCTCCATTTGAGCTCGCTTATATCTACTCGGCCCTCATTCTGCATGACGATGATGAGGTGACCGTCACGGAAGATAAGATCCATGCCCTCATTAAAGCAGCCGGTATAAATGTTGAACCTTTATGTCCTGGCTTGTTTGCAAAGACCCTGGCCAATGTCAACATTGGGAGCCTCATCTGCAATGTAGGGGCTTGTGGACCTGCTACAGCAGCTGGTGCTGCACCAGCAGGAGGTCCTCCGCTACCGCTTCCACTCCTCCACTACCGCTGCTCCAGCTGAGGAGAAGAAAGTGGAAGCAAAGAAAGAAGAATCTGAGGAGTCTGATGATGACATGGGCTTTGGTCATTGTGACTAAACCTCTTTTCTAATGTGTTCAATAAAAACTGAACTTTAAAAAAAAAGATCATGAGGTCAACATTAACTAGCTAACTGAAATAGTATATATGTGCATGGGATATCCAATTTGAGCATGCTTTTTTACTATCAAAATTAATACTTAGCAGCATCATAGTTAATCTGCAAATGCTCAGACCTCCTCTTTGCTAGAATTACATAGCCTAGGTGATACTCAAAATAGATATAATTTTTACTAAGTGCTTTTTATCATCAAAGCAACTAGTGAGTCCATGTAACCCACAAACCTTATACATCTTCATGGATGAGTAAGTCTGGATATTGCAGTCAGACTTTTGATGTCACCAAGGATCTTTCTTTAGGATTATTTAAAACCAAATTATCAAAATGAAGATTGTCAAGCTTTCTGTTTTCTGTTTTCCTTTTGCTGGTGGGTTATTTTGCTCACCTTTTCCTCTTTGTTTGTTTTGGGAATTAGAGTGTTCCAAAGAGCCCATATCATGTTAAGAACTATCTCTAGATATTAAGTTTACATTGCAAACAAGCAAAAATTCCCAGTCTATTAGAGATCTTCTCCTAGGATACAAGGAAAAGCAAAGTTCAGCTAAACTGCACAATTAATTCACAATCATTTCTGAATAGAGAGAAAAGGTTGCGTTAAGTTGTTGTGTTCTCCTCCTAGGGATTTAAGGTCAGTTTCAAGAAGCAAAATTACTATTCTTTCAAAGTTGTCTCTCCTGATTTGTATTCCTGTAATTATCTCCTCGGGACCTTTTTCTTTTTAACTTGTAAACATAGCTTAATAAATCAATTCAAGGATTAGCTGCATGCAAATATACTATTCTGATGGCTCGTTGGACAGGTAAAGGAATAAAGTAGAACAGTTTTCTTCCTGACCAATGATTTTCACCAATGTGTCGATTATTTTTGTTTTACACAAAGGAATCTGAGACTTTTTTTTTTTTCTGGGGGAAAAAAAGTGATTTTTTAATTGTTGCTTTTTGCTTTAAATTCACTCTCCCCTTCTCTTTTAATATGAAGATTAAAATGTTATCTTTAAGCAGTGGACAAATTCTGGAGATCAACAGAACAAATAGTTTGTAAAGAAATAAAGCCTTAAAATGTAATTATTATCATGACAGCTGACTTTCCAGCTATTGAAATGAGAAGATTTTATGTTAAAATAAGAAGCATAAGTAACTAGATACACTCTGCTCAACAACCTATACAATATTTGACTATACTACTAACTTTTATTTCTAAAAAGAGCTTAATGCCACTTTATTAACCTGTTTTTCACTTTCAAATTAAGGAATACAGGATAGTTATTCCAAATGTTCTTTGCATAGTTTACATTTTAGTTTTGAGATGCTTTCCTGAGAGAAGTAATATAGTCATCTGGTCAAATTTGTGAGCTCTGAAGCCAGATGCCAGATCTAAATCCTAGCTATCCACTTACTAGGTTAGCTTGTGTCAGTACTTCAGTTTCCCCTTCCATCAAATAGGGATCATAATAGCATAATCCTCATAGGGCTACTGTGAAGACTACATGAGTTAACATAGGTAAAGCAAATGGAACAGTGCCTGGCATGCAGTAAAAATTCAATAAAGGTTGTTGTTATTCACAATATCTTCTCATTCTTTTAAAAATACTGTAGAGGATGTGTGCTAATAGCATTTATTTTGAGAAATAGTGCCACAAACTACATTTAATGGAATACCTTGGGGGTGTCATTTACTGGCACTAGTAGGATCAGTATTAACAAATAGGATTCAAGAATCCTCTTCTATGAAAATGTCTGAAATGTGCTTATATTAGAATTCAGAAAGGACAAAATCTGCCTCAAAGTTGACTTTCTTTGGGCATTTACTCAACTGTTTTTATGGTTATGTTTATTTCCTATTACTCATGCCACATGGCTTAAGGTGAACAGATAAAATGTTTTCAAAATGAAGACAGGTTGAGGAATAACAAAACCCAGTTCTAGCATTAATAACCTTGCTATTGAACAGTAATTAAAATTTAAATTTATAAATAAGGCCCAATTACTTTTTTTTTAGTGTAACAGGGTACTGATTCTGTTGGGATGCTGAATTTTGTCTTTAAGTTTACTTATAAAAATTATATGGCTAAAAGGAATCTGAAACACAATACCCTAATTTTAAAGATGAGGAAAATTCACTCCAGAGTGATTTAATTAAACCCTGCTCAATTTACCCTATAAATAGCTATTGATTTTCTGTATGCAGTACTTACTCTGCTGGGTAATATGTAACTGTAAATGAACAGGCATGGCTTCTGTCTTTTTAGCCCTTACAGACTACAGTGGAGAGACAGACAATTATAATAAAGTGTGATGAAGGAAAATATAAAGAGTTAGGGGAGTACATAGCAAGAAGAACTAACCTACTATAGAAGGTTAGAAGTAGTATAAAATTTAAACTGAGCTCTGAAGGGGTTGGAGTGGACCAGTGTACTGGGAAGTTTCATAGCCTAAGGGAAGGCCTGGGGGAGTGAGAGGGAAAGATAGAACAAGCAGTGTGAGGGCAAAGGGATGAGACATGAATCTCGACACACATGCAGATCACTGGTGGCCAGGTAAACCATGTTTCAGTTATACCAAGAGCAATGAAAAAAATCTTTGGAGAGTTTTAAGCAAGGATGACATGCTTAGATTTGTATTTCTTAAAGATGATTTTGGCTATAGCCAAGTGGATGAACTTAGAGGTGGGTGTAAGACAAGGTCAAAGAGGCTAGTAGGTGGCTCTTACAGAGCCCTGGAGAGAGGCTATGTTGGCTTAACCTCCTGTCTACAGATAAATGCAATCAAATCATAGCCACATAGAAAATACTGATTTGATTTGTAAGTCTTATTTTGAAAGCCTTAGAATTTTGATTGGTACATTTTCCTGTGACCCAGATTCCTGAAATATAGCTTAAAAGAAAGACAACTCCCACCTATTCCTTTATTAAACTAAGGATTTTATGCAGCATGCCCTTTTCTACTGTAGAAAGAAAGTGATTAGCTTAATTGTTTAGTCTGGTATTTTTTTGTCCAGAAGCTAATTCCTACCTGCTAGGTACTATTCATCTTTATGTCTGTTAGATTCATTCCATGTTTCCTATTCCCATTGCCACTGCCCTAGTTTAGGCCATCATTACCTCTCACCTGGACTCTTGCCATAACCTGCCAACTCATCTCTGTGCCTCCCAAACCTTTATTTCCTCCTATTTATCTTCACATTGTGCTTTCAGATTCCCCTGCTCAAATGCCTTCAGAGATTTTCCTCTGCCTACAGGAGAAATGTTAGCCGTAAGTTTATCTGCTCTGAAAGCTTTATCTTCTGCCCTGATCCCCATACACTCTAGTCTTAAACTAAGCCAGGTTACACGATGCTCCCCAGTTAAATCCCACACTCTCTGTGCTTTTGCATAGGTCTAGAATGGAATCCTCCAATTCCTGAAGTCTTAACAATTTTTTTAGAGCCCAGAAGAAGTAAATTTTTCATGATACCTTCTACAGTTATGTCAAACAGAAGTATTATTATCCACTTAGGGGTCTCACAGCCAAGCTCCTGAATTTTCCTGTTATTGTAGATACACATGCACGTATCTCATTTCTCCTGTAAGATTTTGCATTCTAAGGAAAGGCACAGTGTCTTATTTATTTCTTTGTCCTCCTCAGTACCTTGCCTAGTGCCTTGAAAGTAGCAGGTGATCATTAAGGATTTATATCATTAAATTGAAGTCACTTTTTAAAGCTGAATTTTTAAATTTTTATATAAAGTATTCTGTTTGAGATCCAAAATGCCTTCAGAAAAATTATACGATTTATGGATTAAAATTAAGATTATAACAATTCTTTTAAAGTGTAACATGTGAAGGGAAGATACTAACATTATAATATTTTATGTTTCCCAATTAAATATGTGTTAAATGTTATATGCATTATTATAGACTCTGCTAAAAATGACAGACAAGATCTTTATCCTTTTGGAGCTAATTCTAGTCAGGGAAACAGGTAAATGTTTTAGCCACATCTTACATTATTTTGTAGACATTGATTTCTATCTTTATACAGGGAACCCCCTATAAAAATGTTTTTCTTGCTTATAAAATAATTTTTGAAACTTAGGCTGTATTATTACACTCATACATTCAACAAATAACTATTAGTATATTAGAACCTAAGTACTTTGCTAAATCCTGGTATTAGTCAAGCAGAAAACAACAGGTATCTAAGCAAGTGAGTGTATTATATTTCATATGTCCTGTAGTCCAAATATGTTCACAAAATTGGAAATAGTTACATAGTGTCACAAGTCAGGGCAAGGTGGCTGTAATCCCAGAACTTTGGGAGGCTGAGGCTGGTGGGTCACTTGAAACCAGCAGTTTGAGACCAGTCTGGCCAACGTGGTAAAACCCCACGTCTACTAAAAATACAAAAATTAGTCAGGCATGGTGATGCGTGCCTGTAATCCCAATTATTTAGCAGGCTTAGGCATGAGAATTGCTTGAACCTGGGAGGCAGAGGTTGCAGCAGCGAGCTGAGATTGTACCACTGCACTACAGCCTGGGTAACAGGGTGAGACTGTGTCTCAAAAAATAAACAAAAACAAAAACCCATAGCATCATAAAATGGGCTGGGTGTTACTCCAGGCTAGGAAATCATAAAGAATGAGAGAAGGACCAGCTAACTGCTTTGATGCTTTGGCAGTTGAGCAGTAAAGAAGAGAGATTGCTGCATTGGACTGGTCCACATGCCTAGAATTTTTTCCTGCAATATTATGTCATTGTTTCCTTTGGCCTGAAGGTCAGTCATTACTGAAAGAAATCAAACCACGTGAAAGGCCTGGAAGGGAAACAGGACCCTAAAAGTAAGAGTGTGTTGAAGTGGGTTGCTGAAGAGAAGGAACTGAAGTGGTGTGGTCAGACAAAAGAAAATTTGTGTCAAGGGGAACTGAGGTGAGAGACCCTCAGCAATAGTGAGAGAAGTCAACACACACATAGACACACATACAAAGAGAGTTAGCCTTAAAAATCTTGGAGTCTAGTGTGAAGTTGGTCAGGTAAGAACTTTTTTCCTGTGACCATCCTGTTTTGCCTATCTTCCACCCCTAACTTTGGAGGATTCAGAACTTGAGTTAGCAAGAGCCAAAAGAAGGGTGGATGAAACCTACAGGACAGTTGAGCTTTCTTTTTCAGCTTCTTACCTGAAAGAGGCTCCTGCTGGGGATAAAGATTCAACTTTAGCGTTCAAAATTTCAATTATTATATTGGTCTAGGCATACTAATTTTTGAATCGAGATGTTCGCAAGTTAAGGTTTATTGTTTTATTACACAAATGTACTATATTTTACTGAATACCTTTTAAAGAGCAGTGAGAAATAAAAATAAATTTGCTCTTTAATTTTATTCCACAAGTTACTATTCTACCTACCTGTTACTTATGCCAAAGCAATATTTTACTAATCGCCTACATACAGAACCACATGGATGTTTTGAATAAAAATTTCTTTGGTAGAACAGATTTAAAAAATCATTAGTTTGGACTTAGATTAAGCAGGACTTTAAAGTTGGACTTAAATATAGGTTTGTAGAAAGGAAGAAAACACATTCTAAATAAAGTCATAACACAAAGATACTCAGGTATATATTTGGTGCAAATAGAAAGGGCTGGGAAGGCTAGATGTTCATGTTGAGAATGATAGATTCAAAAGATACAGCAGGGACCTGATTGTAAAAGGCCTTAATGGTCAAGTGGGGAAGTATATTTAAGTGATATTTATATTTAATGCTTTTAACACCCGGGAATGGACTGGAAAAGTCAGTTATTTGTCAAGTTTAACCTGGTAGTGATACTTCCTTTTCCAGCTTCTCTCACTTTTGTACATCATTCAGTTTTCTTCATACCTTATTTGTTCTCTTGTTTATTGTCTATTTAGCGTAAGCTAAAAATATTCTTCTACATCGTTGTTGTTTTTGCTGTAATATCTCTAGAACAGTGATTGAACACACAGTCATCAGATGTTTGTTTATCAGAACGCATTACATTTCTGATGAGTAAGTAGTTGTATAAGGAGAGAATAAAGGAGATAAACTGTTAAAGATTGAGAGGACGGTGCTGATAACCTGGGCTAAGGTTTTGGCAGTGGTAGGAGAGAAAAGAAATTGCCATACCATTTAAGTTAAGAAGGAATCAACAGAGGACTAAACAGAAGAAAAACGTCATGGGCAATTCCACAGTTTTGAATGATTTTGCAGAGAAATAACGATGTCCCTCTTAGAATAAGGAAATAAGGAAAGCGCTGGTTATGGGGGCAGTGAGCTTCTGGCTTTAGATATGTAGAGACTGCTGCGTGAGTGGGAGAGTCCAGTAGAAGTGACATCATCAGGTAGAAGTTCTGTAACCATCACAGCAGTCAAGAAAGCCAGGATCTGCTGAGACACAGTGTCACTTTCAACAGTTTAACAGTTGTATGTCTGAGATGCCTGAGTTTTAAAAAATTCAAATGATTAAAATGTTTGGAAGAGGGGGTGTGTTTTGTTTTTTATTGCTTTTCTCTTCATGAAGTCAGCTAAGTGTGGCATTCCAGTGAAGGCAAAGACGGAGCACAGAACCCCTAGGAGGTAAAGTTGGTGGCCCAGGCTGAGGCTCCCCCTCCCTGCTGCTAGTCCCTCACTTCCTCTTCAGCATTTTTCTCATGTGGCACTGAGTGCTGCTTAGGAAACTATCTTTGGCAGTATTACTGAGGATTGCCAGCTTGAGCTAAGCAACCGTTCACTTGAACGAAGTAGACACTGAGAGAAAAATGTGTAAGTTGCCAAATGAGGTCCTTCCTCTGCCCTCACTCTGCAGATCCAGAGGGCAGTGGGAAGAGTTGTGAGGAAAGTTTTCCCACATCCCCTAGCTCACAGGGGCATAGTATAAAGACAATTTGAGTTTTAAGAGTGCCGTTATCTAAAGGAAAATATCTAAGAAATAATTTTTTCATTAATCATACTTTTCAAACATTAGTAACTTCTATGTCTAATATATTAATATCTTAATGATAAAATACAAGATAAAAGATTAAAAATGAGAAGGTTTCCTAATAAGAATATCCAAAAGATGTATATTATTATATGTATTTGTATATCTTATGGGAACTTACTCTAGGTAATAAAGATTTCCTTTACAATGAAGATAACCATGAGATTTCTAGAAAATTATTCATGCAACTCATAGAAACTGTGCTTTATTAGTTGAGCTTAATTAGTACTCAGGCTTGTAGAATTTACTTTAGATGACTGGTTAATCCAATGAGAATGAACTTGCTATGGAGAGTAATTTTGTACAAGAAATTCACTGGATATTCTGTGGATGACTGTCATTCTATGTGTAATTGTTATTGACCGAACATTTGTGTTGCTCCAAAATTCATGTGCAGAAGCCCTAGCTCCCAATATGATTGTATTTAGTAACAGGGTCTTTGGGAGATGACCAGGTTTACAAAAGGCCATCAGAGTTTGGCCCTCATGATGGAATTCATGTATTTGTAAGAGGCGGAGGAGAGCCCAGAACACTTTCTGTTCCTTCCAGCTATGGGAGCACAGAGCAAAAAAAAAAGGCCAGGGAAGAGGACTTTCACCAGGAACTGAATCTGCTGCATCTGAATCTTGGACTTTGCAACACCTGAAAGAGTAAAAAATAAGTGTTTGTTGCTAAAACTACCCAGTGTATGGTATTTTGATATATCTAAGCAGACTAAGCAATGTTTTTCACATCCCAAGAATAATCAGAAGTTTATTTAATATGTGGATTCCTAAACTTCAGTCTATACGGTATTTGTTTCAATTAGCCTGGGATGCATGTGTCCCAGCATTCTTCATTTTAAGTAAACTTCAAAGTGCCTCTAATGTAAGCTCTCTGGGCAGTAAGACATTATTTACAGCAGAAGTAAGTAGATGATTTTGTTGTTCAATACCTGGGAGAGTGTGAAGGAAAGGGAGAGGTTAACCATTCTTCGTTTTTCAATTTTCTTACCCTTTCTTACTTCAAATGTTCCAGGCTTTTCCATTTGAGAAGTGGACCTAAAACTGTATGCTTCCTTCCTGTCTTGTTATATCACATAACAAACACAAATTCAGGACCTCAGAAGAAAAAAAAGTAGAGTGTGAGCACTCTACCACCTCACTCTTTTTCCTACCAGAGCTTTATTAGTTCAACAACTGCAGAGAAGGTTTGTTTCCTTTCAAATTACTGCATTATGAGTGTCTAGGAAATCATAGCCAAGGAAGGACTTGTCTTAGACAAAGTCATGAAGTAGGTAAAAATTCAATAAATTAACTGTTCATGCTGCCTACTCCCTACCAAACTGGTAAAGTTAGCTTTTCTGAAAAATGAGACTATAAATTCAGAATGTGTTGGAGGATTAGTACACTATGTGGTTCTAGAAATACATATTCTTTAGTACTGCTTTGATGAAATACTTCAGTTTAAAATTTGGAAATGTAATGAACCAAGAAAGGTAATGAAAAAGATATTTTGGGGGTTGGGAAAAGTGGGACTTCTGGTATTTTTCAAAACATTTTTTCCCAAGGGGGAGGCCTTGAACAAAATCTATGGACGAGATGTGTTAGACATCTAAGTTCATATCTTGCCTCTTAATCAATTTTGAAGTTTGGTATGGTCTGGCCCCCAGTGTACTAGTGACCAGTATACGTGGATTCCACAGAAATCACTGGGATTAATGTATCAGCATGTAGAGGGTCTCTGCTTTTTCAGGAAAAACAAGATGTTCCAAAATAAAATTAATTATACTCCCTAGATATAATTTTCTCCTTGAGGCAGATATAAATTCCAACTGTGTTTGACCTTGTAGTGCCATCTCTCAGATTGGCATGTATTCTGACATGTTTTGTAAAAGCAGCTTCCATTATGTTGTATTCACTAACAAATGGTTCATTGAAACTGTTAAGCAAAATATTACTAATAATCTATCTGCTATGTATTATTAACAATCAAAAGAAACAACCTCCACCATATGGAGGGGCAGATCTGTGATATCTGTTCCTTTTTTATGTCCATTAATTACTCTAGCACATATCACAAATCAGAGAAGGACCCTCAAGTAAATACTTGTTTCAGCTCTTTGGCTGTGTGAAAAGAAGTATAAGTTCATGTGATTAAGAGAGCAGGTTTCCTGTCTGCGGGGAAAGCACCCAGGTCAGAGAATAATGAGACGTGGGTTTTCCTGGAGCAGCACTACCAACAGAGTCTTTGGAATCTCCAGCAGGTCACTTTGCATCTCCTATTCTTAGTGTGTTTAAAATTCATAATCCCTGATCCTTTTCATTTTCATGCTGTTGTATATATTATGGATAAATGTCCCAATGTGTAAAACACTGAGAGTTTTCTTACATAAAAATGAACCATTACTATTTCAGGAGGGTGAAGAAATTTGAAAGTTTTACTAGACTGCAAAACCTTTTCACCAGCTTGTTTTCCTGGTGGAAAGTAGGTAGGTTGTAAGAGGAAAGAAACATCAGCATTGTAGCCTCAGCAGAAATCCTGTTCACCTCTATCTTGGCTTTTCGTGAGACTATATACTTGCCGCTGTATTAAGTTTTACAGGTGGTAATGGTCTTTGAAATCAGACTCCAAGAAATATATTTTCCTCACATTTTTGGACCTAGTATTTATTTCTCAGCTCGTATCTATAATCTTCGTAGGCTTTTCTATTTTAAATTTTTTCCCTTAGTTCTAGTTAATTAAAAATAATGTTTTAGTTTATTTTCTCCATTTGCATGTCTCTGCACCTCAGAAGGGACAGTATCTGTAGTAGAGAAAGACCTTGAACCTGGGGAAGTCTATTCTGGACTCCCTTTCATTGATTATTGTTTGCCTTCCTTACCAAAGCATGTCCCTCGACTTGGAGCTCAGAAAATACTTGTTGAATGCAATGAAGCCTGGCATGCATAAATAAATAAATAAATTGTGAGGCAATATTTCTTGGTAGTAAAGTAAATAGGCCTTAGAATAAGAAAGTAAGATTTTGAATTCCAGTTATTGCCTTACTAACTACCTGAACATGGGCAAGTTACTTTATCTTGCTGGGCCTCCATCTCCTCTTTGGATAAAATGAGGATCCAGTACCTTCTTCACAAGGTTCTCATATAGCAGAGTTCTTAGCACAGGGCAGTTGGTCGATAATTATCATCTATTATTTTGACATATTATTAGTTTTGTCACCTCATAGCATATAACACTCTCCACAAGGCATCAGAGTATATACACACATTTAAAATCCTATATATGAATACATCCGTTAAATGAAGGAACAGACTTTTTCATTTGGTTGATAATTGTGGTTACATCTCTAAAATTGCAAGTTCGATTTTTTTGCAGCACTTTCAACTTTACACATGTTTGTGAAATTTTGTGTGGGTGTGCACATTTTTTTGTGTTCCCACTGCATGTCCTATATTTTGTTTTGGTCAAAATAGGTACTTAATAAATATTTATTGACTAATTGTTTCCCTGTTAGCTACTTTTTCTTTCTGATGGTAGACCCTTAAGGGAATCTTCTCAAATTTTATACTCTGAATATTCCCATGCTACATAGATAGGTTGTAAGTTTTTTTTTTGGAGTTATGTATCTAGCATCATGGTTTTGAATTTTTTAAATCTGTTTAGATATCTATACTTTTTCAACTTAATTTGCTCAAATGTGTGTGTGTGTGTGTGTGTGTGCCTCTGTGTGTGTAGTGTTTGTACAGTCAATGATAGCGAAGTAAATTCTTATAAAGAATTAAAGATCAGAGTTACTTTGGGCTTTTTGTGGATGTACCTTCTTTATATATGGCTTTATTTTCAAACTGGTGCCTTAATCTATGTTTGCATAGGTTATATCAGAATGTTTTCCGAGTTTATTTCTCTTAAGGTACAGTGTACAATTTCCAGTTCCATAAGAAGATTGCTCAGTTTGATGAGGAAATCTTTATTGTGTGTAGGCACAGGCGTTTTTGGATGCCTCTCTGTTCCAGAGAGAAGCTATAGGTATATTAACGGCCTACATTTTCTATACCAAGGAAATTGATTTTTCCTTTGTTTCTAAAGAAAATCATTTTGAGGGTACTCACTGCTATGTGATGAATGGCACTATAAAAATACTTTGGGACCTCTGGAGGGAGAGTACTTGTTTAAAAATTATTTATTCCATGCAGTCTAATTTCATTTGTTTAAAAATACATTCACTTTTGGAAAGACATCTCCTTATTCCTTAACCTAATCCCCATGAATGTTTCCTTATACCATCGAATGCTCAACAGGCAGTAAATAGGACAGCACTAAGTGGTGTTTTTAGATGCTGATTCACCTCCCTTTTAGTCTTATATTTTTTTGACTTGCTAAGTGTAACCTAGGAACTTATTTCCTGATTTATATCATTTACTCCTCTACTGTCTAGCAGAACTTATATTTCAATGCCTGGAACTTAGAGAAACAATTGAGTGGGATGGTGAGTCTACCAAGATATTTGCTTAAGAATCTTAAAGAAGCCTACACACGGATGTCTTGGAACCAGATTTTAAGTGAACAAAGTGAAAACCTGTTTTTTTATGTGTTTTTTTTCAGGATTTTCTATTTTTAAAGTAACCTTCACATATGGTACCTCCATATATATCGAAATACATTCCACATTGATATATGCATGATGTAAGCTTACTTTTCATAATGCAGCACAGTGAATAATTGAGACTTAATTCTACTGGGTTTTCAGATTGTTTCGGTATAAAGGGGCTACTGCCAATTCTAACAGAATTACTATGTTGTGTTAACATACACATCTAAACCATATACACTATTACATTCCTAGCACATTCTATTAGTTATGGAAATCACTTTCATTTCAATAGTGGAATTTACATGACAACAGCTTCTGGAGCTCAGTGAAGCATCGGACCAGCATGTCACAGAATTCCCTTGTAGTGTGGGCGTTGACAGGGTTCTGTTGCAAACAAATTTGCAATGAAAATGTCTCATAATGTGCATCCACATAGGGTATTACTCAGAAGGTATCACTTGAATATTCACATAGGTCATTAATGTCAGAGAAGGTAATTTCTACATTCTTACATCAGTACAATAAATTATTGGGAACATACAGTTTCACACATATATAAATGGTATAAAAAATCTGTCTTAAACATTTAGCAAAGATGTCTGGATACAGAATTGCCATCTTTGTGTTCTCTCCTGTAACTTGTGTGAAGCTTTTGTATTTATAAGTCTTATAGAAATGTTGGCTGAAGAATCTGAATCAGATAAGAGGATGAACTAGTCCAGAGGGGTTATAATAGGAATTAAGTAACAAGATAAAATAGAGTCAGGGAAAAATTAAGGTGAATATCACAATAAAGTTCTTAATAGGAAGAATTATTAGACTGTGAAATAGTATTTCAAAGACTCTGGAAGAAGTCATTACATGATCCATTTAAAGTCAGACTGGACTGAAATACTCTAAAAAGAGTAGGCTATGGGGACCAAGCCTACAGTAGAAGTAGAAAGAGGGGTATGAGCTAATAGTTTCTGCCATCTCAGTGATTGCTATGATGATACTCATTTTATGTGTTCAGACTTGGTAGATAATCTTCTATCATTTTATGCTCCTTTTTGGGAGCAATTTCAACAAATTCATCTAATGTAGTATTGGATGCATTTATGTAGAATCTCAAAAGAGGCAAGAATTCACAATAAACTCAGTTTAAAATAGCAAATTGAGACGACTGTGAGTAAACACATACTCCTTTTTTGAGAATTACTCCTGGAGAAACAAGTCTCACGCTGGAACTTTGGCCACATTCCAATGTGTGTAAATGAATCCTGCCCTCCTTGTTTCACAGTAGTGATTAGGTATTAATTTTCATTTCTTTTGTTTAGTGGAATATTGGAATGATGTTTAGTGCAGGAAAACAAGTGGAAAATTCACCCCCAAGGCAATGTACTGCATTTTGCCAGGAGGTAGCTAGTATCCTGGAAAAAGATTATGCTTCATTTTGTGACTGATCACTATTAGAAGAATGGATAAGAAAGACAACAGTTTTATTTGGAAAAAAAGATAGTTTGACACGAAATAAAAATGAGGACAATGTACCCAGGAAAGCTGTAAAATGTTACTGCTGAGAATCTTTCAAAATAAGACCCATCTCTTCCATTGTGTGATTCCAGCTTATCACCTGTCATAAAGCAGAGAAGTGAAGCAGGTGACCTTTTGACAATTACCCCAGTTCTTTTCTTCAATACAAATATTAATTTCCACTTAAAGATAACAATAATTTTTTTTATATTTGTGTTTGTTGAACTTACCAATTTTAATTGTAGTGACATAAAATCAAAGATGAGCTCATCATTTGATATGTGTAATTGTGGGATAAATCATCTGATTTATACTCACTTCTTTTCATATGTATACCACAATTTTTTAAAAAGCCCATTATACAAAATAGAGTAGGTCACAGAGTATATTTTAAGTATTTATAATATTTTTGTTTGTGTGGTTTTCCACACATTTTCTCGTTACTGATTGTATATTCCTGAAGTTTGAAAAATACCATTCAATTTAAATAAATAGAAAGGTGCCCATTTCCTTCAAGTTCTGAAGTGTGGCCTATTCATTGTGCTGGCATAATTTGCTATAATTTAGGTTTCACACTTCATTGGTAATGGCCTAATTCATAAAACTACAGTTTTATATCTAGATATATAGTATCTAGGGGCAGGAGGGGGTTTCAATGCTAAAAGATATAGTTACCATATTCTTCTTCAGCTAATAAAGGTAGGTATTATGGAATTTCCTTGTTTTATATGTGAGATTGTAGGTTTCAAGACTTCCTTTCCTCATTTTCCATCATGAGCTCCTGTGTTACTCTGAACATAAGATAGCCTTTGGGCATGTTTATTCAAAATATCTATATGCTCTTTTTTGGTGATCAAAACCCAATAGGGTGGACAGGTGTGAGAAATCTTTGTAGATATAAATCACTACCCATTATGAAAGGAAAAGTATTACAATGATTTCTGGTGTACAATAACTTCCAAATATATTCATGTTCTATTGGGCTGCCTTTAGAAACAAGGTAAATAGGAATATAAAACCATAATTATTCATTGGATAAGCATCTTTGGTAGGAACTGTTATCGGTAGTTTAGCATAATGCCAATCTAGATCATTTTAGTAATGCCTATGTTAAATATACTCCTCCAAACAATTAGAGCTCAGAGAGGAATCTTAAAATGTGTGATCAGATAAACCAAAGTAGACTTCACCCCCAAACTCCCCTCCACCCACCGCAAAGAAACATACTGTAGCTCTATTGAACAGTTCTAAGAAATTCAAGCAAAGAAACTCTAAGGAACTATTGTTGGTACTTAGCTCACATCTATGTCAACTCACATTAACCTCAACTTTGAATATTCCAATATGTACTTACATATAGACCCCAAACATATTACTATTCAAGTAATAGTAGAAATATTTTATAAGCAAATTAGTTGAGTCCTTAACCACCCCGATCTTTAGAGGTGTACAGTTTTGTTTTCAAAATTTACAATATCTAAAATAAAGTGGGAGATGCTCCCTTAATATATTTACCTAAAAGTGTTACACCTTACAGAATCGTCCACCTTTGTTAACCCCAGGAATAACTAGAAGGAAATTTAAATGAAATCCTTAAGGAACAAGCCTATTGGATATATCACCTAGTCTATTTTTGGATCGCAAATCTCCCGCCCTCTCCGAGTTATCTCACTGTCAGATAAGAAAATGGAACAGGTCGATGAAAAGATATGCTCCCCTGTCTGGCTTTTCGATTTTTCACTCAAGCCAAAAGGAGTAAAGGGCAGCGAGTTAAGGCTCCTTTCCAAGCGTGCTTACGGGAGGGCAAACCTCTGGCCGCCTCCGGCTTCAGAGCTTATCCGGACTGCATGGACCAGGTCCCGCTGACCGTTGCCCACCTCTGCTGGCAACCTCCACACCCACAAGAAACCGCCAGTATGTCAGCTAGTCATCGCACGGATTCCCGTGCACAAAACCTTAGGGAGCCCCCAAATAGAAACAAAATCTGAGCCCAGAGCTGAGATGGAGGTGGTTGGCTGATGAGACTGGTCTCTCTGGGGGTCTGCGAGTGCTAGTTGGTCCCTCCACCTCTCGCACCCTGGCCGTAGATCTGTGCCCTGAAATCTCCCTCCTCCCAGACACAGACGTGGGCGCACATACACAAACTCTCACTCATGCACACCCACATCGCCTCTGCCCTCCACCCTTCCCACTCCATGCAGGACTGTGGGGGACTGGTCCACGCTCTGCCTCAACTTTCCCGGCTGCGCCTGCCCCACACGGCACCCGAGCTTCCGCGCCCAAGCTGGGCTCCCTCCAGAGGGACACGTCCTCCTCTGGGCCCCCCTTACCTCGCACCGACAACTCCTGGCAGGAACTGGAGCTGACCGTGGTGGCAGCGGCGGCGGTGAGCCTGCAACCCGGGCTCTGGCTCATGGTTGGTCCTTCTCATCCGACACAAAAGAGGTAGCTTGCTGGCTTTGTCCTTTCCAAATCCAAGGCAGAACTTATTTTGCCCTCGAAATGGCCAACTTGTGCGCGCAGCTTCCTGTCACAGTGCCCCCTGCCCCCGCCCCCTCCCGGCGGCACGCTGGACCACTGCCCGTTGGCAGAGCATCCAGGCCTCCGAGTCAGTGGGGGAGTGGGAAAACGGAGGGGGTGGAGTAGAAGAGAGGGAGGAGGTTGGGGAAGAGGGGACCCAGTGGTCTTCCGCGGAGGGGGAGGGGGAGCACTTCCCAGCCGAGTCCCCTCCTCCTCTTATCAGGCAAACCCACTTCCTAGGCGTGGAAGCAACTTTCCTTCACCTTGACCAGGCTGAAACCATCGCATCTAATTGGGACTCTCAGTAGAAGCACGGACCTCCTGGCATCCTCTCCTTTTCATTCTTTCCTCCCTCTCACGTTCTTCTTTTCCCTGTCCCCCTCCCCCCACCCTCCCTCCTTTTATAGGGGTGTATCTGCAGAGTCTTCAGTGAGCCAGGGTACCTAGACAAGAAGATTATTATACGCAAAGTCAGGGTGGCTTTGCCGACTCCTTTGCCTCACTCTGAAATCCTTAGGCAGTGCATGCAAAGGTCGGTGAATTTCGGAGTGGGGTGAAGGGGCATGGGGCGGTAGCGAGGGTGGCGGCTCCAACTTTGAAGCCCTGCTAGAGCTCTTGGCTTTCGGGTGACGAGGGACTAACAGTCCCGAGAAGAACTCTTCCTGTGGTCCCTGCGCAGGGGGCTGACCGCAGGCGGGAGGAGACCGGGAGAGCCGGGGAAGCCGGTGCGCAGCTCAGCCCTACTCCCGACTCTACTGCACTCTGCGAGCCGCTGGAGAGGGTTTGTGCAGAACAATCTCTGGGTCAGGCGGGAGGGAGACGCTCCTGTTTCCTAGCAACCCTTATCAATCTTGTCCCTCTGAAGCAATTTGATTGGACAGCCGCTGGAGAGAAGCCACGCCCATCCAGGAATGCTGGGCTGCTGCTTTTTCGCATTCTCCCAAATTTCTTGGGTGGAATAAGATTATAGCGGAGCGCTGAATTATCTTTCTTTTTATCCTTTTGTGCTACCACTTCGCCTTCTTAAAGCTACCCCCCCCCCCACCTCCTCATTAGTCCTTCTCTAGTTCTACTATGGTTGTCAGATACAGTCAATGTTTCCCACAGAACCTCTTCTTTCTTCTTAAAATTAAATAAATAAATAGAAACCTTAAATCGATGACGTAGGCACAAAGAGAAAAAGGCACACGGAAATAGCTTTAATAGGCTGCACGCTACAGATAAAATCCTAAAGATAAACTTTCAGGTATCTTTCTATGTCTAGAAACACATCGTGTTTAATTTCCAAATTGAAACTTCATTAATTTTTGTACTCTAATATACTAATTTTGTATTAACCAAGGACTGAATTATATGAGGCCAGACACAATTAAACTTAATGTTTTTAATGCTACATTTAGTTTTTAATATTTAACGTTAAGTTAACAACTGCTGTCTTTTGTATAGCCAGAACTTCTAAACTACAGAAATAATATTACCTATTGATTCTTTTAGAGGAGTAGTGATATGTAAAAGACTCATGTGCTTATTTATATATTTCATTGTGAACTCCACTAAATCCAGAAATGTGAATATATTAAAAAATAAAATTAAATAGTGAAATACTAAAAATATAGAAGTCCCCCTTTCAACCTTATTCTTTCTGGAATGCAATAGCATTGCCAACATACAAGCAAAATTACTCTCCTTTGTGTTTCATTAGTATTTTCTAGTATGTATTGTTCACCAAAAACATATTAGATCTTTATAGGAAATGACTTTTAACAATGTCTGCCCCATAGACAACTGTATATTAAGGGGCAATGACATGAACATGAGGAAGATAAAGATTTATACACTGCAAGACTTCAGATCCTCATGAAGCCATGTGGGTAGATTTTGGTCTCTTTCAGAATGTTCCAGAAGTCATCATTTTGCACTTCCATGACCTTATAAGAATTAGTTGGGATTGAGAGAAGTAGAAGAGATCTGATGTTTTTGTCTCTCACACAAAAAGTAGCTAATGTTTGCAGAAAGGAAAGTGCTGATGAACTGCATCTCCATAGTCTGTATTTAGCTGTTAACTAAGGTTTGTGATGAGTAGAGGCTGAAATGCTGAGGCAAATTTATCAATCTGTTACCAGATAAGGCCTGAGGAGACACTTCTTTCCCCTCCTACACTATATCGTACACACAAAGAAATGAAGGAAAGGGCTGCTCAGCATGGTAGAAACAGATTATCTCACTGTGAATCTTGAATTTTCATCACTTCCTAGCTGTGTGAACTTGGGCAAGTTTCTTAACCTCCCTGTATCTCAGTTTCATTTTCTGTAAAATGGGAATAATAATTGCTCATACCTCAGAATTATTTTGAGGATTAGTAAATCTATGTAAGCAGCATATAAGTATTAGGTACTATTATAAATCTCTGGCTCATATAATAGTTGACTAACGGTATTTTAATTGTTGAGCATATAGAATATTTAGTTGCAAGCAATTGGTCTTCACTGTTTAAACTCATCATTGATTGGGAATATAGCTTAGCTTTTAATGTATGTTTGTTGGTGTGTGTGTGCTTTCAAGTTACTTTTAAAAGCCTCAAGGGATACATCTAAATGAAAACCTCTGACTAAATAACATGTCAATTAAGAGAGTTCATGCTCCCTCTCTTCACACCCTCCCCAAGTATTCTAGCTGGGCTCACAATCCTAGTTCCTTAAGTACATCTGATATAGCAAGTTTGTCAAATATTTCTCAAGTGAAACACATGTGTTTGGGCATCTAGATCACTCTTTGTAGTTCATATTTTTATTAGTTTGTTTAAACGTCAGCTCATCTCCATTTGTTTGAATGACTAAATTATGATATTTCCTCTTAGGACTCTTTACCATTAACACTCTGACTTCTTTATACTGACTGTTTAACTATGGCCTGTACACCAGGAACAGTGGCTCAGGTCTGTAATCCCAGCACTTTAGGAATCTGAGGTAGGTGGATCACCTGAGGCCAGGAGGTTGAGACTAGCCTGGCCAACATGGCGAAACCTCCTTTCTACTAAAAACACAAAAAAATTAGCCAGGCGTGTGGCAGATGCTTGTAATCCAAGCTACTCAGGAGGCTGAGGCAGGAGAATTGCTTGAACCCGGGAGGCAGAGGTTGCAGTGAGCCGAGATCACACCACTGCACTCCAGCCTGGGTGACAACAGCAAAACACCATCTCAAACAAAAACAAAAAACAAATAAAGAAGGCCTGTAAATTGTCCCATTATTTATCCAGAATAAATGTTGAAAATGGAAGTACTGTCATTAATTACAAATAAAATGGCTTCCATGTTCCCATTCTGATCCACATTTCACTCTCACTAGCATTCTCTTTGAATAAAACCTCTGTTGGTCAATCCAGAGATCAATTTCATTCTTGGTTTCTACTACCAGTCAGGAATGAACTGTTTGGTCACATAGGGTGATCAGGCATCCAGTTTATGCAGAACAGTTCTGGTTTACATCTGTTTCTGAGTGTATTCATAGTCTTCATTTTATTTCTCAAAAGTGTCAGGTTTGGGCATTAAAGTATATGGCTACTTAAACCTTCTAATTATCTGTCCATACCTCTTACCTCAGCCTTTACTTGCTTCATCTGTCCTGTGACTGTTAAATTCCTCTGTATAACTTTTTAAAGAATAGGATTGACTGATCAATTCTGGGGACTTACAATACATAGGTCTTTGGAAATACATAATATAGATATATAATAAAATTCTTTTTAATTTGCTGATAAGCATACCTCATTCAATTTTCAACTTCTTTCAAAAATGTTTCTCCTTAGAGCATCTGTAAATTCTGATTCTAATTACTGTTGCACTATATAACAATATATTTATTCTAGTCTTGATTTTGACTGAAGCTTCCATGCAAAGAGGAGCCAATTACTCTATATTCCAAAGTGAGAGTTATTAGACCCCTTGTGCTGTATTTGAGTAGGGTATCCCTAATCCATGTGGACTATAAGAGAGTTAAAATCTGAAAAGCTGAGAAAGGTAGGGAATGAAAGCATAAAGAGTTTTTGGTGTGCTTTTAAATATGCAAGCCCAGGGTGAGGGTTTGTATACTTTCTCCTTGCTTCAACTCTAATGAACGTGCTGCTGCTATAGGAAAACCCTTGCTATGTTCTGCTGGAGTTACGGTGATGTAGTGAACTGCTTCACAGCAGAGAAACATAAAACACTGTGTCTGAATCTGTCTTTCAGAGGACTAAAATAAAATAGGTCAAGTAACTGCACTTCCTCTTATGTTCAGGCAAAAGGGATGGGTTTCCTCTATACTCTATGTGGGTAGAGTGAGCACAGAGCAGGAGATGTGTTTTCTTAGTCTCTACCCAGAAGTACTTGGTGGAGAATCTGTGATTCCAGTAGACCGTCTGTGAAGGGCACAGGGCTATGGTAATGTCACCTTGTAGGTTGTGCTCTGCACAAAGGCTCCTGGCTGAGAGGTGAGAAGGAGCTGCTTTCCCAGTTTTGTGTGTAGAGCTGTATCAACATGGTGGGAGGGCACCTGTCTATGCTTCATCAATCTGGAGGTGCCACCTTTTTATAATTCACATAAAGGGTGGTAGGAGAAGGCTGAAGGAGAAGTGCAAACAACCAGAGGCTTTGGGTAGGGTAGTCAATGGCCAGTCATGAATGCCTCACCAGAATCAGGTCAGAGTCTGCAGTGAGAGATCCCCAGAGCCTGAGGGTCTTCAAAGAACTGAGTAAATTGGGATCAGGAAAGTCAACTTTGAACACCTGCAAAGCCCAGGAAAATGCAATGCTAGATCAGTACTAGACAAACAGGATTTTTCTTGGCTGCTTGTACCTTCTATCTGTGATCTCTTCAACTCAGAGAGATCAAAAGCTCCAGCTGCTGATTAAGGTGGAGGGAGAATGAGGATGAGGAAGCCGGCTGGGCAGAAAGAGCCTGCCAGGTCCTACCGCAGGCTGCCGTCTAGCTGCCTTCTGAGGCTGGGTGAGGGGGAGAAGCGTTAGCTCAGGTGGATTTTGGAGTTTTGATTATTACTCTGCCTTAGACCTGATTCTACTTGAGTCTGTAGCGTTTTCTTTCTTTCTTTCTATTTTTTTTTTTTTTTTTTGACTGAAATGAAAGAAGGAGTGTTGTATCTGGGAACAATCTGAAAGTTGAGTCACTGACTTCAAATTACACCCAAGGGGCTAGATATGGACAAGCCCTATAGGCTGGATATGCAGGGGCAATAGGGGGGAAAAATAAAATTGTTTTGTGGTGCTTTATGAGCTTCAGTTGTTAGGTATATAAATGTTCCAATCAGTGCTTTGGATCTTTTGATTTTTTCTCCCCTGATCCTCACAAGGAAAAAATAAAGGAGTAGTCCTTGTCTATTTACTGTTGTTTGTTTTGTTTTCTGTTCTGCATATGGTACAGTAAACACAAGAATTAAGGTTAGTTCTAAACATGGATGTTCAAATACTAAAATATCTATAGCCCATAAATGGCTGCTTTGGGACATTTTAATTTTTGATCATTAAACGACAATGAAAATAAAGAAATGCAAATATATATTGATACAAATTGGGGATTACTTGATAATAAGAATCACCAGTAATAGAAATGCCTGTGTATTTGTCTTCTGTAAAACACACGGGTACTTCATGAGGGCAGGCACTATGGCTGCTGTGTTTTCTGTTATAACCCCTGTACTTATGGAAATGATGGAGGATGGCAGAGAGGAGGGAAATCTTGCTCAGTAGACATTTGTTGGGTGAATGAGTTAAACTTTAAAGATTAAAAGTTCACCTTGACATATTTTATTGAGGAAACTGAATCGTGAATATAGCATGGATTTCTGAATTTCTATATAGAAGTAGTTTAGAAGTGTTAGTCTGGTTCATGAGACTGTAAACTTCAGGAAGAGGAGTGTGTTTCTACCCATCTCTCTATCTTGACTGCCTAAAACTGTAGAGCTCAGTAGGTGTCTGATGAATGAAAGACTAAATGACTGAAAGACTTTTCTAGGGGTTTTGTCTCAAACTGTATCTTTATAACATGCAAACTCTCTTTAGTTTTAGGTTTTTCAAAATTTTTTTTTGAGGATTGGGGGTGGGATAATAGGATCTGATAAACATTATCAGCATTGTAGGGCAGTTAAATCCTTTAAGCACAGTCACTGTTCGGAGGGGTTAATTCATACAGATGTGTGTTAGAATCACTGCTACTACTTTGGGCTTGTGACTCCAGTGTAAATAAATTATGCAGAGCACAAACACTGAAGGAGCTCAGAAGACAGAAAAGCATGTTAACTGGGTTTACTTTTCCACCTACAAATTCATTCTCAGAGATTTTTGAATAGCTTTTAACTGCATGTTTTAGATATAATATGTTTATAGTATTTATTTCACTCTTATGCTGATTATTTCCTTCCTGATAATTCAAATCTATTTTTCATGCCCAAAAGTGATCGTTTACTAATTGCATCCTCTCTGAATCAGCCATTCATCTCAAAGCGAGATCTGATTAGTTATGTGTGTATGTGTTCAAGTAACAGTCATTGGAGATGATCATGGGTCAAACACTATGCCAAGTAGCTGGTATACCAAGGAGGTAAGAGGAGAACTCTACCCTTGAATATTTCTCTTCTGATAATACTAAGCAGACATGTCAACATTTTTTTAAAAATATAACATGATGGAATATATAAGAGAAGTCCTTTAGGAAGAAGAGTGACCTAGTATAAGTGGCTACTGTGAATAACGGAAAGTAAACTCCTGAGCTCAAATGGCCTTTAAGTGTGGTGACCCAAGGCAAGAATCTGCTCGCCCATGAATGCTTGACTTGAAGACTCAACTTTGAAATACATGTATTTGAGAAAGGGAGTGTATTATTAGAAGGGCTTTTTGGCTGAAAGTAACACATAAGCTAACTAGCAATAACTTAAACAGATAGTGCTCTTCTAGCTTGTTTATTTTCACAGACGAAGACTATGGAAGTAGGCAGTTTTTGAGGTTGCTTCAGTGGCTCAGTGTTATCAAGGCCAGCATCTCTGTTTTTTTCCTTTATGTCACAGCATTGCTACTACAGGTCCAGCTATCGCAACATCAATTCAGGAGACAGAAATAAACAGGACCAGCAGTGTAAGCTATATATGCCCTCTGTATCAAGAATGCATAATCTTTCTCAAAACCACATAGCATAGTACTATTTATGTCTCATTGGCCAGATCAGTTCATATGATTGCTTGTAGTTGCAAAGTAGGTTGGAAAAGTGTGTAAATAAACTTTTAGTTTAAGGCATCAAAGGAGAGAGTGAATGGGCTTGGCTGTTGGGCCAGCCAGCTAACCAGCTAGCCAGTAGTGTCTGACTCAGGGAGTAATCTCACTACTTAGCTCTTCTTACACCTTTTCTATACTGGAGATAACTTTCTAGACCATATCTTAGATATTGATGTCTGAAGCATGACTGCACACTGAGATACTTCTGCTGGTTTTGTTCTTATGTTTTCTTTCAGTAATAAATATTTCTTAAGGGCCTACTCTGTGCAGACAACGTGCTATATTCTGGGTATGAAAGATAGATTAGTTCTTAGTATGATGGAACATACAGCCAGAGAAACACTTTCAATCTCTATGGAACTTTAATTTTAGAAATGTTCCAAACACAGCCCTTATAATTGGAAGATGTCACAAGCCCTCAGTATTGTATTTCAGATAATTTTAGTTTAATTCATAATATTCTGCTTTTTGACTTTCTTTGGTACTTTGAAAATATTCTTTTCATTAAAAACAAAAGCAAACAAAAAAAATCTTCCATTCCCATCTCCTCATTTCTTTCCTTAACATTTCATATATTTAAACAATATTTAATAAGTTCTCCAGGTTCATAAATGAATCTATTTTCCAATGTGAAGGAGAAGGTACTTACTTGGGAAAACTTTGCTACAGAGAAAATCAAGGTTTTTAATAATGAAGAATTTTTTTTTCTTATCTAGTGCAAGGATATCTTAGGAAATATTCTTGGTGGAGAAATCATATAAATGTAAATGTAAGACAGTAGAATTTGCTATCATTTCTGGGCCAGAATTTAAGAAAATAAATTCAAGATTTCAGGAAAGTACTTTTCTCAGAAAAAGAATATTTAGTTTAAATTATCTCAGTAATGAGTAAAAACATTAATTAGGTAATTGTTTCTATTGTCTGGTTTAGTTTAGTAGTGGATATTTATTCACTGAGGGCATGATATTTCAATTAGCTATAGTGTCAAATTAGCAACTTATAATGGCTCTACTATTTCAACAAAACTTTTAAAAAATACATGCTGCTCAAATAATATCTCAGGCTGAAAAGAATGATTGGATTAATGTTCTGGGGAAATATTTATTAAAATTATGTGTTAGTCACATACCTTCACTTTGGTAATTCAGTATTTTTCCTAAAACATAATTATTTTGATTCTAAAAGTTGCAGAACAAATGTGCCCTTATTAGTTGTAATGATTAGAGTATAGTGAAAAGTTGTCTTTCTTATGGTTTGCAGGGAGGAAAATGCAAATGCCCTTCTTCTCTTGCAATAATAAAGTTGCTCTACCCCATCCTATTTCTATGGAAGGGTATGATTTCATAAATTGATGTTTGAGAAACATGTATGGATCAGAAAATTGCAGAAGAACAATGAACGACTAACAGAAAAGTCAGCTAGTACGGTGCCTCCCAAACTATTTTTCTGCCCAGAACCCATGACAGATAATGTAGTCATTCTCAAAGGTAATCTGGAGTTGTTTTTAATTCCATAGTCTTAGGTAATTCTGTTCCTTTTTCTTCCGTTAAAAGAGGATATTGGAATGCAGGTGAACAAGAGCAACTTCATTCTAGGAATATCCTTGTATCCCTGCTAGTTTACATAGAAAGTAAAACATTCAGCAAAGTAAAACATTTAAAAGCCTTGTCACTTCATTATAAGATAAAAATGCACATTTCTTCCATTATTTTTCTTCTTGCAGTATGAACAGCTGTGATAAATTTGTAGTTCACGGTTTTCCTCAGAGACCCTTTCCTATTTACATTATTAATATTCTTCCCTTGAATAGCACTTTTGAGCTTTCAAAATATTTTCACTTATAGATTTTTCCAAAACCCCTTGAGTTAAAAGATACATATATCCTATTGGTCAGGCACGATTGCTCATGCTTGTAGTCCTAGCACTTTGGGAGGCTGAGGTGGACAGATCGCTTGAACTCAGGAGTCTGAGACCAGCCTGGTAACATAGTAAGACACTGTCTCTTCTAATAATACAAAAAAATTAGACAGCAGTGATGGCATGCTGGTGGTCCCAGCTACTTGTGGGGCTGAGGTGGGAGGATCACTTGCTTGAGCCTGGGGGGCAAAGGTTGCAGTGAGATGAGATCACGCCATTACATTACAGCCTGGTGACAAAGTGAGACTCTGTCTCAAAAAAAATCATACTGTATATATTTTCTAGATGATGAATTTAAAGCTAAAAGTAATTAAGTGGCTTAATAAATGGCTTTAAGGTCATATAGCAAAGTTAGTCAAGCCAGGACTTCAATCAAGCGAATTGATTTTTAATCCAGGATGTCTTCCAGTTATCTACCCTACCTCTCTTCCTCCCTGTTCACTGGATGATATCTTTCTGCTGCATCCATCCCAACTACAAACCACACTGTAACTGTGGGCACTCTATATTTAGATTATTCTTTATAGCCCAACCTCCCCCTGCCTCACAATTCTGCTGAGCATATCTTTTCCACAGGGCTTAATTTTTACTAGCTTTGTAATGTGTTAAAAAATGTAATCACATAATTTACCCAGGTAACAAACCTGCACACATATCCCAAACCTAAAATAAAAAGTTGGAAAGAAAAAAAAAGTAAAAGATAACATATAAAGTGCCAAAAAAAAGTGTTATCAAATAAAGCCATCTCTACTAAGGGCTTAACCAGATTAAAGTTTTAACTTCAAGTGATAATATTATTACTGAGAAATATCTTCTTGTCTTCATGATCTAAACAACCTCACAGTAAACTGGGAGGAAAGATATCATATCCACTTCTTCAATAGTCTTTGCCTGGAACTTAGTGCAGTGTCTGGAACATATTTGTTGAATGAATGAATTTCAACAATATTGCCAACACCCTGCTTGATTATTACCACAGGTGGATGCTGTAGAACATATGAAGTTTGAAATATAAATTGTGATAATATAATTATGTATTAGAGATGAGATTAACTAGGTGTATATCTGTCAGAACTAAATTCTGCTGTGGTAATAAACAAATTTATTGTCTGAAAACAACACTCCTGCTCCTTGTCGATTGAGGGTTTGCTGGAGCTCTGCTTCATGTTGTTCTTTGTCCAGGACCCAGTCTGGTGAGCAGCCACTATCTGAAACATTTCCAGTTGTGGCAAAGGGAAAGAAAGATCTACAGGGTGTCACATCAGCACTTAAATGCTCTTTCCAGGAAAAGACACTCATAGATTCTATGTACAACTCAATGGTATAATGAATCCCAGCAACCACCACTCAGGGGGTTGGGTAGGTGGAGAGGTCAGAGGTGCAATCCTACCATGTGTCTGGAAGACAGCCTGAAATAACTGTTGAAAAACACAAATGAATTGCTACAATGGTAAAACAGTATTCATCTTGTGTGGGAGCTATTTCTGTGTTATATACTATCCCAGAATAGAAAAATAAGCATTTCTATTATTTGACCATTTTCTATGGGTTAGACACTGTGTTATTGGCTTAATATATTGACTCATTAATTTATACAATGACCCTGGGAGGGAAATATTACGATTCTTATTACTTTTATTAAGATGAAAATAAGTGAAGTGAGATTAAGTATCTTACCTACTTAATAAATGGTGGGGGGGGAGGATTAGGGCTCAAGTCTGTGTGACTCCAAAGATGGTGCCCTTAATAGCTGCGGTCTTTCCATTATAGTATACCTCCAAATCCTTCAGTCTCCAAAATTTGGTTACTAATTTGATTTTGATTTTCACTGGGCCCCTGAATGTCCATTTATCCACAGTGCTAAGTAAGCATGCTTTTAAAAGTCAGTACAAAGTAGAAAATGAGCGCTCTGCTTTTGTTACAGAGACTGAAAGTGCAATAACTCTGACCTAAAAGGAAAGGTACTGAGAGACAATTCAGACAAAGAAATAGTCAAGACTATTAGGCCAAACATGAAATTGTATTGTTTTGGTAAAATCAAGTTCTAGATCCTGTTCCCATTGACTATATAAAATGTTGATTCAATGTTTGAAAATCACAAATAGTGGTTCCAAAATGTTTACTAGCTTTAATTATTCTTGTAAAATTGAAATTTCCTTTTAGTAATAAGGTTTCCACTTTTTAAAAATAAATATTACTTTATAGTTATAATTTTTTCTGTGGAACTTGTCTTCTATGAAGACAAGTTTTTCTTCCAATTAAAACTTCCAATTAAAAAGTTTTAGAGATTATTTTAGGTGTAATCTTCTCTAGCGTTGCATTCTTCCTTTTTAAAATGAAATGTTAATTTTTGGTTGGGTGAGGGAATCTCTATTTCCTTGTTTTATATTTCCAAACACTTAAGAATAAGCATAGCACTAACTGGTCTATTTGCCCTCTCATTCACTGCTCCTTAGGATAGGAGTCAATTTTCATATACCTAACATACATAGGAGAATGAGCAGGACTTGTGCAACTTAACTACTTCTCTCTACTTTATTTGCGTGGGATCTGCCCACACAAAACGTTTATCTTATGATTAATAGAAGGTCCTAATTTAAATAACAGGGAAGGTTCATTTCTCTCTTGGTGCACAAAATAATGGCATGTCTTACAAACCTGATGTCATTTATTAGATAAAATATGGTATCCTGTTTTCATCTCTAATATATGGTAGATAGTCTGACTTGAGGGCATGGGGTGTATTAGGAAGGCTTTGTGGCTACATATCTAGGCTATGACACCAACAGCTTCCTCAGTTATAAAGCTGGCATCTCCAACCTTCTGACTCATTTGACCAGTTACCAGTTGGTTCTGAACTTCAACAGGAGGAGAAGAGTGTTGTATATTAAATCTTTAAGCCCTCTGATCTCACATTGGACTAGACAACTTGGCAATAGATAAGGAGCAGAATTTGTTAAGAAAGGGAACTATGGAGATTGAAGCATCTTGTTGAAGCAAGACCCTAAGTGATCCAAAAGAATGGCCTCAGGGTTTTGTTTCACCAAGCAGGAAGAGAGGTGGGAGTCATGTTTTTTTGACTTTGGTAGGTGGTAACTTTCTATAGCATGCCATATGGCTACTTTTTACAATTTATTATTATTATTATTTTTTAGCTTATGCACCCTGGGTGGGTGGCATTAGGCCTGAGGCTTTAGTAAATTGGCCAGGTGGGATTTTGACTTTGATGGGTCACTGGAGCATATTAACTTTGTCCCAGGAAAGTGACAGTTTTTATTCAGGCAAGGCTGCAAGCACCTGTGCCTCTGCCTTAGACAAACTCTAGCCATGCAGGTGACCTCAGCATCTTGGATACAGATGCCTTTAGGTGAGACTGTGACAGCAAGACCTTGAAAATTCATAGGCACAGCTTGGCCTGGTATTTCAGGTAAAGCTGAGTTGAGATTAGTCCTTTTAGAACTTGTAAGGAGTAACATTTGTTGCTTTTACACTGCAGGGCAGCTGAGTTTTGCATATTCTATAGAAGACTAGTGAGGTTCCGGCTTTGCAGTTTGTACCAGGTTTGTGTAGGCAGTGCTAGACTAGCTGCTTCACATTCTGTTCATCTTCATGTCATGTCACCTGCCTTTAAGGCAGAGAGAAAAATGTAGACGGAATAAACTATATGGTCTCAAGTTAAACTGAGATTTTAAGTGACTAAACATTGGCTATACATCCCAATTTCAGAGACCCATTTTATGGATTTCCCAGAGAAGTGTGGTAGAATTTTATAAATAAATAATAATGAATGAAAGCCCTTATTATGGACAGAATATGCTATCCTCTCGAGATGAAGTAAACACATAGCTCAAAGTTGAATTGCAAACCCAGTCTAAGAAGGCAGCTGAAATGTCTTGTATCATCCATTATGGAAGATAATATGGATGTTCCTGAAAAAATTAAAAACAGAGCTACCATAGGATCCAACAATTACAACACTGGGTATATATCCAAGAGACATGAAATCAGTAATGTGAAAAGATACCTGTACTTCTGTGTTTATTATATCACTATTCACAATAACCAAGATAAGGAATCAACCTAACTGTCCATTAACAGATAAATGAATTAAAAAGTGCAGTCAAAAGATATCTGCACTTCTGTTTATTATATCACTATTCACAATAACCAAAATATGGAATCAGCCTAAGTGTCCATTAACAGATTAATGGATTAAAAATTATGGTATATATACACAATGGAATACTATTCAGCCATAAAAGAATGAAATCCTGCCATTTTCCACAACATGGATGAAACTAGAGGACATTATATTAAGTGAAATAAGCCAAGCGCAGGACAAATACTGCACAATCTTACACATGTGGAATCTATAAAAGTTGATGTCACAGAAGTTGAGAGTAGAAGAGTGGTTATCAGAAGCTGGAGAGGATAGAGGAGGGAGAATGAGGAGAGGTTGGTCAAAAGGTTCAAAGTTACAGCTAGATAGGAAGAACAAATTCTGGTGTTCTCTTGCCCAGTAGTGTGACCATAGTTAATGATACTGAGTGGTATATTTCAAAGAGCTAGAAGAGAAGACTTTGAGTGTTCTCACCACAGAAACTGACAATTGTTTGTGGTGACAGACATGCTAATTGCCCTGATTTGATCATTACATAATGTATGCATGTATTGAAACATCACACAGAATGCCATAAATGTGAACAATTATTATGTGTCAATTAAAAACAAAATGAAAACATTCTTAGCCAAAAAAAGCCTGTATTTTTTTTTAACTCTAGAAATCAAGTTATTTTTAAAAAACTGAACAGCAACTGGAATGATTTGTTAAAAACAAAATAAAAGAAGACTGCTAAATAAGCTGAAGAGAATTGCTTATTGGAAAAATGGATATTTTAGCTGGTGGACTAGAAAAATATTTCCTTTTATATCTGACAAATAATATTAGTCAGATATAGAAGGAAAAAGAATTGAACTAGGCCTAACAGGTCTAAGGAGATAGAAGAAAAGGAGAGCTATTGGTTTAGCTGTTACTAAGACAGAAATAATGACTGGGACTCAATATTCTGACAGAGAAAGAATTGCAGAGTCTCAGAAAGCAGGAATGAATAACTGCTGGAAGGAATCAGAATCCAAAAATGACTATGGAGGTTATCTTTGTAAAGCTGAAAATGGAAGATCCCTTGTAAGAATAATTGAGTAAATATACCTAGAAGATTAGGATGGCTGTGACATTTGGTTACAAGAAAACTTGGACACGTTTAAGGGAAGAAATTAGGAAGATCATTGCAAAATATTCAAACCATTAGTGAGTTTCAAAATGAGAGTTACTATAGGAGAAAGTCATATACTGCCATCGTCCTGAGGGAGCATGCTTGAGAAATTTATGAATTCATATTCTACTGGAGGGTACAACAAAATGACGCAGGTGGAATGATAATACGGTGGGGGCTTTATTTCTATATCAGTCTAAAGAGGATGTTCTATAGGTTGGGAGTAACCAACAAGGGAAGATAAAGATTTGTTTCTTGACAGACCCAGACTCACTAGTTTTATCTCTCTCACTATGTCAGTTTCCAAAAGATAAAATCTAAAGCAGTATATTAATAAGACAAGCTTCTTGGCTAAGAAAACCATAAAGAAAACAAACAGAAGTCACTGAAATTCAGTAAACAGTACTAGTTCTACATCCAGTAGAGAAATAAATTAACTTAAGTAAAAATCAAATTGTTACCAGTACTCATTAAAACAAGGTCATCCAAAACAAGAAAAATCTAAAAAACTGTCACAATCAAGAGGAGCCTAAAGAAACATGACAACTAAATGTAATGTGATATCCTGAACAGGAGCCTGGAACAGAGAAAGGACATTAGGTAAAAACTAAAGACATCTGAAAAACGCCTGGACTTTACATAATGTATTCGTATTGATTGATTGATTGTGATGAATGTATCATATTAATGTTAGATTTTAATAACGGGAAACTGGGTTTGGGTAAATAAAAACTGTACTATTTTTACAATTTTAAATCTCAAACTAGTCTAGAATAAAAATAGTTAATTAAAAAAATATTAGAAAGTAAGATAAGATCTTGGCCAATTGCAAAGGGACATGTTAGGAATGACAGTGTTTTGAGAAGCCCTCATGGTCCTCAGTTGGCTGTGAAGGACAGGCCACAAATATTGATAGCATCCATAATGTAGAAGTTCACTGATGATGATTATTTATCTAAAACAACTGTGGGAAAAAAAACTACTTTTTAAGCAACAGATTTTAAAGTATTCTATAAGAAGAGGCAATAGAAATAGTTAATGAGACATAGGACTGAAAATATCCATTGCAAGCATTATGGAGTTTGCATCATTAAATATGCTAACAATTCAACACTACAATGGCAGAAATTAAGGGCTCAAAGGAGAGGTAAAAATTAAGAGCCTTTGAATATATTGAATGGGAAAGACACCTTCCATGACTGAGCCTGCCAGTAATGGAATTTTTCAAACATTACAGAAACACACAGAAAAAGCAAATGGAGGATGGGATGGTATAATTGGGTGACTTTCTATCAAATACAAAACTGATAAACCTGTTGCTATTATCCCTTTTGTGGAATTGAGTTTATTCTCATGGGTTGAAGACTCGGCACATCTCTCATAGACTGACTGCCATCTTAGCAAGGTTGACACCAAGTTTCTCTCTGTTCACTTTCCTTCCCTCAGATATCTCTGAGACCCTTGTTTAATATTTGGCATTATTGTGGTGAGTTTCAAAACATAGTTTTGCCTGTGATAATTTTTTAGGAGCTGAGTAATGGTTTGTTTTCTAAGTTCCATGGATATAGGGTAAATACTGTGATAATCTTGTATGTCTTATTAACTTTTTAGATCTTTAAAAAATGTAGCTCATGAGAGACTTACCAATGAATATATCTGTCTTAAGTTACCAAAGAATTACCAAGGCTGGAATTGCTGAAGACTGCTTCTCCCCAGCATTAAGAATCCACCCTGTTGAGACTGAGGGGAATAACACATTGAGGACAATATATTTTGGGTTATTAATTTTGTGAAGACTTTAACTCACAAGGATGAAGAAAATTTAATTTCTTTTGACTACAAAATACAAGAAGATTTCTGTTTCTATACTGTAATTTCCCACTAAGACATTTTAATGAGAGTTGTATTTAGATTGGGACATATCTGTGGTTCTATTTTATAATTAGACAATCTTAATGTCATTTAATCATATTGTAGATCTTCTAATGAGATCTTTTAAACGTCATGTCTGGATATCATTTGGGATGGGAATAGAAAAATGGACCAACTTTCCTCATAAGGTGACAATGTGGCTTGAAATTAATACGTTGTCAAGACACTTAAAATCTAAAATATATTATGTCCTATTATTGTTAAGAAAAAAAGTACATTATGATGGCAGGTGGATACTTTACTCAACTATTAAAACTCAATACTGGACTGATAGTTTGAATTTTATGAAGCACACTATCATTTGATTGATTAATCTGTCTGTTCATTCACCCAACCATCCATCCTTCACTTGCCTTGAATACATGCCTTATACCTCCCCAGCAAATAAAGATCTTACTTCAAGCTTTGATTGGCACTAAGCAAGCAAGAAATACTTGAATGAGTAAAAACATGAATAAGTTCTGTGATAAGTGCAAATCATTATCTATACTTATAAAAACATTTAAATTTAACATAAGATTAACAATGCCATTTTACATTTATATTGTGTAGTAATGCTATGGGAAGGTATTTTAAAGAATGGGAGTCTGCTACTTAATAAAATCACTGACTTTTTCAAGATTACACTGCCAGTATACAGTGGACAATGAATCACAAACTGATTTTCTCTCCTAACCATGGGCACTTTCTACTACATAGCACTATGTCCTTGAAAAACGGGGTTGTAGTTTCCTTTTTATGCCTTTAGTTTTCTTTTTAAAAATATCTGTGAAGATATAAATCCAAAGGGAAAGACTTTTTGACTGGTAGTAATTTACATTTCTTAAGGTGCCCCCAGTGGCAACATAATTGATTTTGTTGCCATTGATTAAAAGTCACATTAAGTTTAAAACTGTCAGCTGAGCCTAGAGATAACATTTTCATAATGACTTTTAATAAACATGAAAGAAATGATTTCATTGCATCCATAAATTTGATTAATGATATTTTCTAGGACCAAAATAAATGAACTGCTCATTTCCAGGCCTAATTACTCAATTACAGGTAGAGTCTCCTGTAATACATATATTGGATAGGAGAAGAATATTCCAGATATGGGCCTAGTAAATGACTAAAAATGAATACTATTAGTAATTTTAGAAATCTCAAAGTGGTCATGTTTTTATCTACCAAAATAGGGAAGAATATTTTGATTCAAATTTTTACCATAGTGAAAATAAGAATATGATATGTTTTTATCTAAAAATAATTTTTCTAAACAGGTATTTCTGAGCTCTTGACATCTCCCTCTCCATTACTTTTTCTCCTTGAGTCTTCCACATCTCAGTAAATGGCAATTCATTCTTCCAGGTTTTACACTGAAAATTTTGATTTAAAACTTGACTGCTCGACCTTCTCCCCTATTAGTTCCATCTTCAAAGTAAATCCAGAATTTAGTCACTTTTCATCATCACCGCTGGTCTTCGTGATTCTGCTTTTGCCTGTGTTTACATGATGTCAATCCAGTGCCTCATGTGGTTACATTATGTCATTCTTTCACTCAAAAATCTCCAAGTTTCTCCTTTAAGTGGAGCAAAACCTAAAGTTTTAACTATGGCCAACGAGACTCTGTATGACCTGTTGTTATTCTTCCAGTTACACTACCACCCCGAATTCTCTCTGACTCTAAATAGTGCCTTCCATCATGTAGTGAATTATTATAAGTTTATATAGCCTCAATATCCATCTTTGAATACAGGATTCATTTTCTCATACCAGAGACAGGGCTCAGTCATGCTTGGCAGTTTGCAGTTCTACATCACATCAAATGGCTCAAGTTGGCAGCCAGAGACAAGAATTTAGAGGCATCTTTTCAGGATAGTAAACTGGGCTCCCTGCTTTCCTGCTGCAAATTTTTTAAAAGAGATATTTCAGGCATTTGCCTGTGAGCTTAAAGTGTCCCACACCTAATCCCTTACATGTACTGCTAGCTGCCATGTGCTTTTCTCTTCCGCCTGACTCTTCATTACCACTTCATGTGACCTGGGGACGAATGACTCCTCTCCTCACTCATTGTGCCCTCCTTTGCCCAGGATCTATAACTAAATATCTTTGAACTTGTTTCTTACTGGGGTGATTGCGTTGAATTTGTGCCTTCCATCTGAAGAACCAGGAATTACCCCATCCTGGGTTTCCCCCTGACTCGTGGAGGAACACAAAGTTGGGCTCCCAGTGCCAAAGCGATGGGCCAGCAGGCGTAAATTGGACATGAGTCAGTCAAGAGCCATAAGGGTAAACAAGTTTCCTGTATGAGGGACATCTCTCCCCCAGAAAACTAGACATTAGGCTGTCTGTAAGGCAAAAGAAGTATTCCATGATTACTCTAAACAGTCATCTTCAGCCACTTTGTCATTTCCCACTAGGGCAGAGTTGCTAGCTGCTCTGGTACTGGGACCCCAATTTTGCTGGGGGCTGCGCAACACACCATCACTCCACTTCAGTTATTTTGAGATACCTAGGCCTGCTCTATCCTCAGGTCTTTGTAACTATTATTCTCTTTGCCTTGGATGTTTTTCCCCAGATTTCTGCATGACCAACTACTTCTCTTCTTTCAATTCTTTACAATAAAGTCTCTGGTTATGCTAAGACATCAACACATTATCCCTAAATATATAATTTTAAAAATTCTATTTTTAAAATCTAAGTACTTGGAGACTAGCCTGGGAAACATAGTGAGAAGCTATCTCTACAATTTTTTTTTTAATTAGTTGAGCATGATAGTGAGCACCTATGGTCCCAGATACTTGGGAGACTGAGGCAGGAGGGTCACTTGACCCTGGGAGATCAAGGCTTCAGTGAACTGTGATCACACCACTGCATTCCAGCCTGGGCAACAGAGTGAGATCCTGTTCCTTTAAAAAAAAAAAAAAATCAAAATCCAATCCAATCCAAGTACTGCACAGGAACACAGTGCTTTGCACATGGTATGTTTTTAATAAATGTTTGTTAAATAAATTTACCTCTGCTTTTCTTCACATTATTAAAGAAGCACTTGACAGTTTGATTGACCTTTTCTTATGCTTTTGAAAATTTAATTATCTTTACATATATCTACATGTATCCCCCAGATACATGTATCTCCCAGATACGTGTATCTCCAGGATACATGCAGAGATAATTAAATTTTCAAAAGCATAAGAAAGGGTAAATCAAATTATCAAGTGCTTAAAGTTCCTTCACCCTAATGGCTGCCTTTCATTTGGTAGGCCTATTTACAATACTTATGTGATCATGTTTATAAACAGTCCCCAGACCTAGTGTGAATGTAGGTCACATGTCCTGAGGTCAGGTTTTCCTCCCAACATGTGTTTCTACCCCAGCTGTGCAAGGGAGCCATACCTCTAAGAGCTGGACCTAAAAAGATGCAATATTCCGAGGCTTAAAAGTGTTTCCATGTGACTTCTAGTTTCTATTGCTGACCTAGCTATGATTTTGAAAAATGACCTCAGGCTCCTTATCTGGAATCCATATACTTTTGGAGGACACAACCAACCATATCAGAAACTTTAAGGGCCAAATTTTCTCATTTCAACTGGACTGTCAGTTGTGCTGTACTTCCCAACAGTGTCTGCTGTGGTCTTCTTCTTGGGGTACTACCACAACCTCTCCTGGACCCTGAGTCGGCACAGCAGTCTCCCCTGCCTCATGTACTCTGCCAATCTCCTCACAGTTCTTCCGTGTTCCAGTCTCTCTCCTATGGTGAGAAAATGGTAATCAACTAACAGTCTCCAGCTTCTTTCCACTTCAAGAAGTTCTTCTAGGAAGTATGGTCTTCTTGACAGCATACCAGGTGCTACATGGCCATGTCTCAGTTATTTCATAGGTAATTACTCCCTGTCGTGGATTTGAAGGTACCCCGAATCTTTGTATCCCAGCATTTGGCCTGTTGGGTGGGATCAGCTCTTTCTGTGAGGAGCAGAAGCTAATGATCTTACAGTCCTCAGCTTGGGGGGAATTTGGTGGTCAGTGTGCATGCTTCTGACACTCCAGTATCTACCCTTATGTTCCAAATCCTGCTTGCTGATAAGAGTTCCAGCTTTCAGAAGTGTATGCAGAATTTATTGACCCCTGTAGCTCTATATTATTTACCCTAGGGCAGACAGTTCTTTTAGAATTGCTAACTATTATCAAGTATTAACCAACTCTCTGTTTAACAGGCTAAACACCTATACAACTATGTCTTAAGATGGACATAAGAGCAGAATTATTTTAATAAGCATCCACTTATTAAACCATGTTTACCATGTGCCCATTATATGTCAAGCACTATTCTAGAGAGTTGACAATATGCAAACAAACCCCCTGCCCTCTTGGAGCCTACATCCTTTTAAGAGATAAAGACAATCAATAAGTAAATAAACTACATGTGTATTAGATAACTAGAAATAATATAAAAAAGGCAAGATACAGTGATAATGTGTTGATGTCTTAGATAGTTTATCCAGAGAATTTATTGTAAAGATCTGAAAGAAGAGAAGTAGTTGGTCATGCAGAAATCTAGGGGGAATGTCCAAGACAAAGAGATTAACAGTTGCAAAGACCTGAGGATAGAGCATGCCTACGCATCTCAAAATAACTGAATTGGAGTGATGGTGTGTTTTGGGAGCCCCCAGCCAAATTGGGGTTGCAGTACAGAGCAGCTAGCAACTCTGACCTAGTGGCAAATGACAAAGTACTGAAGATGGAATTTAATAATGATATATTAAATATATATGTTTAATAATATGTTATTTAATATATATGGGGAATGTCAGAATAGAGGAAGTAAGTTTATTTTTATATAATCTATAATATACATATTAGACACAATTGTATATGTCAAATATATAATACAATCTACAAAAATATCTTTTTTAAAAATATTTTTCATCTCGAGGCACTTTGAAAAGCAGGTTCATAGCCTGTAAAGAGTATCTCTTTAGCTACAATCTCTCTTTTTTCTTCTAAAATCTCTCATTATCTTCAATATTAAGTTGGTCCTGAAACTTCATCTTTAGCTTTATTATTCTTAGTTATGTTGGCTGAGTGCCATCTTTTATCAAGATTTAGACAATAAGTTTATTAAGAGTCAAGTCAGAGCCCTTTATCTGCATTTGACTGACCTTCTCCTCTCCTCTTATGGTTAAACATTTGTTTTGTAAGTTTATAGGTATCCATAAGTGTGACTTTGCTACTTTCAGGCACTAAACCATTTGATTCACAATATATTTTTAAAGACTCTTAATTGTTGAAACTGAGATATTGCTATAATTTTTGTGAAGTCCAGTAAAACTCGCTCACATCCTCATTCCAAACGAAAGATAGATTTCATCAAGAATTATTTGAAAATAATTTAGGCTTTGGCAAGATGAAGTTTTGAAAGACCAGGAAGGGAAAGAAAGAGGTCAGAAATATTTTCCTTAGAATAGTTTTGTTCATAATCCTTAAAAAAAATTAAAGCCAATAATTTTAATGGATTAATTTTTAAATCTTATTTTTATAAAAGTGGAATAATTCAGTTTAAAACTCCTTTTATTTTTTAAAAAATTATTTATATTTTAAATAAAATCATAGTATATTGTAGTTCCCTTTCAAAGGATATTTGTTAAAATAAACTGAAGATATAACCATTCTCTGATACTGAGTTTACCCTATAGATGCTATCTGTGGTTTTGATCTTTTGGTTATTTGTGTTTTCTTTGTACTTTGCACCTTTTTCCCCTCAATATGAGGGTTCAAGAATCTTGATATGAATGGTACAAACATATAAGTTGATAATTTCACAATATATTTCTGACCTAATATTCCTGGCAACACTTCTTAAATTTTTTTTTAATACAAAGATATATAAAGTCATGAAACTTCTTAGCTTGAATGTATTAAAAAGAAAACTTCAGACAAATTAAATTTAACAGAGTTTAATTGAGCAAGAAAAAAATGATCCACGAGTTGGGCAGCCTCCCAGTCACTGCAGATTGAGAGAGACTCCAAAGATGCCTTGTGATCAGAACAAATTTATAGACAAAAAAAATGAAAGTGACATACAGAAATCAGAAGTGAGGTACAGAAACAGCTGGATTGGTTACAGGTTGTCGTTTGCCTTATTTGAACACAGTTTGAACACTCAGCAGTGTGTAAGTGGTTGGGATTGACTGCTAGGATTGGCCAAGACTCAGCTATTGTTACACATGCATACTCATAAGTTAGGTTTTTGATCTTGTCTACCTATTAAGTTGAGTGACGGTTCATCAACAAGGACTTAAATATAGAAGTATGAAGTCCTTCTCAGGTTATATTTAGTTTGCTTTAACAAATATAATATGTATCTTAAAATAACATGGGGTTAATTGACATGTAGACATATGGGATATCCCACAACTGATTTTTTCATCCTTTTGTTTTAATCATTTTTTTAAGAATAATAATATCTATAAAGTTTAAAGGTAGAATAAATTTAGAAAAACTAGACATTTACATGTTAATTTCCTCTTTGAAGCAAGACTGATTTTTCATTGATAAAAGTACCTGTAGGACCTCTCAGATTAGCCTGAAATATTGTTAATCAGACAGAAGACCTTTATGGCAGAGGCTGTGATTTTTTTTTTTTTAAGGTCTTACTCTGTTTCCCAAGCTGGAATGCAGTGACATGATCGTGGCTCACTGCAACCTTGAATATCTGGGCTCAAGTGATCCTCTTGCCTCAGCCTCTCAAAGTGCTGGGATTACATGTGTAAGCCACTATGCTTGGCCACTATTTTTTCTTTTTTCAAAATCCACTGACTTGTAATTTAATTTAAAACCATTCCCCAATATTTGAACCTTGGCTTCGGTATAGTTTCTTGTTATTGCTGTTTCTAATTGCTTTCCATTCACTTTGTGTCTTTCGCATTAGAATTTCTCATTCAAACACTTTCCTTCTCTTCTTATGTGGAGAACTGCCTATGTAGTCCACTTTGTCTTTCTACTCAGTACTAGACGGATAGTGATCCAAAGTGGCTTAGAGCCTGTCATCCTGGATTATTGCTTCACTGTCCCTATGGTGTGCTTGACTGTTTTCTAGATTCTGTAATTTCTTCTTTTTGATTTCTAATCCAATATTGCCATTGTATACCCTCAGGTATAGCCTCTCAATATGGAGTGCCTGGCAGAAAAAAATCTGTTCATTTTTCTTTATAAAAATGTTTTTAATCTTAACCTCATACTTGTTAATGTTTGGTTAGAATCCTAGACTGAAAATTATTTCCATCCTAGACTGACCTTTAGCATTGCTGATAAAAATTCTAATGCCAATCTAACTCCTTATTCTTTGAGTGATCTATTGTTTTATATTGTTTGTTGTTCTGTTTTGAAAATTTTTAGTTATCATTGGTGGTCTGAAAGATTACAATAATACATTTATTTTGGTGACCATAAAAAATCCATCCTCATTGGAATTTGGAATTTATATCTTGAAGATTCTCATCTCTAATTATCTCCAAAATGTTTTTATCTTTTTTCTTTGCTTAATTTCCCTAAGATTTTGTATTTTTTTCTCCCATCCTCAAAGTATCAGGATAGCCGAACTCCTGAATTAAACCACTAGACATCTTATCAATTCTCTCATTAAAAAGAAATCTTTATTTTATCCTTCCTATTGAACATTTTATTTCTTTTTTATAAGTATTATTTTCTTGTGGTAAGAAGATTTGAAATGAGATATACCTTCTTAAAAAATGTTAAGTTTACATTATCATATTAGGTATAGGTACAATGTTGTACAGTAGATCTCTAGAGCTTATTCTGCTTGGTTAACTGAAAATGTATGCCTGTTGATTAGTAACTCCCCATTTCCTGGAGAAAGTATAGTCTTTTCAATAAATGACATTAGAAAAACTGGATATCCACATGCAGAATAATAAAATTAGTACCCCATCTCACACCATATACAAAAATCAACTCAAAATGAATTAAAGACTTAAACACAGGACCTAAGACTATAAAACTACTAGAAGAAAACATAGGGGTCATGCACAGTGGCTCACACCTGTAATCCCAACACCTGTGGAAGCCAAGGTGGGCAGATCGCTTAAGCTTAGGAGTTCAAGACCAGACTGGGCAACATGTCAAAACCCCATCTCTACCAAAAAAAAAAAAAAAAATTAGCTGGATATGGTGGCACGTGTCTATGGTTCCAGTCACATGGGAGGCTGAGGTGGGAGGATTGCTTGAGCCTTGGAGGTCAGGGTTAGAGTAAGCAGAGATCATGCCGCCAGTGTACTCCAGCCTGGGTGACAGATTGAGACTCCCTCTGAAAAAAGAAAAAAAAACCCAAAACATAAGGTAAAAAGTCCATAATATTGGTCTGCACAAAGATTTTTTGGCTATGACCCCTAAAGCACAGGCAATAAAAGCAAAAATGGGCAAATGGGATAACACGAAATGAAAAAACTTGTGTACAGCAAAAGAAACAATCAACAAAATGAAGAGATAACCTATAGAATGAGAGAAAATATTTGCAAGTAGTACATTGGATAAAGGCTTAATATCCAAGCTAGATACAGAATTCAAACAACTAAATATCAATAAAACAAATAACCCAATTAAAAAATGGGTTAAGAACCAGAATAGGCATTTCTGTAAAAAATACATACAAATAGCCATTGGGTTTAGGAAAAAATGCACAGCATTCTGATCTTCAGGGAAAGGTAGATTAAAATCACAATGAGATATTGCCTCACTCCTGTTAGCATGGCTATTATCAAAAAGATGAGAGAGAACAAGTGTTGGTAAGGATATGGAGAATAGAAAACCCTTGTACACTGTTGGTGGGAATGTAAATTAGTACAGCCATTATGGAAAACAGCATGTAGGTTCCTCAGCAAATTAAAAATGGAACTACTATGTGATTCAGCAATTCTACTACTGGGTATATGTCAAAAGGCAATGAAATCAGTATCTGGAAGATGTATCTGGATTCCATGTTCACTGCAGTATTAATCACAGTAACCTAGATATGGATTCATTCACAAGTCTCTAGGAAGTTCCAAACTTTCCCATATCTTTGTGTCTTCTGAGCCCTCCAAGTTTCTAGCAAGTTCCAAACTTTCCCACATTTTCCTGTCTTATTCTGAGTCTTCTAAATGGTTTCAACCTCTGCGTCTTATCCAGTTCCAAAGTTGCTTCCACATTGTTGACTATCTTTACAGCAATGTTCCACTACCCAGTACCAGTTTAACTGTATTAATTCATTCTTATGCTGCTAGTGAAGACATACCTGAGGCTGGGTAGTTTATAAAGGAAATAAGTTTAATTGACTCAAAGTTCAGTATGGCTGGGGAGGTGTCAGGAAGCTTACAATCATGGTAGAAGGGGAAGCAAACATGTCCTTCTTCACATGGTGGCAGGATAGAGAAGCAAGAGTGCCCAGCAAAGGGGGAAGCCCCTTATAAAACCATCAGATCTCGTCAGAACTAACACACTATCATGAGAACAAGATGGGGCAACTGCCCCTATGATTCAGTTATTTCCACTTGGCCCCTTCAACAACATATTGGGATTATGGGAACTACAATTCAAGATCAGATTTAAGTAGGAGCACACCCAAACCATATCAATGTACAAGGATCCTAATTTCCTCACATTTTCACAGACACTTGTCTTTTGCCATCCTGATAGGTTTGAGGTGATATATCATTGTGGGTTTAACTTATGTTTCCTACATTATTAGTCACTGAGCATGTTTCATATACCTGCTGGCCATTTGTATGACTTCTTTGGAGAAATGTGTTTTCACATCTTTAGCCCATTTTTAATTGCTCTATTGGTTTTTTGCTCTTGAGTTATAGAAATTCCTCATATATTTTGAAGATTAACCTCTTGTTAGATATATGGTTTGAAATGTTTTCTTTCATTATGCCAGTTGCCTTTGTACTCTATAGGTTGTTTGCTTTACTATGCAGAAGCTTTTTAGTTTCATGTAGTCTCGCTTGTCTATTTTTATTTTTGTTGCCTGTGCTTTTGGTGTCATATTCATGAAATCATTGCCCAGGCCAATGTCATAGAGATTTTCCTTATGTTTTATTCTGGGAGGTTTACATTTTTAGGTCTTACATTTAAGCCTTTAATCAACTTTGAGTTTTCTGTAATGGTATAAAGTCAGGATACAATGTTCTCATTTTGCATATTCTAGTTTACCCAACACCATTTGTTGAGGGTACTATACTTCACCCATTTTGTATTTTTGACATACTTTTTGAAGATCAATTGACTATGTACACATTTGGATTTATTTCTAGGCTATTTCATGACATTAGTCTGTGTGCCTGCATTTAAACAAGTACCACCCTGTTTTAATTACTGAAGCTTTCTAATATATCCTGAAATCAAAAATCGTGATGCCTCCAGCTTTGTTCTTCTTTCTCAGGATTGATTTGGCTATTCATGATCTTCTGTGGTTCCATATTGTCTTAGTCTGTTCAGGTTGCTATAACAAAATACCATAGACTGGGCAGCTTATAACAACAGAAATTTATTTTTTGCAGTTATGGAGGCTGGGAAATACAAGATGAAGTTGCTGGTAGATCTGGTGTCTGATGAGATTCTGCTTCGTTTATGTTGCCTTCTTGCTATGTCCTAATATGGTGGGAGGGTTGAACAAATTCATTCAGGTCTATTTTATAGAGCACTGTATTAGTCCATTTTTATACTGCTATAAAGTTACCGTCTAAAACTGGGTAATTGATGAAGGAAAGAGGTTTAATTGAATCACAGTCCCACATGGTTTGGGAGGCCTCAGGAAACTTACAATCATGGCAGAAGGCAAAGGGGAATCATGGCAAGTCTTACATGGTGCCAGAAAAGAGAGTGAGCAAAGGGCAAGTGCCATACTTTTAAATCATCAGGCTTTTTGAGTGCTCACTCAGTATCACAAGAACAGCATGGGGAAACCTATCCTCATAATCTAATCATGTCCCACCAAGTTCTTCCCTTGACATGTGGGGGATTACAATTTGAGATGAGATTTGGGTGCGGATGCAGATTGAAAACATATCAGACACTAATTCCATTGACGAAGCCTCCAATCTCACCTCCCCAAAACCCTGCTCCTAAAGCCATCATATGAGTGATTGATTAGTTTCAACATAAATTTTGGGAGGATCTAAACATTCAGACTATGTATTAGTTTGTTCTCACACTGCTAATAAACACATATTCAAGACTGGGAAATTTATAAAGGAAAGAGGTTTAATTGACTCACAGTTCAGCATGGCTGGGGAGGCCTCAGGAAACTTACAATCATGGGGAAGGGGGAAGCAAACATGTCCTTCTTCACATGGTGGCAGGAAGGAGAAGTGCTGAGCAAAATGAGGATAAACCCTCTTATAAAACCGTCATGAGAACTCACTATTAGAAGAACACATGGGGGTATCCACCCCTTTGATTCAATTACCTCCTACCGAGTCTCTTCCACAACATATGGGTTTATGGGAACTATAATTCAAGATGAGATTTGAGTGGGGACACAGCCAAATCACATCAGATTATAATACATAGGAACAGTAGAATTAATTTTCTATTTCTGTAAAAAAAAGTCATTGGTATTTTAATATAGAATTCATTGAATGTGTAGATCACTTTGAGTTTTCTTTGTTTCTTTCTTGTGTTTTCTTTGTCTGACTTTGATATCAGCATAATGCTAGTCTCATAAAATGACTTTGAATGTGTGTGCTGGCCTTAAATTTTATAAGAGTTTGAGAAGGATTGGTGTTAATCTTCTTTAAATGTTTGCTAGAATTCAACAATGAAGCCACTTGTCCTGGGCTTTTCTTTTTGGGAGGATTTTCACTATTGATTCAATTTTCATACTAATTACAAGGTTTGTTCAGACTTTCTATTTCTTCATATTTAGTTTTGGCTGGGTGCATGTTTTTGGAATTTAAGCATTTATTCTAGGTTATCCAGCTTGTTGGATAACCCATATTTTTTCAAAGTGGTCTCATAATTGTTTTTATTTCTGTGGCATCAGTTATAATGCCTCTTCATTTCTGATTTTATTTATTTGAATCTTCTTTGTTCTTAGTATGTATAGCTAAAATTCTGTACATTTTGTTTCTCTTGTTAAAAAAACTTTTGTTGATTTTTCCCCCTTTTTTTGTTTTTTATTTATTTCTGCTCTAACCTTTGTTATTTCCTGTCTCCTGCTAAAATTGGGCTTAGTTTCCCTCTGTATTATTTTTGCTGCATCTCATAAGCTTTTGTAGATTTGTTTTTGTTTGTCTCAAGGTATTTTATCATTTAAAAACATTTTTTTTTTTAACTCGGGGGAAGAATAGTTGTTCAAGAGTATGCTGTTCAATTTACACATATTTGTGAATTTCCCAGTTTTTCTTTTGCTATTTATTTCTAGTTACATTCTCTTATGGTCAGAAAAGATGTTTGATTTATAACTTCAGTCTCCTTAAGAGACTTGTTTTGTGATCTAACATGTGATCCACCCCAAAGAAAAATCAGTATGCACTTTAGAAAAATCTGTACTCTGCTGCTGTTGGGAGGAATGGTCTGCATATGTCTGTAAAATCTATTTAGTCTATAGTTTTATTCAAGTCTTCTGTTTCCTTATTGATCTTGTGTTTGGATATCCTATTCATTACTGAAAGTGTGATATTGAAGTCTACTATTACTGTATTATACTCTATTTCTCTCTTCACTTCTATTAATGTTTGCTTTATATGCTTAAGTGCTCTGATATTGAGTGCATATATGTCTATACTTGTTATATTTTTCCATTTGTACCTTTTATTATCATATAACATCCTTTCTTATATCCTTTGACAGTTTTTGACTTAAAGTCTGTGTTGATTGATATAACAGAGAACCATATCTCTGTTCTCTTTTGGTTACCATGTTCATGGAATATATTTTTTCAACCATTTACTTTCAGGCTATGTATGTCCTTAAATCTAAAAGGTTTACTGTAGACAGAGTATAGTTGGGTCTTATTATTTTTAAAATCCATTTAGCCACTGTATGCTTTTGCTTGGAGAGTTTAATTCATTTATATTTAAAGCAATTATGCTTAGGAAGTATTTGTTATTGCCATTGTGTTAATTATTTTCTGTGAGTTCAATAGTTCTTTTACCTTTTTCTCTCTTTATCTTCCTTTGTGTTTCATTAATTTTTCGGAATTGATATGCTTTGATTTTCTTTTGTGTAACTTTTATAGGTACTTTTTATACTTTGAGACTTACATATCTTATAGTAATATTCTGTTTTAAACTGATAAATCTAGTGGCAATAAGCTCTGTTTTTGCCTCAAAAGTCTTTACTGCTTCTTCATTTTTTAAGGATTTTTTTTTTTGATTGGCAGTTATTTTCTTTCAGCACTTTGAATATAGCAACCCAACTTTTATAGTTTGCCAGGTTTCTGCTGAAAAATCCACTGATGGTATTATGAAGCTCTGTTGTATGTGACAAGTAACTTTTCCCTTGTTGTTTTCAAAATTCTGTCTTAATCTTTTGAAAATGTTATGATACATATTGGTGCTGATTTCTTTACATTTATCTTATTTGGTGTCTTTTGGGCTTCTTGAATCTGGATGCCTGATTCTTTCTACAAATTTTGAACATTATTCACCATTATTTATTTGAATAAGCTGGTCGTTTTTTTCTCTCTCTGCCTCTCTCCTCCTTGTTGGCGTCCCGTAATGCATATGTATGTAGGCTTGATGGTGTCCCCTAACTCCCTTTAGGCTTCTTTCCTTCTTTTCATTTCGTTCTTTATTTCCCATGACCTATCTTAAACTTTGTCTTTTTTCTGATTTATCTAGTCTCCTGTTGAACATCTGTAGTAAATTTTTTATTTCAGTTAGTGCATTTCTCAGTTTTTTGATTTCTCTTTGGTACTTTTGTGTGTGTGTGGTTTTTTTCTTTTTTTTTAAATTTTCTGTCTCTTTTGGCTTTCTCACTTCATCCCTATATTATCTTCCTCAGTGAGCATCTTTATGACAATTATTTTAAATTTCCTGTCAGGTAAATTTTATAAATCTATTTCATTTGGATTTGTTTCTCAAGATTTATCTTGTTTCTTTTTTTGAAAAAATCTTTGCTTGATTCTTCATTGTACTTGAATCTCTTTGTCAGTGATCTGCACATTGGAAAAAGGGGGCAAATTTCCCAGTCTTCACTGACTAGTCTTGTATGGAGAAGACACCCAACAATCAACCTGGCCAAATATTCTGGGTCTCCTACCAACTATCTTTCTCCCCCAGGGAGAAGTAGGTATCTGGTTTTTGTCTGCCCACTCTGTACTGAGCCAGTGGTGCAGAGCTATGGACTACACCATCCCAAGATACCATCTCCATTTTCTCCTAGGTGGCTAGTCTGTGTTGATCCCAGCAGAGTTTCAAGAATGACAAGTAGGTTGCCAGGTTTTTAGGCATCCCAGAGAAGCTGGAATATTGGGTACATGGATCAATACTTTCCCACCATGGGGGAAAGCTCAGAGCTGAGATGTTTTTTATCTGATTATTCTGTGTTGTACAGGAGAAATGACCTAAGATGTCTACAAGTCCAAGCTGTTGTTTTCATTTTCTCAGGCAACTAGACTGTACTAGAACTGTTAGAGCTCCAGGACTGGCAATACAGAAGCTAGCCCTCTGGGGAGCTGTCTCAGAAAAGTAGGGGCTATGGATGTGTGAAACAAATCTTCATCTCACCCTAGAGAAGCTTGGAGCTAAGAGGTCTCTTCCTGCATGCATGACATTGTGACACAGGCAGGTACTCTAGCGAGAGGGTGTTATAAATCTCCCTACTGTCTTTGGTTAATGTGGTTTCATACTCTCTTAAAGAGCAGAAGCCTTCCAATTGGTTTCAGAATTTCTCACAAAAGAAATTTATCTGTAAATTGTTGCTGAATTAGGATGTTTTGGGGTGCAAATAATTTTAATTTTCAAACATTTGACTTCATTGCAAAGTATTATAATTTGACTTACTGTGTTTTCTTGAGTCTCACTGAGGATGGTGATTTAAAAATATATCAGTGTTTTCTTAGGTTATATATGTTTTTCCCTTGTTCAGTTTTCCTATTTATTTATCTTGTTATTTGTGTTTTGAGTCAAGTACATCCCCCCCCGCCCTCCGCTCACCAAATGTCTAGAGATTCCTCTTTGCTAATTCATCTAAGAGTGAAGGAACTATATGCTTTGTTTAAGTGGGGATTTGTAAACTGACTGGTTTTACTTTAGAATGAGTGCACATTAATTTATAAGATTTTAAGCAGTAGAAATTGGAGTGCATCATTTTGGATGCCATAACCATAGTAATTTGCTAACTTCTGTCCATACATTTTATTCCATTCATTTAGCAAATGCAGAAACTGTTCAAATTCAGAGAGTTGAAAGACTCTTAAGACTTCACAGAGTATACTCAGACAAGGCTTTAAAAAAAAGTAAAGGCAATTCTGTATAACAGAAGAAATAAAATGCAGGCAATTATTAAAAGGGCTGAGATTTGTAGGTGCATCATACTCAAATATTTTCTCAGTTGTGCAGGACATGCTTCATTTTCACATGACGAACTACCAAGATATGTACAAGATATCTTGGTTTCAGGGGAACCATGGCACAATTAATGAACAGTTATTTATACCTCACTGGTAGGCATTCTGGAGATACTCATAGAGCTATACTCATCTAACTGCAAATTAACATGCTTTATGCAACACAAAGAACTGCCTGAATTTTAGCTTAAAATAAATATCTGGTTGTCAGTCATTCTGTGTGGGGGTTGAATGTTAGTATACAGTATTTTAAATAAACTATGTTTCAGTCCTAATTTTTATTTCCAGTCTACAGTCTTTCACCATTTATGAGTCCAGAGCTTCTGCAGTGTTTGGCAGACAGTTTGGCTCCTCACTCAAAAGAAGTTCCCACAGAATGCATTCTCGTTTATCTTTCCTCTGTTTTGCTTGACTTCTTTTCAACCTTTTCCGGTTTTCCAGAATTTTGTTGCAATCTAAATATTAGTGAATCAATGTTCTTTTAACTTATTTGCATTTTAATAGATCCATTCAGACACATGAAATTAATGAATATGTTCAGTCTTCCATCTTGAATAGGAATTTTGGTTTGCTTTATAAAGTTATTTTATAGTTTTCTTTTTGATTCTTCTTCATATCAGAAAGAGGAATATGTATAAAATGGGAACTCCTCACTACCACTTTAGCAGGGGATGATATTGTTTATGAAAATCAATATTTGAAGTGGTGTTTCTTCTATTCCTTAGCAATTGCAGGATATGCCGTACATACGTTAGGCACTAAAATAGGCCTAGTAATGTTAAACTTTAGTATCTTGCCCGGAATCAAATCCAGCATTGTTTCTTAAACAAATAAATTATTTCAATTTTCAAGTAATAAGATTTGCAAATCAATTTTTAGAACAAAAACTATTTGTTATAAACCATTTGTTAAGCTGGCAATTTACCATGTTACAAGGTTGTTTTAACTAAAAAATAATTTCTACAATAATCTGTCTAGGTGGGAATCTTAGGTTTCTTTATCATAGGTTTCTTTTCTGTACTATAGGGTGTTTTGATATTTAAATCTCATTATTGATTTATAAGAATTATATAACATTATCAGGCTGTAAGCCATTTGAAATGTTGGCTATTTAGATGTAAAGAATTTGTTGTGTCCTTAAACTGATCTATCTATGAAAATGTTCAGTCTAGGATTGTTATGAGTAAAGATTCATAGAGCATTTTTTTGGTGGTTTCTTTTCTTTTGGTCTGTTATATATCAAATAGAGACAAAGTTAAAAAACAATATCTACATGTTCTCATTAATTCAAGGTGTGAGGTTCCCTGGAAAGAAATGCAATTATACCCTAAAGGCAGCCAGATTTCTAAGTCCTAACTTTGCCACTTTGACTGTTTTAGCTATATTCTTCTATTTTAGATTTCACTCACACAGAGAGACCATCTGTATATATACGAGGGTCTAAATATTTAACCAAAATTTTAATTTACCATTAGTTAGAATGAAAAATATATTTCTATGTATATTTAGTTTATCATTTTAAATTTTGGTTTTATTTACCTGATGTTCAAAAGGCTTTTATAAATTTAAATATATATCTTTTTATACCTCTATACATATATTGGAGTAGCCAAAACTATAAGACTGAACTCTAAAATTTGAAAAATAACCTTAGGAAAGACAAACACTTGCTTTGTGCTCCACATCTTGAAATTAAAAAATGATTTTTTCTTGGTGAAATATAAATCAGGAATGAAACAGAAAGAGTTAAAACATATTTATGAGAGAGTCCTAATTCCTTTAAGGCCATGATTTATATAAATTAAATATCAAATTAATAGTTTGGTTTTTGTGAAAATGTGTTATGTATAAAGCAAAAAACCTACTTACTGCTATTCCCTAATCCTTCTCTACCTCTCTTATGTGGCCCACTGTGAGTGTAAATTTCTATTTTTAGATTTTTTAGTTTTATACAAACATGTATAGGTATCATTTTTGTACAAAATTAGGATCATAATATACATATTATTCCACTGACATTTTTTACTTGATATTTCTTACACATCTTCTCATATTAGTACTTATCTATCTTCTTTTAGTTTTTAACAGCTTTATTAAGGTACAATTGACACAATAAGTTGCACAAGTTTGAAGTGTATAATTTAGTAAGTTGTGACTCCTGTGAAATCATCACTACAACCAAGAAATTAAAAGTATTGTTCACTGAAAAGCTTTCTCATTTCACTTTATAATCTCTCTGTCCTATATCTACCTACGACCAACATCCCCAGGCAACCAGTGAAGTGCTTTTGTTTCTATAGATTCATTTGTGTTTTCTAGAACTTTAGCTAAATGGAATCATACAGTACATACTCTTTTTTGTCTGCCTTTTTTCATTCAGCATAATTTTTCTAAAATTCTTGAATGTTGATTGATGTGCGTATCAATGGGACATTCCTTTTTAATGATGAGTAGAATTTCATTGAATGAATATACCATGATTTTTTATCCATCCACTTGGTGATGGACATTTGGATTATTTTCAGTTTTTAGTTTTACAGAAGCTATGAACATTTTGTTTAAGTCTGTGTGTACATATACTTTCATTTATCTTGAGCAAATGCCTAGAAGTGGAATGTCTGCTCATGTAGTAGGTAAATGTATAGAAGCTGTTAAACAGTTTTTCAAAGTGGTTATCTATATGAAAGTTCCAGTTTTTTTTTTTTTATATCCTTTACAGAACTTGATATAATCTGTCTTTTCAACTATAGGCATTCTAGCATTGTGTAATAGTGTATCTTTTGGGTTTTGATTGCATTTCTCTAATCACTAATGAAGTTAAGCAAATTTTTATGAGCATATTTGCTCTCCATACATCTTCTTTGATAAACAGTATGTGCAAAATTTTCAGAATAAATGTTACTTTCTATAAAAAGAAGACTAACTGGAATTTATTGGGATGGTGCTGAGTCTAGATCAATTTTTAGGAGAATAAACATTAACAATATTTGAACTTCCAGTATTTGTAGTGTATTAACAAGATAAACACAATACATCATTCATTCAGGTTTTTCATTCTCTCAACAGTGTTTTGTAGTTTTCAGTCAATAGGCTTTTTGATTTATTTGTAGATTTATTTCTAGGTATTTCATAACTTTGATTCTATTTGTTACTGATTTTTAATTTCTAATTCCATTTTTTCTTGATTAATATATAGAAATATACTTTTTAATACTAATCTTGCTAAATTCATTTATTTGTTCTAATAGTTTTTTGTAGGTTTCATAGGATTTTTGCATAGATGATCAGATCATTTGCTAATAAGGGCATTTCTATTTCTTTACCAATATGTCTGACTTTGATTCCTTTTTCATGTCTTATTGCTTAAGATGAGAAAGTGAGACTCATTATCCTGTTCATAATCTTAGAGAATAATGTTTAATTTTCACAATAAGTATGATGTAAACAGTAATTTGTTTTTTAGTATATGCACTTTATCAGATTAAGAAAGTTTCTTTATACGCCTAGTTCATTGAGAGTTTTATTAGGCCTGTAAGACAAAGCTTTGTCTTCAATTACTGATATTATTACTTGGATTTTTTAAGTCTATTAATATGGTGAATTACATATTGATTGATTTCATTAAACCAACTGTTTATTCCTGCACCTGGTCCTGGTGTATTGTATTTTTTAAAAAGGGATGTTGGTATAAATTTTGCTTTGTAGTGACTTTGAATTTGGAATGAGTAATACTGGATCAAAGAATAAGGTGTAAAGTAATTTCTTCTTCTTTAAATTTTAGTTTTAGTTTAAATTTCAATATTTAGGATTGGCATTTTTTCATAAATTGCTGCTAGCATTCAACACTGAGGTTTTGTGGGGCTTAAGGTTTTTTTCTGTGAAAATATTTTTAGTTGCAAATTAAAATACTTAATTGATATACGGCTTTTAAAGTTATTTATTCTTTTTTGTTTTTTTTTTAGACCGAGTCTTGCTCTGTCGCCAGGTGCCAGGCTGTAGTGCAGTGGTGCGATCTCGGCTCACTGCAACCTCCGCCTCCTGGGTTCAAGCAATTCTCCTGCCTCAGCCTCCCGATTACAGGTGTGCGCCACCACGCCCAGCTAATTTTTGTATTTTTAGTAGAGACGGGGTTCCACCATGTTGGCCAGGATGGTCTCGATCTCTTGACCTCGTGATCCGTTTGCCTCAGCCTCCCAAAGTGCTGGAATTACAGGCGTGAGCCACTGCGCCTGGCGTTAAAGTTACTTATTCTTGACTAAGCTTTGGAAATCTGAGTTCGTCAAGGAATTTGTTGATTTCATCCAAGTTCTTGAATTTATTGGCTCATAGCTATTCATAACATTCCTTGATGCCACTTCAAATTTTAAAAAAAATTTACTAATGTCACTGCTCTCATTCTTCACATTGTTATTTGTGTTTTTCTTTTTCTTCATGATTAGTCTGACAAGAGGTTTTTCAATTTTATTGGTGTTCTCAAATTTTAATTGGCTTTTTCTATTATTTTCTTGTTTCCCACTGTGTTGCTTGCCATTCTGATATGTATTTTTGCTTTCTTCTGCATAATTTGGGGGGTTGTTTCCTTTTTCTAGTATCTTTAAGTGAATTATAAGGGCATTGATCTTTATTATTTTTCTGCAGTTATTGTTATAATTTTATTATTTTGCTTTAGCAAAATACTATCAATTCTGATAGATTGTTTATTTTCATTCAGTTCAAAATGTTTTCTAATTCTTTTTCTTTTTAAATTTCTTATTTTACCCATGAATTATTTAGAAATGTGTCATTTCCTACCCTCACCCCTAATATTTGGAGATTTTTGAAAGTGCTTTCTGTTACTGGTTTCTAATTTAATTCATTTGTGGTCAGAGAACACTGCATGACTTGTATCCTTTTACATTTATTGAGACTTATTTTGTGGCTGAGAATATATTGATATATGTCTCTTTTGCACTAAAAAAGAATGTACAAGGGATGTATATCACCTTATTAGGTGGAGTATTCTACAAATGTTAATTAGATGAAATGGATTGAAATGATGTTCATGTTTTCCGTATCCTTATTGATTTTTGTCTACTTATTTTGTCAACTTTTGAGAGAAAGTTTGAAATCTCTTACTACATGCTTCTTATACTTTGAAGCTCTGTTACCAAGTACATAAATGTTTAAAATTCTGATATCCTCTCAGTAAATTGATGCTTTTATTATTACAAAATCATCATACATACTTACTTATATTCATGAACATAAGATATTTACCTGTGTGCTTTTATGGTTACCATTTCTGATGCTCTTCATTCATTTGTATTTACACAGGTTTTAAAATCTAATATCATTTTTATTTTTTCTGTTTGAAGAACTTTCTTTAATTTTTTTTTGTGATGCAGAGTTATTTTACCTTTGTTATTTTTTACTGGTTTAAAAATTATGGGTTTACTATTTTATTTTCCTTTTAGTGCTTTAAAGATGTTGCATCCTTCTAGTCTGCATTTTATTATGATGAGGACATCTTTCATCTTTATTCTTCTTTATGGCTTTTTCTCTAGCTCCTTTTAAGATATTGTCTTATTGATTTGAAGCAATTTGATTATGATATAGATTTTTGTAATTTTCTTTATGGTTCCTTTGCTTTTTATTTGTCGAGATCCTTGCATTTGTGTATTTATACTTTTTATCATATTTGGAAAAAAAATTTGGCCATTATTTTTTCAAATACTTTTTTTGAGTCTCTCTCTCTTAGGACTCTTAATTCAACATATATTTTACTGCTTAAAGATGTCTTACAGCTCACTCATTTTATTTCCTTATTTTTGAGTCTTTTTTTTTCCTCTGTGTTTCATTTTAGACAATTTTATTACTATTTATTTAAATTCACTAATATTTTATTTGTAGCATCTAGTCTGATATTAAAACTATCTAATGTATTCTCATCCCAGACATTCTAGTTTTTATCTTGAGAAGTTCAATTTTTCAATTTGGTGTTTTTTTTTTTTTTTTAAAAATCTTTCTTGTCTTTAGGAAATACATTCAGTCCTTCCTCCCGTTTCCTGAACATAAGAAATAGAGTTGTAATAACTGCTTTTATGCCTTTGTCTACTAATTCTATAGTCTGTATTATTTATGGGTCACTTTCAAGTGATTATTCTCCTCAATTTGGGTTGTATATTCCTCCTCCTTTTCTTGCCTTGTTATCTTTCAGTGAATGCCAACCTTGTGAAGTTTACCTTTTGGTTTATCTTTTTATTTCTGAAACATTATTGAGCCTCATTCTGGGCTACAGTTTATTCTTAAACAGCTCGATCTTTTTGAGTCTTGCTTTATGTTTTGTTAGGAAATTCTCTAGAAACATAAGTTTAGAATGGATAATTTATTTTTCACTACAGAAACAAGATTCTTGTTAATACCAGATGTCCTGTTAATTATGAGACTTTCACTCTGACTTTTGGAAACAGGCATTATTGCTAACACTTTGTGAACTCCAGTCACTCTTTGCCGAATTATTGTTAGGTGATTCCCCAGTCTTCCCCACAGTCTTGTGTAGTTTCCTCACACCCATGAACTCATCAGTATTTAAGTGAAAATGATGTGATGGGGGAAGTTATGTGCATCTTCAGGGTTCTCTCTGTGTATAGCTCTTTCCTTCCCATTACTCTGATCTGCAAGCTCCAGCTTCCTTGGCTTCTGTGGCCTCCCGACTCTGTCTTTGGCACAATTCAAGCACAGCCTAGGTTTTTCTCTCCCTGACTCCTTGCATGCAAATTTTTCTCCTGGCAGTAAGCTGGAAGAACTAGAAAGCTCACCTCATTGTCTTCATTGCCTAATGTCTAATGTTTTGGGAGCCTCTGTTTCATGTATTTCTTTTAGGTTTTAGGTGTTTCAGGTAAAGTGGATGTCATTGTTACTCTTTCTTGGCTGGAAGCAAAGGTCTTCCTTAGGTTTTAATGACTACAAATATGCCACTGTGTTGCTTATATCAAAATGTATTTAGCTGGTCACTGGTTGATGAGCATTAAGATTGTTTCTAGGGTTTTAAAATTATAAGCAATAGGAAATAAAATAATTCCCACGTCTATATTGTAAAGTTCAATAGAATAAAAATTATTATTTTAGCTGATGAAACAACAAATAATATTTTTCAAACATGTCTAGCTTTAAAAGCTCCAAGTTAGATTTGGAAAAATGTAGAAAGTGCATTTTCAGGAATTATTATAATAACAATGGTCCTCCTTTTCTCATAATCCTTAAGTAGGTGGAGGTTGTAACAAATAGACTAAGATACAAACACTAGTGTTTACTTAATGTCTTTATACAACTTCATTTATTCCTTCATTCAAAAAATATCTTTTTGAGTTTCAGTTATTTGAAAGCATTGACACACTTAATAGTATTTGTTAAAAAAGTACATATGGACACTTTATTGATTACAGTCTTCATTACATTTTATATTAGTGTTAGACTTTGTAGCTTTTATAAATTTGTTTAAATTTTTATTTAAAACAAATAAAAGATGTAGTTTAAACAAAAACACATTCAAATATCTAAGAGTTTTACTAATAAAATAATTTTGTTTATAAGTATAATATTACCTATGATAGTAAATGTTTCTTCTATACTAGAATTTGACACTGGAATTTAACCCGAATAATATACCCAATGTAATGAATCTGTGGACATAGTTTTTCTTAACTTAAAAAATATTTCTTCTCATCAGAAAATATCATAATAGTGATTACGTAAGTAAACATTATGTGTGGAGTCCTTAATTTTTTCATGGAAATACTGAGAATATGAAGAAATTTTTCTTCAATGGTTATAATATCCACATTAGATAAAATTTCAAATGCAAAATATTTTTTCACATTATTTACAGTTCTTAAATCTGTATTCCTTACTTCAGAGGCACATTATTTTATGAGAACAGTTGATAATATGTGAACAATACATTTAAAATGTGACATTATCTCCCATATAAAATGTTTATCATCCATATTTTTTGAGAAATATCAGAATCAATTACTATTATTTTTTGGTTATAGAAATTATTTAATATCTATGCATTTCTTTTCCTAGAAAACACTTGAAGATTTGAAAAGGCAAAAATACAGAATGGACAATACTGCAGTACATCACCCTTTATGAAAGGACCATATTTCAAAGATGTGTGCTTCTTAATAAACAGGCTAATAGGATGTTGTAGTTAGGCTTATTGGCTTTGTAGTCCAAGTAAACAGTGCCAATTTTGGACTGCATTTTAAAGAAGAATATATGGTGAATTTGGGACCACAGGAAATACCAGTTTTATGGGAACTGGAACTCTAAGAAAAAATAAATTAAAAAAAAAATTGTTATAAAAACAGTATTTGTTTAGAATGATACAAACTATCACAAAATGTTACAAATTTAAAAAGATGATAAACAATATTAAGCAATAAAAAATATAGAAATTAATAAAATTTTAAAATAATTAACTGCTTGACACACCTCTATTAATTTTATCCCCCTTGTATTTTGATGCTTGCTTGTTACTGACATTTTTTTTTCCCTATGTGGATATTGAGTTGTTCCCACACCATTTTTGGAAGAGATTTTCTTTTTCTGGTTGAATTTTTCTTGTGTTGTCATAAATGTACTGCATATGTAAGATCTAGTTTTGAACATATTCTGTTCATTGATCCATATGCCTATTCTTCAACATTACCACACTGTATTGATTATTATAGTTTTACAGAGAGTTCTGAAAACTTTAGTCTTCTTTTTTAACATAATTTTAGCTATCATTGGTCCTTTCTTTGCCAAATACAATTTAAAATTATCTTGTCAATTTCTAGGAAGAAACATACAAGAATTTTTATTGGGATCACATTTAATCTGCAGATAAATTTTGGGAGAATTGGTATTCTTTACAGCATTTGGGTTTTTTATTTGATGAAAATAATTTATTTCATCACCATTCTAGGTATCTTTTACTGTTCTCAGCATTGTTATACACTTTTAGTATATAGGTTTGTAACCCCTGCCCTAACAGGCTTGAAAGTGCCTGCTCCCCAGTGCCTGGCTTCTCCCTGTATCAGCACCCATTCTGATCTCAGAGCAAAGTTGAGGCCAAGCCTGGGTGCTGTCACAGCTGGGCTGGGTGTACACACACTTGGGGCCGTGCTAACCTTGGCCTTCTCCAGACTGGGCACTAGTGATCATAGAAGGGAAGCCATGGGGTTGCTGAAAGCAGGTTGGCCCTGGCCTGCAGGCACCCCTGGCATCTACAGTCTGGACACTGTGAACAGCAGCAGAAGGCAGACAGGTTCCTGGGTGGAATGGGAAGGTCCCCAGAGAGGTCACACCTTCAGGTCAGCCAGGGCCTGAAAGCTGGGGGCCAGGCTGCCAGTCCAGTGGAGCAGAGTGGAAACTTGTGGTGCCTTTTCAGGGCCCTCCCATCACCACCCATGGACCAACTGGTGCAGACTTCCTCCCCTCTGAGGCCCATAAAAGCCACTGGCTCAGCCAGAGCTGAGCAGGTGTTAGGATGACAAGCTGCAGAGAGGTGCAACCCATTCTAGGGCCTCCTCTCTGCTGAAAGCGCAGAGATGGCAGGACGACCTGCTTGCAGAGACAAGCCACCCACTCTAAGGCCTCTTCTCTGGTGCGAGTTGTTTAGATGATGGGATGACCAGCTGCAGAGGAGCCACACTCTCTGGTCATAGTTGATCGCTATACACTTGTCGGGATGACTTGTCTAGCAGAGAGGAATAATACCTTCTGCTAGGAGCTGAACACTTGTTAAGACCTTCTGGCTGCATAAAGGAGCTGCTCTTTGCAGGTTTCCTCTGAGCTGTTCTATCACTCAATAAAGCTCCTCTTCATCTTGCTCACCCTCCACTTGTCTGTGTACCTCATTTTTCCTGGTTGACCCAATGGCAAGTCTAAAAGCTGTAACACAAGCAGGACTGAGACACGCCTCTTGTTGACCACATTGTGAGTGAAGAGAAGGAAGTATCTTGGCCCTCTGGGCCCTCCCCAAGCCAGGGCTGTGACTCCCACTATGGAGCTGTGCGGTTCCTGGTGTCTTCAAGCTTACGGATGCCACTGTGTTCTTTTGTGCCAGCTGTGGAAGCTGCTTGTGGTTCACCTGGTCTGGTCATAGGCTTTCAGAGAACCAGCACCCAAACCAGCACCTGGAGCTGCCCACTCCGCTGCAGCAGCTGGCATGTTTGACTGTGCATAGTGGCTGGACCCCTTGCTCGGTCACACAGTCCTTGCTGTTTCATGCCTGACTTGCCCTTGGCAGGTGTGGGACCTAGGCCAGTAGCATGAGCTGAGCACAACCTACCAGGGAAAAATGAGCCCACTAGGGCTGAGCAAAACTTGGGCAAAGTGCTACCAGCCACAGGGGTTTCTGACCAGAAAAATGACACCCCAAATATCCTGTAAGATTATTTCTAGTGGCAATATTTTTTTTGCTTTCTCAGGATTTTCTATATACACAATATGTCAACTGAAAATATTGACATTTTTGCTACTTTTTTTAATATCTGGTTGCCTTCCCCCCCCACTTTGCATTCTTTCATTGATTAGAAAATCACTGCCATGTGGAATAGATGTCACTAGGTCAGATATCTTTCCCCTTATTTCATCTTAGAAGGAAAATATCTAATATTTCACTGTTCAATATATTAAATGTAAATTTATGTAGTCAGTCACTTATCACATTGAAGATGTTTCCTTCTGTTCCTAGTTTGCTAAGAGATTCAGAAATTATAGGGGCTTTTTTGTCAAATGCCAATTTCATCTATTAAATATTTATATAACTTTTTTGGCTTTATGCTGCCAAAGTAGTGAATTACATCAACTGATTATCATATATTAAACTAATGTTGACTTGCTGTGATATACTCAACTGATTATGGTATCTGGGCTCTAAATATTGTTGGATTTGATTTATGTTTTTAAGAATTTCTGAATATATTTTTCAGAAAAATTTTGTCTATAATCTATTTTCTTGTAATGTTCTTTTCTTGTATTGATAATGAGAAATACTTCATAAGATGAGTAAATGAGTTGTAAACTTTCTTTTGTATTTTCAGAAATTTTTGTATAGAATTAGTATAGGTTATTTTTAAATGTTTACTGAGATTTACTGGTATGCTGCCTGGGCCTAAAGTACTTTTTGTTTATTCCTGTGTTGGGGGAGGTGGGGAGGGGTTGGGGAGGTGGGGGTGGGGAGGGGAGCTGAGGATATTTGTTGAATTATAAATTGAGTTTATTATCTAGATGGCCATTTAGCATTTCTATTTTTTCTTTAATCAGTTTTGGTGATATGTGCCTTTAATATATATTTTTTTCCCTTTAAGTTGTTAAACTTATTGGAATAAAGTTGCTCATGATATTCCATTGTTAGATTCTTAGTATTAGTAGCATCTCTAAGGAAGTTCCCCTTTTCATTCCTGGCATTAGATTGTGTCTTTCTCTTTTCTCTCTCTCTTTTATGAAAAGTCATTCTAGTGATGTATAAATTTCATTAATTTTATCAAAGAACTAACTTCTGATTTTGTTGATTTTCTCTATTATTTTTCTGTTTCTTTTTTCTATTTAAATTGTATTATTTATTTTGTTTATTATATTTGTTTTAGGTTCTATTTTTACTGTTTTAAGATTCTAATCTTGGAAACAGAATTCATTGCTTTAGACCTTTCTAATTATCTAATGTTGTATTTAAAACTATACATTTCCTTTAAGAATTGAGTTAGATGCATTTCACTAATTTTAATTTATTGCGCATTTATTGTCTAATTAAATATGTTTTCTAATTCCTAGGTAATACTATTTTTCCTCAAGTTTTTTGGCAGGTATTATTATAGCTGTACCAAGTTTTTATGCTTAGTGTTTGCATAATGAATCTTTTTAAAAAGATCCTTTAGCTTTTAAACTTTTTATACTTTAATGTTTACATTTGATTTTTGTAAGTACACAGTTATGTCTTTTAAATCTGGGTTGACAGTCTGTTTTTCTATTGCATTTTAGGTTTTGGGGTACATGTGAAGAACATGCAAGATTGTTGCATAGGTACCCACACGGCAGTGTGATTTGCTGCCTTCCTCCCCATCACCTATATCTGGCATTTCTCCCTATGCTATCCATCTCCAACTCCCCCACCCCCCTGCTGTCCCTCCCCATTTTCCCCCCGACAGACCCCAGTGTGTGATGCTCCCCTCCCTGTGTCCATGTGTTCACATTGTTCAACACCCACCTATGAGTGAGAACATGCAGCATTTGCTTTTCTGTTCTTGTGTCAGTTTGCTAAGAATGATGGTTTCCAGGTTCATCCATGTCCCTACAAAGGACACAAACTCATCGTTTTTGATGGCTGCATAATATTTCATGGTGTATATGTGCCACATTTTCCCTGTCCAGTCTATCATCGATGGGCATTTGGGTTGGTTCCAGATCTTTGCTATTGTAAACTGTGCTGCAATGAACATTCGTGTGCATGTGTCCTTATAGTAGAATGATTTATAATCCTTTGGATATATACCCAGTAATGGGATTGCTGGGTCAAATGGAACTTCCATTTCCAGGTCCTTGAGGAATCGCCACACTGTCTTCCACAATGGTTGAACTAATTTACACTCCCACCAACAGTGTAAAAGTGTTCCTATTTCTCCACATCCTCTCCAGCATCTGTTGTTTCCAGATTTTTAATGATCGCCATTCTAACTGGCGTGAGATAGTACCTCAATGTAGTTTTGATTTGCATTTCTCTAATGACCAGTGATGATGAGCATTTTTTCATATGTTTGTTGGCCTCATGTATGTCTTCTTTTGGAAAGTGTCTGTTCATATCCTTCGCCCACTTTTGAATGGGCTTGTTTGTTTTTTCTTGTAAATCTGTTTTAGTTATTTGTAGATTCTGGATATCAGCCCTTTGTAAGATGGGTAGATGGCGAAAATTTTTTCCCATTCTGTTGGTTGCTGATTCACTCTAATGACTGTTTCTTTTGCTGTGCAGAAGCTGTGGAGTTTGATTAGGTCCCATTTGTCTATTTTGGCTTTTGTTGCCAATGCTTTTGGTATTTTGGTCATGAAGTCCTTGCCTACGCCTATGTCCTGAATGGTTTTGCCTAGGTTTTCTTCTAGGGTTTTTATGGAGTTAGGTCTTATGATTAAGTCTTTAATCCACCTGGAGTTAATTTTAGTGTAAGGTGTCAGGAAGGGGTCCAGTTTCTGCTTTCTGCACATGGCTAGCCAGTTTTCCCAACACCATTTATTAAACAGGGACTCCTTTCCCCATTGCTTGTTTTTGTCAGGTTTGTCAAAGATCAGATGGTTGTAGATGTGTAATGTTGCCTCCGAGGCCTCTGTTCTGTTCCATTGGTCTATATCTCTGTTTTGGTACCAGTACCATGCTGTTTTGATTACTGTAGCACAGTGGGAGGCATCACACTACTGTACTTCAAACTATACTGCAAGACAGTCTGTGTTTCTAATGGAAATGTTTTGTTTTTAAAATTTGAATATAATTATTGACATGCTTGAACTTAAGACTGTTATACAGATATTTTATTTCTTTTTTGTCCTTTCTGTTCATTATTCCTTAGTTATATTTTGTCTCTTGAGGTGTAATAAATATATTTTTAATATTCCATTTCATCTCATTTTAGTCATTCTTCTTTCTGTTTTCCAGGGGGTGTTTCTTTTTCTTTTTTTTTGAGATGGAGTCTTACTCTGTTGCCCAGGCTTGAGTGCAGTGGCATGATCTTAGCTCACTGCAACTTCCACCTCTTGGGTTCAAGCAATTCTCCTGCCTCAGCCTCCCGAGTAGCTTCGATGACAGGTGCCCATCATCATGCCCAGCTAATTTTTGGTATTTTTAGTAGAGACAGGGTTTTACCCCTGACCTTGTGATCGACATGCCTTGGCCTCCCAAAGTGCTGGGATTACAAGTGTGGGTCACTGTGCCCAGCCAAAGTTTTTTTTTTTTTTTTTTTTGGAGGCAGAGTCTCACGCTGTCACCCAGTTTGGAGTGCAGTGGCACCATCTCTGCTCACTGCAACCTCCACCTCCCGGGTTCAAATGATTCTCCTGCCTCAGTCTTCTGAGTAGCTGAGACTACAGGTACATGCCACCATGCCAGGCTAATTTTTTGTATTTTTAGTAGAGATGGGGTTTCACCATGTTAGCCAGGATGGTCTCAATCTCCTGACCTCTTGATCCGCCTGCCTTGGCCTCCCAAAGTGCTGGGATTACAGGCGTGAGCCACTGCGCCCAGCCTGGGGTGTTTCTTTAGATAATAAATATCCATTTATAATTTATGACAGTCTACATTAAAACATACTATTATGTCATAAAAATTTAAGAAATCTATGACAACCCATTTTCAATTGTCAGATATTTTACTTCTAAATATTCTATAAAAATATTATTTTTTATTTAAATGGCTAATTGTCTTTAAGAAGACAACAAAATATGTAAGTATAGAAATAATAATTTCAAAGGCCACTAATAATTACTGACCAATTTACTTTTTATGCTGTTCTCCAGTTTTTCTTATCTACTAGATTTCTATGTAACATTAATATCTTTTGGCCTATAGAAATTCTTTTAATTTTTTATGGTAGAGATAAATTCTTTCAGGTTTTTATTCTCTAAAAATGACTAATGAGTTGAAATGTTTACCAACAAAACTGACAAAGTAAACACAAATGTTTCATAGGCTTCTTGGAAAAAGGCACTCTCACACTTCTACAAGGAGTAGAAAAACGAACTATACAAAATCAAATTAAAAATGTCTTATCCTCTGTCTTAAATATTAAATATCTTTGGATTTATAAGAACATTTAAATGTGTGTAAAGATATATCCACAAGGGTGCACATTGCAGCTTTATTATTATTATCTTATTATCTTTTTTTGGAGTGAATCTTTTTTTAACTTTTAAGTTCTGGGATACATATGCAGGTTTATTACATGTGAAACCTCTGTCATGGGAGTTTGTTGTATAGATTATTTTATTACCCAGGTATTAAGCCTAGTACCCCTTATTTATTTTTCCTGATCTTCTCCCATCCTCCTCCTGTAGGATCCAGCGTACATTGTTTCTCTCTCTGTGTCCATGTATCTCATAATTTAGCTCCCACTTTTAAGTGAAAACATGTGGTATTTGGTTTTCTGTTCCTGTCTTTGTTTGCCAAGGATAATGGCCTCCAGCTCCATCCATGTTCCTGCAAAGGACATGATCTTATTCTTTTTTATGGCTGCATAGTATTCCATGGTGTATATGTACCACATTTCCTTATCCAGTCTATTGTTGATGGGCATTCCATGTCTTTGCTATAGTGAGTAGTGCTGCAATGAACATATGTGTGCCTGTATCTTTATAATATAATGATTTATATTCCTTTGGGTATATATCCAGTAATGAGATTGCTGGGTTGAATGATATTGTTGTCTTTAGGTCTACGAGGAATCACCACCCTGTCTCCTGCAATGGTTGAACTGATTTGCACTACCACCAACAGTGTGTAAGTGTTCCTTTTTCTCCACAACCTCACAAGCATCTGTTTTTTTTTTCTTTTAACATTTTAATGAGAGCCATTCTGACTGGTGTGAGATGGTATCTCATTGTGGTTGTGATTTGCATTTCCCTAAAGATCAGTGATCAGTGATGTTGGGCTTTCTTTCATATGCTTATTGGTTGCATGTTATGTCTTTCTTTGAAAAGAATCTTGTTATTTGCCTACTTTTTAATAGGATTGTTTGCTTTTTTCTTGTAAATTTGTTTAAGTTCTTTATAGATGATGAATATTAGATCTTTGTTAGATACATAGTTTAGAAAAAATCTTCTCCAATTCTGTAGGTTGTCTGTTTAATCTGATGATAGTTTTGCTATACAGAAAAGCTCTTTAATTAGATTCCATTTGTCAAATTTTGATTTTCATGCAATTGTTTTTGGTGTCTCCTCATGAAATCTTTGCCTGTATGTATGCCCAGAATGGTATTGTCTATGTTGCCTTCCAGGGCATTTATAGTTTTGGCTTTGACATTTAATAAACCTTTAATCCATCTTAATTTTTTGTATATGGAGTAAGAAAGAAGTCTGTTCAGTCTTCTGCATATGGCTAGCCAGTTATCCCAGCATCATTTATTGAATAGGGAATCCTTTCCCCATTGCTTGCTTTTGTCAAGTTTGTTGAAGATCAGATATTGTAGATATGTGGTCTTATTTCTGGGTTTTCTATTCTGCTCCACTGGTTTTTGTGTCTGTTTTTGTACCAGTACTATGCTGTTTTGGTTACTCTGTCCCTGTAGGACAGTTTGAAGTCAGGTAGTGTGATGACTCCAGCTTTGTTCTTTTGGCTTAGGATTGCTTTGGCTATTCAGCCTCTTTTTTGTTTCCATATGAATTTTACAATAGTTGTAGGTATGTGGTCTTATTTCTGGGGTTTCTATTTCTTTTTCCATTGGTTTTTGTGTCTGTGTTTGTACCAACACCATGCTGTTTTGGTTACTGTATCCCTGTAGGATTGTTTGAAGTCAGGTAGTGTGATGCTTCCAGCTTTCTTCTTTTTGATTAGAATTGCTTTGGCTATTCAAGCTTTTTTTTTGCTGCCTTGTGAATTTTAAAATAGTTTACTCTAGTTCTGTGAAGAATCTCAATGGTACTTTAAGAGGAATAGCATTGAATCTATAAATTGCTTTGGGCAGTATGTCCATTTTCATGATATTGATTCTTCTTATCCATATACATGAAATATTTTTCCATTTGTTTGTATTATCTCTGATTGTTTCAAGTAGTGACTTATACTTCTCCATGTAGAGATCTCTCAAATTCCTGATTAGCTATATTCCTAGGCATTTTATTCATTTTGTGGCAGTTATGAATGGGAGTTTGTTTCTGATTTTACTCTTGGCTTGATTGTTGGTGTGTAGGAATGCTAGTGATTTTTGCACATTAATTTTGTATTCTGACAATTTGTTGAAATTGTTTATCAGATTAAGAAGCTTTTGGGCTGAAACTATAGGGTTTTCTACATATAGGATCACTTTGTCTGCAAACAGAGATAGTTTAACTTCCTTTCTGTTTGGATGCCCTTTGTTTGTTTTGCTTGCCTGATTGCCCTGGTCAGAACTTCCAAAACTATGTTGAATAGGAGTGGTGAGAGAGGCTATCCTTGTCTTGTGCCATTTTTCAAGAGGAATACTTCCAGGTTTTCCCATTCAATATAATGTTGGCTATGGATTTGTCATATGTGGCTCTTATTATTTTGAGGTATGTTCTTTCAATACCTTGAGAGTTTTTTTAAATGTAAATGAATGTTGAATTTTATCAAAAGACTTTTCTGCATCTATTTAAATAATAGTGTTGCTTTTGTCTTTAGTTCTATTTGTGTAATGAATCACATTTATTGATTTGAGTATGTTGAACTAAGCTTGCATCTGGGGATAAAACCTACTTGACTATGGTGGATAAGTTTTTCAGTGTGCTGCTGGATTCGCTTTGCCAGTATTTTGTTGAGGATTTTTCTATCAGTGTTCAGCAAGGATATTAGCCTGAAGTTTTATTTTATTTTGTTTTGTATCTATGACAGGTTTTGGTATCAGGGCAATGCTGGCTTCATAGAGAGTTAGGGAGAAGTTCCTTTCCTTAATTTTTGGAATAGGTTCAGTAGAAATGCTACCAACTCTTCTTTGAACATCTGGTAGAATTCAACTATGAATCTGTCTGGTCCTAGGCTTTTTTTATTGGTAGGCCATTTATTACTACCTTGATTTTAGAGCTCATTATTAGTTTGTTCAGGAATTCCATTTGTTTCTGGTTCAGTCTTGGGAGGGTGTATGTGTCTAGGAATTTTATCCATTTATTCTATGTTTTTTAGTTTATGTACATAGGGGTGTTCATAATATTCTCTGATGTTTATTTCTGTAGGGGTGAGTGATAATATCTCTCTGTTGTCTCTGATTTGTTTATTTGAATCTTCTTTTTTTTCTTTATTTATCTAGCTAGTAGTCTATTTTATTAATTTTTCCAAAAACAAGCTCCTGGATTTGTTGATCTTTTGAATGGTTTTTCCTTTCTCATCCTTCTTCAGTTCAGCTCTGATTTTGGTTATTTCTTATCTTCTGCTAGATTGGAAATTATTTGATCTTGATCCTCTAGTTCTTTGAGTTGTGATGTTAGGTTATTAACCTGATAACTGTATAACTTTTTGATGTGTGCATTTAGTGCTGTAAATTTCCCTCTTAACACTGCCTTAGTCCCAGAGATTCTGGCATCTTGTATTGTTGTTCTCAGTTTCAAAGAACTTCTTGATTTCTGTCTTAATTTCATTAATTTTCCAAAAGTCATTTAGGATTGGTTAATGGTTTTGAGTGAATTTCTCAGTCTTGATTTTGAATTTGATTGTGCTGTGTTTTGAGAGACTGTTATGATTTCAGCTCTTTGCATTTGCTGAGATGTATTTTACTTCCTCTGATGTGATCGACTTTAGACCATGTAGTAAAGCGAAGAATGTATATTCTGTTGCTTGGAGGTGAGAGTTCTGTAGTTATCTATCAGGTCCATTTGATCCAGTGCTGAGCTCAGGTCTCAAATGTCTTTGTTAATTTTTTGTCTTGATCATCTGTCTAATATTGTTAATGGGGTATTAAAGTCTCCCACTGTTACTGTGTGGGAGTCTAAGTCTGTGTGAAGGTCTCTAAGAATTTGTTTTATGAATCTCAGTGCTCCTATGTTGAGTGCATATGTATTTTGGATAGTTAGATTTTCCTGTTGTATTAAATCCTTTACCATTATGTAATGCCCTTCTTTGTATTTTTGGCCATTGTTGCTCTTAAGTCTGTTTCATCAGAAACTAGGATTGGAACCCCTCCTTTTTTCTGTTTTTCATTTGCTTGGTAGACTTTTCTCTATCCCTTTATTTTGAGCCTATGTGTGTCATTGCATGTGAGATGGGTCTCTTAAAGACAGCATTCCAGTGGGTCTTGATTCTTTATCCAGCTTGTCACTCTTTGTCTTTGAATTGAGGGAATTGAGCCTGTTTGCACTGATGGTAAGCATTGATATGTATGGATTTTTATCTTGTCATCACGATGTTAATCTGGTTGTTTTGCTGACTTGTTGATGTGGTTGCTTTTTAGTGCCACTGGTCTTTGTACTTCAGTGTGTTTTTGTAGGGGCTTTCCTTTCCATATTTAATGAAGGTCTAGTAATAACAGATTCCCTTAGCATTTGCTTGTCTAAGAATGATCTTATTTCTCTTTTGGTTATGAAGCTTAGTTTTGTCAGACTGGATTTTTTTTTTTTTTTTTTCTTTAAGAATGTTGAAGATTGGTCCCCAATCTCTTCTGGCTTTTGGATTTCATCTGAGAAGAATGCTGTTAGTTTGATGGGCTTCCCTTTGTATGTAGCCTGATCTTTCTATCTGCCTTTGATTTTTTTTCTTTCATTTCAACCTTAGAGAAACTGATAATTACGTGTGTTGGAGATGGTCTTCTTGTTAAGTATCTTACTAAGGTGGTCTGCATTTTTGGAATTTTAATGTTGACCTTTCTAGCTACGTTAGGGAAGTTCTCATGGCTAAGATCCTAAAATATGTTTTCCAAGTTGGTTCCATTCTCTCCATCTCTTTCAGGTACACAAATCAGCCATAGATTCAATCTCTTTACATAATCTGATATTTCTCAGAGGTTGTATTCATTTTCATTCTTTTTCTCTATTCTTGTCTACCTGTCTATTTCAGAAAGCCAGTCTTTAAGCAATGAGTCTTTTCTCTGCTTGGTGTATTCTGCTATTAATACTTGTGATTGCATTGTGAAGTTCTTGTGGTGTGTTTTTCAGCTCTCTCAGGTCAGTTATGGTCTTCTCTATAATGACTGTTTTGTCTGTCAGCTCCTGCAATGTATTATCATGATTTTTTAGCTTACTTGAAATGTGCCACAACATACTTCTTTAACTTGATGAAGTTTGCACCTATTCATATTCTGAATTCTACTTTGTTATTTCAGCTATCTTAGCTTCAGCTTAGTTCTAAACCCTTGTTGGAGAGCTGATGCATTCATTTGGAAGAAAATAGGCACTCGGTTTTTGAGTTTTCAGTGTTCTTGTGCTAATTCTTTCTCATTATTGTGGGTTTATCTACCTCTAATCTTTGAGGTTGCTGGTCTTTGGATTTTTTTTCTTTATCCTATTTGATAACATTAAGGGTTTGATTGTGGTATAAGGTGGACTCAGATGACTGGCTTTGATTCTGGGAGATTTTAGGAGGCCAACACTCAGCTCCCAGCTCACTCCTAGACTGTATTCTCTCACTTTGGGGGGACTTGTATTGGGCCCCAACTTTGTTCTCTGTCTTCTTCAGGTTTGGAGTACACTGTGCTGGTGGGGCTGAGGTGTGGCAGCTGCAGCCGAGTGCTAGTGGATCTGAGGATGCCTGTCTCCCTGTGGGCATTCACCATAGTAGCAGAGGAAGGCAGCTGGCAGGGAGTGGGAGGCCTCTGCTGGAAGCTGTGTGTGCTGTTGCACTGGAGGTGGTGTTGGCTTGGGGCAGGGTGCTGGCTGGTGCAGATTTGGGTGCCATCTCTGTGCCCTGTGAGCAGGAGTGATGGGTTAGGGTGTGGGAGGATCCCCCTGTTCTCTGCACAATATTGGCACACGGGTGGGATGCTGGAAGGCTGACTGGCTCTGTTCCTGCCAAGGCTTCATCTGCGATGACTGTCAACAGGGGTGGGAGGGGGTGTAATGAACTCCTGCCTGCTGGTGGGGTAAGTAAAACAAAACTCACCTGTGTAGATATGCATCAATAAAACCCACCTGTGTAGGCATTTATCAAACTCCTCAACATGCATGTGAAGGAGTTGCTGTGGGTTCAGGGGAAGCTGCAGTATAGGGAAGGAATGTGCAGGCTGGTTTGTAACAATAGGGTCCGCCTCACTGGAGCTTTCCACAATTCAGGCATGGCCTGCCAGCACAGAAACTGCTATGGTGTGAACCCCCAGGGCACCCAAGATTGCCCTGTAAGCAGGCGTGTCCAGGCTGGGGCTCCATGAGAGGCCAGCTGACCAAGGAGTGCTCAGGTTGGAGTAGCCCTATCTGATGTTCAAGGCCACCCTGAAGAGATCAGGTCTGACAGCTCCCCAAGCACTAACATCACTTACGAGAGCAAGTGCAGTCTAGAGGGATAGCCATCCCTGGCCATGCTCTGCTACAGATGCTCCTACACTAAACCCTCTGGGCTCAACATCAGCTGGCTTACTGCCCCACCACTTTGCTTGTCTCCTGCAGGCTCTACCCCAGAGAAATGCAGGTGAACAGTCGCTCAGTACAATCAGGCCAGGATGGAGGGTCTGTGCTGTGGATTCAAGCCAGGGGTTCCCTGTTTGGCTACAAGCAGTTGGGGGGTGCATGGGACCATGGGAGACAGACTGGCCTCCATGGGTCAACTGCAACTTGCTGAAGGTGTGGATAAGGCATGTAGGGTCTTGGCTCCTTTATTAGTTTGAGGGTAGCAAGGACAGTTTTACTGCAAAGGCAGTAGCAGAGAGGGTTTCAGTTGCCCCTTGAGGCTCTGTCCAGGGGGTCACTGAGTTGCTACTACCTCAATAGCTCTGGTCGGGGGTGGCTAGAGGCCTAGGCCTGAATGACCTGCCAGGTGAGGATATATGGGAATGGGACATATAACAGTCTGTCCACTTTTCCATAGGGCTGCTGTGGTATGCTGTGGTTCTACTCCAGTTTGTAGTTGCCTCAGACTTTCTAGTATCTGGAGGTATCACCAGGGAAGGCTGTGAAACAGCAAAGATGGCAGACTAACCCTCCCTCTGGAAGCTCTGTCCCAGGGAAGTATGGGCCTGTTTTCAGACTGAATGCACCTGGAGGAGGTGGCCAGAGACCCTGGTTGGGAGGCCTCTCCTAGTGAGGAAGAATAATACCAGGATCCATTTTAAAAAGCAGTCTGGCCACATTTTCATAGAGTGGCTGTACTGTGCTGGGGATCTACTTCAGCCCCCAGTCACCTCGGACACTCCAAAGCCCAAAGGCTGGAATAGCTGTCTCCCTAACAGCAAAAATGTTGGCCTGCCCCTCCCTCTGGAAGCTCCATCCCAGGGAGGTTTCAAAACTTGCATCAGGTTGGGTGCAGTGGCTCATGCCTATAATCCCAGCACTTTAGGAGGTTGGGGTGGGCAGATTACTTGAGGTCAGGAGCTTGAAACCAGCTTGGCCAACGTGGTAAAACCCTGTCTCTACTAACTATACAAAAATTGGCTGTGTGTCATGACAGGCACCTGTCATCCCAACTACTCAGGAGGCTGAGGCACAAGAATTGCTTGAACCCAGGAGGTGGAGGTTGCAGTGTCACGAGATTGTGCCACTGCACTCCAGCCTGGGAGCCAGAGCGAGACTCAGTCTCAGAAAACAAACCAAAACTGAACAACAAACTGTGTCAGGTAGAGATCAGTGGTGGGGATGGCTTAAGACTCCAGTTGGGAGGTCCCACTCAGTGACGAGGAAGGAGATTGGGGACTTGCTTGATAAAAAACAGTCTGGTCATGTTTTAGTAAAGCAGCTGTGTTGTTCTGGGGCACTGCCTCTGCACCCAGTCAGCTCAAACACTCCAAAGCCCAAAGGCTAGAATGGCTAAGTCACCCCAAACAGCAAAGATGATGCCCTCCTCCCCTACCTCCAGGGACACCATCACAGGGAGGTGTAACACTGCTACTAGTGGACTGGCTGGAATTCCAAGCCAGTGGGTCTTATCTCATGAGGTGGCAGGGAAGTGGGGTCTGCAGACAGTCACTGCTCAGCCCCCTGGATTCAATCTTCTTTTTAGGGGTATATATGGGGGATCCAGCTTCCCACTTTGCCAGAGTTGCATCTACTTTGGCCAAGAAGCCTGGAAAATCTGAGTATCTAAGCCTTCCTGGTCTCCGTGCATGCCTGAGTGGCTGCCCTGCCAAGGCTCTACGTAGCTCTGTGTCTCATACTGAAGGCCCTGGTGGAGTGGTTCATGAGGAGATCTCCTGACCCAAGGGTTGCAAAGATACGTGGGAGAATCATGGATCCCTGGGGTCACACATTTGCTCATCACTTACTTCCTTAGGCAGGGGAGGTTCTCTTGGCTCCCTGTTGCTCCCAGGTGGGCCATTGTCCTGACTTGCTTTTCTCTCTCCCGTGGGTCAAGTTGTTTCCTTAGTTAGTTTCAATGCAAGTACCTAGATGTTTCTGTTGGAGATGCTGTATTTACTTGCCCTTTCTGTTTCTCTTCCTGAGAGGCAGGCGTATTAGCTGCTTGTAGTCCTCTATCTTGGACTCTTCCTCAGCTTTATTTTCAATAGCAAAATGTGGATATAACCTTAAAGTTATTTAGTAAATGACAGTACACCAAGATGATGAAATATTTAGCTATTAAAATTTGTTTGTAGAATAAATAGCTAGAGTTGAGAAATTGCTACAAGACTGTTTTGTATAATAAAAATAACGTTTAAAATATGTATGTTGTAACCCACATAGAATAAGAGACATACATCACAGTTTTGCAGTGGTGATATATATTTTGTGATTGTCAATTTTTCTTCTGTTACTATGTAATTAGACAAAAGTTCCATAGTACTTATCCAAGGAAGATTTATCAAGGACAGTAGGAAATATTAAATATTCTGTAGGATGAAAAATAACTTAGAACTTCTACTGATCTTTGAAATATAGGTAATTCTCTAAGGAGCATAGATGTCTGTCTTGCCTAAAGGACCAGCAGTAAAGCCATTTAATTTGTGTTCCTGTTTTCTCTCTTCTTTGTCTAATGAGCTCTGGAGAAGAGATAAAAGTTGAGAAAGACATAGAAGCCACATAATGTAATCCCAAATTAAAAAAAAAATGCCAATTTTAAGCGAAAGTGTCATTAAATGTTATAGCACTAATGAAAAAGACTGGTTTATATCTTCGCAGGTTTCTAAAATGTTTTGAAGTTATTTTTATGTTTTCTAGAATGTATTGTTCTTTTTACTAGAGAACTGGAAACTGGAAATTGTTAGTTTGTTGACCTGTAATGAATTATTTTGGCCTGAAGCTAGTTAACCTGTCAGAAAACCAGTAATGAATAGAAGAGAGTGTTCCATACGGCACTTCAATTTTTATTTTTATTTATGCACACATACATTACCTTAAGATAGAATAGGTTATTGTGTAAGGTCATATGCTATTAAGACAAATTGGAATTTAGATCCCATGACAACAGGTTAATTGCCAACTTTATTTTCTTGGTGCAATACAAAGTACAGAACACTTAACACTTGAAAGATAATTGTTAAAAGTGCTTATCTTAGCTTAACATATTTTTATATTTTGTGATATTGTAAAAATGTTATTTAGCATTTGGTGGCTACTATCAGAAAGAAATATGATCAAATTACTGCTTAAAAATATTACTTCTATTCCTAGTAGTAAGAAACTGGAAGCACTTACGTTAGATCTGGAGAAAAAATATAGAAAAGTTTAAACTTTTGATAAATGTGTGAGAATAGAAATTTTTATTTTTATATGTTTTTATATTTAACAATGTTTTGTGACCAATATCTGCAGTAATATTTTTCAAAAATATTATTTTCAATGACTAGACAGTATTCTCCTAAAGGAAACACCTCTTCCTCCACCATCCACCAGTAGATGGCTGATGAACTACGCATTCTTTGTCCTAGGACAATATAATATAATAAAGTTATATGAGTTTTAAAAATAGCTTTATAAAACTCCCCATGTGACAGTAATTATACCATGAGTTTACCCCCAAAAAGATAATTTCCTAAACTACTGCTTGTTTTTAACTTGTGGATAGTATATATCATGTTAACTATATTTTAAATTTTATCTGCTGGAATACTTTTAAGTTGTCATCTATCATAAGAAGCTATATACAACTTCACTTAGTTTTTCTACACCTCAACCTCACTCTAAATTTAATTTAGTTTGCCATATTTATGTATCCTGATGAGATTCATCAAATTTTTTGGAAAAACTTAGTGTATGAATAACAACACAACAACAAAAATTACCATGAGGAAATTACCTGGCTTCTGAAAATATCAGTTTCCTCATCTACAAAATGTAGATAATTACTCCAATATTTTTGGTAGGGTATATATGAGATTTAAATTAGATATTTTAAGCAAAAGCTTATTACAGAAGCATGAGGAGGGCAATATTCAAAAGATGTTTTTCCTCTATACTTTTTGATAAAAACCAGTAAATAAATTCAATTTCATTTAGCTAACACATTTTCTGTTAAATGTAGTCATTCTGAAACCACCCCAAGTAGATGATAACATATTCAGCATTACCCTTATCTTGGTAATTTAAATTGAGCAACTTTATCTATAAAAATTTTATGCTATTTTTTTTTCAGTTTTCAAATGATTGTCTGGTATCATATAAATGAATGCTATTTCTCCTATCTCTCTTTACTATAAAAAAGATAATTTATTTAGCAGTATAATCTTAAAATATACTGTGACTATTTTTATAAAACTTTATACAAAAGTTGTTTCAAATATTAAATATATGTAAGAAAATAAGAGGCTAAAAAAGTGCAATGTACTCCTGATACTAAAAGGTAAATTTTATCAATAAGAAGATTGCTAATAAATCAGAGATATCTATATTTATGAAGAAATATTTGCCCCCCCTACATATGTTTGTGTTAATTTTCATTTCAAGAGTAAATCAAGAAGGAAGAGAACTAGCTAAATTTGAAAAACAAATTGAAATCTCTAAATGTTAACTGAATGTAATTATTAGTCTGTGCTTTTGCCTACAGCAATGATCTCTATTTCTTAAATTGAAAGTGAGTGAGAGGAGAGAGGAGGGAGAAAGAAAGAGATCATTTAAGAAGACAGAAATTTTCTGTGGCTTTGAAAATAAACAAGGCATCATAAAAATTTATATCTATCCTAAGTATAACTGTCACCATTTAAAGCATGCAACTTTTTCGAGGATTCCTGTCTATACGTTGAAGCAGTACTGTAATTATGATCTCAACTTGATAAGCTTTTGTAAATAATCTGGCAATTATTCCTATGAACTACTGTATTTTTTCTATTAGTGTTTATTTAGTAATCACCATACACAAATGCATCTTGGAAATTTTTGTTTCCCTAATATATTACCTATTGGTAATTTTAAAAAGAAAGTATGGTCAAAATAAAATTTACTTAGAAAGATTCTTAGTTTATAGATTAGTTCTTGAAGTAATTTGGGTGCTTTTCAGGCCCTTAATTACATTAAGTAGTACATTAATAGTGGGTAAAAAATTAGTGCTGTTATTTTTGTCAGTTACCAACATTTATCTCTATTATTGAGCTAGTGGCAAGCTTCTGTTTTTCTTTTTTTGGCTTACGAATTTTATTTTTTGTACTTTAGGTTCTGGGGTACACGTGCAGATCATACAGGATTGTTGCATAGGTACATACATGGCAAGGTGGTTTGCTGCTTCCATCCCCCCATCACCTATACCTGGCATTTCTCCCTGTGTTATCCCTCCCTGCTCCTCCCTCCCCCACAGTCCCTCTGCTACTCCCCCACCAACAGACCCCAGTGTGTGATGCTTCCCTCCCTGTGTCCACGTGTTCTTGTTATTCAACACCCTCCTATGAGTGAGAACATGCGGTGTTTGATTTTCTGTTCTTGTGTCAGTTTGCTGAGAATGATGGTTTCCAGCTTCATCCATGTCCCTAAAAAGGACACAAACTTGTTATTTTTTATGGCTGTGTAGTATTCTATGGTGTATATGTGCCACGTTTTCTTTGTCCAGTCTATCATTGGTGGGCATTTGGGTTTGTTCCAGGTCTTTGCTATTGTAAACAGTGCTGAGATGAACATACATGTGCATGTGTCTTTATAATAGAACGATTTATAGTCCTTTGGGTACATACCCAGTAAAGGGATTTCTGGATCAAATGGAATTTCTATTCTAGATCCTTGAGGAATCGCCACACTGTCTTCCACAATGGTTGAACTAATTTACACTCCCACCAACAGTGTAAACGTGTTCCTATTTCTCCACATCCTCTTTAGCATCTGTTGTTTCCAGATTTTTTAATGATTGCCATTCTAACTGACATGAGATGATATCTCAGTGTGGTTTTGATTTGCATTTCTCTAATGACCAGTGATGATGAGCATTTTTTCATATGTTTGTTGGGCTCATATATGTCTTCTTTGGAAAAATGTCTGTTCAAATACTTTGCACACTTTTGGATGGGTTTGTTTTTTTCTTTTAAATATGTTTTACTTCTTTGTAGATTTTTGATATTAGCCCTTTGTCAGATGGGTAGATTGCAAAATTTTTTTCCTATTCTGTTGGTTGCTGGTTCACTTAAATGATTGTTTCTTTTGCTGTACAGAAGCTCTGAGTTTAATTATATCCCATTAGAGTATTTTGGCTTTTGTTGCCATTGCTTTTGGTGTTTTAGTCATGAAGTCTGCAAATAGAGACAATTTGACTTCCTCCTTTCCTAATTAAATATCCTTTATTTCTTTTTCTTGCCTGATTGCTCTGGCTATAACTTCCAATACTATATTGAATAGGAGTGGTGAGAGAGGGCATCCTTGTCTAGTGCCAGATTTCAAAGGGAATAATTCCAGTTTTTGCTCGTTCAGTATGATATTGACTGTAGGTTTGTCATAAATAGCTTTTATTATTTTGTGATATGTTCCATCGATACCTAGTTTGTTGAGAGTTTTTAGCATAAAGGGCTGTTGAATTTTGTCAAAGGCCTTCTCTGAATCTATTGAGATAATTATATGGTTTTTGCCTTTAGTTCTATTTATGTGATAGATTACGTTTATAGACTTTCATAAACTCTATTTTTCCTGGGCCACTCAGTGTTATTTAAATATTACTGGGAGCTGGGCACAGTGGCTCACACCTGTATTCCCAGCACTTTGTGAGGCCAAGGCGGGTGGACCACCTGAAGTCAGGAATTTGAGACCAGCTTGGCCAACTTGGCAAAATCCCATCTCTACTAAAAATTAAAAAATTAGCCAGCCATGGTGGTGTGCACCTATAATCCCAGCTACTTGGGAGGCTAAGACAGGAGAATCACTTGAACCTGGGTGAGGTGCAGGTCGGGGGAGGCAGAGGTTGCAGTGAGTTGAGATGGCACCAAATTCACTCCAGCCTGGGCAAAAAAGTGAAACTCCATCTCAAATCAATCAATCAGTCAATCTGGGTAGATTATACTAAGTTTGCTTCTTACAAACAACAATAAGTTTGCTAAGTTTGCTTCTTTACAATCAACAATAAGTAAATAGTGCATGGCTTTGATGTGTTCAGTGCAGTGCTAAATTAGGAATACATATGCATAAGACACATTTCACTTTTTCAATAATTACATTTAAATAAACTGATTATACATATACAGTGATCAGCAGTAAGCTGGTTTCTGATCATACACATCTATTTTAAGTGTTCTATATATTTAGGCAAGAAAGACGAAGCTCTCCTGACCCAGCCATCTGGTCACCTGGCCTGAAAATAAAGCAGACGGGCCATAATAAAGCCACCTTTATAAACAACCTAGTGAATACTTTTTGTGACAGGTAAATGTTAATTATATTAAATTATAAGACAAAATTTCTCTAATAGATCACTACCCTTTTTCTCTCACTTTATAGATATGAAACTGTAAAATATTACTTAGTAACGTGTAGCTATGGATAACTCTGTCTGGACTCAATCAGAGGTAATTTTCTTGTGTATTGCCTTCCTCTTGGATTCGATGTTATTGGAAAAAATATCAAAATTTTGCTGTCTCTCTAAATTTGGCTAAGGCTGTACGCCTAGTGAGAGGGGTTACTAACAGCTATCTAATGCTGATAAACATATCTATTTCTGAGTAATCAAAAGGTGTTAAGATAATTGTTTTAATTAAATAAAACTTCCTGATGACAAATGTGAGAAGCCCCACGTGAGTAGTTCACACTTGAAAAGGATTTTAGGAATCATGGATTTAGCATGGATCAGAGACTTAACATATAATTTAATAGAAGACTTATTGATGACTAATTTTATTTGGTATTGAGTATTCTTGGAAGCAAGTGTGTATGGATTGTGAATATTATTAAAGAATTGCACTTTAGCAGACACAGAATATAGCAATGCAATTTTAAATTCTAAAGCCTGTTTCAGATACTAGTCTTCAGTCATAATGGTACATTTTCATCCTAAGTTTTAGTCTTTTATTCATATACAGATTATTAGTCCTCTAGAAACCAGAAATAAGTTCAAAAACAGTATTATATGAATCCATGTTTAACTGCAACATCATTAATATTCTTGATATTATCCTGATTTATTTGTAGTTTACTAGCAGCATATACGCCATTATCTCATATTCTAACAGTTAGGAGTATGGTAGTATGTTTTGGACCACTAAGTGACTTGCTTTGGTTAAGGCAGTCTAATTTTTTTTTTCAAACAAATGAACAAACAGACAACTTGTAATAGCCAGACATCATGACCATCATGTACCTCTTTATGAATTGCTTCTGGTTGCTGTGATTAAGTTGGTGATATGGTTGTTCATAATACTTTGTGACTTGAATCTAGTACCACTTTTTGGGTCATGCTCCAGCATTGTCAGTAACAGAAGTTAAGTAGATCCTTATGCTGTAGTTTCTCAGTATATACTTCCCAACATAAAAACCACACACACACACACTATATGTACACACACACTGGCTGATTCTGTGGAGTAGTGTAGAAGTAAACTAGATTTTTCTAAATCATCAGTTTTTTGTTAGTCGTATGGTTATAATCTTGCCTTGACTCCACATTCATTGGTTGAAATTATTGTAAATCTAATTATAGATTTAGATTTCTGTTCTATGAAAGTAGAACAGAAAATTAAACAAAATAGAAGATTAATACATAAGTAAATGTAAGTAGAATTGATGTAATGATAGACCACAAAATTTTAGAACATTTTATATATTTCTAAAGATTTCCATATGTATTAACTTCATTAATCTGCAAAATAACTCTACCAATTGAATAGGTCTTTCTTAATCCCCACCTTACAGATGAAAAAACAAAAAATTTAAGACATACTGAAGACCATGTAGGTAATTTGTGTCAGAGCCAGCACTAAAAGTCTTCCTCTTGATTTCTACTCTAGAGCTTTTTCATTTACCAAGACTTAGTGCCTATAAAATAGACTTTTCATTGAATTTTGTCAATTAATAATTTCCAAATATCCTGGGTGGCAAGTAGACAAGAGGTGAATTCATTATAGTTTTTTATAATATGTGTCAGCTTCAATTTGTTTTATTTACCCCAGTGTGTTTGCATGTGGTGGGAGGAGATAGCAAGTACTAGATAAAACAAAACTGGTAAGTTCCAGGTTTCAGGTAAAATTCTAGAAAGTATTACTGAAATGTCAAGTGTAAATAATTATAAAAGGATGTGAAAATAAAAAAATGTATTTTTCAAAGATAACTGGTAGAATACTAAATCATGGGGATTTCATAATGTTTGTCAAATTTGTCAAATGTAAAGCATTTGACAAACGTTTTTATAAAATTTTTAAGGTTAAAATATTTAAATTTGAGTTAAATAATATTATCAATATTTACATATTTATAGCTGATTAAGGAGTAACAGTCAATGACAGTTTGGATTAAAATCATAGAGGCATGTGAAAAATTGTAACACTGTTTTTCTTTTAAAAATAGTTTCATTTGGGATGATCTCTCTTCATATAATTGGAATATTTAAACAAATTGCTAGGGAGACAAAACATACACACAACACACACACACCCAATTAGCAGCATTACTGCTGCCTTCAATAAGTACAGTAATGACTTCTTCTGGCCCCTACTTCCTGGGCTGAGTCCTAGGCCCCTAATTACTGGGCATGAAATCTTAGGGGATTTATCCTGAGTCAGACACTAGCAGGATATCTAGTTATGACTATTTTATAAAAATTTAAATTCCTCAAGGAAGAAAACAACTCCTCTTGGATTCTAATAAAATAGCTGGCAATATTAAGAAAAATTAAACATAGATCTTTCTTAAAATTTTCCAGACTTTAGAAATATTTAATCATACTTTCATTTTATGATTTCAGTAGAATGTAATGTTAATTAAGCCATACAAATTACTTAGAACACTTTTGTGGGGCTTCTAGGATTCTTCTTTTCTGACATGACAGATATCCATCCATTGCTATTTTCAAAATGAGAAGATGGATTTAACTCTCTAATTTATATATTACTGAAGATCTTAGATAACTCTGAGTATGAAATGCTGAGTCCAAGCCATGGACTCTATTAGCCAAGGAGACATTTGCAAAAGATACTTTGGTTGATGCTCTTATGTATATGTATATATTTTCAGAACAGATAAAATATCTAAAATCTGTGAAAGAAAATCCTCAGAAATTATAAAGGAACCATTCATTATTGTTAGATTATTTCAGACTTCTTCACATTCCTCCCAGATTCTTATTTATTCTGGATATGACAGCTTTGCAAAAGGGATCATCTATGTATCACGTGAGATAGAGCGGCACAAACAAGAGAAGTATATGATAAATGGCTACCATGTTGACCAAGCTGGTCTCAAACTTCTGACCTCAAGTAATCCTCCCACCTCAGACTCCCAAAGTGCTGGGATTACAGGTGTGGGCCACCATAACCGGCATAAAATCCAAATCTTAGCTAGAGATAAAATGTTATTGGAACACAGCCATGCCATTCATTTGCATATTTTTGCTGCTGTGTGAATGCTGCTTTGTATCATGATGCAATTGATATATTGAAGTATATTGCTATATTGCAAAAGAGATCATATGATCTCCAAAATATTTACTATCTAGCCCTTTACTGAAATATTTGATTCTTGCTTTGGATTGTAAATATGATAATTTTCATTTCTTGGAAAAGGGATTAAAAATTAATACTGTAACATCTTTAGAGTAAAACTTGCTGAGAGAACAGGTGGGGTTGTACAGTGACCTAGAATAAATACAGTGGCATTATCTTCCTTGCTTTAGGGTTATTTTTAGTTCCATTGTGATCTAGTTGAATTAAACCCTTCCCTGGAAAACTTTCTTATCCTCTGAAAAAGTTATAACATCTGAAAATTTTGAATTTCAATATTTATGGTTATGACCTTAAGATGGTGTTTTTCTGAAATAGCAAGTAAAAAGCAGACATCCTGAGCACCTCACATTTAGAGAATTTTATATCTGGTAAATATAAATGAAAGCATCAGAATGATGCTGACCTCATAAAATGAGGTAGGAAGGAGTTCCTCTTTTGTATTGTTTGGAATAGTTTCAGAAGAAATAGTACCAGCTCCTCTTTGTAACTCTGGTAGAATCTGGCTGTGAATTGCCTGATCCTGGGCTTTTTTGGTTGGTAGACCATTAATTACTGCCTCAATTTCAGAACTTGTTATTGGTCTATTCAGGGATTTGACTTCTTCCTGGTTTAGTCTTGGAAGGGTGTATGTGTCCAAAATATGTCCATTTCTTCTAGATTTTCTAGTTTATTTGCTTAGAGGTGTTCACAGTATTCACCGATGGTAGTTTGTATTCTGTACGATGAGTGGTGATATCCCTTTCATCAGTTTTTATTGGGTCTATTTGAGTTTTCTCTATTTTCTTCTTTATTAGTTTGGCTAGCTTTCTATTTTATTAATCTTTTCAAAAAACCAGCTCCTGGATTCATTGATTTTTAAAAAATGTTTTTCATGTCTCTATCTCCTTCAATTCTCCTATGATCTTAGTTATTATTTCTTGTCTTCTGCTAGCTTTTGAATTTGTTCGCTCTTGCTTCTCTAGTTCTTTTAATTGTAACATTAGGGTGTCGATTTTAGATCTTCCCATTTTCTCCTGTGGCATTTAGTGCTATAAATTTCCCTCTAAACACTGCTTTAGCTGTGTCCGGGGAGATTCTGGTACATTGTATGTTTGTTCTCATTGGTTTCAAATAACTTATTTATTTCTGCCTTAATTTTGTTATTTACCCAGTAGTCATTCAGGATCAGGTTGTTCAGTTTGCATGTAGCTGTGAGCTTTTGAGTGAGTTTCTTAGTCCTGAGTTCTAATTTGATTGCACTGTGGTCCGAGAGATTGTTATAATTTTTGTCTTTTTTCATTTGTTAAGTAGTGTTTTACTTCCAATTATGTGGTGAATTTTAAAATAAGTGTGATATGACCAATATCTACAAAAAATACAAAAATTAGCTGGGCATGGTGGCATGCACCTGTAGTCCCAGCTACTCCAGAGGCTGAGGCAGGAGAATTGCTTGAACCTGCGAGGCGGAGGTTGTAGTGAGCCAAAATTGTGCCACTGCACTCCAGCCTGGCACCTGGTGACAGAGGGAGAATCTGTCTCAAAAAAAAAAAAAAAAAAAAAATGCTTGCTTGGAATGAAGAGACCCTCCCAAACAGGTTTTGTGTGAGCAACATGGCTGATTTATTTACCTGGGTGAAGGTGGGCTAAGGCTGAAAAGGGTGTTAGCAAAGGGCAGTGGGATAGGAGTGAGTTGGTTTTATAGGTTTGGGGTGGGCAGTGGAAAGTTACAGAGTAACATCAGTTACAGTGGTAGGGGGTAGGGGAAAAGAGTATACATTACCATAAGTTTAGTTACAATGGCAGGTGGGATAAGAGTAGTTAAGATGTAGGGTGGGGGTGAGTAGTAATTACATTATCATAATAACAGTTAAGATGGCAGGGTGGGGTGAAGGGCTTGTCCACAGAAGCTCTGCTGAGTGATTAGGGATATGGCAAATGTAGGTGGTGGGTGGGTGGGAGACAATCAGCTGAGGCAAGGAGGACTTCAGACTTCAGGCTCCAGGCTTGCATATGGAGACCTGACAATGTGGTGCTGAAAATAATGTATATTCTGATGATTTGGGGTGGAGAGTTGTGTAGATGTCTATTATTAGGTCCACTTGGTCCAGATTTGAGTTCAGTTCCTGAATATCCTTATCAATTTTCTGTCTCATTGATCTTATCTAATATCAATAATGGGGTGTTAAAGTTTCCCACTATTATTGTGTGTGGGAGTCTAAGTCTCCTTATAGGTCTAAAAGAACTTGCTTTATGAATCTGGATGCTCCTGTATTGGGTGCATATATATATTTAGAATAGTTAGCTCTTCTTGTTGCATTGATCCCTTAACTATTATGTAATGCTCTTCTTTGTCTCTTTTGATCTTTGTTGGTTTAAAGTCTGTTTTATCTGAGACTAGGATTGCAACCCCTGTTTTTTTTTTCTTGGTAAATTCCTCCATCCCTTTATTTGAGCCTATGTGTGTCTCTTTGCACATGAGATGGGTCTCTTGAATATAGCACACTGATGTGTCTTGACTCTTTACCCAGTTTGCCAGTCTGTGTCTAATTGGGTTATTTAGCCTGTTTACATTTAAGGTTAATATTGTTATGTGTGAATTGATCCTGTCATTATGATGCTAGCTGGTTATTTTGCCCAATGGTTGATGCAGTTTCTTCAAAGTGTTGACGGTCTTTACAATTCGGCATGTTTTTGCAGTGGCTGGTACTGATTTTTCCTTTCCATATTTAGCACTTCCTTCAGGAGCTCGTGTAAGGCAGGCCTGGTGGTGACAAAATCTCTCAGGATTTGCTTGTCTATAAAGAATTTTGTTTATCTTTCACTTACGAAGCTAGTTTGGCTGGATATGAAATTCTGGGTTGAAAATTCTTTTCTTCAAGAATATTGAATATTGGCCCCACTCTCTTCTGGCTTGTAGGACTTCTGCAGAGAGATCTGCTGTTAATCTGATGGGCTTCCCTTTGTGGGTTACCCAATCTTTCTCTCTGGCTATTCTTAACATTTTTTTCATTTTAACCTTGGTGAATCAATCTGATGATTATATGTCTTGGGATTGCTCTTCTTGTGGAGTGTCTTTATGGCAGTCTCTGTTTTTACTGAATTCAAATATTGGCCTGCCTCACTATGTTGGGGAAGTTCTCCTGGATAATAACCTGAGAAGTGTTTTCCAACTTGGTTTCATTCTCCCCCATCACTTTCAGGTAAACAAATCAAATGTAAGTTTGGTCTTTTCATATAGTCCCATATTTTGTGGAGGCTTTGTTCATTTCTTTTCATTCTTTTTTTTCTAATCTTGTCTTCACACTTTTTATTTTATTAAGTTGATGTTCCATCTGTGATATCCTTTCTTCTGCTTGATCAATTTGGCTATTGATGCTTGTGTATGTTTTATGAAGTTCCTGGCAGAGACACAACAACAACAAAAGGAAATATCAGGCCAATATTTCTGATGAACATCAATGAAAAAAATCCTCAAAAAAATAATGGAAAACTGAATCCAGCAGCACATCAAAAAGCTTATTCACCATGATCAAGTCGGTTTCATCCCTGAGAAGCAAGGCTGGTTCAACATATGTAAATCATTAAACATAATCCCTCGCATAAATGGAACCAATGACAAAAACCACATGATTATCTCAATAGATGCAGAAAAGTCCTTTGATAAAATTCAATATGCCTTCATGCAAAAAACTCTCAATAAACTAGGTATTGATGGACCATGTCTCAAAATAATAAGAACTATTTATGACAAACCCACAGCCAATATCATACTGAATGGGCAAAAGCTGGAAGCATTCCCTTTGAAAACTGGCACAAGACAAGGATGCCGTCTCTCACCACTTCCATTCAAGATAGCATTGAAAGTTCTGGCCAACACAATCAGGGCAAGAGAAAGAAATAAAGGGTATTCAGATAGGAAGAGAAGAAGGCAAAGTGTTTCTGCAAATGACATGATTGTATTTTTAGAAAACCCCATCATCTTACCCCAAAATCACCTTAGGCTGATAAGCAACTTTAGCAAAGTCTCAAGATACAAAATCGATGTGCAAAAATCATGAGCATTCCTATACACCAATAATAGACAAACAGAGAGCCAGAGATCAGCAAACCCCCATTCACAATTGCTACAAAGAGAATAAAATGCCTAGGAATACAACTTACAAGAGATGTGAAGGACCTCTTAGAGGAGAACTACAAACCACTGCTAAAGGAAATGAGGGGCACACAAACAAATGGAAAAACATCTAATGCTCATGGATAGGAGGAATTAATATTGTGAAAATGGCCATACTGCCCTAAGTAATCTACAGATTCAGTGCTATCCACATGAAGCTACCATTGACATTCTTCACAGAATTAGAAAAAACTACTTTAAATTTCATATAAAACTAGAAAAGAGCCTGTATAGCCAAGACAATCCTAAGCAAAAAGAACAAAGCTGGAGGCATCACACTACCTGACTTCAAATTATACTGCAAGGCTACAGTACCCAAAACAGCATGGTACTGGTACCAAAACAGATATATAGGCCATTGGAACAGAACAGTGGCCTCAGAAATAATGCCACACATCTGCAACCATCTAAATCTTTGACAAACCTGACAAAAACAAGCAATGTGGAAAGGAATTCCTATTTAATAAATGGTGTTGGGAAAACTGGCTAGCCATATGCAGAAAACTGAAACTGGACCTGTTCCTTACACCTTATAGAAAAACTAACTCAAGATGGATTAAAGACTTAAACATAAGACCTAAAACCATAAAAACTCTAGAAAACCTAGGCAGTACCGTTAAGGACATAGGCATGGGCAAATACTTCAAAACTAAAACACCAAAACTAATTACAACAAAAGCAAAATTGACAAATGGGATCTAATTAAACTAAAGAGCTTCTGCACAGCAAAAGAAACTATAATCAGAGTGAACAGGCAACCTACAAGAATGAAAGAAAAATTTTGCCATCTATCCATCTGACAAAGGGCTAATATCCAGAATCTACAGGGAACTTAAACAAATTTACAAGAAAAACCAAACAACCCCATCAAAAAGTGGGTAAAGGGTATGAACAGATACTTCTCAAAAGAAGACATTTATGTGACCAACAAACATATGGGAAAAAGCTCATTATCACTGGTCATTAGAGAAATGCAAATCAAAACCATAATGAGATACCATCTCACATCAGTTAGAATGGTGATTATTAAAAAGTCAGAAAATATAGATGCTGGAGAGGAAGTGGAGAAATAGGAATGGTTTTACACTGTTGGTGGGAATATAAATTAATTCAACCATTGTGGAAGACAGTGTGGCAATTCCTCAAGGATTTACAACCAGAAATACCATTTGACCCAGCAATCCAATTACTAGTGTATACCCAAAGGATTATAAATAATTGTACTATAAAGACAAATGCACATATATGTTCATTGCAGCATTATTCATAATAGCAAAGACTTGGAACCAACCTACATGCCCATCAATGACAGACAGGATAAAGAAAACGTGGCACATATACACCACGGAATACTTTGTAGCCATAAAAAGGATGAGTTCATGTTCTTTGCAAGCACATGGAGAAAGCTGGAAACTATCATTCTCAGCAAACTAACACAGGAACAGAAAACCAAATACCACATGTTCTCACTCATAAGTGGGAGTTGAATAATGAGAACACATGGATACAGGGAGGGGAACATCCCACACTGCAGCTTGTTGGGGGCTGGGGGTTAGGTTGATGGTTTCAGGAAACCACCATGGCACATGTATACCTATGTAACCTACATGTTCTGCACATGTATCCCAAAACGCACACACACACACACTATATATATATATATATAAATATATATATAAACTTTTTGACCCTAACATCCAGTCCCTTTATTATCTCCAGTAAGGAATAAACATTCAGCAAAATAGGTCATCAGGCTGGTCACTGAAAAAAATCCTGCTATATTAAAAGCCTGGACCAGAAAGTCGAAGCAGACTTGTGTCAAATCCTACCCACAGACATATTTTTTATTTTTTAGACTCTATGCTTTCTTTAAAAAATTTGAAATAGCAACAACATATAACCTTGGGAGATTTCACTTAAAAGTCTGGCTTCCT